>JAOPSE010000308.1:0-600000 GCA_029449295.1 Zea luxurians | reverse complement strand
TTGTTCTAACCACTAATCAAGGGATCTAGTTGGGGGATAAAGTTTTAATTTTCAGGTTTCGCCTATTCACCCCCCCTCTAGGCGACTTTCACTTATGATATCCAATGATTTCTTCATCTCTAGATCAGCAAGGGGATCATACGGCTCCAATGGCGGGGATAGTTCAGCTGAAATAGATAAACACATAAGTTCGAAGCCTTAAAGAAAATAACGAAGCTAGGTAATCAAGATATAATACCTATACGCCTTTCGCGTTCTGCGGCTTCTTCAGCTCGCTTTACTTCTGCCCGGGTGTCGTGGGTGTCTTTTTCACTCTTCTTTATAATTTCATGGGTCATCTCTCGGCCACCATTCACCCAGATATCATTATAGAATTTCTGGCCCATCAAGGTTGCTTCAGCTGAAGGATCTTTCGTATCATTTATGGAGAAGGCAGCTTCGGCCTAGGCCATGGTTTTAACATGGTCGCATCCCGCCTTCTCTAAGATGGCTGAAATCCCCCACGCACCGGAAAACACGCAAACATCCCCGCGATCACTTAAAATTTCTTCGAAGGTCTCAGCCTCTCCACTTATCCATTCAATAACGTCTTTGGGGTCGCCTCGTATGAAGTTTTCTTCGGCAGAATAGGCGCCCACTTTGGCGAAACTAGCTTTTATTTTCTTCACACAGTCCAAGGATTTTTCAAAGCACCTTTCCTTGGATGTGCGAAGTTCTTCAACATTTTTCTCTAAATGATTTTTCCAATATTCGCTGATTTCTTGGTTAGCTTGTGCGAGTGCGCATTTTTCCTTAGTGTAAGGCCCAAAATGTGTATAAGAAAAAATATAATAATAATAAAATGAATATATGAAGAAATGAAATAGTAAATTCATATATCTCAAATTATGCTGGAGTGTTGAAAATTGAGAACTTAATTTTGAAAACCAAGAATTATTTTAGAAAAGGAATAAAACAATAGGAGTGTATTTCATATTTCTAACATTTATCCAATAAATAAAATAATTAAAATAAGCATAGATCTATTGCATCATGTTGGAGTTTATTTTATGCATTTAAATGAAATAAAAATATATTAAGGATTGAAATTGGGAATTAAATCTAATTCGAAATCTAGAATTTGAAAATGAATAAGGAAAAGAATATATATATAATATATATAAATATAAAGGCATCTCTACAGACTAGAACTTTTATTGTAATATTTAATCCATATGTGGATCTCTCAAACAATTGGAATTTAAAACCCTAAATTTGAAAGGGAAATTTTGAATTGGAAAGAAATAAAAGGAAAAGAAAAGAAGGGGGGATTCTCGCTTGGGCCACGTTTCCTAGGCTGGCCCATTTCTTCAGCCACTGCTCGGCCCACTAACCCTTCCCCGTGCGCCGCGCCTGGAAAATCTTGCACTGGCAAGTGGGCTCTGCCAGTCAGGTTACTCCTTGAACACGCATGTGCCACTGCGGCATGGGGCCCTCGCGTCAGCCCTTCCTCTTTCCGCGTCCACACCACTGGCGTCTGGACCCAGGCTGTCAGACCGCCTTATCTTCTTCACCGAGCGCCTCGCGGTCACGCGGAGTCCGCCTCCAGGCCGCGCGACTCTGGCCGGTGGGCCTTGCTTCTCCTTCCACCTGTGCGTGGGTCTGGAGGGGTCCATTTGTCAGCTCGCCCGTTCACCTCGAAACAGAACCGGGCTCGGACTCGGTATGCCGCAACAAACCTCGCCGTATTCCATGGCGATTTGAGCGGGGCTTATCTTCCCCTCTGCCTTCTCGGTAACAGACATACCGCCACAACAAACTTAGCGCTAACCGCGGCCTAGACTCGATCTCTCTAGGTACAAAAGCTAAAATTGGTGTCCCGTGACCTCCACGCTTGCACTGTGCCGCGGGAGCTGCTTTGCAAAAAGGGCTGAGAGAGAGAACTCACGTCGCCGTCGCGATTCCTCGATCTAGTCACAGTTCGAGGCGTGAAATCAGGCCCATGGTGCTCGCCGGTGCCTACGGGATGGAAGCGCGGAAGAATCCCGGTCGGCGAGGAAGCGCGTTGGGCGGAATTTCTCACCGGTGGGCCAGAATCGCCGCAGATCCACACCGCCCGTGGTCGGAATACCTCGGCGTCCGAACTTTGGGTAAGTGTGCCCTTGACCAATTCACCTTGATCTCAGTACCGTGTAGCGCGTATGGGCATGCAATTTGGGGCACTGGTGCGTCGGATGGCTGAACTCCGGCCAACCCTCCGTCGCGGTTGGGTGTAGCGCCGCCCTACTCGTAGCTGGGTTGGGGTGATGGCATGTGGCGTTGATTTTCTAATCAACGGTGAAGATTAGAAGCGCGATAACGATTCGCCCGCGGCTGTTAGATCTCGATCGGGTGGATGAAAATCGATCGCGTGACTTTAAAATCTGGACCGTCGATCCTCAATCCGGTGACCCAGAAAACCTACTGGTTCAGTGTTTGGCCAATCTTATCCTAGCCCTCGGTTTCTAATCCTGTGGCTCGGATCCTAGCGTACCGCTTCGCCGTGGAAGTTTTGCGTAAGAGCCCTCGTGGAATCTGGGATTCAACCCGCAGTCCGGGCAGTGGGAAACTGAGTCTTAAGAACTTTTATGAGTTAGACCCTGCTGTTCTCTGTTTTTGTGCGCAAGATCCAGGGAGCAGTGAAAATAAATAAATAATCATAGAAAATGATTTCTAGTATATAAATATGTCGGGGACCATAATTAGGGGTACCCTCAAGGCCCCTAAATCTCAGCTGGTAACCCCCATCAGCACAAAGCTGCAAAGGCCTGATGGGTGCGATTAAGTCAAGGATCGGTCCATTCAAGGGACATGAGCGTGCCTCGCCCGAGCCTAGCCTCGGGCAAGGGAAGCCGACCCCGGAGAACCTATGTCTCGCCCGAGGACCCCCTCCAGCAACGGGCACACTATCGGCTCGCCCGAGGCCCAGTCTTCACCGAGAAGCAACCTTGGCCACATCGCCACGCCGACCGACCAAATCGCAGGGGCATTTAATGCAAAGGTGGCCTGACACCTTTATCCTGACGCGCGCCCTCCAGTCGACAGAGCTGAAGTGACCGCAGTCACTTCGCCGCTCTACTGACCGGCCTGACAAGAGGACAGCGCCGCCTGCGCCGCTCCGACTGCTGAGCCACCTGACAGAGTGAGGCTGACAGCAGCCAAGGCCGGCCTCGGGCATCATAGGAAACTCCGCCTCGCCCGACCCCAGGGCTCGGACTCGGGCTCAGCCCCGGAAGACGGCGAACTCCGCTTCGCCCGACCCAGGGCTCGGACTCGGGCTCAGCCCCGGAAGACGGCGAACTCCGCTCCGCCCGACCCAGGGCTCGGACTCGGGCTCAGCCCCGGAAGACGGCGAACTCCGCTCCGCCCGACCTAAGGCTCGGACTCGGGCTCAGCCCCGGAAGACGGTGAACTCCGCCTCACCCGACCCAGGGCTCGGACATGGGCTCAGCCCCAGGAGACGACGGACTCCGCTTCGCCCGACCCCAGGGCTCGGACTCAGCTCTGGCCTCAGCCGACGGTCTCTGCCTCGCCCGACCCAGGGGCTCGGACTCGACCACGGCCACGGAAGACAGACTCGACCTCGACCTCGGAGGAGCCTCCACGTCGCCCAACCTAGGGCGCGGACCGACCACGTCGACACGAGGCGCCATCATTACCCTACCCCGAGCTAACTCAGGCTACGGGGAACAAGACCGGCGTCCCATCTGGCGCGCTCTGTGACGACGGCGGTTCTCGGCCCCCTTACGGAAGCAAGAGGACGTCAGCAAGGACTCGACAGCCCCAACAGCTGTCCTCTCGCCAGGCTCCAGCACTCCTCCGACGGTCACGACACCACACGAACCGGGTGCCAAACACCTCTCCGACTGCCACGACGGCGTGTACTTAGGGTGCTAGCTCTCCTCCGCTAGACACGTAGCACTCTGCTACACTCCCCATTGTACACCTGGATCCTCTCCTTATGCCTATAAAAGGAAGGACCAGGGCCCTCTTACAGAGGGTTGGCCCGCGCGGAGAAGGACGGGACGGCGCTCGCGCAAGGCCGCTCGCTCTCACTCCCGCGTGGACGCTTGTATCCCCCTACTGCAAGTGCACCCGACCCAGGCGCGGGGCTAACACGAAGGCCGCGGGATCCACACTCTCTCACGCCTGCCTCCCTCCGGCCGCTTCCTTTCCCCCCTTCGCGTTCCGCCTTGCGTCGACCCATCTGGGCTGGGGCACGCGGCGACAATTCACTCGTCGGTCCAGGGACCCCTCGAGTTTTGAAACACCGACAGTTGGCGCGCCAGGTAGGGGCCTGCTGCGTGTTGACGAACAGCTTCCCGTCAAGCTCCAGATGGGCAGTCTCCAGCAACCTTTCCAGCCCGGGACGGTGCTCCGTTTCGGGAATCTTGAGTTCATGTCCCTCGACAGCAGCTACGACATGATACTCCTTCCCCGTCGTGCGACAGCGATAATGGCGGTCGATGACCCGCTCGCCGGCGGGGAATCGGCGACGCCTTACCCACGCGGTGGAAGGACGACATTCGGGCTTGTCCCGTCCCCTCCCCCGCCGACGGAGGAGGAGGCGGGGCAACCAAGGCCAAGCGGGAAGCGGCACCTCGTTGGCTGTCGAGCGAGTCGACGGCATCGACGCCCCAACGGAGGGCGCGTCGGGCATCGATCTCGCGTCTGAGACGAAGACGAGCGCCGCCTCCCCGCAACACGCCAATCTCAAGCACACGCACGACGCCAGCACGCTCGCGAGGGACTTGCTGGGCGTCACCCTCGTACCCGAGACAACGGTGCAGTCAGTCCCAGACGCGACCTCGTCACCGACCGTCGACCGAAAGGTACCGACCGATTCCCATCTCGTGTCCTTTGGATTCGGCCTCGGCCCACCAAGCGACTCCGCTTCGGTGAGCACTCTCTTAGAGGCGAGTCCAAACCCTCTGGGGTATCGTGTGCGGTCACCCTGGGACCGACTGATGGCCGACTCGACCTACGAGTCCTCGGGGTCCGAGGAAGATGGCGAGCCCGACCTCTGTTGGGATTTCTCCGGACTTGGTAACCCTAGTGCCGTGCGGGACTTCATGACCGCATGTGACTACTGCCTTTCCGACTGTTCCGACGGTAGCCGCGACCTCAATAATGAGGACCGCGGCCCAAGTCATGAATGTTTCCACGTCGATCTAGGGGGTCCCGGCGAAGGCAACCATCTTGGTATGCCGGAGAACGGTGATCCCCCTAGACCCGCGCCTCGCGTTGACATCCTTCGGGAGCTAGCTGTGGTCCCCGTCCCGGCGGGGGGTCCTGACCCATAGCTCGAGCATATCCGCGAGAGGCAGGCCAGGCTCGACGAGGGAGCAGGAACGCTTGTGCCGATCCGCCGGGACATCTGGGCAGGAATGGGCTGTCCAACCCCCAGCCGGAGAAGCGCGTCGTCTCCCCCAGGACATCCAACACCGCGTCGCCGACGACGCCAGGGTGAGGCCACCGCCGGATTCCAGCAGAGTTGGCCAGAACCTAGCTGCAGCGGCGATACTCCTCCGCGCGATGCCGGAGCCATCAACCACGGAAGGGCGATGTATCCAGGGAGAGCTCAAGAATCTCTTCGAGGACGCCACGGTCCGACGGGCCAAAAGCTCTGCCTCTCGAAGGCAGGGTTTCCCCTCGGAACATCGCGCCGCGACTTCCCGATTCATGCGGGAAGCCTCGGTCCACTCCGGGCGCACGCGCAACATAGCGCCTGCGGCCCCGGGTCGCCTCGGCAACGAGCGCCATCATCACAGCCGTCGGGCCCACCTCGACGAGAGGGCGCGCCGAGGCTACCACCCCAGGCGTGGGGGACGCTACGACAGTGGGGAGGGTCGGAGTCCTTCGCCCGAACCACCCGGTCCGCGGGCTTTCAGCCGCGCCATACGACGGGCACCGTTCCCGACCCGGTTCCGAACCCCGACTACTATCACAAAGTACTCAGGGGAGACAAGACCGGAACTGTGGCTCGCGGACTATCGGCTGGCCTGCCAACTAGGTGGAACGGACGATGACAACCTCATCATCCGCAACCTCCCCCTGTTCCTCTCCGACACCGCTCGAGCCTGGCTGGAGCACCTGCCCCCGGGGCAGATCTCCAACTGGGACGACCTGGTCCAAGCCTTCGCCGGCAATTTCCAGGGCATGTATGTGCGCCCTGGGAACTCCTGGGATCTCCGAAGCTGCCGCCAGCAGCCGGGAGAGTCTCTCCGGGACTACATCCGGCGATTCTCGAAGCAGCGCACAGAGCTGCCCAACGTCACCGATTCAGATGTCATCGACGCGTCCCTCGCCGGCACCACCTGCCGCGACCTGGTGAGCAAGCTGGGTCGCAAGACCCCCACCAGGGCGAGCGAGCTGATGGACATCGCCACCAAGTTCGCCTCTGGCCAGGAGGCGGTTGAGGCCATTTTCCGAAAGGACAAGCAGCCCCAGGGCCGCCCACCGGAAGATGCTCCCGAGGCGTCAACTCAGCGCGGTGCCAAGAAGAAGGGCATGCACTGCCTGTCCAGAGGCCAGTCTACTTCATCAGCGAGGTACTGTCCGAGACCAAGATCCGCTACCCACAAATCCAGAAGCTGCTGAACGCGGTGATCCTGACACGGCGGAAGTTGCGACACTACTTCGAGTCTCATCCGGTGACTGTGGTGTCATCCTTCCCCCTGGG
This sequence comes from Zea luxurians, assembly GCA_029449295.1. Lineage (NCBI taxonomy): Eukaryota > Viridiplantae > Streptophyta > Magnoliopsida > Poales > Poaceae > Zea > Zea luxurians. The sequence continues at coordinate 593,300 of JAOPSE010000308.1, read as the reverse complement.
AGAGATCATCCAGTCCCGAGAGGCCTCGGGTAGGATTGCGAAGTGGGCGATGGAGATCATGGGCGAGACGATCTCGTTCGCCCCTCGGAAGGCCATCAAGTCCCAGGTCTTGGCGGACTTCGTGGCTGAATGGGCCGACACCCAGCTCCCGATGGCTCCGATCCAACCGGAGCTCTGGACCATGTTTTTCGATGGGTCGCTGATGAAGACGGGGGCCGGCGCGGGCCTCCTCTTCGTCTCGCCCCTCGGGAAGCACCTACGCTACGTGCTGCGCCTCCACTTCCCAGCGTCCAACAACGTGGCTGAGTACGAGGCTCTGGTAAACGGGTTGCGAATCGCCATCGAGCTAGGGGTCCGACGCCTCGACGCTCGCGGTGACTCGCAGCTCGTCATCGACCAAGTCATGAAGAACTCCCACTGTCGCGACCCAAAGATGGAAGCCTACTGCGATGAGGTTCGGCGCCTGGAAGACAAGTTCTATGGGCTCGAGCTCAACCACATCGCCCGACGCTACAACGAGACTGCGGACGAGCTGGCTAAAATAGCCTCGAGACGAACAACAGTTCCCCGGGACGTATTCTCCCGAGACCTGCATCAACCCTCCGTCAAGACCGAGGACACGCCCGAGCCCGAGGCACCTTCGGCACCGCCCGAGGCACCCTCGGCTCAGTCCGAGGTACCCTCGGCCCAGTCCGAGGTACCCTCGACACGGTCCGAGGTACCCTCGGCTCAGCCCGAGGTACCCTCGGCCCCCGAGGGTGAGGCACTGCGCGTCGAGGGGGAGCCGAGCGAGGTCACGCCTAATCAAAGCTGGCAGACCCCGTACCTGCAATATCTCCACCGAGGGGAGCTACCCCTCGGCCAAGCCGAAGCTCGGCGGTTGGCGCGGCGCGCCAAGTCTTTCGTCTTACTGGGAGACGGGAAGGAGCTCTACCACAGCAGCCCCTCAGGCATCCTCCAGCGATGCATTTCCATCGCCGAAGGCCAGCAGCTCTTGCAAGAGATACACTCGGGGGCTTGCGGCCATCACGCAGCACCCCAAACCCTCGTTGGAAACGCCTTCCGACAAGGATTCTACTGGCCGACGGCGGTGGCCGACGCTACTAAAATTGTCCGCACCTGCGAAGGGTGTCAGTTCTACGCAAGGCAGACCCACCCCTCGCGGAAGACACCCGGGAGCTACACGCACCCCTGGGAAGGGCCGCTCGTCATCGCCAAAGTTCTGAAGCCCGGAACAAACAAACTGGCCGACAGTCAAGGCGAGGGTTTAGTCATCAAGGAAGGGTCGGCCTTGCCTCGGCAGAGCCCGACCCTCCCTCGGGGGCTAAAAGGGGGGAACCCCCTCTGCGTCAAAATTTTCAATCAAAAAGGCTTTTGCGTTCCCCTGGCTATGTCGGAAGCAGGACCCCAAGGAGCGAACGCGGGTGCATGTAAGTGGCAAGGCTAACTGAGCCAAGGGACTCCTACGCCTCTGGGTTACGGATACCTCACTCGTCACCCACCACGAAAAGTGACTCCTACTTGGGGAAGCCATCCTGCTACTGACGGACGGGGCCGGACACGCAAAATGGAAGGAAAAGGGGCACGACTTTATGCAACGGTAGCAAAGTGTTCAGGCCTCAGCGGCCGCAAAAAGACACACGTGCATCCAACAGAAACTGCTCCGACAGAGTTAGGCGTCGCCCGGGGGAGGAGCCACGCCTTCGGCTTCGTCCTCGCCCTCGACAAAGTCCACCTCGGCTTCGGACGACAGTGCAGGCGGGAGGATCTCTGCCTCAAAGGTGGTCGCCAGCACTGCACTCGGACCCGCGGCGGCCGCGTCGAGCCTCTGGATTTCTGCCAGGGCAGCTTCATCTTCGTCAGGAAGGCAATACCCCTCGCTGACCCGCTCTAGGTCCACGACATAGTTGGAAGCGAGCACGGCGAAGGCCCGCCTGACGCCATGGTGTAGCGCCTCGCGGAGTCTGCCACGCACATGATCGCCCAAGGCCTGCAGGCGACTTTGAGGGGAGCTTCCTGAGGGGACGTCGCCGAAGCCAAGGACCCAGCAGAAGTCCGAGATGGCCTCGGACATGGCCACGTGGTCGGCCTCCCTTTGCTCGGCCGCCCCGACAAGCGCCCTGGTGGACTCATCAAGGGCGGACTCAAGCTCTACGAACAGCCAGAACGCAAGGCCTCAAACACAAGCGGAGGAAACAAGCTGAAACGAAAACCGAGAATGGCCAGGACATACCTCCGACTCGGGCACGCTGCTCCGAAGCTGCGGCCTGGGCTACGGCTAGGTCCGCTGCAAGGGCTCCAGCCCGGCTTTCGGCCTCGGCAGCCCGACCCCGGGATTGGTCTCGCTCATCGACGACCTGGTCGAACTCCGACTGTCGTCACTGCATCTCTGCGCGTACCGCTGCCGCCTCTGCGTGGGCCGCTGCCGCCTCTGCTCTCAGATCGGCGCAGAGCGACCGAAGGTCCGCCACTTCGGCGCCCTGCCGGGAGAGGCGCGCAGTAGCCCCCGCAAGCGAGGTCGTCAGGGATCGCAGCGAGCCTTAGATATCGACCTCGTGGCGGATGAACGACGACTTGGCGGCGCTCAGATCCGTCAGATCCTAAGGGAAGGAAGCGGGGCGTCACAAGAGACGCCTTGGTGACAAAAAGGTACGCCTGAAACCATTACCTGGAGGATTTCGGGGATATCCCTGCAGAAGACCTCCAGCGACGACCGGAGCGACCCCACCGTTGCTTCGGCGCACTTGCGGAGCTTGTCCCAAGACTGCTCCTCCCGCTCGTCGTCGAGAACGAAGAAGGGATCCGAAGCCCCACGGGTCCGGAACCGGAGCAACTGGGCCGCCCCTCAGAGCTCCGCCGCGCAGCGACAAGGTCGCTGCTCAGTGGGACGGATCGCGCTTCCACGCCCCCCTCCTCTGAGGCACCAAGTGCCGACGCCTCGGCCATCTCAGCGTCGACAGCAACGGGTCGCTCCCCGACAGGGACGGTAGCGGCTTCAGCAGCACTAGGCGCCGGCACCGGTGGCATGTTCGGTGGGCCCGGGGCTACGTCTGCGCCAGCCGCCTCCTCCAGCACGATGGTCGCCTCGGCGTAAGAGCCAGCCTCGAGAACTCACTCCACGACGGCTGGTGCCGCCAGAGCCCCCCGTTGTGGAGCGCCTTGCGAAAAGGCCGGCTAAACAGCGAGGCCCGGCGCGACGCTGGCTGCGGAAGCCGACACCGTCTTAAGGGCCTTCTAGGGAGCCAGATCGGTCAGGCCGTGGCTTCGCTTGCTGAGGAGGAAGGGAAAGTCGCGGTCGGGACATACGAATGAGAAGCCAAGACGAAGACGCTCCAAGATACTTACCCGCTCTGGGCCATGACCAACCGCGCCTGAGGGGAGGTCTCCCGAATCTCGACCCCCGAAGACACCGCCGAGGTCCGCCTCGCCGCCAGCTTCGGCATCACCCTCACCTTGGGCACCTTGGACGCCCGGGAGACGGACTGCCCGGGCGTTGCCACGGCGACCTGAGGGTCACCCTCCTGCGCTGACGGCGTGGCCGACGGCTCCCGAGAAACAGACGCCTCAGCCTGACTCCCCGGGGTCACCTCGACTTCCCCGGCCGAGGGGTCAAGTACCCCCTCGGTCTGCCCCCGCTCGTCAAGCCGGGACCTCGGCGTCCCGACTCCGGGAACTGACGGTGCCAGCCCGCTCGGGGGCTGGCTTGACGACTCCTGGCCTAGCCTCAAACCTGGGCTGAGGCCGAGGCGGGCAGCCATGTCGTCGTCCTCGTCATCATCTTCATCGTCGTCGTCGTCAGGCGTCTCCGGCGACGGCTCCCTCTCCTGTCGACGACGGAGCTTCTCCAAGGCGTCTCGGGCCCGCGTCCGCTCGCGGGCCCGGGCTTTCTCCGCGTCCTTCTTCTTCTTCTCCTCCGCGGCAACCCGCCGCGCTGCTCGGTCCACCGCGTCCTCCGGGACCCGTGGCCGGGAAGGCTTATGCCACCCTACCTCCTGGAGGCGAACGGAAATCCCGACCGTAAGGACCAAGGCAACTTGATGCAAGGAGAAGGAAGGAGCGGATACTCACCAGGGTCACACACCCGTGGTTGGGGCGCATCAAGGGCTGAGAGAAGGCATTGGCATCCGGTTTTCCCAACGCGACGGCCACCCGCCCGTGGAGAACGTCAATGGGAAGAGGATCTGAGGACATCCGCGAGCCCTCCAAGTCAGCCTCCGGTGTCATCTCCCAAAGCGGCAACCGCCGCTCCGCTAAGGGAAGCACCCTACGACGATGAATGGCAGCAATCACTCCCGCGGCAGTAAGTCCTCCTTTCCGCAACACCTCTAGGGCCTTGAGAAGGGGCTCGAGGTTTTTCTGCCTGTCGTGCGGGGTCCCGTAGCGCCAGGTATCGGCAGCGGCGGTGATCACCCGTTGAGAAAACGGTGGAAGCATTTCGCCATCATTTCGGAGGTAGAACCACCGGCGCTGCCACCCTTTGTTCGAGGACGCGAGGATGGCGGGGATGTACAGTGACGCCCGCGACTGCCTCAGCTGGAGAATGCAACCGCCAGCCCGCACTGCCGCGCGGACCCTTCTCTCTCCCGTCGGCGAAGCGAAAAGCTCCGCGGAGAAGAGATGAGTCCACAAGTCCCAGTGGGGGGCGATTCCCAAGTATCCTTCGCACAACGCTGCGAAGATGGCGGCCTGCGAAATGGAGTTGGGACTAAGGTTGTGCAACTCCACCTCATAGTTGTACAGGATCGCCCGCATAAATCGGCTCGCCGGCACACCGAACCCCCGCTCGTGGAAGGAGACGAAGCTCACGACGTACCCCGGCGGCGGGGACGGGGCGGTTCCGCTCGCGGGAGGGATCCACTCCGGCTGCCTCTCATCAGAGAGAGGGCGAAGTAAACCCTCGGCAACAAGATCTTCCAGGTCCTCCGCTGTGACTGTAGAGAAGGGCCATGGATCACGCGGCGAGATGATGGTCACCCGGTCGACCATCACCGAGCAAAAGGGGTGGCGGCAGAAAGGACTGGGTGGGCGGTTTCCTTTTCTCCGGCTAAACCTTTCGGGTTGCGAAAACCTAAGAAGGGGGCAATAAGCGGAGCAAAGGACCGTCGCCAGACCCTCCCCCGAGTATATAAAGACCAAGGCGAGACCCGTTCAACGTTCCACCCGGACCCGTCGCGGGATTCAAAAACCTAAGGCGAGACGGATGTTCCTCGAACGGCTCGCACACGCGCAACGACCGCCTCGCGAACCACTCGCCCCGTTGCATTAACTCCGCGGCGGGATAGGTGGTGCCTCAGGCGGGAGGAGCAAGCGACGCTTCGCCTTCGCCGTAATGACCGCGTCGAAAAAGGTACGCCACGTCGTTCGACTTCACATCCTTTTCCTTTTCCTCTTTCTCTCTCTTACAACAGGGACCGGGAAAGGGGGATACCCCGAAAAGGACCCTTCTCCGTGAAGGAAACAGGCTCCGAGCCTCCCTACTGATCAGAGGTTCGAAGGCTGGCCCCTCAGAGGGGTTCAACAGCCGCCTCAGAGCACGTGGGCTCCACACCCACTACTGGTCAGAGGTTCGATGGCCGGCCCTTCGAAGGGTTCAACGGCCGCCTCAGGCCACTCGGGCTCCGCGCCCACTACTGATCAGGGGTTCGTAGGCTAGCCCTCGAAGGGTTCACAGTCGCCTCAGACACGGAGCGAGGGATGACCATGGGTACGTTTGATACATAACCAAGGCTCGGGCTACGCTCCCGAGGTACCCTAGGACATTTCCGAGACCAGCGGGAACGATCTTGTAACGGAATCCCATCAGAGGGAGGCATCGAGCCCTCGGACCCCGTCGATAGGGGACCGGGTCCGGCAGATCACCCGCAGGTACTTTTGGGCGTGCCTCTGGGCCTCTAGCCGACCCCTATCAAATGGGGCACGGACGTCCGCTCGGATTACCCGCCAGCAGCTCACCGGAGACACCATGTTCGACGCCACCCGAGGGCAACATGGCGCTTTCCCCCCCTCCTCCTTGTGGAAAGGCGACGCAGGGGTGTATGTAAAAAAGTCGAGTCTGTCCCTGACCGTCCTCTCGCCCTGTGCAGAGGCTCGGGGGCTGCTCTCGCAAACCCGGCTCCGGCCAAACCGTTGACAGCGTTAACATACCAGCCCGAGAACTTGGGACCCGACCGTGCACTCGGGCTACGGCCAGCTCGCATGAGGGAACAACTAGACCAGCCAAAGTGTTGCGAAGCGCACTAAGACCTCGAAGGAGTAAAACTACTCCTCCGAGGCCTCGGGGGCTACACCCGGCGGGTGCGCTCGCGCGCACCCACCGGAACAGAATGCAACCAAAAAAGGCTGGTCCCCTTGCAAAAAAGTGCGGCAAAAGCCTCCAAGCGAGTATTAGTACTCCCTTGGAGGCTCGGGGGCTACTGTCGGGGACCATAATTAGGGGTACCCTCAAGGCCCCTAAATCTCAGCTGGTAACCCCCATCAGCACAAAGCTGCAAAGGCCTGATGGGTGCGATTAAGTCAAGGATCGGTCCATTCAAGGGACATGAGCGTGCCTCGCCCGAGCCTAGCCTCGGGCAAGGGAAGCCGACCCCGGAGAACCTACGTCTCGCCCGAGGACCCGCCTCCAGCAACGGGCACACTATCGGCTCACCCGAGGCCCAGTCTTCACCGAGAAGCAACCTTGGCCACATCGCCACGCCGACCGACCAAATCGCAGGGGCATTTAATGCAAAGGTGGCCTGACACCTTTATCCTGACGCGCGCCCTCCAGTCGACAGAGCCGAAGTGACCGCAGTCACTTCGCCGCTCTACTGACCGGCCTGACAAGAGGACACGCCGCCTGCGCCGCTCCGACTGCTGAGCCACCCGACAGAGTGAGGCTGACAGCAGCCAAGGCCGGCCTCGGGCATCATAGGAAACTCCGCCTCGCCCGACCCCAGGGCTCGGACTCGGGCTCAGCCCCGGAAGACGGCGAACTCCGCTCTGCCCGACCCAGGGCTCGGACTCGGGCTCAGCTCCGGAAGACGGCGAACTCCACTCCGCTCGACCTAGGGCTCGGACTCGGGCTCAGCCCCGGAAGACGGCGAACTCCGCTCCGCCCGACCTAGGGCTCGGACTCGGGCTCAGCCCTGGAAGACGGCGAACTCCGCTCCGCCTGACCCAGGGCTCGGACTCGGGCTCAGCCCCAGAAGACGGCGAACTCCGCTCCGCCCGACCCAGGGCTCGGACATGGGCTTAACCCCGGAAGACGACGAACTCCGCCTCGCCCGACCCCAGGGCTCGGACATGGGCTCAGCCCCAGGAGACGACGGACTCCGCTTCGCCCGACCCCAGGGCTCGGACTCAGCTCTGGCCTCAGCCGACGGTCTCCGCCTCGCCCAACCCAGGGGCTCGGACTCGACCATGGCCACGGAAGACAGACTCGACCTCGACCTCGAAGGAGCCTCCACGTCGCCCAACCTAGGGCGCGGACCGACCACGTCGATAGGAGGTGCTATCATTACCCTACCCCGAGCTGACTCAGGCTACGGGGAACAAGACCGGCGTCCCATCTGGCTCGCTCCGCCAGATAGGCAATGATGGCGCCCCGCGCGCTCTGTGACGACGGCGGCTCTCGGCCCCCTTACGGAAGCAAGAGGACGTCAGCAAGGACTTGACAGCCCCAACAGCTGTCCTCTCGCCAGGCTCCAGCACTCCTCCGACGGCCACGACACCACACGAATCGGGTGCCAAACACCTCTCTGGCTGCCACGATGGCGTGTACTTAGGGCGCTAGCTCTCCTCCGCTAGACACGTAGCACTCTGCTACACTCCCCATTGTATACCTGGATCCTCTCCTTACGCCTATAAAAGGAAGGACCAGGGCCCTCTTACAGAGGGTTGGCCCGCGCGGAGAAGGACGGGACGACACTCGCGCAAGGCCGCTTGCTCTCACTCCCGCGTGGACGCTTGTATCCCCCTACTGCAAGCGCACCCGACCCAGGCGCGGGGCTAACACGAAGGCCGCGGGATCCACACTCTCTCACGCCTGCCTCCCTCCGACCGCTTCCTTTCCCCCCTTCGCGTTCCGCCTTGCGTCGACCCATCTGGGCTGGGGCACGCGGCGACAATTCACTCGTCGGTCCAGGGACCCCCGGGTTTCGAAACACCGACAAAATAATTCTAGAAACTCATTTTATTCATAGAAAATTCATATGTGGTCCAAATTAATCCATTCTAGTTCTTATAATTTTGTATTAATTATGTTTATCCCTTGGTAACACTGTTTTAACATGAAAGCTATATTAAAATTAATATCCTAATTAATCTGTTATCCAACACTTAAAACTTCATAAATTCATAACTCCTTCATTTTAATTCCGATTTGACTCATTCCAGTTGCGTTAGCTTTATATGAATATTTACTATGCAATAACAACATTGATTATACCATGTCTCATTGTCGGGTACCATAATTAGGGGTACCCCCAATGCTCCTTAACCCAGCTGGAAAACATCTTCAGAACAAATCATACACGGTTGGTGAAGCACGGTCCAAGTCGAGGCCTCGTCTACCAAGGGACGTGGCCTCATCCGAGCCCAGCCTCGGGCAAGGACAGTAGTCCCGGACGAATTCACACCTCACCCGAGGGTCCCCTCAAGCAATGGGCGCACCCTCGGCTCGCCCGAAGTCCAGCGCAGGCAAGCTTTGTCGTGCAGCGGCCTCGGCCAAATCGCCTCACCAACCGACCGTATCGCATGCGCATTTAATGCGGGATCGCCTGACACCTTGTCCTGACACGCGTGCCTCAGTCAGCAAGGTCGAAGTGACCGCAGTCACTTCGCCCCTTTACTGACCGTTCTGACGAGGAAACAACACTGTTCACCCCGCTCCGACAACTGTGACAACCACTAGGAAAAGACTAACAACAGTCACGGCCTCTCCCGAGGTCAGCCTTGGGCGCAACAAGGAGGTCTCCGCCTCGGCCTCAGGAGGAGGTCTCCGCCTCGCCCGACCTCAGCCTCGACCTCGGGAGGAGTCGCCGCCTCGCCTGACCTCGGCCTCAGAATCAACTACGCTACAGGGGATACATCATGACCCTACCCCTAGCTAGCCGCCTCAGGCTACGAGGGAACAAGACCGGTGTCCCATCTAAGTTACTCCGGTAATAGGTAATGATGGTTCTCCGCGTGCGCCCATGACGTCGGTTGCTCTCAACCCCCTACGGAAGCAAGGAAACGTCAGCAGGATCCATGTCGCACCACCAGCTATGCTTCTACAGGGCTCAAGGCACTTCTCCGACGGCCACGTTGGTACATGTACAGGGCTCAAGGCAATTCTCCGCCAGCCACATTAGCTCATAGCTATACCCCCATTGTACAGCTGGGCATCTCCTTGTATTTATAAAAGGGGATGTCCAGGGCCTTCCGGGAGGGAGAAATGGGGGAGAGACGGAACGTACGAACGTGCGACGTACGAACAGGCGAAGGCAGGCGAGCAGAGGTAGGCAGAGTAGGAGAGACGCGGTAGAGGCAGACTCAGACAACTCACCTCAAGGCCGAACCCTCTCTCTCTCTCTCTCTCGCCCTCGCTCTCTCGCAACGCTTGTAACCCCTAATGCAAGCACCCCCCGGTGCAAGATAATATAAGCCTCATCCCTTCGCTTGTGTTCCATCTTGCATCAACCCATCTGGACAGAGGCACGCGACACTAAAATTCACTAGTCGGTCCGGTTGAGGGCCCCCCGGGTCCAAAACACCGACACTCATATTTTTATAATTAGATATTTATTTATCCTATGTTAATTAGAGTAATATATGTCTATTGGATTAACTTCTGATATTATGGTTATAATTTGACTAGATGATCTTTAATTAAATAATGACTTAGATTAAAGTTGAGATAATTATTTATAGAATAACCTCTCATATAATTTATACTAACCAATTTATAATATAATTAATATTTTAATCACATAGAACTTATATAAAATCATAACTCCTTAATCGTAACTCTGATCTTAGTAGTTCTCGAACCCGCGATCTTGTTACAACGCGTATATTAATATTATTCAGTTTGTATTATGTTTGGTGTAATGTTAATTTTGTCTATACCATGTTTGTTTGTATTGCTACAACTAGCCCAAGGTCACGAGGATCCGAAGAATCACCCTGGTAACTGGAATCTCAAGTGCCAGGCAAGTTGTGCCCTTGATCCACTTTTGTTACCCAATAATATTATTTATTATCACTATTCAATGCATAGGTTTAATTTTGATGGGGCCCGATAGGTCACCCTAGATTGATTATCCTTTTTACCTTGTTTATCCCTGAATCACTTGGGTAATTATGCTATTGCTCTATATGGTTTTGGAGTTAATATTTTATTATATCCATGTTCCAATTATTCTGTTATATTATTTATGTTCATGATAAGATCATTATGTTAATTGGAACATGGAGCGACCACCCGGGAAAACAGTGCTACCACAAGGGTTTAATGGGACGCCCTTGGCTGATTAATTAGGAAAGCTAGTGGATGACTACCTTACTCGAAAGGGGCAAGGGCAGTAGGGGAGTGGTCAGTGTAGGAAGGTCCTTGGGTTGATTTTGCTGCGATGGCGGTCAGACGAGGGATTCCTGCACTGGAGCTTCCTATAAACTGTAGCGGGTTTTCTGAAGCTAGTGAAACTTTATAAAGGCCTCGTAGTGTTACCCTACCTCGCTTCCTTGGTAGAGGTGTATGAGATTCATGACCCCTTGGCAGATGGGTAACACGGCTTGTGGGTAAAGATGCGCAACCTCTGCAGAGTGTAAAACTGGTATACTAGCCGTGCTCGGTCATGAGCGACTCAGACCCTCACATGATTAAATATGAAACTTAAATTCAATTTGTCATATGCATTTGCATGGGATTATTTATTAATTTTGTTCTATTATTTTTATTATGGTTTGGTATTTACTTACACTTAGTAACTGCTAATAAAATTTGACCAACTTATTAAAAGCAATGCTCAGTTTTAACCCCTACTGTTGATCAGCTTTACACATCACATGAACTCCCACCTTTGGTGAGTTCATGCCACATTATTCCCCACAACTTGTTGAGCGATGAACATGTGTGAGCTCACCCTTGCTGTCTCACACCCCCCCACAGGTCAAGAACAGGTACCACATGATGAGGCGTATGGTGGATGTTGCGCTGTGTTCATGAGAGGTCTAGGTCGTTGTCTCCCAGTCGACTTTCTGGCGCCAAGGATGGATTTTAGATCCTATTATATTTATCTTTTATTTTGTAGGACTTCCGCTATGTAATAAATACTCTGATTATTGTGACATTTATCTCTATACACTCTGTTATTATATATGTTTTCTTCTTTGGCGTATATATGAGATGCACCCGGCTTTGTCCCTTAAAGCCCAGGGTGTTACACTTAGCTTCGGCCAGTTGCCTTCGAAGGTCTTCAATTTCAATCTTTTGGGCTTCGGCTTGAGCTTTGTAACTAGCTTCATCTTCTTTCACTTTGTTAACTAGAGAAATCAAGATTTTGTCTTTTTCAAGACCTTCGTTTCTCAATTCAATCACCTTCGAACGAAGATTGTTCAGAGCCATCGTATACCCTTCGTCTTCAATATCTTTCTGCGCCCTAAGGGCGTTACTTAGAATTAAACCCTGCAATAGAAAAGGAGAGAATTGACTATGACAAATAAAATACTTCATTCTCAGATTCAAAGTCAATTTCTATACCTTCATATTGTTGTACGCTAAGCTGTCAGCAAGTTCATCCTTCGACAAAAGTGAAAGGCTGTCTTCTAGCTTCGGGAATCCAATGCTTCTACCAATCTCCGGCAAACGGATATTTCTTTGTTGTCCGGGAGATAGTATAAGAAATCATCTTTATTACTCCCATTAAAAATTAAGGCTCCTTTTGGATATTTCAGTCTTTGGGCATAATGCCTGGCCTTCACAATTTCATCTTCGGACAATTTCTTCCCTGAAGCATGTCGAAAGATGTAGTCAATAGTTTCGATTGGAGCTTCGGGAGCGGGAGTTTCAGGTGCAATATGTCCTGCTAATCTTTCCTCGAGCGCGGCAAGTTTCGCTGTAATAGGCACTAAAGGCCCAGCTTCGGTTTCATCTTGAGATTGTGTAGCTTCGGCTTCTGCTTGCCTAGTTCCAGCTTCAGCCTGCAATTTGGCTTCAGCTTGAAAAATTTTCTTTGCAGGAGCAGGGCTCAACGCCTTTGTAGTCTCCAGTACAACATCTAGCACATTGGCCATCCTTCTCCTCTTCGGGGTCGTGGCAGAAGTTTTTTGCGCCTTCGGCAGATTTGCCTCTGTCGGAGGGCTCAGAATTTTTGGCTTTTTTTATTATTTCTTCAACTTTCAGCTCTTCAGCCTTTTCAACCTTATCTTTGACTGGTTTAATTGTATGCATCTTCGGCATTACAGTTGGTTCTACGGTGCTCTGTGCAATCGGAGCAGTTTGAGTTGCTTCGACTGCTGAAGAAGACCCTGCGCCAAAGTCAGGGACCATGGCCGGTTCAATATACCGTGGCGGGTGGGTCAAAACCTTCATCTTCTTGCCCTTTGGGACACCTGCGGTGGCTGAAGCTGTGGGGGCCGAAGCAATACTTTTTCTTTTCTTCCCTTGACTTTGCAGCGGGTAGTGATAATCAGGGTATATAAAACCTATGGCATCAAATACCATGTTTAATCTTTTCTTCCCTCGGCCCCCGAAGGCTGCGGACAAAGCATTATCTTCGGCCTTGCTATATGTCCCAAGCAGTTCATCGCTGATAGCTTCAATAATTTTTAGCCAATCATCATTTTGCTCATCAAACCGGTCTCTGAACCTGAAAGTATATTTTAGTCGAATCAATCCACCTTCAGTTGATTCAGCAGTAGTTTCCTTCGGCATATCCTAGTTTTCCACAAGTGGCCATACTCTATACGTTATGTGCTCTTGAACAATATCCCTTGTGCCAATGAAGGCACAGACCTTGCTAAAAGCCTTCTGGCAAACTTCGTCATTTTGATCGATTACCACCTTCGGCCTCCGAAGGCCGAAGCGAGACTGGATAGGGCGTTGAATGATTTCCTTAATATCTTCCCTTTCAATTAAATCATTCTTAACATAAAACCACTCTTCCATCGAGGCTCCAGGCCATCTCTTTTGGAATGTGGGAACTGGATGGCTTGCATTGGATCGAGCAACGAATCCGTAACAATCGAAGTTGTTGTGATACTGCTCCTTCCCGGTGGCCTTCGTTTCGTACAGGAGCTCGTGCATGCTGCAAAAACTTTTTGCGCTGGGTTCCAACCCTTGGCTTCTCACAGCCCAAACAAACAAACTCATCCTAATTATAGCTTCAGGCGTAAGTTGATGAAGAAAAATTTGAAATGTCTTCAGCACTTCAACCAAGAACCTGCTCAATGGAAACCGAAGCCCTGCTTTCAAAAAGCTTCAGTAGATAACCACCTCATTCGCTTCAGGAATAGGAGCAGTGCTATCCCCTCGAACCCTCATAATAGTCATGTCGCGGAAGTATCTTCCTCTCATCGCATCAACGTGACTCTGTTTGATAGTCGATTTCCCGAAGATGGTATGGCTCGGTCGCCACGGACGATCTTCAGAATCTTCGTCTCCACTTTCTGCATCATAGCTATAGCTGTCACCAGTATCTTCAGATAAACCTTCCAGCATCTCTTTAGTAATCTTCTCTGTGTCTGTCTTTGCCATCGATTCAATAAATCCAGCAATATAAGGATCCACAGCCTTCTTCTCCTCAAACAGCTTCTTCTCTTCAGTTAGCTTCGTCTTCTCAACAACCTTCTTTTCCTTGGACATTTTTTCCTCAGACATGGTGAAAATGTGACTTTAAACCAAAGCTCAAGAAGCTTGAAAATCTAGCGAGAGCTAGTAAGCAAGAGCTAAAAGTTTGAGAAAAATAATGCAAATGGCAGAAACAGTGTATCAAATGATGCTGGTGTAAGTTCATATTTATACGCCTAGCACGCTGCAACTTGGAGGGCCCTGTCTGTCATTGATTGTTGCTATTCTAGCAAAGGGAAGGTGTTTTTTCGAACCTTCGGCTTAAGGCCTTCGTTCACGTCGCAGTCTGAATTCGTTATTATAACAAATTAATACTGCGAGGGGCTACTGTTGGGGGCCTTCGTCTTCCGAAGGTCCTCAAAAACATGATTAACAATGTTTCCCAAGCATAATATATGTACAGGAACCTTCGGACTCGGGATGAAGCTGTACACAATATGGAAAGCAGGATCGGAACGAAGGTCGAACCAGCGCCGAAGCTGCGCGCAAGGAAGCTTCGGCTTAGTAGCAGAAAGAGAAACCGACTTAAGGAGGAAAAGGCTATCTAGTCCTCGACAGATTGTTATTAAGTCAATAGTGAATATGAAGGGCATGAATGTAATTTTACGCAGGCTGCGTCCTGTGCTTATAAATAGATGAACAGTACCCCCGTACTGTTCACGCGGACTTGTATTCGCTCGTGTGTCACATTTGTACTCTTGTCTTCTGTCAAGTCGAAGGTACAATTGTAATTCGATATTGTTCTTATTCATTTATGATTATATAATAAGGACATATAGATAAAGTCATATAATTATTTATGTTATTTCTCATGTTTCGTATGCTTCTTCTCTCATCAATATGAACTGTGATGATGAAGGTATGTCCCTTATGACCTTCGTCCCAAGATCGTTATATCCTAAGGGAAATAATGTTTCGAAGGACAAAGGCCATTAACCATTAACTTTCTTTTTGTGTTGCCTTGTTCTTAATTCATAGCATTTGAGAACAAGTCCTCAATAGGTACGATTGTGTTTTATAACATATTGTTGATTGTTGAGACTTGAGAATCGGACTTGACAAAGTTTAAAGCTCGGTTTAGTGGTTTTTCATGTTTCGATAAATTTTTGTTACCATGAATATTTTCATTTTGTTTTTTTATTTTGTTATTATTTAGTTTTTTTCGTATCCAAAGTTTTCGAATATGAAAACAAAATCAATAAAGTTTCTTTCCATCCTTGCCTCGAGCCAAACGAGTTTATAACAAATATAGGATTGCCCACCTTGTTTTTGACATTTGTTCTTCATCGTTGCACTCTTTCAAAAATAAGACCGAGACAAGCACTCTTGCTGATGTCGCGAGTTATCTCATGGGACTAGGCTTATTGGAGCTGGAGTTCCTCATTTGCCCTCGCCCTTCCTCTCCACGCACTCATGGAGCTTGCTTCTCTATCCTTGCTGACGAGCAGGGAGGCTATGTGGCTCGTTACTCGGCTACTAGGAGAAGTGGCGTGCTCCACGCATGGATTCAGTGTCGACCTCGCCAGCCTTCGTCCTGGAGCATCCCTCAACGTCGGTTGTCAAGGATCCGGTGCTAACCCCGCTTCCCTTCGTGGTGTGTTCGTTGCCGTCAGTTGTCAAGGAGCTAGCATCACTCTCGCCTCCCTTTGTCCCTCGTCCCTTGCCGCAGTTCTCATGCTTGAGGGCCCATCGCCATCGGATGTGGAAGCTCGGCCAACACCACCGTACCCCATGCTTCCTTCAATGCCAACTTTGTTCATGCATGTCCCCCTGAACCATTTGGGCAGGTAATGTTTCTTTAGCATACTCTTAGAGGCTTTCAATTGTTAAATGTGTTAGGAAATCACAACTTCACACTCTGAACACCCCAAGCATGCAAACAGAGCGGAGAAAACAATCATCTTCTTAGAAGCCACCAACCAATCCTTGTCTATAGGAAAAGCCTTCCAAGCTTTGAAACTGGTGCTAGTGTGCTAACTTAGCCCTTCCGCCTCGAGCTATGGAATTAGTGGTCCTGACATTGCTGTTTTCTTTCTCCTTAAGGAAGACACGGCACAAAAGAAAGCTCAAGCACTCGGCAGGTTTGAGCAAAAGAGATTCTTGTTTCACCGAGGAAAAGAGTTAAGTTCTGGAGAAATATTCCAACTGAATGGACTAATTGCAGTTCTGCCTATTATACATTGTCGGGTACCGTAATTAGGGGTACCCCCAACACTTCTAATCACGGCTGGTAAACACCTTCAGAGCAAACCATAAAGACTGATTGTTCGGGTCAAAGTCAAAGCTTCGTCTACCAAGGGACGCGATCTCGCCTCGTCCGAGCCCGGCCTCGGGCGAGAACAGTGGTCCCGGACGAATTCACGTCTCGCCCGAGGGTCTCCTCAGGCAGTGAGCGCACTCTCGGCTCAGCCAAAGGCAAGCCTTGTCGTGCAAGTGACCTTGGCTAAATCGCCTTACCAGCCGACCGTATTGCATGCACATTTAATGCTGGGATCGCCTGACACCTTATCCTGACACGCGCGCCTCAGTCGGCAAGGTCGAAGTGACCGCAGTCACTTTGCCCTTTCACTGACCGATCTGACAGGAAAACAGCGTCGCCCGCCCCGCTCTGGCTATTGTGCCAACCACCCGGGCGAAACCGACAACGGTCAAGTTCAGCCTCGGGCACAACAGGAAGCTTCGCCTCGCCCGACCCCAGGGCTCGGCCTTGGCCTCGGCCTCGGGAAGAGTCACGTCCTCGCTCGACCCTGGGCCTCGGCCTCGGAGGAGCCGCCGCCTCGCCCGACCTCAAGCTCGGATCGACCGCGCCACAAGGACACATCATCACCCTACTCCTGGCTAGCTCAGGCTACGAAGAAACAAGACCGGCGTCCCATCAAGCTTACCCCGGTAACAGGCAATGATGGTTCCCCGCATGCGTCCATGACGTCAGTGGTTCTCAAGCCCCCTATGGAAGCAAGGAGACGTCAGCAGGATCCATGCAGCGCCAACAGCTGTGCTTCTACAGGGCACATGCACTTCTCCGACGGACACGTCAACACGTGCATAGCGACCAGGCACTTTCCCGCTGGCCACGTAGCGCATAGCTACACCCCCATTGTATAGCTGGGCCATCTCCTTATGTCTATAAAAGGGGATGTCCAGCGGAAAGAAGAGGAAGGAGGAACGAACGTACGAGCATACGAACACACGAACGCACGGCAGGAGAGACGAGTAGACGCACGACAAAGGGACGGGAGAAGACGAGCAGGGGCCGAACCCCCTCTCTCTCTCTCTCGCTCTCTCCTACTCGCTCTCTCTCGCTCTCGCCTTCTCGCAACGCTTGTAACCCCTACTACGAGCACCCTGGTGCAGGATAATACAAGGCTCATTCCCCCACTTGTGTTCCATCTCGCACCAACCCATCTGGGCAGGGACACGCAGCGACAAATTTACTCGTCGGTCCAGGGACCCCCCGGGTCCGAAACCCCGATAGTTGGCGCGCCAGGTAGGGGCCTGCTGTGTGTTAACGAACACTTTCCCGTTGAGTTCCAGATGGATAGACTTCAGCAACCTCTTCAACCCGGGACGGTGCTCCGCTTCGGGAGTCTCGAGTTTATGTCCCTCGACGGCAGCTACGACATGGTACTCCTCCCTCCGCAACACGACGACAACGACAGTCAACGGCTCGCTCGGCGGAGGCGACCTCCACGACGACATCTCCCCGCGGCGGAAGAGGAGCACTCGGGTCGTCCCCGCCACCCTCCTCGCTGGAGGAGATGGAGATGGGGCAACCGTGGCCACGCGGGAGGCAGCACCTTATCGGCTGTCGAATTGGATCGAGTCGACGACACCGGCACTCCCCCGGGGGACATGTCGGGTGTTATCCTCGCACTTGAGACAACGACGAGCGTCGCTGAGAGCACCTAGAGGGGGGGTGAATAGGTGATCCTGTAAAACTTAAACTTAAGCCACAAAAACTTGATTAAGCGTTAGCACAATAATCGCCAAGTGGCTAGAGAGAAGTTCTTGCAAGACACGATAACCACAAGAGAATCAACAGAGATAGACATAGTGGTTTATCCCGTGGTTCGGCCAAGTACAAAACTTGCCTACTTCCACGTTGTGGCGTCCCAACGGACGAGGGTTGCAATCAACCCCTCTCAAGCGGTCCAAAGACCCACTTGAATACCATGGTGTTTGCTTTGCTTTTCTATATCCCGTTCGCGAGGAATCTCCACAACTTGGAGTCTCTCGCCCTTACACTTGAAGTTCACAAAGAAGCACGAAGTAAGGGAGGGATGAGCAACGCACACAAGACACAAAATCACAGAGATAACACGCACACAAGTTGCAACAAGAGCTCGCAACACAACCCGACGAGTTCACAACTCAAATAGAGCTCTAGATGCTATCACGAAGAAACAAATGCGTGGAATCGAAGTCTTGGTGCTTAGGAATGCTTTGAGTATGCTTGATGTACTCCTCCATGCGCCTAGGGGTCCCTTTTATAGCCCCAAGGCAGCTAGGAGCCGTTGAGAGCATTCCAGGAAGGCTGATCTTGCCTTCTGTCGCCTGGCGCACCGGACAGTCCGGTGCACCACCAGACACTGTCCGGTGCAGATTTGTTTCCTTGTTTGGCGAAGTCGACCGTTGCTGATTGAGAGCCGTTGGCGCACCGGACACTGTCCGGTGCACACCGGACAGTCCGGTGCCCCAATGTGACCGTTGGCTCGGCCACGCGTCACGCGCGGAATCCTCGGCCGACCGTTGCCCCGGCTGACCGTTGGCTCACCGGACAGTCCGGTGCACACCGGACAGTCCGGTGAATTATAGTCGTACGCCGTTGATGGTTTCCCGAGAGCGACGAGTTCGCCTGTGAACGGCTCACTGGACAGTCCGGTGCACCACCGGACAGTCCGGTGATTTATAGCCGTACACCGCCGTCGAACTCCCGAGAGCAGCAAGTTCGCCAGAGCTAGTCTGGCGCACCGGACACTGTCCGGTGCACCCAAACTGAGCAGACTTTGGCTGAACAAAGCCATCTCTTCTCTAACTTGATTTTTCCTGTTTCCAGCACTTAGACACAATACATTAGTCCATAAAACAATGTACTAAGTCTAGAAACATACCTTTTGACATGATTTGCACTTTGTCCACCACTTTGCATAGATTAACACAAAAGCACTTGTGTTGGCACTCAATCACCAAAATACTTAGAAATGGCCCAAGGGCACATTTCCCTTTCAATCTCCCCCTTTTTGGTGATTTATGCCAACACAAAATAAAGCATCTAGAACAAGTGCAATATCAATGCAAATGAAAACTCAATATAGTTTTGATTCATATTTGGCATATATGGATCACTCTTTGCCACCACTTGGTTTGTTTTTGCAAATCAAACTCAATTTCCTATCTCTAAGTCAAATTCACTTGTAGAGACATAAAGAGAGGTATTCCAAAAGAAATTGATCAAGGATTTCAAAAACTCCCCTTTTTCCCATAATCAACACTTCTCCCCACAAGAGACAATAAAAGAGTTTTGACAAACCAAAAGCTCTATTCTACTATTTTCAAAATTTCTCAAGTGGTAGCTGATCCATTTATTGCTTTGACCTTTATTTTCTCCCCCTTTGGCATCAAGCACCAAAACGGGATCAATCTTGGCCCTTTAACCCCATTGCCTCACCAAAATCTTCAAATAAGAATACAAAGGCAATAGGAGTACATGAGATAAACTTGGAATAAGTTACCCTCTCATCGGAGTGCAGTGGAATTCTTTCATGGTCCAAGTCCACCTTTTCCCTTTCAAACCTCCTTTGAGACTAAATCAAGCAATCTCAAGCACACGGTTAGTCTCAAAGGGTCAAGTTGTAACACAACTCCCCCTAAATATGTGCATCACTTGCAAAAGGACTTGTGAGGTCCGGGGAGTGATTGTACAACTTGAGCACCACAAGGAAGCAACGAAATGCATAAGGAACATGATCAAGGCATAAACACATGTATGCTATAAATCAATCCAAGTTCCGCGAATCTAAGACATTTAGCTCACTACGCAGCCTGCAAAAGGTCTTCTCATCTAAAGGCTTGGTAAAGATATCGGCTAGCTGGTTCTCGGTGCTAACATAAAACACTTCGATATCTCCCTTTTGCTGGTGGTCTCTCAAAAAGTGATGCCGGATGTCAATGTGCTTTGTGCGCTGTGCTCAACAGGATTTTTCGCTATTCGGATAGCACTCTCATTGTCACATAGGAGTGGGACTTTGCTCAGATTGTAGCCAAAGTCCCGGAGGGTTTGCCTCATCCAAAGTAGTTGTGCTTAACATTGTCCTACGACAACGTACTCGGCCTCAGCAGTGGATAGGGCAACGAAAGTTTGTTTCTTAGAGTTCCATGACACCAGGGACCTTCCTAAGAATTGGCACGTCCCCAATGTACTCTTCCTATCGACCTTATATCCAGCATAGTCGGAATCTGAGTATCCAATCAAGTCAAAGTTAGACCCTTTTGGATACCAGATCCCGAAGCAAGGCGTAGCGACTAAATATCTAAGGATTCGCTTCACGGCACAAGGTGACACTCCCTTGGATCAGATTGAAATCTAGCACACATGCATACACTAAGCATAATATCCGGTCTACTAGCACACAAATAAAGTAAAGACCCTATCATAGACCGGTATGCCTTTTGATCAACGGACTTACCTCCTTTGTTGAGTCGGTGTGTCCGTCAGTTCCCATCGGCGTCTTTGCGGGCTTGGCGTCCTTCATCCCAAACCGTTTTAGCAAGTCTTGCGTGTACTTCGTTTGGGAGATGAAGGTGCCGTCCTTGAGTTGCTTCACTTGGAACTCAAGGAAGTAGTTCAACTCGCCCATCATCGACATCTCGAATTTCTGCGTCATCACCCTGCTAAACTCTTCACAAGACTTTTGATTAGTAGAACCAAATATTATGTCATCGACATAAATTTGGCACACAAAAAGATCACCATCGCAAGTCTTAGTAAAAAGAGTTGGATCGGCTTTCCCAACCTTGAAAGCATTAGCAATTAGAAAGTCTCTAAGGCATTCATACCATGCTCTTGGGGCTTTCTTAAGTCCATAGAGCGCCTTAGAGAGCTTACACACGTGGTCGGGGTACCGTTCATCCTCGAAGCCAGGGGGTTGCTCCACGTACACCTCCTCCTTGATCGGCCCGTTGAGGAAAGCGCTCTTCACATCCATTTGGAACAACCTGAAAGAATGGTGAGCGGCATATGCTAGCAAAATACGAATAGACTCTAGCCTAGCCACAGGAGCAAAAGTCTCCTCAAAGTCCAAACCTGCGACTTGGGCATAACCTTTTGCCACAAGTCAAGCCTTGTTCCTTGTCACCACCCCGTGCTCATCCTGTTTGTTGCGGAACACCCACTTGGTTCCCACAACGTTTTGCTTGGGACGAGGCACAAGTGTCCAAACTTCATTACGCTTGAAGTTGTTGAGCTCCTCCTGCATGGCCAACACCTAGTCCGGATCTAGCAAGGCCTCTTCTACCCTGAAAGGCTCAATAGAGGAGACAAAGGAGTAATGCTCACAAAAATTAACTAATCTAGAACGAGTAGTTACTCCCTTGCTAATATCACTCAATATTTGGTCGACGGGATGATTCCTTTGAATCGTCGCTAAAACTTGGGTTGCAGGTGCCGGTTGTGCTTCTTCCTCCATCACATTATCATCTTGTGCTCCCCCTTGATCACATGCCTCCACTTGAGGTACCTGTTCGTCATCTTGGGTTAGGGGATGCACCATCGTTGAGGAAGAAGGTTGATCTTGCTCCTTTTGTTCCAGTGGCCTCACATCTCCAATCGCCATGGTGCGCATTGCGGTCGTTGGAACATCTTCTTCATCTACATCATCAAGATCAACAACTTGCTCTCTTGGAGAGCCATTAGTCTCATCAAATACAACGTCGCTAGAGACTTCAACCAAACCCGATGATTTGTTGAAGACCCTATACGCCTTTGTATTTGAGTCATAACCTAATAAAAACCCTTCTACAGCTTTGGGAGCAAATTTAGAAGTTCTACCTTTCTTCACAAGAATATAACACTTGCTCCCAAATACACGAAAGTAAGACACATTAGGTTTGTTACCGGTTAGAAGCTCATACAAAGTTTTCTTGAGGAGGCGGTGAAGGTAGACCCGGTTGATGGCGTGGCAAGCCCTGTTCACGGCTTCCGACCAAAAGCGCTCGGGGGTCTTGAACTCTCCAAGCATAGTTCTCGCCATATCAATGAGTGTCCTGTTCTTCCTCTCAACCACACCATTTTGCTGTGGTGTGTAGGGAGCGGAGAACTCATGCTTGATCCCCTCCTCTTCAAGGAACTCCTCCACTTGAAGGTTCTTGAACTCGAACCCGTTGTCACTCCTTATCTTCTTCACCTTGAGCTCAAACTCATTTTGAGCTCTCCTGAGGAAGCGCTTGAGGGTCCCTTGGGTTTCAGTTTTATCCTGCAAAAAGAATACCCAAGTGAAGCGGGAAAAATCATCAACTATAACAAGACCATACTTACTTCCTCCTATACTTAGATAGGCGACGGGTCCGAAGAGGTCCATATGAAGCATCTCCAAGGGTCTTGATGTGGTCATCACATTTTTGGTGTGATGAGAGCCTCCCACCTGTTTGCCTGCTTGACAAGCTGCACAAGGTCTATCTTTTTCGAAATGCACATTAGTTAAACCTATCACGTGTTCTCCCTTTAGAAGCTTGTAGAGGTTCTTCATCCCCACATGTGCTAAGCGGCGATGCCACAGCCAGCCCATGCTAGTCTTAGCAATTAAGCATGCATCTAGACCGGCCTCCTCTTTTGCAAAATCAACTAAATAAAGTTTGTCGTCTAGTACACCATTAAAAGCTAGTGAACCATCACACCTTCTAAAGACAGACACATCTACATTTGTGAATAGACAATTATATCCCATATTGCATAATTGACTAACAGATAACAAATTATATCCAAGAGACTCAACTAAAAACACATTAGATATAGAGTGCTCAGATGAAATAGCAATTTTACCTTACCCTTTTACCTTGCCTTGGTTCCCATCACCGAATATTATTGAATCTTGGGGATCCTTGTTCTTGACGTAGGAAGAGAACATCCTCTTTTCCCCCGTCATGTGGTTTGTGCATCCGCTGTCGATAATCCAGCTTGTACCCCCGGATGCATAAACCTGCAAGGCAAGTTTAGGCTTGGGTCTTAGGTACCTAACTCTTGTTGGGTCCTACAAGGTTAGTGACAATGGTCTTAGGGACCCAAATGCAAGTTTTGTCTCCCTTACATTTGGCCCCTAACTTCCTAGCAATTACCTTCTTATCCTTTCTACAAATAGCAAAGGAAGCATTGCAAGCATAATAAATTGTAGAAGGTTCATTCATTACTTTCCTAGGAGCATGAACAATATTCTTTCTAGGCACATGATAAATAACATTTCTCCTAGACAGATCTCTACCATGCATATAGGAAGAACTAGAAGCAAACATGGCATGAGAATCAAAAGCACCATAAGCATTACAACTCCTATAAGCATTTCTAGATTGTCTCCTATCATGGTACATAAAAGCATGGTTCTTTTTAGCACTACTAGCCATAGGGGCCTTCCCTTTCTCCTTGGCGGAGATGGGAGCCTTATGGCTTGTCAAGTTCTTGGCTTCCCTCTTGAAGCCAAGTCCATCCTTAATTGAGGGGTGTCTACCAATTGTGTAGGCATCCCTTGCAAATTTTAGCTTATCGAATTCACTTTTGCTAGTCTTAAGTTGGGCATTAAGACTAGCCAATTCATCACTTAATTTGGAAATTAAAACTAGGTGTTCACTACAAGCATCAATGTCAAAATCTTTACACCTATTGCAAATCATAACATGTTCTACACAAGAGTTAGATTTACTTGCTACTTCTAGTTTAGCATTTAAATTATCATTAACACCTTTTAAAGTAGAAATGGTTTCATGACAAGTAGATAGTTCACAAGAAAGCATTTCATTCCTTTTAACTTCTAAAGCAAGTGAATTTTGTGCACTAACAAATTTATCATGCTCTTCATATAAAAGGTCCTCTTGTTTCTCTAAAAGTCTATCCTTTTCATTCAAGGCATCAATCAATTCATTAATCTTATCTATTTTAGTTCTATCCAATCCCTTGAACAAACTAGAGTAATCTATTTCTTCATCACTAGACTCATCATCACTAGAAGAATCATAAGTGGCATTGTTTCGAGTACATACCTTCTTCTCCTTTGCCATGAGGCATGTGTGACGCTCGTTGGGGAAGAGGGATGACTTGTTGAAGGCGGTGGCGGCGAGTCCTTCATTGTCGGAGTTGGATGACGAACAATCCGAGTCCCACTCCTTGCCAAGGTGTGCCTCGCCCTTAGCCTTCTTGTATGCTCTTCTTCTCCCTCTTGTTCCCTTTTTCCTGGTCACTATCATTATCGGGACAGTTAGCAATAAAATGACCAATCTTACCACATTTGAAGCATGAGCGCTCCCCTTTGTCTTGGTCTTGCTTGGCTGTCCCTTGCGACCCTTTAGCGCCGTCTTGAAGCGCTTGATGATGAGGGCCATCTCTTCATCATTAAGCCCTGTCGCCTCAACTTGCGCCACCTTGCTAGGTAGCGCCTCCTTGCTTCTCGTTGCCTTGAGAGCAACGGGTTGAGGCTCATTGATTGGACCATTCAACGCGTCGTCCACGTATCTCGCCTCCTTGATCATCATTCGCCCGCTAACGAACTTCCCAAGAACTTCTTCGGGCGACATCTTGGTGTACCTAGGATTTTCACGAATATTGTTCACCAAATGTGGATCAAGTACAGTAAAGGACCTTAGCATTAGGCGAACGACGTCGTGGTCCGTCCATCGCGTGCTTCCGTAGCTCCTTATTTTGTTGATAAGGGTCTTGAGCCGGTTGTATGTTTGGGTTGGCTCCTCGCCCCTTATCATCGCGAATCTTCCAAGCTCGCCCTCTACCAACTCCATCTTGGTGAGCAAGGTGACATCGTTCCCCTCATGAGAGATCTTGAGGGTGTCCCAGATCTGCTTGGCATTGTCCAAGCCACTCACCTTATGGTACTCGTCCCTGCACAAAGAGGCTAACAACACAGTAGTAGCTTGTGCATTTTTATGAATCTGTTCATTAATAAATATAGGACTATCCGAGCTATCAAATTTCATTCCATTCTCAACAATCTCCCATATGCTTGGATGGAGAGAGAACAAGTGACTACGCATTTTGTGACTCCAAAATCCATAGTCCTCCCCATCAAAGTGTGGAGGTTTGCCAAGAGGGATGGAAAGCAAATGTGCATTTGAACTCTGCGGAATACGAGAGTAATCGAAAGAAAAGTTCGAATTAACCGTCTTTCGTTTCTCGTAGTCGTAGTCGTCGTTGTCCTTTTGGGAAGAAGTAGACTCGTCGCTATCGTCGTAGTAGACGATCTCCTTGATGCGTCTCGTCTTCTTCTTCTTCTTCCCATCTTTGCGTTTGTGGCCCGAGCCTGAGTCGGTAGGCCTGTCATCCTTCGGCTCGTTGACGAAGGACTCCTTCTCCTTATCGTTGATCACAATTCCCTTCCCCTTAGGATCCATCTCTTCGGGCGATTAGTCCCTTTGTGAAGAGAACGGCTCTGATACCAATTGAGAGCACCTAGAGGGGGGGTAAATAGGTGATCCTGTAAAACTTAAACTTAAGCCACAAAAACTTGATTAAGCGTTAGCACAATAATCGCCAAGTGGCTAGAGAGAAGTTCTTGCAAGACACGATAACCACAAGAGAATCAACACAGATAGACACAGTGGTTTATACCATGGTTCGGCCAAGTACAAAACTTGCCTACTTCCATGTTGTGGCGTCCCAATGAACGAGGGTTGCAATCAACCCCTCTCAAGCGGTCCAAAGACCCACTTGAATACCACGGTGTTTGCTTTGCTTTTCTATATCCCATTCGCGAGGAATCTCCACAACTTGGAGTCTCTCGCCCTTACACTTGAAGTTCACAAAGAAGCACAGAGTAAGGGAGGGATGAGCAACGCACACAAGACACAAAATCACAGAGACAACACGCACACAAGTCGCAACAAGAGCTCGCAACACAACCCGACGAGTTCACAACTCAAATAGAGCTCTAGATGCTATCACGAAGAAACAAATGTGTGGAATCGAAGTCTTGGTGCTTAGGAATGCTTTGAGTATGCTTGATGTACTCCTCCATGCGCCTAGGGGTCCCTTTTATAGCCCCAAGGCAGCTAGGAGCCGTTGAGAGCATTCTAGGAAGGCTGATCTTGCCTTCTGTCGCCTGGCGCACCGGACAGTCCGGTGCACCACCGGACACTGTCCGGTGCGGATTTGTTTCCTTGTTTGGCGAAGTCGACCGTTGCTGATTGAGAGCCGTTGGCGCACCGGACACTGTCCGGTGCACACCGGATAGTCCGGTGCCCCAATGTGACCGTTGGCTCGGCCACGCGTCACGCGCGGAATCCTCGGCCGACCGTTGCCCCGGCTGACCATTGGCTCACCGGACAGTCCGGTGCACACCGGACAGTCCGGTGAATTATAGCCGTACGCCGTTGATGGTTTCCCGAGAGCGACGAGTTCGCCTGTGAACGGCTCACCGGACAGTCCGGTGCACCACCGGACAGTCCGGTGATTTATAGTTGTACACCGCCGTCGAACTCTCGAGAGCAGCAAGTTCGCTAGAGCCAGTCTGGCGCACCGGACACTGTCCGGTGCACCACCGGATAGTCCGGTGCACCCAGACTGAGCAGACTTTGGCTGAACAAAGCCATCTCTTCTCTAACTTGATTTTTCCTGTTTCCAGCACTTAGACACAATACATTAGTCCATAAAACAATGTACTAAGTCTAGAAACATACCTTTTGACATGATTTGCACTTTGTCCACCACTTTGCATAGATTAACACAAAAGCACTTGTGTTGGCACTCAATCACCAAAATACTTAGAAATGGCCCAAGGGCACATTTCCCTTTCAGTCGCTTCCCCGCAACGTGCCAGCCCCAAGCGGACTGATGACGCCAGCACCCTCGCAAAAGGACCTGCTGGGCGTTAGCCTCGTACCTGAGATGACGGTGCGCTCCGTCCCCGACGCGACTTCACCACCGTCCATCGACCAAGAGGTACCGTCCGTATTCCACCCTGTTCCCTTTCGATTTAGCTTTGATCCACCTAGCGACCCTGCTTTGGTGAGTGCTTTCGTAAGGGCGTATCCAGACCTTCCGGGGTACCACATGTGGTCAACCTGGGATCGATTGACAGCCGTCTCAACCTCCGGACCGGCGGGTTCCGAGGAAGAGGACGACCCCGATTTCAGTTGGGATTTCTCTGGCCTCGGTGATCCAGGTGCCATGCGGGATTTCATGTCCGCATGTGACCACTGCCTCTCCGGGTGCTCTGACGATGGCCACGGCCTTGACGATGAGGGTTATGGCCCAAGTCGCGAATGTTTCCACGTCGACCAGGGAGATCACGACGAAGGCAACCACCTCGGTATGCCAGAGGTTGACGATCCCCCTGGGCCCACATCTCCCGTTGACATCCCGCGGGAGCTAGCTGTGGTCTCAGTCCCTACGAGGGGTCGGGACACACAGCTCGAGCAAATCCGCGAGATGCAGGCCAAGGTTGACGAGGAAGCAGGGCGACTTGTGCAACTCCGACAGAACATCGAGCAGGAGTGGGCAGACCGAACACTCGCCGGAGGAGCCTGTCATCGGGCCCGGGACGTTCAGCGCCGCATCGTCGACAATGCAAGGGTTGTGCTGCCCCCGGCCGTCAGTGGGTCCGGCTAGGACCTAGCTGCAGCGGCGATGCTACTTCGAACCATGCCGGAGCCATCCACCACCGAGGGACGGCGTATCCAGGGCGAACTCAAGGATCTCCTAGAAGGTGCCGCAGTTCGACGAGCCGAGAGCTCTGCCTCCCGAAGGCGAGCTGACCCCTTGGAGCATCACGCGACGTCCTCCCGACGCATGCGAGAAGCCTCAGTCCATCCCGAGCGCACGCGGGACGAGGCACCTGCCGCCCGGGATCGCCTCGGCAACGAGCATCACCATTGCGACCATCGAGCCTGCCTCGAGGAGAAGGTGCACCGAGGCTACCATCCTAGGCGCGGGGGACGCTGCGACAGTGACGAGGATCGGAGTCCCTCGCCCGAGCCACCCGGTCTGCAAGTCTTCAGCCGGGCCATACAACGAGCGCCGTTCCCCGCCCGTTTTCGAGCCCCGACTACCATCACCAAGTACTCGGGGGAGACGAGGCCGGAGTTGTGGCTCGCGGACTACCGACTGGCATGCCAGTTGGGAGGGGCGGACGATGACAACCTCATCATCCGCAATCTACCCATTTTCCTCTCCGACGCCGCCCGGGCCTAGCTGGAGCATCTGCCTCCTGCGCAGATCTCCGATTGGGACGACCTGGTCAAGGCTTTCGCGGGAAATTTTCAAGGCACGTACGTGCGCCTTGGGAACTCATGGGATCTCCGAAGCTGCCACCAGCAGCCAGGGGAGTCCCTCCGAGAGTACATCCGGCGGTTTTCGAAGCAGCACACCGAGCTGCCTAACATCACTGACTCGGACGTCATCGGAGCTTTCCTCGCCGGCACCACTTGCCGAGACCTGGTGAGCAAACTGGGGCGCAAGACTCCCACCAAGGTGAGCGAATTGATGGACGTCGCCACCAAGTTCGCCTCGGGTCAGGAGGCAATCAAGGCCATCTTCCGAAAAGACAAGCAGCCTCAGGGGGAGCCGAAGGAAGACGCCCCTGAGGCGTCCGCCCAGCATGGCACGAAGAAGAAGGCCAAGAAGAAGGCGCAAGCAAAGCGCAACGCCGCTGACGCGAATCTCGTCGCTACTGCCAAGCACAGGAACCCTCGGAAGCCTCCTGGAGGGGCCGGCGCGTTCGACAAGATGCTCAAGGAGCCGTGCCCCTATCACCAGGGTCCCGTCAAGCACACCCTTGAAGAATGTGTCATGCTCCGGCGCTACTTCCATAAGGCTGGGCCCCCGGCGGAAGATGGCAAGGGCCAAGGCCACAACAAGAAGGAGGGTGACAAGGAAGAGGAGTTCCCAGAGATCCACAACTGTTTCATGATTTACGGTGGGTAGGTGGCGAACACCTCGGCTCGACACCGCAAGCAGGAGCGCTGGGAGGTCTGCTCGGTGAAGGTGGTAGCGCCAGTCTACTTAGACTGGTCCGACAAGCCTATCACCTTCGACCGAGGCGACCACCCCCACTTCGTGCCAAGCCCAGGAAGTTACCCGCTCGTCGTCGATCCGGTCATCGGCAACGTTAGGCTCTCCAAGGTCCTCATGGGCGGAGGCAGCAGCCTCAACATCATCTACGCCGAGACCCTGGAACTCTTGGGGGTGGATCGGTCCGAGGTCCGGGCCGGTGCGGCACCCTTCCACGGGATCGCAACCAGAAAGCGTATCCTGCCCCTCGGGCAGATTGACTTACCCATCTGCTTTGGAACTCTCTCCAACTTCCGAAAGGAAACCCTCACCTTCGAGGTGGTTGGGTTCCGAGGGACCTACCACGCGGTGTTGGGAAGGCCGTGCTACGCCAAGTTCATGGTCGTCCCCAACTACACCTACCTCAAGCTCAAGATGCCGGGCCCCAACGGGATCATCACCGTCGGATCCACGTACCGCCACGTGTACGAATGCGACGTGGAATGCGTGGAGTACATTGAGGCCCTCGCCGAGTCCGAGGCCCTCATCCCTGACCTGGAACGCCTCTCCAAGGAGGTGCCCGAAGCGAAGCGGCACACCGACAACTTCAAACCAGTCGAGGCGGTTAAGTCCGTCTCTCTCGACCCCAGCGACGACGCCAGCAAGAAAGTCCGGATCGGCTCCGAGCTCGACCCCAAATAGGAAGCAGTGCTCGTCGACTTTCTCCGCGCAAACGCCGAAGTTTTTGCGTGGAGTCCCTCGGACATGCCAGGCATACCAAGGGATGTCGCCGAGCACTCACTGGACATCAGAGCTGGAGCCCGACCCGTGAAGCAGTCCCTGCGCCGTTTCGACGAAGAAAAGCGCAGGGCCATAGGCGAGGAGATCCACAAGCTACTCGCGGCAGGGTTCATCAAAGAGGTATTCCATCCCGAATGGTTAGCTAACCCTGTTCTTGTAAAGAAAAAGGATGGGAAATGGAGGATGTGCGTAGACTACACTGGTCTAAACAAAGCATGTCCGAAGGTTCCCTACCCTCTGCCTCGCATCGATCAAATTGTGGACTCCACTGCTGGGTGTGAAACCCTGTCGTTCCTCGATGCCTACTCAGGCTATCACCAAATCAAGATGAAAGAGTCCGACCAGCTCGCAACTTCTTTTATCACACCTTTTGGCATGTATTGTTACACTACAATGCCATTTGGTTTGAGGAATGCAGGCGCCACCTACCAGAGGTGCATGAACCATGTGTTCGGATAACACATCGGCAGAATGGTTGAGGCTTACGTCGATGACATCGTTGTCAAGACAAAGAAAGCCTCCGACCTCCTCTCTGACCTTGAAACGACATTCAAGTGTTTGAGAGCGAAAGGCGTGAAACTCAACCTCGAGAAGTGTGTCTTCGGAGTCCCCCGAGGCATGCTCCTAGGGTTCATCGTCTCCGAGCGGGGCATAGAGGCCAACCCGGAGAAAATCGTGGGCATCACCAACATGGGACCAATAAAAGATTTGAAAGGAGTATAGAGGGTCATGGGATGCCTTGCGGCTCTGAGCCGTTTCATCTCACGCCTTGGCGAAAAAGGATTGCCCCTGTACCGCCTCTTAAGGAAGGCTGAGCGCTTCACTTGGACCCCCGAGGCCGAGGAAGCCCTCGGAAACTTAAAGGCACTCCTTACAAATGCGCCCATCTTGGTGCCCCCCGCTGCGGGAGAAGCCCTCTTGATCTATGTAGCCGCAACCACTCAGGTGGTCAGCGCCGCGGTCGTAGTCGAGAGACGAGAAGAAGGGCATGCACTGCTCGTCCAGAGGCCAGTCTACTTCATCAGCAAAGTGCTATCCGAGACCAAAGTCTGCTACCCGCAGATCCAGAAGCTGCTCTACGCAGTGATTCTGATGTGGCGGAAGCTGCGACACTACTTCGAGTCTCATCCGGTTACTATGGTGTCATCTTTCCCCCTGGGAGAAATCATCCAGAGCCGAGAGGCCTCGGGTAGGATAGCGAAATGGGCAGTAGAACTCATGGGCGAAACACTTTCATTTGCCTCTCGGAAGGCCATAAAATCCCAAGTCTTGGCCGACTTCCTCGTTGAGTGGACTGACACCCAGTTATCAACGGCCCCAATCCAACCCAAGCTTTAAACCATGTACTTCAACGGGTCGCTGATGAAAACCAGAGCAGGCGCGAGCTTGCTCTTCATCTCACCCCTCGGACAACATGTTCGTTACGTACTGCGCCTCCATTTCCCGGCATCAAACAATGTGGCCGAGTACGAAGCCTTGGTTAATGGCCTGCGCATCACCGTCAAGCTATGGGTTCGATGCCTCGACGCTCGTGGCAACTCGTAGCTCGTCATCGACCAAGTCATGAAGAACTCCCACTGCCGCGATCGAAAAATGGAGGCCTACTGCGACGAAGTTCCGCGCTTGGAAGACAAGTTCCACGGGATTGAACTCAACCATGTTGCTCGACGGTACAATGAAACCGCGGATGAGCTGGCGAAAATAGCCTCGGGGCGAACGACGATTCCCCCGAACGTCTTTTCCAAGGATATATATCAGCCATCCGTCCAAATCGACGACGCGCCCGAGCACGAGGAGGCCTTGGCCCAGCCCAAGGTACCCTCGGCCGCCGAGGGCGAGGCCCTGCGTGTCGAGGAGGAGCGGAATGGGGTCACACCGGTCCCGAACTAGCAGAACCCGTACTTGGAATATCTCCTCCGAGGAGAGCTGCCCCTCGACAAGGCCGAAGCTCGGCGACTGGCTCGGCGCGCCAAGTCGTTCGTTTTGCTGGGTGATGAAAAGGAGCTGTACCACCGAAGCCCCTCGGGCATTCTCCAACGATGCATATCCATTGCCCAGGGACAAGAGCTGCTACAAGAAATACACTCCGGGGCTTGTGGTCACCATGCAGCACCTCGAGCCCTCGTGGGAAACGCTTTCCGACAAGGTTTCTACTGGCCAACCGCAGTGGCCGACGCCACTAGGATTGTACGCTCCTGCCGGGGGTGTCAATTCTACGCGCGACAGACGCACCTGCCCGCTCAGGCGCTGCAGACAATACCTATCACTTGGCCATTTGCCGTTTGGGGTCTGGACCTCGTCGGTCCCTTGCAGAAGGCACCCGGGGGCTTCACGCACCTGTTGGTCGCCATCGACAAATTCTCCAAGTGGATCGAGGTCTGACCCTTAACCAGCATCAGGTCCGAGCAGGCGGTGGCGTTCTTCACCAATATCATCCATCGCTTTGGGGTCTCGAACTCCATCATCATCGACAATGGCACGCAGTTCACCGGGAAAAAGTTCCTGGACTTTTGCGAGGGCCACCACGCCTGTGTGGACTGGGCCGCCGTAGCCCACCCGATGACAAATGGGCAGGTGGAGCGCACCAACGATATGATTTTGCAGGGACTAAAACCGAGGATCTACAACGACCTCAACAAGTTTGGCGAGCGGTGGATGAAAGAGCTACCCTCGGTGGTCTGGAGTCTGAGGACGACGCTGAGCCGGGCCACGGGCTTCACGCCGTTTTTCCTAGTCTATGGGACCGAGGCTATCTTACCCACGGACTTGGAATACGGTTCCCCGAGGACAAAGGCGTACGACGACCGAGGCAACCAGACCAACCAAGAAGATTCCTTGGACCAGCTGGAAGAGGCTCGGGACGTGGCCTTACTACACTCGACGCGGTATCAGCAGTCTCTGCGACGCTACCACGCCCGAAAGGTTCGGCCCCGAGGCTTCCAAGTGAGAGACTTGGTGCTTCGGCTGCGACAAGACGCCCAAGGGCACCACAAGCTTACTCCTCCCTGGGAGGGGCCATTCATCATCGCCAAAATTCTGAAGCCCGGGACATACAAGCTGGCCAACGATCAAGGCGAGGTCTACAGCAACGCTTGGAACATCGAACAGCTACGTCGCTTCTTCCCTTAAAATGTTTCAAGTCATTCATGTTCCTCGTTTTCTTTACGTACATAAATAAAGTCTAACCGTCAAGGAAGGATCAGCCTTGCCTTGGCAAAGCCTGACCCTCCCTCGGGGGCTAGAAGGGGGAACCCCCTCTGCGTCAAAATTTTCTTTAGAAAAGTTTTCTACCAAGAAAAGTTTTCTACCGAAACAACTCCCGTGCCTTCCGACTATATCGATAACGGAACCCTGAAAACGAGCGGGAGAGACCTTAAGCGGCAAGGCCGACCGAGCCGAGGGACTCCTACGCCTCCGGGATATGGATACCTCACTCATCACCTTCCGTGAAAAGTAAATCACGCTTGGATAAGCGGTTCTGCTATCGAACAAGTCCTAATGCTCGGGTAGAAAACGACTTTCGTGCTTTCGACTATATCGATAGCAGGATCCTACGAACGGGTGAGAGAGCACGTAAGCGGCAAGGCTGACCGAGCCGAGGGACTCCTACGCCTCCGGGATACGGATACCTCACTCATCACCTTCCGCGAAAAGTAACTCACACTCATATAAGCGATCCTGCTACCGAACGAGTCCTAACGCTTGGGTAGAAAATGACTTTCGTGCTTTCGACTATATCGATAGCAGGATCCTACGAACGGGTGAGAGAGCACGTAAGCGGCAAGGCCGACCGAGCCGAGGGACTCCTACGCCTCCGGGATATGGATACCTCACTCATCACCTTCCGCGAAAAGTAACTCACACTCGGATAAGCGATCCTGCTACCGAACGAGTCCTAACGCTCGGGTAGAAAACGACTTTCGTGCATTTTCGACTATATCGGTACCAGGATCCTAAAAACGAGCGAGAGAGCACGTAAACGGCAAGGCCGACCGAGCCTAGGGACTCCTACGCCTCCGGGATACGGATACCTCACTCATCACCTTCCGCGAAAAAAGTAACTCTCGCTCGGATAAAGCGATTCTGCTACCGACAAACAAGTCCTAAATGCTCGAAACAAGAGGAAAGAAAACGCAGCTTTATAATCTGAACGCTAAATATGTTTAGGCCTCGGCGGCCGCAAAAAACATACGCATACTTCAGACGAACTATTCATGCAGGCTCAAACATCAGCAGGGGGAGGAGCAGCACCCTCGGCGTCGTTTCCACCCTCGACGGAATCTGGCCCAGCCTCAGACGGCGATGCGAGCAGACGCCTCGGCCAGCCGCTCTGAAGCCTCAGCCAGCTGTCCCCCGAGGATCTCAGCCCGACTCACGGCTTCGGCGGCTTGGCTCCGAGATTGGTCCTGCTCACGGGTGATCTAGCCAAACCCTAGCTGCCGCTGCTGCTTCTCCTCACCCTGGGAAGCCACCTGCTCCCGCGCCGAGAAAGCCTCTGTTCGAGCCGACACTGCCTCTGTCCACGCCACCGCTGCCTTCAGCTTCGGCTCATCGCAGAGCAGCCGAAGGTTCTAAAACCGGGCGAAAGAGACCTTGAACGGCAAGGCCGACCGAGCCGAGGGAATCCTACGCCTCCGGGATACGGATACCTCACTCGTCACCTTCCGTGAAAAGTAACTCGCGCTCAGTTAAGTGGTTCGGCTACCGACGGGCAAGCCTTAAGGCTCGAAACGAGGAAGAAGCACTGCTTTATACTCAAATACCCAAATGTTCAGGCCTCAGTGGCTACGAACAACAAACACACGTACTCGGGATAACTACGCTATGTAGGCGTCGGCAGCGCCCTCGGCGGCTTTCCCTACCTACAACAGATATCTCAGTACATGGAGCAATCACATTTTGCTCTTACATTCCCTAACGAACGGGACTCTAGCTCCATTCCCGCGGGAATGAACTACCTCCACACCAGAGGGCCCGCGGATAACGAGCTCCGACCGGCTCGCCGGCGACCGCTGCATCAGCAGCGACAACGACCTCTGTCTCGGGCGGCTAGACAGCAGCAGCGATGGCCTCAGGGCAAACGCTATTGCTGAAAGGCTTTCGTTCACGTCCCTCACGGAGGACGAGAACCAGCCATTAAAGCCAAAGAGCCGGAGGCCTGGAACGCAGGTGGTGCTGGCGGTCTCGTCGGCAGAGACAACCGCTTGTGCAAGAGGAAGCCTCACCTATGGCGACCATCACCTTAGCACCGACGACAGCGACCACCTGCCCACCAACACCGTGCCGGCGAACAGCCACCGCCCCAAAGCGCACCGGCAGGTCCTCACTCCCGTCCTCACCGAGGCTGTCCTAGAACACGAGTACCGCCCTCGCGGCGTACGACGTGTTGAGCGACCCCCCGGTGCAGCCGACGGTGTAAGGAGGACCTGGACGTGGTCGGCCCGCGCGCGGCACGACCGTCGCCCGGGTGGAGGACGGAAAGCTGCACCCTGGCCAGGGAGCAGCAGTTCGCCTTCCCCCGCATGGCTGGAGGACGCCTCCGCAGGGCTGGAGGATGCCCTTCCCCTCCGAACGCTGGAGGAAGAAAAGGGTCACCGGCCCACGCGGAGGCGCCCCCCCACTCGGTGCGCTCCTCCACCTCAGCCCGGATGATGAAGATCCTTGAAGCTGAGGGCGGGGCGGAGGCCGCAGCTCGGCTTGCTTCTCCCCACCACCAGGCTGGTGATCATCCCTACGGATGACCATTGGTGAGGGAATGCAGCCGGGCTGCATGATGAAAATCCTTAAAGCCGAGCGACGACTAGAGAGCGCCAACCCCCATAAGGCCGCGCTTCTCAAACAGCAGCAAGAAGAAAGCCACACAGGTGCGCCCCATCTGGGGACACGGAAGGTTGAAGGGAGCAATACAAGAGAGGAGTGCGAAGGCATGGCCACTGCCCCGGGGGATCGATCCCCTTTTATAGGCAGATCTCCTCACTTGCGCTCCCAAGCGTCACGGGCAAAGTCTCCACCGACGTGCTCTAGGGTTCCCACCCCACGACACGGGGGCCGGGTCCCACACGTCATCAGAACTAACCCGAGACGTGAAGGAGGCAAACCGCCGCACGCAAGGCATGAAACCGCCCTACGGTTATAAGCGGTTCCCTCATCCTCGCCGGAACCAGTGGACGAAAGGGCGAGCCGCCACGCAGGGAGCATGCAACCGCACCGCAGTTATGCACCCTTTCGGCTTCATCACTTCCGGTGGACCAGCACGAAGGCCCGGTCCCACATACCATGCAACCGGCGCGACGGTCACTACGTGCAAGGAAATTGCACCGCCACTTGCGCCAATGTTGTGTCTTCTCGACTGCGGAACCAGTGCCGCGACTCAAGGCAGCCCTGCGCGTGACCCAATAGTGCCAATTGAGTGCAGCGGTCATGGGTCAGTCAGCTGCGGGGGTAGGCATGGCAGTTGATGTGGCCAAAAGCGGATCAGCAATAACTGCTGCAACAGACGAGCGGAAGCAGCGGTCAAATCACCCCCAGGCTCACGTCCTTTCCTGAAGCAGCAGGGGAGCCCTCTCCCATGGTGTAAGGACGACGTGCCCGTGCCCCGCTCCTCGAATGGCCCGCGCACGCGCAACAGACGCCCCACGAATCGTCCGCCCCGTCGTATTAACTCCTTGGCAGAGCAAGCGACACCGTTGGCAGGCGAAGCAGACGACGTTTCACCTCCACCATAATGGCCGCGTCAAAAAAGGTGCGCCATGCTATTTAAATTCATATCCTTTTTTGTTTCCTCTCTCTCTCTCTTGCCACTGGGACCGAGAAAGGGGATATTTCAAAAGGGATCCTTCTCTGTGAAGGAAACGGGCACCGCGCCCATTACCGATCAGGGGTTTCGAAGGCTAGCCCCTCGGAAGGGTTTGACAACCGCCCCAGAGCACTCGGGCCCCCGAGCCCTCCTACTGATCAGGGGTTCGAAGGCTAGCCCCTCGGAAGGGTTCGACAGCCGCCCCAGAGCACTCGGGCTCCGCGCCCATTACTGATCAGGGGTTCGAAGGCTGGCCCCACGGAAGGGTTTGACAGCCGCCCTAGAGCATGCAGAGTGAGGGATGACCCTAGGTACGTCCGTTACATGGCCGAGGCTCGGGCTACGCTCCCGAGGTACCCTAGGACATTTCCGAGACCAGCGGGAACGATTTGTAATGGAATCCCACCGGAGGGAGGCACCGAGCCCTCAGACCCTATCGAAATGGATCCGGGTCCAGCAAATCCCCTGCAAGTACTTTTGGAGCGCGCCTCTAGGCCACTAGCCGACCCCTAACGAACGGGGCACAGGCGTCCACTCGGATCACCCGTTAGCAACTCACTGGAAACGCCATGATCGGTGCCCTCCGAGGGTAACGTGGCGCTTCCCCCCCCCCTTCCTCCTTGCGAAAAGGCGACGAAGGGGCGTATAATAAAAGTCGAGACAGTCCTTGATCGCCCTCTCGCTCCGTGCAGAGGCTCGGGGGCTGCCCTCGCACCCGGCTGCGGCCAAAACTGTTGACAGCGTCAACAAACCAGCTCAAAAACTTGGAGCCTGACCATGCACCCGGGCTGCGGCCAGGCCGCATGAGGGAACAACCAGGCCGACCGAGGCATTACAGCACGAATCAAGACCTCAGAGGAGTCAAACCACTCCTCCAAGGCCTCGGGGGCTACACCCGGCGGGTGCGCTCGCGCGCACCCACCGGAACGAAACATAACCGAGAAAGGCTAGTCCCCTCGCAAAAATCCGGCAGAACCTCCAAGCGAGTGCCTACACTCTCTTCGAGGCTTGGGGCAACTGTCGGGTACCGTAATTAGGGGTACCCCCAACACTCCTAATCACGGCTGGTAAACACCTTCAGAGCAAACCATAAAGACTGACAGTTCGGGTCAAAGTCAAAGCTTCGTCTACCAAGGGACGCGATCTTGCCTCATCCGAGCCCGGCCTCGGGCGAGAACAGTGGTCCCGGACGAATTCACGTCTCGCCCGAGGGTCTCCTCAGGCAGTGAGCGCACCCTCGGCTCGGCCAAAGGCAAGCCTTGTCGTGCAAGCGACCTTGGCCAAATCGCCTTACCAACCGACCATATTGCATGCACATTTAATGCTGGGATCGCCTGACACCTTATCCTGACATGCGCGCCTCAGTCGGCAAGGTCGAAGTGACTGCAGTCACTTCGCCCTTTCACTGACCGATCTGACAGGAAAATAGCACCGCCCGCCCCGCTCTGGCTGCTGTGCCAACCACCCGGGCGAAACCGACAACGGTCAAGTTTAGCCTCGGGCGCAACAGGAAGCTCCGCCTCTCCCGACCCCAGGGCTCGGCCTCGGCCTTGGCCTCGGGAAGAGTCACGTCCTCGCTCGACCCTGGGCCTCAGCCCCAGCCTCGGCCTCGGAGGAGCCGCCGCCTTGCCCGACCTCAAGCTCGGATCGACCGCGCCACAAGGACACATCATCACCCTACTCCTGGCTAGCTCAGGCTACGAAGGAACAAGGCCGGCGTCCCATCAAGCTTACCCCGGTAATAGGCAATGATGGTTCTCCGCATGCGTCCATGACGTCGGTGGTTCTCAAGCCCCCTACGGAAGCAAGGAGACGTCAGCAGGATCCATGCAGCGCCAACAGTTGTGCTTCTACAGGGCACATGCACTTCTCCGACGGACACGTCAACACGTGCATAGCGATCAAGCACTTCCTCGCTGGCCACGTAGCGCATAGCTACACCCCTATTGTAGAGCTGGGCCATCTCCTTATGTCTATAAAAGGGGATGTCCAGTAGGAAGAAGAGGAAGGAGGAACGAACGTACGAGCGTACGAACACACGAACGCACGGCAGGAGAGACGAGTAGACGCACGACAAAGGGACGGGAGAAGACGAGCAGGGGCCAGACCCCCCCTCTCTCTCTCGCTCTCTCCTACTCACTCTCTCTCGCTCTCGCCTTCTCGCAACGCTTGTAACCCCTACTACGAGCACCCTGGTGCAGGATAATACAAGGCTCATTCCCCCACTTGTGTTCCATCTCGCACCAACCCATCTGGGCAGGGACACGCAGTGACAAATTTACTCGTCGGTCCAGGGACCCCCCGGGTCCGAAACCCCGACATACATACATGATCACATAACCCCCTTCTTTTAGACTCACCTTTCAGACTATGAACCAAGCTGACTAGCATGCACTACACTGACCCAAGAACCAAGGAAAGAGAGTGCTAGCTTATTTAGGCTAACTTGGTAGTTCTTTTAATTCGTTGCATGCTAACTCAGTAGGAATATGTTTAGAAATTTAATGGGATTCGACTAAACTTGACCCTAGATGGGAGGAAGAAGGACCACAAGAAGTCGTAAACGAAGAAGTGATGTTGATACATTGGGATTGAAAATGAGTTTGAAAGAGTTGTGGATGGAACTAGTGTTAATGGTTCGAAAAATGATTATGGAGATGCATAGTCTGCTATGGAATGTGAGGACAATGATGATGATGTTCTATTGTTTGATATGAACAATCAAGTGATGAGGCTTGAGAGCACTTATAGTAGCATGAAGAAGTTTAGGCTTTCAATGATATAGTATGCAATTAACGGGGAATTTGAGCTAGGTATTAAAGCTACTAGTACATGACGATATAGAGGATATTGTAAAGCAGGTGATTGTCCATGGAGTATTCATGCGAGAAAAGAAGAAGAATCACCTACCATCATTTTATGACAATTTACCTTAACTTGAGTTGTGTTTTTATAGTTTTGAACTAACCTTTTTACATCTTTGTTTGTAGGTTACAACCCAACAGATGTTCATACTTGTACATCTAGAGGGATGTGAAATACTAAGACCCCTACAAGCGCTTGGGTTGCTGCCCAATCTCTTCCTCTCTCGAAGAAAAACCCTATAATGGGTGTGGAGGAATTGCAGACTACCCTATATGACACTCACAATGTTCAGATTGCCTATCTAACACTTTGAAGAGGGAGAGATAAGGCTTTGTATGAGTTGTTTGGAAGTTAGGAGGAGAGTTCCAACTCTTATTCTCTTGGAAGGAAGCCGTGTTGCAGAAAATACTAGAAAGTGTTGTGGAAATTGATGTCCGTATAGAAGATGGTAAGGTCTAATTCCATTGGTTCTTTTTGTGCTTTTGGGCCATGCATTAGAGGATTCTCAATGGGTGCAGACCATATTTTAGCTTGGACTCTACAACACTTAATGGTAGATGGAATGGATACCTTCCTTCAGCTACAAGCATCGATGGACATAATTGGATGTTTCTAGTGGATTTTGGGTTTTTTGAGTAAATTTTTTTGGAGAACTGGACATGGTTCATGACACAACTTTGTAAGGCTTTGGGAGAAATGCCTATACTTGCAGTATGCTCTAATGCATGCAAGGGACTTATAAGAGTTGTTGCTTATGTTTTCCCAAATGCCAAGAAAAGGGAGTGTTTTAGGCACCTGCAAAATACATAAATAAATGTGTAGGTTGAAAAACATGTATCTTGCAACTAGAGCCTATCCAAAGGAAGTGTTTGAGCATCACTTTGCTAATGTTCAAGGCATTTATGATTTAATGGCTTGGATGTAAAAGGGGCATTCACTTCTTTGGTATTGCAGTGGATTCAACCCATTAATTAAGTGTGATTATATCACCGACAACATTGCTGAGGTATTTAACAACTAGGTGAAAGACTACAAGGACCTGTCTATTTGTGAACTAGCAGACAAGATTAGAACCATGATTATGGATCTATTCTATAAGAGGAGGATAGGGGAGGCTTAGTGGCAAGATACTCCCAAGTGCCCTTTAATGTGTTATAGGCAAGAACTAGATGCCTAGGTTACTTATATCTTGTAAAAGGGTGACCACTACTATGCAGATGTTGATTGTAAGGGACTTGATGAAGGATGCCTAGTTGTATGAATGTTTATTGTAATCTACTACTATTATGTTGGTACTATTGTTACTACTAGTTGAGTCTACTTTTGTTTATGCAGTATATACATGCTATTGTCAATATATGTAGGCTACTGTTAGGATCAAAGAATGAGTCCTTATTCC
The DNA here is from genome assembly GCA_029449295.1 of Zea luxurians. Lineage (NCBI taxonomy): Eukaryota > Viridiplantae > Streptophyta > Magnoliopsida > Poales > Poaceae > Zea > Zea luxurians. The sequence goes on along the minus strand of JAOPSE010000308.1, from coordinate 552,430 downwards.
TACTACTTTACTTAGTATATGCAGAATACTGTCATGTATAATCTCATACCAGTAGCTTATTTCACATAAACAACATAGAACAGATACAACTGCTTACATCATACCAAACAGATACAACAACTGCTTACATTCGATGAAACTGCTGCTACCACATCAACATTTTCAACAACTCCAAGTAAGACAACACCTCAACAATTTTATTTCATACAAGGTTTGATAGATACATCAACTAAGAATCAAAACTAAGGTTCAACAGATACATCAACTAAGACACATACAACAACTCCACACATACAACAACTCCAAGTCACATACAACAACTCAACAGTCAAGCAGTTGGTCCTCGATTCATGTGGCGATCCTCGATCTACTCCTAGTTTAACAAGTGGTCATCTTCCCATTCAACATAGTCTTCATCACCAGCTTCTAGATGTAAGAGGCATGGATCCCACTCCATAATCTCTACGTCAGTCAGATGGGGTCTAATGTAGATGTTCATGCACCGTGATTTAGTTTCGTCAAGACTCTTGGCAATAGACTTTAGACAAATTAGAAATCCATCACCATCTACAATTTGGTTCAACTCACTAGAGGTGTGCTGCAATTGCCATATAGCATCTTCAAGTCTATCCTTTAGTTCTTGCACACAGTCCCACTACAAAAAACACATGACTTTATAACTGAATTTTCCCGAATTCATCAAAACAAATAAAGGTGAGCTTCCGCATATACTAAAATTCTGCATGGACAGTAGCCTAATTTTACCTAAATTCTGTATATACATGACAATAGCCTACATATACTGAGTAAGGTGAGCTTATGCATGGACAATAGACTAATTTTACATGAATTCTGCATATACATGATAGTAGCCTGCATATACCGAGTAAGGTGAGCACTCATATGATGGCATACCACACAAGGATGCTCTTGTTCTCTTCATATAAGCTCAATATTTGATCAAAGGATGCTTCTATTTATACACAGTTCCCAAATTTTCACAGAATAACTCCAGAGAGAGCACTAGAGACGGCTGAACGATTACTCTACGGTTTAGAGGAAGGCGAGCACTCAGATGAAGGCATACCACATAAGATGCTCTTTTTCTCTTCCTAGTGGCTCGAATTTTTGATCAATTGATGTTTTTTATATACAGTGGGCAAATATTTAGTCAGGAACTCTACTAAAAGCACGAGAGAGAGAGAGAGATCGCTCCACCACATGCATATAGGAAGGCGAGCACACAGATGAAGGCATACCAGAGAAGGGAGCTCTAGAGAATGGTTCCATACCAGAGAAGGGAGCTGTAGAGAGGGAGGAAGAGACAACAATGTTCCTCACCTCAGTAGTTCGTGCGAGCGGCTTAGGGACGAAAACAGGGCCCACTACATGATGGACGATGACATCGTGCCTACGGCGGCGGACGAGTGTGCACCAACGTTGTTGAGGTCCATTTGGGAAAACGCCACTACAACAAGCTCCGATGGATCATCAAATATGTAGCAGCAGCGCTTCTCTCCCATCGAGCTACCTGACAACGAATCGAGGAAGCGCATTGCCATGGTTAAAGTTAGGGGTTGGGAGAGAAACGAGCTAGCTTGAAGAGAAAGGGGAATAGAGAGAAGATAACGAAAGAAAAGCTGAGAAGGAGTGAGCAAAGGAAGGGAAGTTTCGTCACCTCATGGGAATGGACTGCCAGATGAGAGGTATTAATTTGGGAGAGATTTCATGATAGTGTATATATCGATCCTATTTCTGAAAGTGTGCAACGATAAAGAACAAATATGAAATTCAGGGTCTTGGCGCAGGGCCGGTTTGTTTTAGATTTTTCTGATGAGCTTTACCAAGAATCTGGTTATAGAGAGATTTTGACTGTGAGAAGAATCTAAATATCATTGGATTACGTGAGGAGAAAAATAAAGGGTCCGTAGAGTTTAGTATATAGAAAGAGACGAATTCCTATTATCGACTCGACTAGTTTTTTATGTTCACAATGATTTTAAATAATTATTATCAAACAAAAATAAACTAAAAAACTAGACGTATAGGTTTAGCACAGCTTCTCGTGGCCAAAAGCTAAAACAAACTAACACATCCCAACTTTTGACGCCACCGAGAAACGTTGGCCGATTCACGGCGTCTCGGCCGATTCCATGTGCCGCCGCTGCGCCTGCTCTAGTTCCGGAGGGCGTCGGCCTCCTAAGCAGAAACGATGCCAGCGGTTGTCCAAAACCACAGACATCCCAAGCCCCCAACAAGAAACCAGAGGCGAGAGGAGGCAGCTGCAGCCGGCCGCTCCAGCTGAGAGCCTCGAGACGGAGAGGGATCTCCGGATAGCTATGGGTGACGCGAAGCCTTCGGTGCTAATCACGATGCCCAGCCGCGACCGCGACCGGGACCGGCTCGTGCCTACCGCTGCCGTTGCCACCCATGAGTCCCCGTCCGCCCTCACTGTCGGCGACTCCGACGACGACAAGAGCAAGCCCTCCTCTGCTTCCGCCGCTGCTGCCGCCGCGCAGACCGGCCGTGAGGTCGCTGCCCTTCCCTCTCCGCCTCCTTCCACTTCCGCCTAGCCTCGCATGGCGGTGGCTTCTCTAGTCAGATTTGGTCTGCCCGAGAAATGTCAATGCGCGAATTGTTCTGGGATATGAAATGTAGCTGTTTTTTTTGTGCTTCTTGTTCAGGCGTTCCATAAGGTTGTGCATAGCTGGGCGTCCAAGAAGTTCATGACCGGATGGTATGTATTCTCCTTGAATTTCTAATCCTCGGTTCATGGAATCGTGATAGGACTCGCATATTCTAGGGATTTTATTTGTGCGACGCTGAGTCCAATGAACCTTTTGCTGCTGTAGCTGTGTATTGTGAAAAGATCGAATTTTTAAGTTTTGACATTTCGTTTGTAGGGATAAACTATCATTGAAACATAAAAAACAAGTCTGTGGTTATGCTGATGGATTTATATCCTATGATTGAACATGGATGTATGCTGAAGCTGTTTGTTGTGTACATTGTATAATGTCAATGCAGTTTTGTGCTGTCAGCTAATTGCTATTGAAATTCTTGTGATGAAATATAAACTGAATATATGCTGCACCTGAAATTGCAAGGGAATTGGTCATTTACTAAGCTGTAAGGTTTTGCTTCAAAGTACCAAAGCTCAAAATTCCCATCTTTCACTTTGTTAATTTTAAGCAAAACCTCAGCCTAGTAAATTTTTTGATTGATTCTGCCATGGGTTTCACACTTGTTTTATATGTGGACACTAGTTTAAGGTAAAATTTTAAATCCTGTATATGCCACAAGACATGAAAACATCAGCTGTAATTGTTTACCTTTTCTGTTTTCCTCATATTATGTGTACTGTCGTAGCAGAACTTCTAGCTATATTTTCCGATAATTTTGCTGAATAATATTGCCAGAATATCCTTCTGCTGGGTACAAATGGAGCATTGTGAATATGATATTGTTGGTACCTAACAGGTGGACCCCAACACTCAGGAGCAGGTGAGAGGCACGATGCACGACAAAACATTAGGCAGGGAACTGTAGCATCTTGTCAAGCGTGTCCCATCTGGCTACAAGACGGGGGTATTTATAGAGACGCCAGGGTTAGGTGGGCCTAAGTACACTTATACCGTTGGCTACCTGCCACATCCTAGGAATATACCGTGTAACAGGGTAATTACAACACAATGACCTCGCAGGGTATTTCATACTAAAACATTTACACACCCACCATGCTAACTAGTGGGCTTGGTGGGTTGGTCCTTTGCCTTATTGTGGGGCCGTCGCTTTAGCCCCTCGACGTTTTCATCTTTGTTGAAGGCTTCACCGGTCGCCCGTCGAATGGTCCCGTGGCGCTCAAGCACGAAGGGTGTGCCTTTAGCCTTTGACCGAGGGGCACGACAGGCGTCCTCATTATCGGTAAGCCTCCGCAGGCGCCAGCCTTCGGCATCTGCTGGAGTCTTCGTCTACTGGTTTGTAGCCCCCGCTATGCTACGGGCTAGCCGAGGGCTACAAGTGCGCTTGGTCCTGCATTTGTCGATGAGCTTAGCTGACAGGGTTGCTTGTGCGAGGGGCTTCGTGCGACCGTTGCCGGGTACAGAGATCGAAGGCTTCACTGGTATTGCGAGTTCTCCGTGGTCTCCAGCTGCGCCTGCTCCTGTTCTTAGACACAATTAGTTTTAGCTTCGAGGCGTGACCAATCGAAGGGGTGACCAATCGAAGGGGTGATCGAGGTTTGGTTCGGCCTTCGTCCCAACAGATATCATCCTTGAGTTCTTTCAAAGCATTTGATATTGGAAACCGGTAGAAATGAGAGTTAGTACCACTAGAATGGTTCTTAGTACCAGTATGTTGATGCTGGCCATAAATGACATGCATAAATTGAATAAGATGAATGTAGCACCAGAAGACATTAGTGAAACACGGAATGAACTATTATTTTGTGCATTTAGATCGAATAATTTATGGATAAGTTTTTTTAAATAGATGAATTTAGAATTGTTTCACTGTATCTTTTCTTCTCTCCATGTCTCAGAGTAGCGTTTCAGTCCCACGTTCTACTTTTCTTTTCCATTTTCTATCTTGTTATTAATGATGTCATGATGTGGTCTCAAAGCATAAGCTTAACATGCATACATTTCATCATATGTTGGCTATGCAAATGAATATTTAGGAAAGAAGCATTTTTTTGAGTTTTCTGTCTACTTTATTTGTTCTAGCCTGACCTATGATTTGTTAACATGAATTAAGCAAAATGTGTACTATTTTGTAATGTTAAAAAGCGGTAATATAAAACTGATCTAGCACTAAACCTAGGTGAAAATGGGCTAGAATAATACATTATACTGAGTTGACTTTTTTTGCAAGTCTCCTGTTCAGCTAGATGGGGTCAGCTCAGCCATGGTAACATAAAGTTTGATTTCTCTATTTGTGTCACGGAAGGATCAGCGTGGAATGAAATTTGAGATGAACCAACGTTCTGACCATATTCTCTTTACTATAGTTTGGCATATCCATAAGCTATTGTACTGTTGTGTGCTTATGTAAAAAAACTTAAGATTAAGCTAAGGTACATTCTTTTCAGGTTATTCCTTTATCATGCTACTGATGCGGTTTCCCCAATTCTCTTGCAGTGTCATCCTCTTCCCAATTGCAGTTACATTCTATGTGACATGGTGGTTCTTTCGCTTTGTGGATGGGTTTTTCTCCCCAATATATGCTCACCTGGGAATCAAAATATTTGGTATGTATGAGATACAGAGTGATTGTTGCTGCAGTTCACTAACTTCCTAGAAAACTAATATTGTTTATTTATGTAGCTCACTATTAGCAAAATGTTACTTCAGTGAATCAGTGTACAGTACTATTTACCTTTGTCTATTTTATATCTTAATGGTCATTAGAATTACTGCAAAAATCTTAAATCATAGTATAAGGGTGATGTGCACCTATTGGGGTGTTTGGTTTCCAGGCGAGCTTTGCCTTGCCTTGCCAATTTGGGTGAGCAAACCTTGCCAAGATAGGAGAGTGGCATTGGCTCCCTCACAGCAGCAAGGCAGAAGCTCGCTACTGCAGCCTACAAGGTGTGCTTGCCAGTTATCCAAACACATATCTAGCTGTGAATCCTCTCTGGGCAAGGCCAGGCAAGCTTTGCCAGAGGATCCAAACGGCTGCATTATCATTGACATATTGGGCAACCTTGAGAACTAGTCATCTAAGTGCATTTCCTTGTATCTGTAAAATGTAAAAACAAATGGAGTTTGGAAAGATAGCATGGTCTATTTAGCTGTTTGTTTTGCAATGTCAGTTCATGAAATTGTTAATGCTTATATCTCCCCATGACCATGAACCTACCTTGTCCTGCTGCCTATAGATTTGTGCACTGTTGTGCAAGTGCATGTGAGGCATTAGAATGGCTGTTTTTAATCTTGTGATGGATTCAAGCTTTTCCTTGAACTCGGTTCCTAAACTCCATCCTCTTGGTTTATTATCAGTCCCTGTTTTAATGCCACATCATTGATCAAATTTGGCCAAGTATATTTTCGCAAATTCATAGCCCAGTTGCATTGTATACTAAGCAAACTAATTCTCTTTTAGCTTGTTCATGGAATACTATCTTCTTTGAGGTTCTTTCTACGTTGAGTAGCTTCTTAATCTCTAGAATCATCTTCAGACTTTCACTAAATTTTTAAATTTAATGCCTTCTTTTTACCTTCTTGCAGGGCTTGGTTTTGTAACATCGATATCTTTCATTTTTGTGGTTGGTTTATTCATGTCATCTTGGCTGGGAGCATCTATCCTTGGTCTCGGAGAGTGGTTTATAAAACGAATGCCATTTGTTCGCCATATTTACGATGCATCTAAGCAAATCAGTGCTGCCATTTCACCTGGTTAGATTCATTGCCATTTTATGATTCTAAGAATCATAATTCAAATGTGTCTAAGCAAATCACAATTTCATGCAGATCAAAACAAGCATGCATTCAAAGAAGTGGTCATCATTAGGCACCCAAGAATTGGCGAATATGCATTTGGATTTATCACTTCGGAAGTTCTTCTTCAGGTTTGTATGCTTTTACTATTTGGTTTGGTCGACTAACCATTATCATAATATCATGATTATTTTTCATGCGTTTTATTTGTGTAACTACTCAGGTTTTTCTCACTGTTCTGTTGATGTTGTTCACATATTGTTTAAAATATGCTTCTGAATACTTTGCTGCAGCCATTTTCATCCATATAGAAATTCCTGCTCCCTGCAGTTTTTTTTTTCATTTTAGGTTTTCCCTGTTAAACAAGTTAACAAACCATGAATCTGCTAAACCAGTCACTACTACAATTAACACAGACTGAGAAAGTCTGAAACTGATATTTGTTTGTGAACTTCGGGTGTTGATGTGAGCTATTGGGTACAACTACAAACTTCGACTTTCTGAAAATTCATCTTGATTCATTAATTGTACTTAATGTTTTGTCCTAATGTGGAACAACAGATTATTCCTAGGAACATATCTTATAACTAACAGGAGTTTGTGCAACTGTCATATGCTTTGTGAGTTGAAAACATTGAGTGTCCTAAGTAAAAAGAATATCTGAGCCAAACATGTAGATTCAGTTTATGGTAAGAGGCAGTAAAAGGAGACTCGAAAGGATGGAATATATCCAAAGAATTAGCTTTGAATAGGAGGAGTGCATGAAAAACAGCTATCCATATGACTAAACCTTGACTTGTTGTTTCTGTTGTGTTTCAACTCTAGTCTATCCCAACTTGTTTGGGACTAAAAGACTTTGTTGTTATTGTTGAAGCATCTAGATTCTGTTCATGCGTTTGGTTTCTGAAACTGTACACATATATATTAGCTAGTTTAATGTGGATGTAACATTTGATATAGATATTACCCTTTTTATGCACATGGTTAATTGCATTCATCTGGACTGTAAGCTTGTGTAAAAACTATTGCCGATGAATTACTCTTTCTGAACTCAGGGTTATTCTAGTGAAGAACAGATGTACTGTGTTTATGTTCCGACCAACCATCTCTATATTGGTGACATATTTCTGGTCAGCTCAAGCGACGTGATTAGACCGAATATGTCTGTTCGCGAAGGCATTGGTATGGCCATCTTGGTTCTTTTCCCTTTTTTCCATCATATTTATATGTTCATATAAGTATGCTTTGATAGTAAACATCATCTTATTGCAGAAATTGTTGTCTCTGTGGGCACATCGATGCCTCAAGTATTATCGATTCTGGAAACTGAGCCAAACCAGTTGAACAGGATCAGATCCACCCGAAGCTGAGATGACTTCACATTTTGTAATTTCGTGTTACAAAGTCCTTGTTGTACAAGAGTAGGTTCTGACAGATTGTACAGTTCTCCTGGGTAGAAAGCAAAATCTGTTTGTGAACACATCTCACCTGAACGCGATTGCTTGTATGGCCGCCTCAACTTCTTCAGAAATGTAACTTAGCAGTTGAGTAGAGTTGACCTATGTTAAGAGTTGTCAAGTTTTGAAGTGGAAGAATTTTCTTAACCATTTGGTTTTTGTGTCCCGGGAGTCTTGTGAGGCCTGTTTGAATGGGAGGGATTCATTTTTTTTACAGTCTGGTTCAAACTTGACCTGAATTCCAAAAAGATTATTCAATTACATGATCGTGTAAATGGCCTCCAGCGGTTTCGTTGTTTTGTCAAAGATAGCATGCTGCACATTCCTTCGATTTTACTATGATTAGGGAATGAGTGGTACCTACAAACGTAGTCAGTTGAATGCAGCTGGACTGCTCAACGCTTCAGAGGAAATACCAGAACTTGGATTCGTATTCTCATGATTGTTTGGTATTTCTGATTAGCATGAAATTTGCGGCAGCATTTTTTTTATATATCTGTATGAAAATGACTTAGAACTCATAAAAAGATAGGACCTAATGCTAAATTCAGTATTTGCTATCGATATACATGTCCATAACGGGTCGGCCCGTTCGGTGGCACGAGGCACGGCACGGTGAGGCACGGCCCAAGCCTAGCCCGGCACGCTGGCTGCCATGCCCATGCCAGCCCGACCCGTTGCTCGTGTCGGGCTTGGGCCGCCAGGCGAGCCCATGGTGCTAGCCCGAGCACGTTAAGCAGGCCGGCCCGGCTACGACACACTGCGCCGTTTGCTAACAAGCCGATTAGAGCGGCGGACGGCAAACCGCCAAACCCTAGCACGCACTCGCGGTCGCTCTCGGACAGAAAACCCTAGCGGCGGATCCTCCCTCCCTCCCGAGCGGCGGACAGCGGCTCCTCCCTCCCTACCGAGCGGTCGACGGCATCCAGAGCCCTAGCGACGGCCGGCTGATCCTCCATCCCTCTCCCTCGCATACGCGGTACGCCTTGTCCTCTCGTCGCCTCGTCGGCTCCTCCCTCCTGCCGCGTCCTCTTGTTGGTTCCGTCGTTGACAGAAGCTGGTCCTCGCTCTCTCTCCCTCTCTATCTATCTCTCACTATCTCCATTTCGATCTGTTTGCCTCCTCATCGGCTTGTACCTTGATCTGCTCAAGAATTGCTCCTCATCCCTCGATCTACTCTAGTGACTTGCCTAGTCGGTGAATCTGGTGCTTCGGCTGCGCATAGGTAAAGTAAGCGTCCTTCTCATTCATTTGGTGTATCCTCTTACCTGTTCTTGATTTGGTGTATGATGAATTGATGATTGATTTAGGTCTAGAGGCCCCTGGCCTGGCCGTGACCGTCGCTTGCCGTGAGGAGCCAAAAACTGTTTAATGATCGTGCTGAACAACTTATTGGTGCCCTGAAATCGGTTTCATCTGTTGCACTTACATCTGATATTTGGTCTGGTAAAGCTAAAAAGGATTACATCAGTGTTGTTGCTCATTTTGTGAACTCCGATTGGTGTTTAGAAAAGAGGTTACTTGGTCTTAGACCTATAGAGGTAGCTCATACTGGGTATAACATAGCTGAGCGTGTTCAAATGGTTGCAGATGATTATGGCATTACCGGTAAGATATTTGCTATTGTGCTTGATAATGCCTCATCTAACAAAACTGCGATGGATGTTCTTAAACCATTGTTTTCTGGTTATATTGGCAATTTGATTCCTCTTGCACCAGTGTTGTGCTTGCCACATTATTAACTTGATTGTTAAGAGTTGTTTGAAACGTTTACAACCATATCTTGAAGATTTTAGAACTGCAATAACATTCTTAAATTCTTCGAATCAACGCATTGCTTCCTATAAACAATATTGCCTAAGTGTTGGTGTCCGTCCTCGCAAGTTCGGAGTAGACATGGATGTTAGATGGAATTCAACTTTTCTTATGCTTAAACATCTAACTCCCTATCAAACAACTTTTTCTGTTTGGATCAAAACCAACCATCCTAACAAAAGTGATGGTTTTTTACTGACTGAAAACCACTGGTGTATTGCAGAAAAATTGTTGTCTTTTCTTCAATTATTCTATTACTCAACTATGGCTCTGCATGGTGTTTATTACCCTACTTCATCCTTAATGTTGCATCATATTCTAAAAATTGTTAGACATCTTAATGCATTTGAGAAATCATATAATGGTTCTAGTAAGGCAACAAAGGCTTGGGATGATATATATGGTGATGATGAAACTTTCAGTGCTGGTACTGCCAGTGGTAGTGTATCTAGTGCAGGTGCAGCTACACTTGGTACTGGTAGTTCATCTTCTCTATCTAAACTCTCTTCTTACCTTGATAGTGACACTAAAACTAAGTTTGGTCCAGATTTCAACATTCTTAGCTGGTGGCAGCGACATAATCAGACTTATCTAATTCTTTCTATACTTGCTAGAGATGTTATGACTGTCCATGTGTCTACTATATCTTCAGAATCCACTTTCAGTCTAGCTAGCAGGGTGCTTGAGGAGCGGCGACGACAACTGACAACGGACATGGTGGAGGTGCTCTCTTGCATCAAAGACTGGGAATTGGTTGACCAACACAAGCAACACACTGTGGAGAAGGAAACCAAGGAGCTTGAATAAGATTTTGAAGCTATGTACCTAGATGATGAGCAACAAGTATCACCAGGGAGCAAGAGAAAGGAGGGAGGATCTGCAGCAAGTAGCATTAAGAAGAAGGACAAGTCACTTGTTCCTGAACAAAGAGGGAGTGCCAAACAAGCTTGAAATGCTACTGGTTTTTTGTGTTTTTTGTATAATACCTATGGACATGTAATGTGAACTGGACTGTGAACTGTACTACGAACTCTATAAGGAGCTGGTCGTACTCTTTTCCTTCCTAGGGTTTTCTCACGAGGTGTGAGTTTTTACCTAGGAAGGTTTTTAATGAGGCAGTATTGCACTAAGGCTCCAAATTAATTATCTATTTACCTAATTGTCTTGTTCAGTGATGTTCTGTGATAAATGTTGAGATGAATGTCTTATGTAGTACAATGAAATTATGAGATGCATGATGCATTGTGTGTATAATTCTGTGTTTTCTGTATAATTATGTGATTTTGTATTTCTGTTCATGGCCCGGGCCCGGCACGACACTATCGGGCTAACCGAGCTATCGGCCCGGCCCGCGATGCTGTTAGCGTGTCGGGTCTAGGCAGCCAGTTCGCCCCGCGTGCCAGCCCAACTCGACACGGGGCGTATCCGTGCCGGGCCTGTACACAATAAAGTCGTGCCGGGCCAATGCATGCCCGAGCCGGGTTGGCCTGGCACGCACAGTTAGACATGTATAGCTATTGATATCTCATGCATTGAGGTAATGTAATAACGATCTAAAGTATTCTTCAATTGTTCCTAATAGAATGCATTGTCCCTCTCAACATAACTTCATTATGAACAAGATGCAAAAAAGAGGCGAATGAAGTTTCTATTTTTTGTATACATTAAACCCTATAATCAAACGTAACTTCGTCTCTTATACCTATTTATATGATCAAAAGTTTTATACCCTAGATTTCAATCTTATAATATATATGCTTGAAAAAAATTGCTCAAATGCTTTACGTAAAGAAAGAATAGAAACACCACGATGTTTTACCTAATCAAGGCTGATAAGAACAATGGATACACACTAGCTACTCTTAATATGCTAATGAGATCGCTAAACAAATGATTATCGATTCTCAAATCTCTCACTAGGTAAAGGCTCTTTCGCACACTGAAATGAGTTTCTTCAGTAGTTAGAATAGGCAAGAGAGCTAGAATGGATGAGCTAGGGGTGTATTTCTATTCCCAACCAACCAACTAGTTGTTACAATAACTCTAGGAAAAATTAGCAGCTGTCGGACCATCTGATGAATTCTCGTTGGACCATTGACCTCGGTATGATGAGACACAACAATCATAATGACCTCACTGTGTCAAACATAGTTGTTTGAGTATACTGCATGGAGCGTATGGTCTGATGCCCTTTGTTGGGTCAGTCTGGCACTCATGAAACATATGTGATCATTATCTAGAGAGCATCAGACTAGGACCCTGGCTTTTTACTGTGTATACTACAACTGGTCCTCACGCTACTAAATTTGCTCAAACATAGTGAGCATTAGCTCATTCTACTACTCCTGGACCCTGCGATGAGTATCTATACAAGAGTAGGGTCAACTTATGTTGCCTGTTGAGGTGCTACTAAGCTAGATTCTTTGGCCTTTGAGTTGTGTGCTCTAGGTGACATCTAGGGTAAGGGCCAATAGTCATTGTTAGAATTGTCTATGGTACCACATTGTTGTGTAAACTTACCTGCAAGCTCTAACTGTTCAACGACCTTGATGGCCTCGTCCTACTCATCTATGGCACTCATGATAACCAGATGAGCTATGTGACGAAACCGTCCAAGGTATTAGGCCCACCTACAGTTTTCCGTGTCCTAAGGACCTTGGACAACCCTGTAGATGCACATAATCACTTGACAAGTTTGGTACTGTATCTTCATCATTCCGCCCAAGAGTGCTTCACCCGTCACGCAGATATTACATCACATCGAAGGAAAGAATAAGCGAAAGCAAATTACAATACTTAATTTACATTCATCCAATATAGAGAGAGAGTATTATTATTACAATACTAGGGTATTTATGAGTGCATAAAGTATTATTATTACAGACCCGGAAGGCAAAACACTCTCCCGCACATAAGTATATTGTTTTTAAAGTGGGAGGCCAACATCCTCCCGCGACTTCACTGCTAGGGCTCTTCCTTGGGTACCACCTTTTGTCGGGGACCATAATTAGGGGTACCCTCAAGACGCCTAATTCTCAGCTGGTAACCCCCATCAGCATAAAGCTGCAGAGGCCTGATGGGTGCGATTAAGTCAGGGATCAGTCCATACGAGCGACTCGATCACGCCTCGCCCGAGCCTAGCCTCGGGCAAGGGCAGCCGATCCCGAGGGGTTTCCGTCTCGCCCGAGGCCCCCTTTTAACGGCGGACACATCTCCGGCTCGCCCGAGGCCTTGCCTTCGCTAAGAAGCAACCCTGACTAAATCGCCGCGCCGACCGACCGAGTCGCAGGAGCATTTAACGCAAAGGTAGCCTGACACCTTTATCCTGACGCGCGCCCCCCGGCAGAGCCGAAGTGACCGCCGTCACTTCGCCGCTCCACTGACCGGTCTGACAGAAGGACAGCGCCGCCTGCGCCATTCCGACTGCAGTGCCACTTGACAGAGTGAGACTGACAGGCAGTCAGGCCTTGCCAAAGGCGTCATAGGAAGCTCCGCCCGACCCAGGGCTCGGACTCGGGCTAAGGCCCCGGAAGACGGCGAACTCCGCTCCGCCCGACCCAGGGCTCGGACTCGGGCTAAGGCCCCGAAAGACGACGAACTCCGCTCCGCCCGACCCAGGGCTCGGACTCGGGCTAAGGCCCCGGAAGACGGCGAACTCCGCTCCGCCCGACCCAGGGCTCGGACTCGGGCTAGGCCCCAAAAGACGACGAACTCCGCTTCGCCCGACCCCAGGGGTCGGACTCTGCCCTGGCCTCTGCCGAACGACCTCCGCCTCGCCCGACCCAGGAGCTCGGGCTCGGCCTCGGCCATGAAAGACAGACTCGACCTCGGCTTCGGAGGAGCCTCCACGTCGCCCGATCTAGGGCACAAGCCCGCCACGTCAACAGGAAGCGCCATCATCACCCTACCCCGAGCCGACTCGGGCCGCAGAGAACAAGACCGGTGTCCCATCTGGCCAGCTCCGCCAGATAGGCAATGATGGCGCCCCGCTAGCCCCGTGATGACGGCGGCTCTCAGCTACCTTACGGAAGCAGGGGGACGTCAGCAAGGACCCAGCCGCTCCGACAGCTGTCCCTCCACCAGGCTCCGTTGCTCCTCCGACAGCCACGACACCACACGAGCTGGGTGCCAAGATCTCTCCGGCTGCCACATTGGCATGTACTTAGGGCGCTGGCTCTCCCCCGCTAGACACGTAGCACTCTGCTACACCCCCATTGTACACCTGGATCCTCTCCTTACGCCTATAAAAGGAAGGACCAGGGCCTTCTTAGAAAAGGTTGGCCGCGCGGGGACGAGGACGGGATAGACGCTCTCTTGGGGCCGCTCGCTTCCCTCACCCGCGTGGACGCTTGTAACCCCCTACTGCAAGCACACCCGACCTGGGCGCGGGACGAACACGAAGTCCGCAGGATTTCCACCTCTCTCACGCCCGTCTCCGGCCACCTCGCTTTCCCCCCTTCACGCTCGCCCACGCGCTCGACCCATCTGGGCTGGGGCACGCGGCACACTCACTCGTCGGCTTAGGGACCCCCCGGTCTCGAAACGCCGACAGTTGGCGCGCCAGGTAGGGGCCTGCTGCGTGTTGACGAGCAGTTTCCCGTCAAGCTCCAGATGGGCAGTCTCCAACGACCTCTCCAACCCGGGACGGTGCTCCGTTTCGGGAGTCTCGAGTTCATGTCTCTCGACGGCAGCTACGAGATGATACTCCTTCCACCGCCGCGCGACGACGACAATGGCGGCCGACAGCCCGCCCGCCGGCGGCAGAATCGACGACGTCTTCCCCGCGTGGTGGAAGAACAACATTCGAGCTCGCCCCGTCCTCTCCCCCGCCATCGGAGGAGGAGGCGGGGCAACCAAGGCCGAGTGGGAGGCCGCGCTCCATCGGCTGTCGAGCGAATCAACGTCCCCAGCGCCCCAACGGAGGGCGCGTCGGGCGTCGACCTCGCGTTTGAGACGAAGGCGAGCGCCGTCCCCCCGCGACACGCCAATCCCGAGCAAGTGGACGACGCCAGCACGCTCGCGGAGGGCCTGCAAGACGTCGCCCTCGTACCCAAGATGATGGCGCAATCAGTCCCCGACGTGACTATGTCGCTCCTCGTCGACCAAAAGGTACCGACTGATTCCCATCCTACGTCATTCCGACTCGGCCTCAACCCGCCTAGCGACCTCGCTTTGGCGGGCGCTCACGTTGAGGCGAGTGCAACCCCTCTGGGGTTTCGTATACGGTCGCCTTGGGACCGATTGACGGACGTCTCGACCTACGGGCCCTCTAGGTCCGAGGAAGATGACGATCCCAGCGTCTGTTGGGATTTCTCTGGATTTGGCAACCCCAGTGCCATGCGGGACTTTATGACCGCATGTGACTACTGCCTCTCCAACTGTTCCGACGGCAGCCGCAGCCTTGACGACAAGGACTGCGGCCCGAGCCGCGAATGTTTCCACGTCGAGCTAGGGGATCCCTCCGAAGGCAACCATCTCGGCATGCCGGAGGACGGCGATCTCCCTAGGCCGGTGCCTCGCGCCGACATCCCGCGGGAGCTAGCTGTGGTCCCCGTTCCGGCGGGGGGTCACGACCCACAGCTCGAGCAAGTCCGCGGGGCGCAGGCCAGGCTCGACGAGGGAGCAGGAGCGCTCGAGTCGATCCGCCGGAACGTCGGACAGGTATGGGCGGGCCAACCCCCGGCCGGAGAAATACGTCACCTGCCCCAGGGTTTCTAGCACCGCGTCGCCAACGATGTCAGGGACAGGCCGCCACCCGCATCCAGTGGGGTCAGTCGGAACCTGGCAGCCGCAG
Organism: Zea luxurians; assembly: GCA_029449295.1. Classification (NCBI taxonomy): domain Eukaryota; kingdom Viridiplantae; phylum Streptophyta; class Magnoliopsida; order Poales; family Poaceae; genus Zea; species Zea luxurians. The sequence goes on along the minus strand of JAOPSE010000308.1, from coordinate 536,927 downwards.
CGATGCTCCTCCGCGCGATGCCAGAACCATCAACCACCGAGGGTCGGCGAATCCAGGGAGAGCTCAAGAATCTCCTGGAAGGCGCTGTGGCCCGGCGGGCCGAGAGCTCTGCCTCCCGAAGGCAGGGGTACCCCTCGGAACCTCATGCCGCGACTTCCCGATTCATGCGGGAAGCCTCGGTCTACACCGGGCGCACGCGCAACACCGCGCCTGCGGCCCCGGGCCACCTCGGCAACGAGCACCATCGTCGCGACCGTCGGGCCCGCCTCGACGAAAGGGTGCGCCGAGGCTACCACCCCAAGCGTGGGGGACGCTACGACAGTGGGGAGGATCGGAGTCCCTCGCCCGAACCACCCGGTCCGCAGGCCTTCAGCCGGGCCATCCGGCGGGCGCCGTTTCCAGCCCGGTTCCGACCCCCGACTACCATCACAAAGTACTCGGGGGAAACGAGGCTGGAATTGTGGCTCGCAGACTACCGCCTGGCCTGCCAACTGGGTGGAACGGACGACGACAACCTCATCATCCGCAACCTCCCCCTGTTCCTCTCCGACACTGCTCGCGCCTAGCTGGAGCACCTGCCTCCGGGGCAGATCTCCAACTGGGATGATTTGGTCCAAGCCTTCGCCGGCAATTTCCAGGGCACGTACGTGCGCCCCGGGAATTCCTGGGACCTCCGAAGCTGCCGGCAACAGCCGGGAGAGTCTCTTCGGGACTACATCCGGCGATTCTCGAAGCAGCGCACCGAGCTGCCCAACATCACCGACTCAGATGTCATCGGCGCGTTCCTTGCCGGCACCACCTGCCGCGACCTGGTGAGCAAGTTGGGTCGCAAGACCCCCACCAGGGCGAGCGAGCTGATGGACATCGCCACCAAGTTTGCCTCTGGCTAGGAGGCGGTCGAGGCCATCTTCCGAAAGGACAAGCAGCCCCAGGGCCGCCCCTCGGAAGAGGCTCCCAAGGCGTCTACTCCGCGCGGCGCCAAGAAGAAAGGTAAGAAGAAGTCGCAAGCGAAACGCGACGCCGCCGACGCGGACCTTGTCGCCGCCGCCGAGTACAAGAACCCTCAGAAGCCCCCCGGAGGTGCTAACCTCTTCGACAAGATGCTCAAGGAGCCGTGCCCCTACCATCAGGGGCCCATCAAGCACACCCTCGAGGAGTGCGTCATGCTTCGGCGCCACTTCCACAAGGTCGGGCCACCCGCAGAGGGTGGCAGGGCCCGCGACGACGACAAAAAGGAAGATCACCGAGCAGGAGAGTTCCCCGAGGTCCGCGACTGCTTCATGATCTACGGAGGGCATGCGGCGAATGCCTCGGCTCGGCATCGCAAGCAAGAGCGTCGGGAGGTCTGCTCGGTGAAGGTGGCGGCGCCAGTCTACCTAGACTGGTCCGACAAGCCCATCACCTTCGACCAAGCTGACCACCCCGCCCACGTGCCGAGCCCGGGGAAGTACCCGCTCGTCGTCGACCCCATCATCGGCGACGTCAGGCTCACCAAGGTCCTGATGGACGGGGGCAGCTGCCTCAACATCATCTACGCCGAGACCCTCAGGCTCCTGCGCGTCGATCTGTCCTCCGTCCGAGCAGGCGCTGCGCCCTTCCACGGGATCATTCCTGGGAAGCGCGTCCAGCCCCTCGGACGGCTCGACCTTCCTGTCTGCTTCGGAATGCCCTCCAACTTCCGAAGGGAGATTTTGACGTTCGAGGTGGTCGGGTTCCGAGGAACCTACCACGCGGTATTGGGGAGGCCATGCTACGCGAAGTTCATGGCCGTCCCCAACTACACCTACCTGAAGCTCAAGATGCCGGGCCCCAACGGGGTCATCACTGTCGGCCCCACGTACAAACACGCGTTCGAATGTGACGTGGAGTGCGTGGAGTACGCCGAGGCCCTCGCCGAGTCCGAGGCCCTCATCGCCGACCTGGAGAACCTCTCCAGAGAGGTGCCAGACGTGAAGCGACATGCCGGCAACTTCGAGCCAGCGGAGACGGTTAAGGTCGTCCCTCTCGACCCCAGTGGCGACACCTCCAAGCAGATCCGGATCGGTTCCGGGCTCGACCCCAAATAGGAAGCAGTGCTCGTCGACTTTCTCCGCGCAAACGCCGACGTCTTTGCGTGGAGTCCCTCGGACATGCCCGGCATACCGAGGGATGTCGCCGAGCACTCGCTGGATATTCGGGCCGGAGCCCGACTGGTCAGGCAGCCTCTGCGCCGATTCGACGAGGAGAAGCGCAGAGTGATAGGCGAGGAGATCCACAAGCTAATGGCAGCAGGGTTCATCAAAGAGGTATTCCATCCCGAATGGCTTGCCAACCCTGTGCTTGTGAGAAAGAAAGGGGGGAAATGGCAGATGTGTGTAGACTACACTGGTCTCAACAAAGCATGTCCGAAGGTTCCCTACCCTCTACCTCGCATCGATCAAATCGTGGATTCCACTGCTGGGTGCGAAACCCTGTCTTTCCTCGATGCCTACTCAGGGTATCATCAAATCAAGATGAAAGAGTCCGACCAGCTCGCGACTTCTTTCATCACGCCCTTCAGCATGTACTGCTATGTCACCATGCCGTTCGGTTTGAGGAACGCGGGTGCGACGTACCAGCGGTGCATGAACCATGTGTTCGGCGAACACATCGGTCGTACGGTCGAGGCCTACGTCGATGACATCGTAGTCAAGACAAGGAAAGCCTCCGACCTCCTCTCCGACCTTGAAGTGACATTCCGGTGTCTCAAGGCAAAGGACGTCAAGCTCAATCCCGAGAAGTGTGTCTTCGGGGTGCCCCGAGGCATGCTCCTGGGGTTCATCGTCTCCGAGCGGGGCATCGAAGCCAACCCGGAGAAGATCGCCGCCATCACTAGCATGGGGCCCATCAAGGACTTAAAAGGTGTACAGAGGGTCATGGGATGTCTCGCGGCCTTGAGCCGTTTCATCTCACGCCTCGGCGAAAGAGGCCTGCCTCTGTACCGCCTCTTAAGGAAGGCCGAGTGCTTCACTTGGACCCCTGAGGCCGAGGAAGCTCTCGGGAGCCTGAAGGCGCTCCTCACCAAGGCGCCTATCTTGGTACCCCCAGCTGATGGAGAAGCCCTCTTGGTCTACATCGCCGCGACCACTCAGGTGGTTAGCGCCGCGATTGTGGTCGAAAGGCAAGAAGAGGGGCATGCATTGCCCGTTCAGAGGCCAGTTTACTTCGTCAGCGAGGTGCTGTCCGAAACCAAGATCCGCTACCCACAAGTTTAGAAGCTACTGTACGCAGTGATCCTGACGAGGCGAAAGTTGCGACATTACTTCGAGTCTCATTCGGTAACTGTGGTGTCATCCTTCCCCCTGGGGGAGATCATCCAGTGCCGAGAGGCCTCGGGCAGGATCGCAAAGTGGGCGGTGGAAATCATGGGCGAGACAATCTCGTTCGCCCCTCGGAAGGCCATCAAGTCCCAGGTATTGGCGGACTTCGTAGCCGAATGGGTCGACACCCAGCTGCCGACGGCTCCGATCCAACCGGAGCTCTGGACCATGTTTTTCGACGGGTCGCTGATGAAGACGGGAGCCGGCGCGGGCCTGCTCTTTGTCTCGCCCCTCGGGAAACACCTACGCTACGTGCTGCGCCTCCATTTCCCGGCGTCCAACAATGTGGCTGAGTACGAAGCTCTGATCAACGGATTGCGAATCGCCATCGAGCTAGGGGTCCAACGCCTCGACGCTCGCGGCGACTCACAGCTCGTCATCGACCAAGTCATGAAGAACTCCCACTGCCGTGACCCGAAGATGGAGGCCTACTACGATGAGGTTCGGCGCCTGGAAGACAAGTTCTACGGGCTCGAGCTTAACCACATCGCCCGGCGCTACAACGAGACTGCGGACGAGCTGGCAAAAATAGCCTCGGGGCGAATGACGGTTCCCCCAGACGTCTTCTCCCGGGATCTGCACCAACCCTCCGTCAAGATCAACGACACGCCCGAGTCCGAGGTACCCTCGGCCCAGCCCGAGGCGTCCTCGGTTCAGCCCGAGGTACCCTCGGCCCCCGAGGGCGAGGCGCTGCGCATCGAGGAGGAGCGGAGCGGGGTCACGCCTGATCGAGATTGGCAGACCCCGTACCTGCAATATCTCCGCCAAGGAGAGCTACCCCTCGACCAAGCCGAGGCTCGGCGGGTAGCGCGACGCGTCAAGTCGTTTGTCTTGCTGGGCGATGAGAAGGAGCTCTACCACCGCAGCCCCTCGGGCATCCTCCAGCGATGCATCTCCATCGCCGAAGGTCAGGAACTCCTGCAAGAGATACACTCGGGGGCTTGCGGCCATCATGCAGCACCTCGAGCCCTCGTCGGGAACGCTTTTCGGCAAGGCTTCTACTGGCCGACGGCGGTGGCTGACGCCACTAGAATTGTCCGCACCTGCGAAGGATGTCAATTCTATGCGAAGCAGACCCACCTGCCCGCTCAGGCTCTGCAGACGATACCCATCACATGGCCCTTCGCTGTGTGGGGTCTGGACCTCGTCGGCCCTCTGCAGAAGGCGCCTGGGGGCTACACGCACCTGCTGGTCGCCGTCGACAAATTCTCCAAGTGGATCGAGGTCCGACCCCTGAACAGCATCAGGTCCGAGCAGGCGGTGGCGTTCTTCACCAACATCATCCATCGCTCCGGGGTCCCAAACTCCATCATCACCGACAATGGCACCCAGTTCACCGGCAGAAAATTCTTGGATTTTTGCGAAGATCACCACATCCGGGTGGACTGGGCTGCCGTAGCTCATCCCATGTCGAATGGGCAAGTAGAGCGTGCCAACGGCATGATTCTACAAGGGCTCAAGCCTCGGATTTACAACAACCTCAACAAGTTCGGCAAGCGATGGATGAAGGAACTCCCCTCGGTGGTCTGGAGCCTGAGGACAACGCCGAGCCGGGCCACGGGTTTCACGCCGTTCTTCCTGGTCTACGGGGCCGAGGCCGTCTTGCCCACTGACCTGGAATACGGCTCCCCGAGGACGAGGGCCTACGACGATCAAAGCAACCAAGCTAGCCGAGAAGACTTGCTGGACCAGCTAGAAGAGGCTCGGGACAGGGCCTTACTACACTCGGCGCGGTATCAGCAGTCCCTGCGACGCTACCACGCCCGAGGGGTCCGACCCCGAGACCTCCAAGTGGGCGACCTGGTGCTTCGGCTGCGGCAAGACGCCCGAGGGAGGCACAAGCTCACGCCCCCCTGGGAGGGGCCATTCGTCATCGCCAAAGTTCTGAAGCCTGGAACGTACAAGCTGGCCAACAGTCAAGGCGAGGTCTACGACAACGCTTGGAACATCCAACAGCTACGTCGCTTCTACCATTAAGATGTTTCCAAGTTGTTCATATACCTCGCACCCACGCAAAGTTTAGTCAACAAGGAAGGGTCGGCCTCGCCTCGGCAAAGCCCGACCCTCCCTCGGGGGCTAAAAGGGGGGAAACCCCCTCTGCGTCAAAATTTTCCTCGAAAAAAAATCTCTTTTACCAGAATATCTTTCGTGCTTTTTGACTACTTCGAAAAGTGGGTCCTGGAAACGACGGAGTACACGTAAGCAGCCAAGGCTGACCGAGCCGAGGGACTCCTACGCCTCCGGGATACGGATACCTCACTCATCACCTTCTGCGATAAGTAACTCGCGTTCGGATAAAGTGGCTCCGCGGATCGAACAAGTCTTTACGTTCGGAAGCCCTTCTGCCGAAGCGATCCTTCGAGCCTTCTCGACCGAGTCGGTGACAGGGCCTCATGGACGGGTGAAAGTACGCGTAAGCGGCAAGGCCGACCGAGCCGAGGGACTCCCACGCCTCCGGGATACGGATACCTCACTCATCACCTTCTGCGAGAAGCAACTCTCGCTCGCACTAACATCCCTGTTACCGACAAAAAGTCCAGATACTCGAAACAAGAGGAAAAGAGACGCAGCTTTACAACGTAGCGAGGGTGTGTGTTCTGGCCTCGACGGCCGCACAAGGCACACGCTACAAGACAATCTGATCCTGCAGGCTCGGGTCTTGACGCTGGAAGGGGGCAGCAACACCCTCGGCATCGACGGCAACTTCGGCGAGGCCCGACCTAGCCTCGGACGGCGACGCGGTCCGAGGGTCTCCGCTCCGAAGGACGACGTCATCACCACGCCCGGGCAATCGCTGCCAGGGACTTCTCCGGGAATCCGGCCCGAGCAGGCGGCTCGGCCGGTTACCCCTGGGGCCTCGGCCAACCATCTTCCGAGGGCGCCAGCCCGGTCCGAAGCCTCGGCTGATCAACTCCGACGTCGATCCTACCAACGGACAACCCGGCTAGGCTCCGGCCAACCAGGTTTCATTTTCGAGCCAACTCCGCCTCTGTTCATACTGATATCGCTACCCCTGGCCTCGGCTCGTCGAAGAGCAGCCGAGGGGTCTCTTTAACTAAGCTAGAGGAACCTCGGACAGCAAGGCCGACCGAGCCGAGGGACTCCTACGCCTCCGAGATACGGATACCTCACTCGTCACCTTGACACGGGGCGACTCATGCTTGGTTAAGCGGTTCAGATAATCAGCAGACGAGTCTTAGTGCTCAAAAATGAGGAAAAAACACGGCTCCGTGCCGAAGTTACATACATGTTCAGGCCCCAAAAGCCGAAATGAACAAAAAACACCGGCATTCGAAGTGCCGTCACAAACGGAACTCCGGTTCCGTCTCCACGGGTATGGACAACCTCCCCGCCGGGGAAGCCCGTGGAGCGACAAGCTCTGGGCGAATCACCAGCAAAACGCGGGACGCCCCCAAGCATCCCGGCAGATCCTCGCAGCCGTCCTCGCCGCGAATGCGAGGAAGAGGACGGAATGTTGCATCCTAGCTGGGCAGCAACAGTTCGCCTTCCCCGGCATGGCTGGAGGACGTCTCCGCCGTAGGGCTAAAGGGCGATTGCCACCACCAGAAGCTGGAAGAAGAGGTGGTCCGCCGACCCGCGCAGGAGGTGGAGCCCCGGCTCGCCTCGCTCCCTGCCCCAGCGAGGATGACGAACACCCTCAACACTGAGGGCGGGACTGGGATCACAGCCCGGTTTGCCTCTCCCCATCCAGGAGCTGGAGGTCACCGTCTTGGGTGACCACCAGCGGAGGGGAGCAACCGGGCTGTGTGATGAAAATCCTTGAAGCCGAACGATGGCTGAAAGGTACCAACTCCCACGGAGTTGCGTTCCTCCAACGATGGGGCGAAAAGACGGCGGTTTCCCCCATCCGGGGGCTTGGAAGGTGGAAAGATACGGTGCATAAGGGAGCAAGAAGACATGGTCGCCTTACGAAAGGGGTCGCCCTCCTTTTAAAAGGCGACTCTCCCTGCTTGCACCCCCAACCGTCACGGGCTGAGTCTTCTCCAACACGCTCCAAAGCCCTCCCCTGCGGCGCGGGGGCTGGGTCCCGCATGTCATGCAGACCGGCTCCGAGCAGAAGAAGCCAAACCGCCGCGCGTGGTGCACGCAACCGCCCAGCGGTTACAAGTGACCCTCCACTTTTGCCCAGACCAACGGGCAAAAGGGGCGGGCAGCCATGCAGGCGGCATGCAACCGCGCCAAGTGGACGCGCTTCTCCGACTCCCGACACGCCAGCATGGAGGCCCAGGCCCACGCGTCGCGCGACCGGCGCGCCGGATGCTGCATGCAAGCAACTGTACCGCCTGTGCCACCACCGCGCCTCCTCGATTGCGGAACCAATACCGCGACTCGAGGCGACCCAGCGCGCGACCCAGCAGCGCCAGCCTGCCGCGGCGGCCAACACGGCCAAAGGTGGGCCGGCAGTAATGACGGTGGCAGGCGCGCGGGAGCAGCGGTCACGTCGTCAGCCAAGCTCACGTCCCATCCGGAGGCAGCGAGAGAACCCCCTCTCACGGCGTGAAGACAACGCGCCCGAGATCCGTTCCTCGAACGGCTCGCGCACGCGCAACGGCAGCCCCGCCAACTACTCGCCCCGTCGCATCTACTCCGCGGCTGGACAGGCGGCGCTTCTGGCAGGCGCAGCGGGCGACGCTTCGCCTTCGCCGAAACAACCGCGCCAAAAAAGGTACGCCGCGTCGTTCGGTTTCGTATCCTTTTTCCTTTTTTCCTCTTTCTCTATCTCTTGCGACAGGGACCGGGAAAGGGGGATACCCCAAAAGGGATCCTTCCCCGTGAAGGAACTAGGCTCCGAGCCTCCTTACTGATCAGAGGTTCGAAGGCTGGCCCCCCGAAGGGTTCAACAGCCGCCTCAGATCGCGTGGGCCCTACACCCACTACTGGTCAGAGGTTCGAAGGCCGGCCCCCCGAAGGGTTCCACGGCCGCCTCAGGCTACTCGGGCTTCGCGCCCATTACTGATCAGGGGTTCGAAGGCTGGCCCCCGAAGGGTTCACAGTCGCCTCAGACACCGAGCGAGGGATGACCAGGGGTACGTTCGATACATAACCAAGGCTTGGGCTGCGCTCCCGAGGTACCCTAGGACATTTCCGGGACCAGCGGGAGCGATCTTGTAACAGAATCCCATCGGAGGGAGGCATCGAGCCCTCGGACCCCGTCGCCAGGGGACCGAGTCCAGCAGATCACCCGCAGGTACTTTTGGGCGTGCCTCTGGGCCCCTAGCTGACCCCCAACGAACGGGGCACGGACGTCCACTCGGATTACCCGCTTGCAGCTCACCGGAGACACCATGTTCGGTGCCCATCGAGGGTAACATGGCGCTCTCCCCCCCTCCTCCTTGCGGAAAGGCGACGTAGGGGCGTATGTAAAAAAGCCGAGTCTGTCCCTGATCGCCCTCTCGCCCTGTGCGGAGGCTCGGGGGCTGCTCTCGCAAACCCGGCTCCGGCCGAACCGTTGACAGCGTCAACATACCAGCCCGAGAACTTGGGCCCCGACCGTGCACCCGGGCTATGGCCAGTTCGCATGAGGGAACCACCAGACCAGCCGAAGCATTACGCAAGGCATTAAGACCTCGAAGGAGTGAAACCACTCCTCCGAGGCCTCGGGGGCTACACCCGGCGGGTGCGCTCGCGCGCACCCACCGGAACAAAATGCAACCGAGAAAGGCTGGTCCCCTTGCAAAAAAGTGCGACGAAAGCCTCCAAGCGAGTGCTAACACTCCCTTCGAGGCTCGGGGGCTACTGTCGGGGACCATAATTAGGGGTACCCTCAAGACGCCTAATTCTCAGCTGGTAACCCCCATCAGCATAAAGCTGCAGAGGCCTGATGGGTGCGATTAAGTCAGGGATCAGTCCATACGAGCGACTCAATCACACCTCGCCCGAGCCTAGCCTCGGGCAAGGGCAGCCGACCCTGAGGGGTTTCCGTCTCGCCCGAGGCCCCCTTTTAACGGCGGACACATCTCCGGCTCGCCCGAGGCCTTGCCTTCGCTAAGAAGCAACCCTGACTAAATCGCCGCGCCGACCGACCGAGTCGCAGGAGCATTTAACGCAAAGGTAGCCTGACACCTTTATCCTGACGCGCGCCCCCCGGCAGAGCCGAAGTGACCGCCGTCACTTCGCCGCTCCACTGACCGGTCTGACAGAAGGACAGCGCCGCCTGCGCCATTCCGACTGCAGTGCCACTTGACAGAGTGAGACTGACAGGCAGTCAGGCCTTGCCAAAGGCGCCATAGGAAGCTCCGCCCGACCCAGGGCTCGGACTCGGGCTAAGGCCCCGGAAGACGGCGAACTCCGCTCCGCCCGACCCAGGGCTCGGACTCGGGCTAAGGCCCCGGAAGACGGCGAACTCCGCTCCGCCCGACCCAGGGCTCGGACTCGGGCTAAGGCCCTGGAAGACGGCGAACTCCGCTCCGCCCGACCCAGGGCTCGGACTCGGGCTGAGGCCCCGGAAGACGGTGAACTCCGCTCCGCCCGACCCAGGGCTCGGACTCGAGCTAAGGCCCCGGAAGACGGCGAACTCCGCTCCGCCTGACCCAGGGCTCGGACTCAGGCTAAGGCCCCGGAAGACGGCGAACTCCGCTCCGCTCGACCCAGGGCTCGGACTCGGGCTAAGGCCCTAGAAGACGGCGAACTCTGCTCCGCCCGACCCAGGGCTCGGACTCGGGCTAGGCCCCAGAAGACGACGAACTCCGCTTCGCCCGACCCCAGGGGCCGGACTCCGCCCTGGCCTCTACCGAATGACCTCCGCCTCGCCCGACCTAGGAGCTCGGGCTCGGCCTCGGCCATGAAAGACAGACTCGACCTCGGCTTCGGAGGAGCCTCCACGTCGCCCGATCTAGGGCACAAGCCCGCCACGTCAACAGGATGCGCCATCATCACCCTACCCCGAGCTGACTCGGGCCGCAGAGAACAAGACCGGTGTCCCATCTGGCCAGCTCCGCCAGATAGGCAATGATGGCGCCCCGCTAGCCCCGTGACGACGGCGGCTCTCAGCTACCTTACGGAAGCAGGGGGACGTCAGCAAGGACCCAGCCGCTCCGACAGCTGTCCCTCCGCCAGGCTCCGTTGCTCCTCCGACAGCCACGACACCACACCAGCTGGGTGCCAAGATCTCTCCGGCTGCCACATTGGCATGTACTTAGGGCGCTGGCTCTCCCCCGCTAGACACGTAGCACTCTGCTACACCCCCATTGTACACCTGGATCCTCTCCTTACGCCTATAAAAGGAAGGACCAGGGCCTTCTTAGAGAAGGTTGGCCGCGCGGGGACGAGGACGGGACAGGCGCTCTCTTGGGGCCGCTCGCTTCCCTCACCCGCGTGGACGCTTGTAACCCCCTACTGCAAGCGCACCCGACCTGGGCGCGGGACGAACACGAAGGCCGCGGGATTTCCTCCTCTCTCACGCCCGTCTCCGGCCACCTCGCTTTCCCCCTTCGCGCTCGCCCACGCGCTCGACCCATCTGGGCTGGGGCACGCGGCACACTCACTCGTCGGCTTAGGGACCCCCCGGTCTCGAAACGCCGACACCCTCCTGGTCTTGTCTTTATCATTTTCAATCCCAAAATCTGATACCTGGCAGAGGTACATCTTGTCCGACGTTGAACCCATCACGACCACGATGGATCCACCATCAAGTTTTATTTTGAAAACATCCCATTCCATCTGAAGCATCATTTTTGGTTTAAAACAAAACCTTTTTGTTTTCTAAAGCAAGACTAAGCATCAGAAAACCTTTTAATAAAACAGGTAATCAAGGAAGGATAAATAGTTCCAAGGAAGAAAATGCAGCAATTGGCTTAACATCCAACTCCTATCACCTAATGCATCATTCAAGTGATAAAGAGTTTAAAATCACAAGGAAAGGTAAATGCACTAGGGCTTGCCTTGTGTTGTAGGGGATTCGGGATCTGTTCCACAGATATCAAAATAAAAACAGTTCCCCGCAGGTGGAGTATTAGTTGGTGGTGCAGTCTCTTCTTCTTCAACACTTACTTCTTCTTTGTTTTCTATACATAATCATACATATACATGAATGCTCATGTGATGCTATGAATATGCAATTATAATAGAGACACATCAAGTTGTATCTTGAATACAACTTTCCTTTACGGTATACAAGGGAAACTAGAGTTTTCTGAGTCACTACTCTACCAGAATAAGGCAAATATTACCTAGAAAGCTAGGGTTTTGGGTTTGGGAATCAAACAATGTCCAACACATGTCAAACTTCACCCATGGGTTCTAATTATCAAATTAAGTTTTTCCAAAAAGTTTTATGATTTTTGGAGTTATTTAGTAATTTCTAAAATTCCAAAAGTCTAGGTTTAGGCCCTTTTAAATACTAAATAATTCATGGTTGGGGCTAAAAATCTTGGAACTATTTTTATTAAATACTAGGGGAATTTAGGAATCTAGTAAAATTGGTCTCATATTTTTAGTATTTTTCTAGAATTTTCTATAAATTCTCTAATCTGTCGGCAAAAAGAAAAAGAGAAACAATGAATAGTATTGGGCTCAATTCAGCCCAAGTCGGCCCGCAGACGGGAGAACCACGCGCGCGCCCGCGCCCGCGCTGGTGGATTTCCGCAGAGGCCCCTGGCCAATTGAATAACTGGTAAAGAGCCCTGCACACTATTCCTATGTGTCTCTGACATTTACTCAAAGGCCCCTACATTTCTATTTCTTCGCATCGCCAGGTCCACGACGGTGGACGGCGATGAGCATACCTCCGACGAGCCTGTACCGGCCAAAATACTCAATGACCGACGCTCAAGCTTAGCTGACACCTAATTCCACCCTCGGTGACACTAATCCCCCATCTAATTATACTAATCCGGACCGGAGCACGCCTGTTCACGACGACGGCGAAAACCGAGAAGAAACTATAGTGTTCAGGGCAATCCAATGTGGTCTAGTTCAATCAATCGAGCCTACAAGCAACATGAGACCCTAGAGATGCTAGAACATCCAACAAAGAGGCATGAACCAACCTGAGGAGGGTTGGCCACGGTGAGAGACTCTCACGGTGGGGTTCTGACTGATTTGGGGGGAATGGGGAATTAGGAGGCTCTGGTGGATGATCAGAGGCGAGAGTTGGTGCTAGGGCTGGACGAAATACTCGTGGCTCGATAACTCGCTCGACTCGGTTCATTAGTAGCTCGGCTCATCTCGGCTCGTTTTAATTTTGTTGCGAGCCAAGCTAGCATTCTAGTTCGGTTCTCTAATGAGCCAGCTTGGATTAGCTCGTGAGCTAGCTTGCGAGCCAAACGAACTAAACCACAACACAAGTTTGTCTAGTCGTTGGTGTCGTCTCATCTCTCATAGTCTTGTTTTCTCGTAGTTATGATCTGTGATATGGACACATGTGGATGTGCCATGTGCTTAAATATTTGCATTATTGTATGGCTACATACCTACATTGAATATTTAATATTTGATTATTGGTTTTGGTTTTGTGAACTTTGTTTCTAGCAGCATATGATGTTAGTGTTGTGTAATGAAATGTTACATGTTTGTGGAATGGATGATGAATTACTTTATAATGATGTTTATTGCTTTCTTATTATAATAAGGGTTTACAAATATGTAAGTCAATACATATTTGGTTATTTAATTTAATATTAAATGTTAGAAGTGCTAGGACTGATAATATTATTATAAAAATTTTGGGTTTGTAGTGTTAAACACTTAAAATATGATTTTTTGGTTATATATATATTTACGTACATAGATCTTTATATTTAGTTGTGTGGCTCGCGAGCCTAACGAGCTGGCTCGAGCTTCCTAATGAGCCGAGCTGAGCCAGCCGTTTAGCTCGTTAGTATTACGAGCCGAGCCGAGCTGGCTCGTTACAGTAACGAGACATAGCGAGCCGAGCCATAACGAGCCGAGCTGGCTCGATATCCACCCCTAGTTGGTGCTTTGGATGCGTAATAACCTAGCAGAGCTCATTGGGGCAGCAATTTATAGACTCCATCGGTGGTGGCGTCCAATTTGAAGGAAGTGTGCTGGCGGTCGGAGAGAGGGACTAAGTCACCGTGGCGTTCTACCATGGCATTCACTGGTTGAGGAGCTACGACGGTCACTAGTGAACTATTACGGCTAGCAACGACGTGGTGAAAGGGTCACGGCGTGGCGCGATAACGATGAATGACGTACACCTCGACGACAGCCGCTCGGCCACGTCACCAGCAAGTGGATGGGCAACAGAGCGGCCATAGTGCTCCGAGTTCATCTACGGCGAGATCTTTTCACCAGGGGTCGTTATCTGCGCGTTACTAGGAGCGAATCGCGGCACCGGCGCGAATCGCGGCACCGGCGCGAATCCGAGCACGTGGGTCACCGGCGGCGAGGTGCACTGCACCTGGGATCTTCTTTAGTTACTGTACCATGGGAAGCTTCTTTAGTGCGCCTGACAGAGCACAATTGAGGGTAATTTACTCCAAAATTTGTGTGGCAACTCAATCATCCACCTGCATCAAAGTTGTTGATCTATAATCCCCCTTTAATTTAGCTATAGCATCCTCAGTCAAATTCTCATTGGATCCTGCTCAAATTTGATCCCAAAGTTCTGCCAATGTCACTGGTGGCCATATTTCAGTTCAAGGGTTGACTGACAGCCCAACTTTATGTCCTTTTATCTCCAATTTCTAGACAACACCAATGCTTAGTCACTTAATCAAACTTGTACCCCTAACATAGCTCTACAAGTTTACTGTATTGACCTAGGGCAAAATCTTTAAGAATTGAGGGATACAAAGCTCCAAAGTTGACCCTGTTCAACTGAAATTCAGACTTAACCATATAGTGTTCATGGGGTACTTTTGCAAATAAGTCCAAACTTCATCACTCCACTTGAAAATTCTTCAATGTGAAAGTTACTTGGTTTGTGATGGTTTATCACTTTGATATTTGCACTTTGGTCCAACAGTGCCTAGAATTTACATTTACCCCCCTAGGGTTCTAATTAGGGTTTTTCTAGGGTTTCTTTTAGGGTTTTGAGTACCTTAGGGTTTTGGGTGCCACTAAAGCACATCACATGTGATACCTTGTGAACATTTCTCATGGCTTATGAGATTTTTACTCATTTTGGCTTCACTTTAATCCATAGACCCTATTTCCAGGGTCAAGTTCCCTACCCTAAGGTTAAACACTCTTCAAGTCACATCATCACAACTTGTTTGAAAATTTTACCTAGTGAATGCATTCTAGGTGTAACAAACACATGAAATGTCAATGCAAATGATATTATGCTCAAGTTTTAGTGCTAGTAACACCAGTGGTGTTACATCCTTCCCCCCATAAAAGAATCTCGTTCCGAGATTTAAGGTCCTAGGGTAAGTAATGGAAAAGGAAACGTGTCACATCTTTATTTCCTTATTTGTCTTACAGAGCAAGGGGTGGTATGGGGTTTATTCCAACTTTACAAACAAATGTACATATCTTACAGGTTACATGAAACTAAAAACCTAGGAAAATTATTTTCTATGAAATCTTGAGTCTCCCAAGTAGCTTCATCTTTAGTATGTTGGTTCCATTGTACCTTATAGAATTTAAGAGTCCTTTTTTGGGTGATCCTGTCCTTCTGATCTAAAACTCAAATGTGATGCTCGGAGTAAGTCAAATTTGGTTCTAAGACAACATCCACCACATCGATGGTTCGATCAGGAACCCGAAGGCACTTCTTCAATTGAGATACATGGAACACATTATGCACTACAGATAATGTTTCTGGTAGTTGGAGTCAGTATGCCACTGGTCCGCGTCGTTCAAGAATAAGAAACGGGCCAATATACCGGGGTGCCAGTTTCCCTTTTACCCCGAAACGGTTCACACCCTTCATTGGTGATACTTTCAGGTATACATGATCATTAACTTGAAATACCAAAGGTTGGCGTCGCTTATCCACATAATTCTTTTGCCGAGCTTGTGCCTCTTTCAAGTTGTGTATGATCCGTTGGACTTTTTATTCCATCTCTTTAACCATGTCGGGCCTGAAAAACCACCTTTCTCTAGGCTTTAACCAATTTAAGGGTTTCCGACACCGTCGTCCATACAGTGCTTCAAATGGTGCCATTTTATGCTCTCTTGATAGCTATTGTTATACGAAAACTCTGCCAACGATAGACATTCATCCCATTTCTGTGGGAATTCCAGGACACATGCTCGCAGCATATCTTCAAGTATTTGATTTACTCTTTCAGTTTGTCCACTTGTTTGAGGATGATATGCCGAACTATGGAGCAACTTAGTACCCAGAGACTTGTGGAGCTCCTTCCAAAATTTGGATACAAATTGTGGTCCGCGGTCCAATACTATTGTTTTCGGAACCCCGTGCAAACTGAGAATACGAACAATGTATAACTGGGCATAGACAGCAACTGGATGATCTGTCTTGACGGGCAGAAAATGTGCTATCTTGGTAAGTCGATCAACTATAACCCAGATAGAATCAAATCCTTTAGTTGTCTTGGGAAATCCCACAATGAAGTCCATACTAATATCCTCCCATTTCCAATTTGGGATGGGTAAGGATTGTAATGGTCCGGTGATCTTCACATGTACTGCTTTGACATGTCTAAAGGTGTCACATCTTGCCACATAGCGTGCAATCTCAATCTTCATTTTTGTCCACCAATAGTGTTGTTTTAATTCTTGATACATCTTAGTACTTCCGGGATGAATGGAATATTGACTAAGATGAGCTTCATCCAAAATTTGTTGGCGGACCTCAGCATCTTTAGGCACAACTATGCGATCATTGAACCATATTATGCCTTGATCATCTTTTCTGAAGCAATTAGCTTTACTGCCTTCTATTTTCTCATGAATGTGCTTCATACCCTTGTCACTTCTTTGGGCATCAATAATTCTCTGTAGAAGGACTGACTCAAGATTTAATTGGGTCAAAGTTCCATGTTGTATCATTCCCAGGTTTAACTTATCCATTTCTTGGCATAGTGTGGTGTCAGAGGCCCTCACTGTAAGACAATGATAGGAAACTTTACGACTCAGTGCATCTGCCACCACATTGGCTTTTCTTGGGTGATAGTGGATTTCTAAGTCATAATCTTTAATCAGCTCAAGCCATCTTCTTTGCCTCATGTTCAATTCTGACTGGGTAAAGATATATTGCAGACTTTTATGATCTGTATATAAATGGCAAGTATTTCCCAGTAGATAATGACGCCATATCTTGAGGGCATGAAAAACTGTAGCTAGTTCCAAGTCATGAGTTGGATAGTGCTCCTCATGTCGGCGTAGTTGTCTTGAAGCATAAGCTATGGCTCGGCCCTCTTGCATTAGGACACATCCGAGTCCACTACCTGATGCGTCACAATACACATCAAAAGGTTTTTCTATATCCAGTTGAGCCAATACCAGAGCAGTGGTCAATAACACCTTCAGCTGCTCGAAGGCTTCATTGCATTTGGAGGACCAGTCAAACTTTGTATCATTATTCAATAAACCTATAATTGGTTTAACAATCTTGGAGAAATCCAGAATAAACCTGCGGTAATATCCGACTAGTTCAAGGAAGCTTCGAACTTGATGTACTGTTGTTGGCGGTTTCTATTCTAGAATATCCTTGACTTTGCTAGGATCGACCGCAATTCCTTTTGCAGATAATACATGTCCCAGAAATTGGATTTCCTTCAACCAAAACACGCATTTGCTGAATTTAGCATATAATTGGTGCTCTCTTAAGCGTGTTAGCATGATCCGCAAGTGCTTAGCATGCTCCTCTTCGTTTTTGGAATAGATCAGGAGTCATCAATGAAGACCACCACAAATTTATCTAACTCGAGCATGAATACCGAGTTTATTAAGTATGTGAAGTGGGCTGAAGCATTTGTCAATCCGAAGGACATAACCAAATATTCAAATAATCCATACCGCGTAGTGAATGCGGTCTTGGGTATATCTTCGGGTCGAATGCAAATCTGATGATAACTTGACCTAAGGTCAATCTTGGAGAATACCCAAGCTCCAGTAAGTTGATCGAATAAGATATCGATCCGAGGAAGAGGGTACTTGTTCATGATAGTGACCTCATTAAGGGGTCTGTAGTCCACACACATTCGAAGTGTCTGATCCTTCTTCTTGACGAAAATTGCGGGACATCCCCATGGTGATGAACTAGGCCTAATGAATCTCTTCTCAAGCAAGTCTTGGAGTTGAGTCTTGAGTTCTGCTAATTCATTAGGTGGCATTTGGTACGACCTTCTAAAAATAGGAGTCGTACCGGGCTTTAGTTCAATTACAAACTCTACATCCCTTTTTGGAGGCAACCTAGGCAAGTCTTCAGGAAAGACGTCCGGGAATTCACATACCACCGGAATATCCTGGATTTCTAGTATGATAGCTTCATAAACTTGCCCAGGTAGTTTGACTGGGACAGCTACGGGGATGGACAATTGAATCTCTTCATGACCATAGCTCAATTTGATGGTCCTTAAGTCTGTATTGATGATGGCTTTATGCTGGGCTAACCAATTCATGCCCAGGATTACATCTATGTCTTGTCCCTTTAAAACAATCATATTGGTAGGAAATTCCCGTCCAGCCAATGTTACTGGTATGCGGAAGGCTACTTCCTTAGTAAATATTCGTCCCCCAGGTGAGTGGATAATAAATCCTTCCCTTGATTCAGTACAAGGAATGCAATGTTTTTCCACAAAATTCTTGCTTATGAACGTATGTGATGCACCAGAATCGAAGAGAATAACTGCTGGGTAATTGGCAACAAGGAACGTACCCATCATTAATGGCTCGCCCTCCGGTGTTGTAGCCACTTGGGTATAATAAATCCATCCAGTTTTCTTGAAGTTCTTGCCCATTGAAGTATTAGCCGTGTTCCCCTTTCCTTGGTTGGAGTTCCTAGAGTTCTGTTGGAAATTGGTTTTATTTTGCTTCGGGTATGGGCAGTCCTTGATAAAGTGTCCGGACTTTCCACAGTTGAAGCAACCAGTGGAAGAACTGGGAAGAGCAGGGAAACAAGTACCAGGGGCACTCGGCTGATTGGTAGGAGCGGGGGTAGTAGTGGGACGAATAAAAATAGGCTGCTTGAATGGATATGAAGGTGGGCGAGGTGAAGAACGATTTTGATTAAAAGGTCAGATCACCAACCTGGTTCTCTTTTCAGGCCCTTGATTTGACCTTTCACCTCCAAACCCCTTCGATTTTCCATGTCCTGCATTTTTGGCTTCCATTGCCAGTGCTGTACTGACAACCCTACTGTAGGTAAGATCCAAGCATGTTGCCATTTTCCATTGAAGCCTGTCATTAAATCCCCTCATAAAACAATTCTTTTTCTTCAGATCTGTATTTACTTGGTCGATGGCATACTGGGATAGATGGTTGAATTTGTTGAGATACTGCATTACAGTATCTCCCCCTTGCTTTAACTGGATGAACTCTTCTTGTTTCATATGGAGCACTCCCTCTGGAACATAATGCTCTCGGAATGCTAGCTTGAATTCCTCCCAGGTGATCTAATGTCCGGCTGGTTAAATTGCTACAAAATTTGCCCACCAAGTACTGGCAGGCCCTCTCAGCTGTTGTGCAGCAAACAGTGGCTTCTGCGTCTCTGTGCAGCGAATCAACCCAAACTTCTGTTCCATAACTCTTACCCACTCATCAGCTTCTAGAGGTTCTTCTATTTTAATAAAGAGCGGGGGTCGAGTCTCAGAGAATTCCTGATATGTAGTTTCACGAGGTCCTTGCGGAGGAGCTCTGCCTCCGTGCTGTTGGAACTGATTGCCTGCCATTTCGCGCAAAAAGCGCGTATTATCAGTGGTGGCATTGACCAGGGCAGCGATAGCCTTGACCAAAGTCGGTGGTACTGGTGGTGGGTTAGGAGTATCTTCCTGATCGCGGGAAGTCCCCGCACCATCATGTGCGCGAGTCCGTGATGGCATCTAAGGCAAAGAATCATTTGGAATATAACATGCCAGCACACACCATCATATTACATTACCAAAATGTAATAATTATACAGACTCCAGTGTACAACTTGACTTCGTTACTTATCTTACATAAGTATAACATCTAAACTATACTATTCTAGTCTTCGTCATCCTTTGTTGCTTCATTTCATGCTGCAGGAGACCGTTTGTCAGCAAGGTTCATGGAAGGAGGGGGCCTAAAAAGGTCCAACTCCCCATTAGGTCCTTCACTTGCTGTCCCTGATGGTCCAGCTCCCATTGCAGCAGCGTCGGAAGGTACGTCTAGGTGCAGTCGAGCATACAGTACATTTACTTCTTCATGTAAAGTATTACAGTACACTTGCAGGCTGTCGAGGGCCGCACTAAGCTCTACCACACGAGCTCGAGCTTTTGCTTCGCAGTCCCAAATGATCGAACGCGAGTTGACGGCCCAATCCCGTTCTGAGATCTCATATTGCAAGCGGCTGACGTCAGCTGATAATTCAGCTATACGTTGGCTGTCCTGTGCCCATGCCCTATTCCGGTGACGTAGCTCTGACCAAAGCTGTTCCACCTTGTCTTCCAGGTCTCCAATTGGGTCATTGCTGCCACTACTACTTCCTTCATGTCTGGGGCTAGCTGATGACGAGGCACGCCAAGAGGACTAGTGGATTTGCGTGCTGTTTTCCTTGTACGCGCCATGTCTCCATAAGAGGGGAAGATTTATTAGTATTGTTGGGGCTATGCTTCGTCGCCGAAGATCCTAAAAGAGGAGATACCTTCGGCAGATCCTCTCAAAAGCAGCGCCGAAGCCACCATCCATGAAGCTTCGACACAGTAACATGTCTCAAGACGAAGGATCGCACTGACTTAAAGATAAAATGACCGAGTAGTCCATGAGAGCCTGTGTCATAGTTGTAATCTTTTGTAAAGGACATGAATGTAAAATCTCACAGGCTATGCCCTGTGCCTATAAATAGATGAACAGTACCCCCGTACTGTTCACGTTGACTTGTACTCGCTTGTGCATCACGCTTGGATTTTTGCCTTCTGTCTAGCCGAAGGTATAAATGTAATTCAATATTATTCATATTCATTCATAATGATATAGTGAGAGAATATTAATGTTGTCATATGACCATTATGTCATCCCTTATGTTTTGTATGTTTCTTCTTTCATTAATATACATACTGTGATGATGAAGGTATGACCTTCATGGCCTTCGTCTGAAGATCATTATGTCCTAAGGGAAATAATGCATCGAAGGATGAAGGGCATTAACCATTAACATTTTCCTGTGTTGCCTTGTTCTTAATTCATAGCATTTGAAAACAAGTCCCCAACATTGGCGCCCACCTTCGGTGAACTCACTTCCACTGATTGAGTTGATGGCTTCGTCCAACAAGCAAGCTGAAGCTACTTCGGCTACAAAGCTAGTGCTCCCAATAACAGATGGTTCATTCTCAGAGCCAGCTAACAAGAAGCAGAAGAAGGAGGCTCAGAGAAGAGTACAACATGTTGGTGTGCAGGGACCCTTCATCAAGACAAAATGGTCCCACATCCCAATCACCTTCTCCTAGGAAGACCTTCAGCTCAAGGATTATCCTTATAATGATGCTATGGTCATATCTTGTGTCATCAAGGGATTTTTGGTCCATAATGTTTTGGTTGATACAGGCAGTGCAACTGACATCATATTTGCTAAGGCCTTCAGATAGATGCAAGAGCCAGAGGACAAGATTCATGATGCTACACACCCTCTTTGTGGCTTCGGAGGAAGGCAGATTATAGCACTTGGGAAGATCACAATGCCAGTGACCTTCGGATTTGTCCATAATACAAGGACTGAGCAGGTTGTGTTTGATATTGTTGACATGGAATATCCCTACAATGCAATCATTGGTTGAGGGACACTTAATGCTTTCGAAGCAATTCTTCATCCAGCATATCTATGCATGAAGATACCTTCGGAGCAAGGGCCTATTGCTATTCATGGAAGTCAGGAAGCTGCCAGAAAGGCTAAGGGAAATTGGACAGACTCAAAAGCCATCCACAATATAGATGGAGCTGAAGCTTGTGAGCAGTACAAATACAGAAGAGAGAAGGCTGCTTTGGCTGATCAGCCGAAGCCCATGCTTCTGTGTGAGGACATAGCTGAGCAGAAGGTATTGCTAGGGTCCCAATTATCTGAAGAGCAGGAGAAAACTCTGATAAGGTTTTTATTCAACAACAAAGATGTTTTTGCATGGTCAGCTAACAATCTCTGTGGTGTCAACAGAGATGTCATTGAACATTCACTCAATGTCGATCCATCCTTCAGGCCTAGAAAGCAAAGGCTTTGGAAGATGTCTGATGATAAAGCCAAAGGAGCTCGGAATGAAGTAAAAAGACTTCTCAGTGTTGGTGTCATCAGAGAAGTAAAATATCCAGAGTGGCTAGCTAATACTGTTATGGTGAAGAAGGCCAATGGAAAATGGAGAATGTGTATTGATTTCACGAATCTCAACAAGGTCTGTCCGAAGGACGAATTCCCATTACCAAGAATAGACTCTCTTGTGGATGCAACAGCTTCATCAGAGTCTTCTGGATTGCTACTCAAGATATCATCAAATATGGATGAAGAAGGAGGATGAGCCGAAGACTAGCTTCATAACTCTCAGTGGAACCTATTGCTATCTTTGGATGCCTGAGGGGCTCAAAAATGCTGGAGGCAGTTTTAGCAGGATGACAGCCAAGGTCCTTCATTCCCAAATAGGCAGAAATGTGCTAACATATGTCGATGATATCATAGTAAAAAGCATGAAGCAAGAAAATCATATCACTGATCTCCAAGAAACATTTGCTAATTTCAGACAAGCTGGCCTGAAATTAAATCCTGAAAAGTGTGTCTTTGGAGTGAAGAAAGGCAAGTTCCTTGGTTGTCTGGTTTCAACGAAGGGGATTAAAGCTAACCCAAGCAAGATCAAAGCTATTCTTCGAATGGAACCACCAAGCACAAAGAAGGGGGCTCAACGGTTGGCAGGAAGATTGGCTTCATTGAATAGATTTATATCTAGGTCAGCAGAAAGAAACTTGCTATTCTTTGAAATACTAAAGTCAGCCGAAGTCTTTCAGTGGGGCCCAGCTCAACAGAAAGTCTTTGAAGACCTGAAGCAATATTTGATTGATATCACAACATTAACTCCACCTGCGCCAGGGGCTCCGTTACTATTGTATGTGGCAGCTTCGCACTCTGCAGTAAGTGCAGCGCTTGTGCAGGAAAAATTCGATGGACAAATCAAAAAGCAAGCCCCAGTATACTTTGTCTCTGAAGTTCTAAGCTTATCAAAGAAAAATTATACAGAATTGGAGAAGGTGTTGTATGCTGTCTTAATGGCCTCCAGGAAGCTTCGGCATTACTTTCAAGCATTCCATATAATTGTTCCTTCGTCACAGCCTCTGAAGGACATAATGAGGAACAGAGAAGCCACTGGAAGGATTGGAAAGTGGGCTGCAGAACTCAACGAATTCAGCATTGATTATGTGCATCGATCCTCGATTCAGTCCCAGGCGCTAGCAGACTTCATCACTGACTGGACGCCAGGGGCTCAAGGAGAAGAAGCAAATAAAGATGCCAAAGCTTGGACAGTGTTCTGCGACGGTTCTTGGGGAACCTTCGGGGTAGGTGCGACTGCTATTTTAGTTGCACCTTCCAAAGTCAGAACATGCTATGCAGTAAAGCTTGACTTTAACTGCACAAATAATATTGTTGAATACGAAGCTTTGCTTTTGGGGCTTTAGAAGTTAAGGGCAATGGGGATAAGAAGGGCGGTCCTTAAAACCGACTCTCAAGTTATTTCTGGACATGTTGACAAGAGTTGTAAAGCAAGAGATCCGAAGCTTGAGAAACACCTAGATACAGTTCGAAGGCTTGAGGCTTCATTCGAAGGGTTTTCTGTTAAGAATATTCCATGAGGAGAAAACGAGCACGCTGATCTGTTAGCCAAGTCAGTGACACAGGGGCTGCCTCTACCTTCGGAAGTGTTTTTTGAAATAATAAGAGCACCTTCGGTGGAACTCCTCGAAAGAGCAGTGCTCACTATATCTCCTGTTCATAGTGAAGATTAGAGGACTGAGATCATTTCTTTCCTCCAAGGTAATTGCCTTTCGGACGACAAAGCTTATAATAAGAGAATGGAGGCAAGAACAAGACCATATGTAATAATAGGAGGGGATTTATACAAGCATGGAGTCTGCTCTCCACTTCTTAAGTGTTTATCCAGAGCCGAAGGTATAGAGCTGATGAAGGAGATACATGCAGGATTGTGTGGATCTCACATTGGGTCTAGGCCTTTACTGGGAAAAGTTTTTCGACAAGGATTTTACTGGCCGAAGGTAGCTTTGGATGCAGCAGAGCTAGTCCAAAAGTGTGAAGGCTGTCAGAAATGTGCCAGAGACCAGAGGCAACCTTCATCTCTTACTCAATTAATTCAGCCCACTTGGCCATTGCAAAGATGGGGTCTTGATTTGCTAGGCCCGCTTCCACCAGCACAAGGCAATTTAAAATATGTTGTGGTGGCGGTAGAATATTTTTCTAAGTGGATTGAGGCGAAACCGTTGGCCACAATAACTTCGATCACAGTCCAGAAGTTTTTCTGGCAAAATATTGTCTGTCGTTTCGGTGTGCCGAAGGCTATCACAGTAGACAATGGAACACAGCTTGATGCCGAAGCTTTCAGGGAATTCTGTGATTGGATTGGCACCAAGATCCATTTTGCATCAGTCAGACATCCAGAGTCAAATGGACTTGTCGAAAGGGCAAATGGTATCATAATGATGGGAATAATGAAGTTAATCTTCAATCAGCCCAGAGGGAAATGGCGAGATGAGTTGATTAAAGTGGTGTGGAGGCACAACACAACAATATCAAGGTCAACAGGTTTTACACCATTCAAGTTATTGTTTGGTGACGAAGCAATAACTCCGGAAGAAGCTAAGGCAGGGTCAATTAGAACAGTAGCTTCGGCAAAGGACGAAGCTGATTATTCTATGGCAAAAGATGCTATAGAAGGGAATAGGCTTCAGGCTGTGGAGAATATCAATAAATACCAAGCCGAAACAATAAAATGCGTGACAGAAAGGTTCGGCTAAAAAACATTAAGCCAGGTCATCTGGTGCTTCGGAGGGTGGCCAATCCAGACACAGTAGGCAAGTTACAACTGAAATGGGAGGGACCCTTTCTTGTGGTATCTTCGTCAAGACCTGGTTCTTACAGATTGAAGGATATAGACGGCAACGACATTCCTAGATCTTGGAATGCGGGCAAACTTCGGCGATACTACGTATAACTTGATGTAATCTTTATCATTTTTCCTGTGGTACCCTTTTCCTTTCCAAAGGGGGAGAAAGGTTTTTAATGGGGCCATAATTTGTAATCTTTCTTTTCTTATTTAGCTCCATGAGAGCAAAATCCCCAAATATGTAAATGTAAAATCTGAGCATGCACCTTCGAGTGCAGAGAAAAAGAAAAAATAGAGAGAAGCTCGAAAGTCATCCCTAAGGGGATGCAGAGCATGACGAAGCTACAAAAAGCCGTTCCTAAGGGAGCGCAGTGTAAGTTTTCTGCTCAAAAGTCATTCCTAAGGGAATGCAGAGCTAAATACCACCGAAATATAAGGCGAAGCGCGAAAAGTCAACGCGAATACCGCCGAAATAGAAGGCGAAGAAGTTCAAAAGACGTTCCTAAGGGGATGCAGAACTTACACTGAAAAATAAGCGGTGCAGCCAAAAAATAAACGGCAAAGAGATTTCAGTTATTCCTAGGGGAATGAAGGTTGTGGATGAAGCTTCGGATGTGTGTGTTTGGCATTCATTTGCACGAAACATTACATCATACATTGCATTCATAAACATTCATTTAGACATACATAGGATCATCATCATCATATCATACAGATACAGACAGTTGCTTCGGGACTAAGCATACAGCTTTAAGAAGCAGATTCGTGCTTTGTTGTGTACGAAAAGAAGGGAAGGTGTTTTTCGCTTTCGGCTCAAAAATACATGTTTCGACCACATCAAAGCATTTCATACATCGATGGAAAGGTAAAAATATATTACAAGGTATGGACAAATTTACAGAGTACAATCTGATTCCTAAGTTACAATAATCTTTACAAGGGTTAATACAAAAGTTTCCTTAGAATTTTTCCACAGCTAGGTACTCTAGCATCGTCTTCATTTGCTGAGCTTCGGATTACCAGCTAGGCTTCGGCTCTGCGTTCTTTGGCTTTGTCATCCTGTATATATCAAAGCATCATAAGGAAAATCAAGTTTCAAGGAAAAGGTAAGTACAAGGTATGATTTTACTGGCTTGAGATGACTCCGGGCTTCGTCACCAGCTAGGCTCCGCCCACCCTTCGTCCATATTTGCTTTATAAATCTGTTTCCTATGCTTCGAGCTAGACTGGGGATATCAATCAGATCTGCTGGTGATAAGCTGAAGTTTGGTCTATTAACAATCTTTCCATGCGTGCAACCAGACTTCATGAAGGCAACAACTGTGCCTCGAGAAGCTAGCAGGGCACAGAAATCACCGTGACCTGCTATAACTTCATCAAGAGCATCAACTTCGCCCTCAATGTGTTCGAAGGTTTCCGGCAGGTCTTCAACCGAAGGATTAAATTCTTCAGAGCTGGATCCAACTGAGTTGAAGATCTGCCTTAGCCGCTGCATGCATCGATTGCTGAACTCCAAACATTTATCTTGAAGCTCGTTCAATGATTTTTGCAAATATGAACTTTTTTCGGCCTCAGCCGCAAGCTTTGTATCAAATTTCTGTTTTTCTTGTTCGAAACTCTCTGATTTTGAGAGAAGCTCTTTATCCAACTTTGCAATTTTGGCTTCAGCTTCTGCCAGTAAACCTTCCATTGTCTGATGTTCAAAATCTTTCTTTTCAAGAGCAGCTGTTTGATCTTTTATTTTGCTCTCTAATCCTTCAATTATAACTTTGTGTTTTTTATCCTCAAGATCCTGTTGCATTCTCAAGGCTTTGCTTAATAACATACTCTGTATAGAAGCAACCTTCGTTAGAAAAGACCTTTGATGTTGAAAACAATGCAAACTCAAAGAAAAGTTTTTACCTTGAAGTTAGAATAGAATAAACTACCGACGATATGCTGTCATCGGTAGCGGCTGATATCGGTCTCAAGCTTCAGGAAGCCAATACTCTTCGACAGAGTACCGATAACTTTTGCTCGGGTTCGGTCTCGGAGGCAGCCCAGGCTTTCGTCGTCAATACCGCCGAAGAGTAGTGCTCCTGGCTGATACCCTCAGGAGATGGCGTAATCTTTCAATTCTTCTTTCTCGGCCTTTGTTAATTCTTGACCAATTAAGCTTTGAAAGTTGAAACTTTCTCCTTCTGAAGTATCTTTGGTTATTTCCCTCTCTTTCCCAGGCACTGTGGCCATGGTTTCTTCGGCGGCTGTGGCAGCCTCTTCTGTGGCTATGTCCAGAAGTATTTTATCAATATCAGAAAGTGTAGTTTCTATGTTTGCACCTTTGGCAGTTGCAGCTTTAGCAGGTGTAGCTTCGGTAGCTGCAGCAGTCTCAACAGCTGGTGTTTTTGGCACCGAAGCTGGTGGTGGTGTTTCTTCAATGGCCTCTGTCACAGTAATAATTCTTTGTTTTTTCAACCCAGCAAACTTCTTCGTTGCCGAAGGCTCCTCCTTCTGTAAAAGCTTCGTCAGATGCAGCCCTAGTGGACTTAGCTTGATGGGCAAGGATTCAGTCATTACCTTTAGAATTTCTTCTACGTCGGTAGCAGAAGGTGTTGAGGCAGTCTCTTCTTCCTTATCAGCCGCTTTTTGCTTCGGGACCGTAGCTTTCCTCTTCTTCGGGGCGATTGCTTTCGGCTCAGGGCTCAGTTTTCTCTTCTTTAGTTTTTCTTCATCTTCTTTTACCATTCTAGCGGCCTGCCTGCCCACAATACTGACAACTCCTTTTCTTTTTTGCCCTTCGGCGCCCTTGCTCAATCGCTCATAATCTGGATATTCAAAATTCAGAGCATCCATTACCCGATTTAATCTTCGCTTCGGTCGGGTGCCGAAGGCTGCAGTCATCAACTGATCTTCTTTTCTCGTGTAATTGCCCAAAATCTCGTTGCACATAACTTCAATTGTCTCCAACCATTCTTGGCAGGGTTCTTTGAAGTGTTTCTTGAACTTGAAATGATAGGGCAACCGAATAAGTTCCTTCTCTTTCTTTTCCCCTTTGAGCTTCGACATGTCCCATTCTTTGAAAGTTGGGAATACTCTATAAGCTAAGAATTCTTGTACCAAATCCCTAGTACCAATATGCTCCGAAACAACTCGAAATTCGCCCAAAGCGATTTGGCATGGTCCCCCCGGTGTCATGTCACACTGGGGCCTAGTTTCTATGAAGATTAAGTCGAATGGGCTCTGAACCAACTTCTCCTTTTTCTCATCAACCTTAACATAAAACCACTTAGCTTTCCAGCCAGTTGGTCATTTGGTACGGTAGCTGATAACCGGAGACTTTGCATCTTTGTGATAAGCAAAATTGTAGCACCCGAAGTTTTCATGCAGCGCATCTTCTCTAGCTTTTGTCTGATAGTGAAGCTCATGTACCCGGCAGAAGCCTTCAGCAAGTGGTTCCGCCCCCTGGCTGCGGAGAGCCCAAATATAGACGCTAAGCCTAAGATGGCGTTAGGAGTCAGCTGATGAAGATAAATCCCGAAGTTCTCCAAAACATCCGCAATTATTTCATGCAAAGGAAATCTCAATCCTGCTTTAAAGAAGCTTTTAGAAACTACCACCTCATCCTTTTCAGGCTTCGGGGTGATCTCCTCTCCACCAAAACGAATCAGCTTCTTCTTGGCTTCACTAAAATAGCCTAGCTTTAACAATTTTGGCATATCATCCTCGGTAACAGTAGACTTTCCAAACTCCAGGTGGCTGGGTTTAGATGGCAGGGCACTGTATTCTTCCTCACTTTCACCCTCTTCAACATCAACATGCTCAGCTTCGGCAGCAGGTGCACCTTCGTCAAAAACTTCCTCCGCCACTACCAGCCCTGACTGTCTCATTACTTCGGAAATCGGAGCAGTTTCAGCAGCATCGGCTTCTTCTCCGTCATGTGTAACCCTGGCAGTGGAACGCACTCTTGCCATTTGATGGTGAATTTCTTACAATTTTTGATGAAATCATTAACCTGTTTTGATTTTGCCAAAGCTCCCTCTTGAGGCGAAGCAAAAGCAAAAGCGGTGCTTCGGTTGAGTGCAATAAATAAGCTTCGGCTATGGTTAAATTTTTGGCAGCAAAATAGTGCAATAGCAATGAATGCTGTTGTAACTTCACACCTACCCATCTGTTTATATAGCGCCGCAGGTGGGGAGGTGAATCGCCAAGTCTTCCGCACCAGATGAACAGTCGCCCACACTCACTGAATGGTGGGCCGCAGAACTTGAGAAGGTGAATCGCTAGGACGCGTATGCTCGACGCATGGTGGGACTATTTCGCACTCGGAATATTTTAATCGTTTCTCGGCAACGAGCTCAGGGAAGGTGTTTTTCGCATCTTCAGCTTTCCGAAGCCTAGGATACTTTTTCACGGATCAAGCTCATTACGAAAAATGATATAGCACCGTGAAGGGGCTACTGTTGGGGCTATGCTTCGTCACCAAAGATCCTGAAAGAGGAGATACCTTCAACAGATCCTCTCAAAAGCAGTGCCGAAGCCACCATCCATGAAGCTTCGGCACAGTAACATGTCTCAAGACGAAGGATCACACCGACTTAAAGATAAAATGACCAATTAGTCCATGAGAGCCTGTGTCATAGTTGTAATCTTTTGTAAACGACATGAATGTAAAATCTCACAGGCTGCGCCCTGTGCCTATAAATAGATGAACAGTACCCCCGTACTGTTCACGTTGACTTGTACTCGCTTGTGCATCACGCTTGGATTTTTGCCTTCTGTCTAGCCGAAGGTATAAATGTAATTCAATATTATTCATATTCATTCATAATGATATAGTGAGAGAATATTAATGTTGTCATATGACCATTTATGTCATCCCTTATGTTTCGTATGTTTCTTCTTTCATCAATATACATACTGTGATGATGAAGGTATGACCTTCATGGCCTTCGTCTGAAGATCATTATGTCCTAAGGGAAATAATGTATCGAAGGACGAAGGGCATTAACCATTAATATTTTCCTGTGTTGCCTTGTTCTTAATTCATAGCATTTGAGAACAAGTCCCCAACAAGTATATTCTTAAACATGATGCATGCATAACGTATATTGTTTTTAAAGTGGGAGGCCAACATCCTATAGATGCACATAATCACTTGACAAGTTCGGTATTGTATCTTCATCCTCCCGCACATAAGTATATTGTTTTTAAAGTGGGAGGCCAACATCCTCCCGCGACTTCACTGCTAGGGCTCTTCCTTGGGTACCACCTTTGAACAAAAACAACAAAAGTCTGTTGTTTCCTCACCTACAACAACATGGGTTCGAAAACCCTGAGTACGGAGTGTACTTTCGCAAGTCTTACCCGACAAAGGAAAAGACTCTCAAAGACATGCTGGCTTGAGGGAGTCAAGGTAAGGCTATTCAAGAACCAAAGACTGTGTTTGCAGAAATGCTTACTAATAGTGGATCCTTAAAAATCCAATTTTATTGTCAAGTTAAGTCATTACCTGAAGCTATAATTCTTTCTACCCTAGTTCAAGCACTTGGCCTACACTAGCCATCTTTTATCACCCTTTTTACTTTACTGGATTGCTACGTGTAAGTCAGTGACCAAGTCTTCATGTCCGAGAAGTAACGGTGATCCGAATTGATTAATACTCAGCTGAGGATCTCCAATCACACGACATATGTAGCACTTAACCCTTGCATATATCAACTCACCACCGGGTTTCTTAAGACCAGACCGGGTTCATGCCAACCGAGAGCACAGATACACCACCGTCCAGCCTCTTGCCATGGAGGGTACACGCTACTCTCTCCATCTCTCCACTCCCATTGCGTGTTGGTGAGAGCACCTAGAGGGGGGTGAATAGGTGATCCTGTAAAACTTGAGACTTAAAGCCACAAAACTTGATTAGGCGTTAGCACAATAATGCCAAGTGGCTTAGAGAGGAGTCTCAACAACACAATAACCACAGAGATATCAACACAGAGATGGCACAGTGGTTTATCCCGTGGTTCGGCCAAGACCAACGCTTGCCTACTCCACGTTGTGGCGTCCCAACGGACGAGGGTTGCAATCAACCCCTCTCAAGCGGTCCAAAGACCCACTTGAATACCACGGTGTTTTGCTTTGCTTGTCTTTATCCCGTTCGCGAGGAATCTCCACAACTTGGAGCCTCTCGCCCTTACACTTTGAAGTTCACAAAGAAGCACGGAGTAAGGGAGGGATGAGCAACGCACACAAGACACAAAATCAGAATGTCAACACGCACACAAGTCGCAACAAGAGCTCGCAACACAACCCGACGAGTTCACAACTCAACTAGCGCTCTAGATGCTATCATGAAGAAACAAATGCGCGGAATCGAAGTCTTGGTGCTTAGGAATGTTGTGAGAATGCTTGGTGTTCTCCTCCATGCGCCTAGGGGTCCCTTTTATAGCCCCAAGGCAGCTAGGAGCCGTTGAGAGCATTCCAGGAAGGCAGATCTTGCCTTCTGTCGCCTGGCGCACCGGACAGTCCGGTGCACCACCGGACACTGTCCGGTGTGGATTTGTTTCCTTATATGGCGAAGCCGACCGTTGCTGATTGAGAGCCATTGGCGCACCGGACAGTCCGGTGCCCCAATGTGACCGTTGGCTCGGCCACGCGTCACGCGCGGAATCCTCGGCCGACCGTTGGCCCGGCTGACCGTTGGCTCACCGGACAGTCCGGAGCACACCGGACAGTGCGGTGAATTATAGCCGTACGCCGTTAATTCCTTCCCGAGAGCGACGAGTTCGCCTGTGAACGGCTCACCGGACAGTCCGGTGCACACCGGATAGTCCGGTGATTTATAGCCGTACACCGCCGTCGAAGTCCCGAGAGCAGCAAGTTCGCCAGAGCCAGCCTGGTGCACCGGACACTGTCCAGTGCACCACCGGACAGTCCGGTGCACCTAGACTTAGCAGACTTTGGCTGAACAAAGCCATCTCTTTTCTAATTCGATTTTTCCTGTTTCCAACACTTAGACACAATACATTAGTCCATAAAACAATGTACTAAGTCTAGAAACATACCTTTTGACTTGATTTGCACTTTGTCCACCACTTTGCATAGATTAACACAAAAGCACTTGTGTTGGCACTCAATCACCAAAATACTTAGAAATGGCCCAAGGGCACATTTCCCTTTCAGTTGGCCTTTCTGGTATTAGTCTGCCCGAGGCAAAGCTTACCCATGACGAGGCATGTGACCAGTTAAAGGGTCCTCGGTTAGCAAGCCCACATCGGTACGGTCCTTAAGCGACTCAGACGGAAACACTACACCGAGACTCTCTTCTCGTGCAAATCACCCGCCCGGTCTTGTCTTTATCATTTTCAATCCCAAAATCTGGTACCTGGCAGAGGTACATCTTGTCCGATGTTGAACCCATCACGACCATGATGGATCCACCATCAAGTTTTATTTTGAAAACATCCCATTCCATCTGAAGCATCATTTTTGGTTTAAAACAAAACCTTTTTGTTTTCTAAAGCAAGACTAAGCATCAAAAAACCTTTTAATAAAACAGGTAATCAAAGAAGGATAAACAGTTCCAAGGAAGGAAATGCAGCAATTGGCTAAACATCCAACTCCTATCACCTAATGCATCATTCAAGTGATAAAGAGTTTAAAATCACAAGGAAAGGTAAATGCACCAGGGCTTGCCTTGTGTTGTAGGGGATTCGAGATCTGTTCCACAGATATCAAAATAAAAACAGTTCCCGGCAGATGGAGTTTCAGTTTGTGGTGCAGTCTCTTCTTCAACACTTACTTCTTTGTTTTCTATACATAACCATACATATACTTGAATGCTCATGTGATGCTATGAATATACAATTATAATAGAGACACATCAAGTTGTATCTTGAATACAACTTTCCTTCATGGTATATAAGGGAAACTAGGGTTTTCTGAGTCAGTACTCTACCAGAATAAGGCAAATATTACCAAGAAAGCTAGGGTTTTGGGTTTGGGAATCAAACAATGTACAACACATGTCAAACTTCACCCATGGGTTCTAATTATCAAATTAAGTTATCCCAAAAAGTTTTATGATTTTTGGATTATTTAGTAATTTCTAAAATTCCAAAAGTCTAGGCATAGGCCCTTTTAAATACTAAATAATTCATGGTTGGGGCTAAAAATCTTGGAACTGTTTTTATTAAATACTAGGGGAATTTAGGAATCTAGTAAAATTGGTCTTATATTTTTAGTATTTTTTAGAATTTTCTATAAATTCCCTAATCTGTCAGCAAAAAGAAAAGGAGAAACAATGAATAGTATTAGGCTCAATTCAGCCCAATTCGGCCCGCAGACATGAGAACCATGTGCACGCCAGCGTCCGCACTGGTGGATTTGCATAGAGGCCTTTGGCCAATTGAATAACCGGTAAAGAGCCTTGTGCAATATTCCTATGTGTCTCTGACATTTACTCAGAGGCCCCTGCATTTCTATTTCTTCGCATCGCCAGGTCCACGACGGTGGACGGCGACGAGCATACCTCCGGCGAGCCTGTACCGGCCAAAATACTCAATGACCGGCGCTCAAGCTTAGCTGACACCTAATTCCACCCTCGGCGACACTAATCCCCCATCTAATTGCACTAATCTGGACCGAAGCACGCTTGCTCACGACGACAGCGAAAACCGAGAAGAAACTATAGTGTTCAGGGCAATCCAACATGGTCTAGTTCAATCAGTCGAGCCTATAAGAAACAGGAGACCATATAGATGCTAGAACATCCAATAGAGAGGCATGAAGCAACCTGAGGAAGGCTGGCCACGGTGAAAGACTCTCACGGCGGGGTTCTGACTAATTTGGGGGAAATGGGGAATTAGGAGGCTCTGGTGGACGATCAGAGGCAAGAGCTGGTGTTTTGGATGCGTAATAACCTAGCAGAGCTCATTGGGGCAGCAATTTATAGACTCTATCGGTGGTGGCGTCCAATTTGAAGGAAGTGTGCTGGCGGCCAGAGAGAGGGACTGAGTCACCGCGGCGTTCTACCGTGCCATTCACTGGTTGAGGAGCTACGGCGGTCACTAGTGAACTATTACGGCTAGCAACGACGTGGTGAAAGGGTCACGACATGGCGCTATCACGACGAACGACGTAGACCTCGATGACAGCCGCTCGGCCATGTCGCCGGCAAGTGGATGTGCGACATAGCGGCCACAGTGCTCCGAGTTCATCTACGGCGAGATCTTTTCACCAGGGGTCGTTATCCGCACGTTACTGGGCGCGAATCGCGGCGCTAGCGTGAATCCGAGCGCGTGGGTCACCGACGGCGACGTGCACTGCACCTGGGATCTTCTTCAGTTACTGTACCATGGGAAGATTCTTCAGTGCGCCTGACAGAGCACAATTGAGGGTAATTTACTCCAAAATTTGTGTGGCAACTCGATCATCCACCTACATCAAAGTTGTTGATCTATAATCCCCCTTTAATTTAGCTATAGCATCCTTAGTCAAATTCTCATTGGATCCTGCTCAAATTTGATCCCAAAGTTCTGCTAATGTTGCTGGTGGCCATATTTCAGTTCAAGGGTTGACTGACAGCCCAACTTTAAGTCCTTTTATCTCCAATTTCTTTACAACACCAATGCTTAGTCACTTAATCAAACTTGTACCCCTAATATAGCTCTACAAGTTTTCTATATTGACCTAGGGCAAAATCTTTAAGAATTGAGGGATACAGAGCTCCAAAGTTGACCCCGTTCAACTAAAATTCAGACTTAACCATATAGTGTTCATGGGGTACTTTTGCAAATAAGTCCAAACTTCATCACTCCACTTGAAAATTCTTCAATGTGAAAGTTACTTGGTTTGTGATGTTTTATCACTTTGATATTTGCACTTTGGTCCAACAGTGCCTAGAATTTACATTTACCCCCCTAGGGTTCCAATTAGGGTTTTTCTAGGGTTTCTTTTAGGGTTTTGAGTACTTTAGGGTTTTGGGTGCCACTAAAGCACATCACATATGATACCTTGTGAACATTTCTCATGGCTTATGAGATTTTTACTCATTTTGGCTTCACTTTAATCCATGTGCCCTATTTCCAAGGGTCAAGTACCCTACCCTAAGGTTAAACACTCTTCAAGTCACATCATCACTGCTTGTTTGAAAATTTTACCTAGTGAATGCATTCTAGGTGTAACAAACACATGAAATGTCAATGCACATGATGTTATGCTCAAGTTTTAGTGCCAGTAACACCAGGGGTGTTACAAGCTACTCGATGGACCTACCTCAACACTCTGGTCTCTCGATGGACATATACATGGAAGTCATGAGATGAAACTGTATTTCATGTAAGTATCTATTGTACCAATCTACTCCATAGTCACATTGGTCTAGTCCTTATTTATTTTTCTGTATAGTGAGTTCGACAAGCAGAATTGGAGGTATAAACATCAACCTACAAACAAGCAACAGTTGCAATGTGACAGTGTGGGATTAATGGAGGACCCAACTTCATCAACTAGTTTCGATCTTATGTATAATCTTTTCATGGTTCATTTTTTCATTCTCTCACACAATAGTGGTATTTGCCCATCAACTTCATATATTTTCTAGTGCACAAAAGATGTCAATATCCACTAAAAGAAACGTGGATGCCTAAGAGGGGGTGAATTAGGACAACTATTTTTCGTACTAATTTAGGCCTCCAATTTTACTACTTAAACAAAACCAATGTGGATAACCAAGCAAGCTAGTGCATGTAAGTGCATCTAGCCCCTTAGTGGGTTTTGGTGAATTGAGTAACAACACATTTAAAGGTCTAACAGGTTTGCTAAGTGTTGAACATGAAATTTAGTGTATTGAACATACTTGAATAGTGCATAACGATCAGTGAACAAAGGTTCAACACAAGGTTAAATAACTAACGAGACTATGCATAAATATGATCAAAATAGATATTAAAGTGATCAAGAGGATTGGTCAAGCCAAAATGAATCGATATGAGGAATCATGAATTGGCTTGATCATATTATTGTTAGTTCTTATATTCTTCTATGAGAATCTAACTAGAGCTTGATTGATCAATCATATCTAGATGACATTCAAGCAACGTTCAATATTGAAGAAATAATTCTCTCAAATGGATACTCTGAAAGTCGCCTAGAGGGGGGGTGAATAGGCGGAATCTGAAATTTACAAACTTTAAGCACAACTACAAGCCGAGGTTAGCGTTAGAAATATAAACGAGTCCAAAAGAGAGGGCGAAAACAAATCACAAGCAAATAGGGCGGATGACTCGATGATTTGTTTTACCGAGGTTCAGTTCTTGCAAACCTACTCCCCGTTGAGGTGGTCACAAAGACCGGGTCTCTTTCAACCCTTTCCCTCTCTCAAACGATCACCTAGACCGAGTGAGCTTTCTCCTTATCTCACGGGTCACTTAGACCCCGTAAGGACCACCACACACTTGGTGTCTCTTGCCTTGGTTACAAGGCACTTGAGAACAAGAAATGAGGAAGGAAGAAAGCGATCCAAGCGCAAGAACTCAAAAGAACACAAATATCACTCTCTCACTAGTCACTATTTGATTGGAATGATCTTTGGACTTGGAAGAGGATTTGATCTCTTTGTTTGTGTTTTGGAGTGAAGTCTAGAGCTCTTGTATTGAATGCAATGGCTGAAAACTTGGATGCATTGAAGTGTTGGTGGTTGGGGGTATTTATAGCCCCAACCACCAAAGTGGCCGTTGGGGATGGCTGCTATCGTATGGCGCACCAGACACTGTCCGGTGAGCCAGCCACGTCACCCAACCGTTAGGGTTCGACCGTTAGAGCTCTGACATGTGGGGCCACCGAACAGTCTGGTGGTGCACCGGACAGTCATTGTTCATTGTCCAGTGCGCCTTCTGACGCCTGCTCTGACTTCTGCGTGCGCAGGCACGCACTATAGCGTTTCACTGTTCCTTTACAGACGACCGTTGGCGCGAAGTAGCCGTTGCTCCGCTGGCACACCGGACAGTCCGGTGTTACACCGGACAGTCCGGTGAATTATAGCGGAGCGGCTTCCCCAAATTCCCGAAGCTGAGCAGTTCGAGTTGATCCACCCTGGTGCACCGGACACTGTCCGGTGGCACACCAGACAGTCTCGTGCGCTAGACTAGGGCAGCCTTCGGTTGTCTTTAGCTCTTTGTATTTGAACCCTTTCTTGGACTTTATATTGGTTTGTTGTGAACCTTTGGCACCTGTAGAACTCATATATTCTAGAGCAAACTAGTTAGTCTAATTGTTTGTGTTGGGCAATTCAACCACCAAAATCATATAGGAAAAGGTTTTACCCTATTTCCCTTTCAATCTCCCCCTTTTTGGTGATTGATGCCAACACAAACCAAAGCAAATATAAAAGTGCAGAATTGAACTAGTTTGCATAATGTAAGTGCAAAGGTTACTTGGAATTCAAACCAATATAATTATTTCACTAGATATGCATGGATTGTTTTCTTCTTATTTAAAGTTTTGGACCACATTTGCACCACGAGTTTTGTTTTTGCAAATTCTTTTGGAAATTCTTTTCAAAATCCTTTTGCAAATAGTCAAAGGTATAAGAGTAAGATTGAAAGAAGCATTTTCAAGATTTGAAATTTTCTCCCCTGTTTCAAATGCTTTTCCTTTGACTTAACCAAAACTCCCCCTCAATGAAATTCTCCTCTTAGTGTTCAAGAGGGTTTTATAAATTTTGAAGATACTTTCTCCCCCTTTTTGGACACAATAATATATCAATTTGAAAACTTCATTTTTAAAATTCGACGGTGGTGCGGTCCTTTTGCTTTGGGCTAATACTTTCTCCCCCTTTGGCATGAATCGCCAAAAATGGATACTTGTGAGTGAAATATAAGCCTTTTTATTTTCTCCCTAATGGCAAATACATAAATAAGAGTGAAGATTATACCAAAGTGGAGAACTATGCGGAATACCGGCAAATACCGATGGAGTTGAGTGGAAGCGCCTTCTTTGCCGAATACTCCATTTCCCTTTCAATGTTATGACTAAGCATGAGAGTACATTTGAAAACACATTAGTCATAGACATAAAAGAGATATGATCAAAGGTATATAAATGAGCTATGTGTGCAAAGTATCAATCAAAGTTCCGAGAATCAAGAATGTTTAGCTCATTCCTAAGTTTGGTAAAGGTTTTCTCATCTAAAGGCTTGGTAAAGATATCGGCCAATTGATCTTTGGTGTTTATATAGGCTATCTCCATATCCCCCCTTTGTTGGTGATCTCTCAAAAAGTGATACCGAATGGCTATGTGCTTAGTGCGGCTGTGTTCAACGGGATTATCCACCATGCGTATTACACTCTCATTATCACATAGGAGAGGGACTTTGCTAAATTTGTAGCCATAGTCCCTAAGGGTTTGCCTCATCCAAAGCAATTGCGCACAACAATGGCCTGCGGCAATATACTCGGCTTCAGCGGTAGAAAGAGCTACTGAGTTTTGTTTCTTTGAAGCCTAAGACACCAGGGATCTCCCCAGAAATTGACAAGTCCCTAATGTGCTCTTCCTATCAATTTTACACTCTGCCCAATCAGCATCGGAATATCCTAATAAATCAAAAGAGGATCCCTTGGGGTACCAAAGACCAAACTTAGGTATATGAACTAGATATCTCAAGATTCTCTTTACGGCCCTAAGGTGAACTTCCTTAGGATCGGCTTGGAACCTTGCACACATGCATACGGAAAGCATAATATCCGGTCGAGATGCACATAAATAGAGTAAGGATCCTATCATCGACCGGTATACCTTTTGATCTACGGATTTACCTCCCGTGTCAAGGTCGAGATGCCCATTGGTTCCCATGGGTGTCTTGATGGGCTTGACATCCTTCATTCCAAACTTGGTGAGTATATCTTGAATGTACTTCGTTTGGCTGATGAAGGTGCCCTCTTGGAGTTGCTTGACTTGAAATCATAGAAAGTACTTCAACTCCCCCATCATAGACATCTCGAATTTTTGAATCATGATCCTACTAAACTCTTCACAAATAGATTTGTTAGTAGACCCAAATATGATATCATCAACATAAATTTGGCATACAAACAAATCATTTCCAATTGTTTTAGTAAAGAGAGTAGGATCGCCTTTCCGACTTTGAAGCCATTAGTGATAAGAAAATCTCTTAGGCATTCATACCATGCTCTTGGGACTTGCTTGAGCCCATAAAGTGCCTTAGAGAGTTTGTAGACATGGTTAGGATACTCACTATCTTCAAAGCCGAGAGGTTGCTCAACATAGACCTCTTCCTTGATTGGTCCATTAAGGAAGGCACTCTTCACGTCCATTTGATAGAGCTTAAAGCCATGGTAAGTAGCATAGGCAAGTAATATACGAATTGACTCAAGCCTAGCTATGGGTGCATAGGTTTCGCCAAAATCCAAACCTTTGACTTATGGATATCCCTTGGCCACAAGTCGCGCTTTGTTCCTTGTCACCACACCATGCTCATCTTGCTTGTTGCGGAAGACCCACTTGGTTCCTACAACATTTTGGTTAGGACGTGGAACTAAATGCCATACCTCATTCCTCGTGAAGTTGTTGAGCTCCTCTTGCATCGCCAGCACCCAATCCGAATCTTGAAGTGCTTCCTCTACCCTGTGTGGCTCAATAGAGGAAACACAAGAGTAATGTTCACAAAAATGAGCAACACGAGATCGAGTAGTTACCCCCTTATGAATGTCGCCGAGGATGGTGTTCACGGGGTGATCTCGTTGGATTGCTTGGTGGACTCTTGGGTGTGGCGGTCTTGGATCTTGTTCATCTTCCTTGTCTTGATCATTGGCATCTCTCCCTTGATCATTGTCCTCCTCTTGAGGTGGCTCATCTTCTTGTTCTTCATTTTCATCATCTTGAGCTTCATCCTCATCTTGGGTTGGTGGAGATGCTTGTGTGGAAGATGGTTGATCTTGTGTTGGTGAAGGCTCTTCGGATTCCTTAGGACACACATCCCCAATGGACATGTTCCTTAGCGCGACGCACAGAGCCTCTTCATCATCTAGCTCACCAAGATCAACTTGCTCTACTTGAGAGCCGTTAGTCTCATCAAACACAATGTCACAAGAAACTTCAACTAGTCTAGTGGACTTGTTAAAGACTCTATATGCCCTTGTGTTTGAATCATAACCAAGTAAAAAGCCTTCTACAGCCTTAGGAGCAAATTTAGATTTTCTATCTCTTTTAACAAGAATAAAGCATTTGCTACCAAAGACTCTAAAATATGAAACATTGGGCTTTTACCGGTGAGGAGTTCATAAGATGTCTTCTTGAGGATTCGGTGAAGATATAACCGGTTGATGGCATAGCAAGCGGTGTTGACCGCCTCGGCCCAAAATCGATCCGGCGTCTTGTACTCATCAAGCATGGTCCTTGCCAAGTCCAATAGAGTTCTATTCTTCCTCTCCACTACATCATTTTGTTGTGGCGTGTAGGGAGAAGAGAACTCATGCTTGATGCCCTCCTCCTCAAGAAAGCCTTCAATTTGAGCATTCTTGAACTCCGTTCCATTGTCGCTTCTTATTTTCTTGATCCTCAAGCCGAACTCATTTTGAGCCCGTCTCAAGAATCCTTTCAAAGTCTCTTGGGTTTGAGATTTTTCCTGCAAAAAGAATACCCAAGTGAAGCGAGAATAATCATCCACAATAACTAGACAGTACTTACTCCCGCAGATGCTTATGTAAGCTATCGGGCCGAATAGGTCCATGTGGAGTAGTTCCAGTGGCCTGTCAGTCGTCATGATGTTCGTGTGTGGATGATGAACACCAACTTGCTTCCCTGCTTGGCATGCGCTACAAATCCAGTCTTTCTCAAAATGAACATTGGTTAGTCCCAAAATGTGTTCTCCCTTAGAAGCTTATGAAGATTCTTCATCCCAACGTGGGCTAGTCAGCGATGCCAGAGCCAACCCATGTTAGTCTTAGCAATTAAGTGTCGAGTTTAGCTCTATTGAAATCAACTAAGTATAGCTGACCCTCTAACACTCCCTTAAAAGCTATTGAATCATCACATCTTCTAAAGACAGTAACACCTAGATCTGTAAAAAGATAGTTGTAACCCATTTTGCATAATTGAGAAAAAGAAAGCAAGTTGTAATATAAAGAATCTACCAGAAAAACATTGGAAATAGAATGGTCAGGTGATATAGCAATTTTACCAAGTCCTTTGACTAAACCTTGATTTCCATCCCCGAATGTGATAGCTTGTTGGGGGTCTTGGTTTTTCTCGTAGGAGGAGAACATTCTTTTCTCCCCAGTTATGTGGTTTGTGCACCCGCTATCGATGATCCAACTTAAGCCCCCGGATGCATAAACCTACAAAACGAATTTAGGTCTTGTTCTTAGGTACCCAAACGGTCTTGGGTCCTTTGACATTAGAAACAAGCACCTTGGGTACCCAAACACAAGTCTTTGACCCCTTGTGTTTGCCCCCAACATATTTGGCAACTACTTTGCCTGATTTGTTAGTAAGCACATATGAAGCATCAAAAGTCTTGAATGAAATGTTATGATCATTTGATGCAATAGGAGTTTTCTTCTTAGGCATTTTAACATGTGTAGAACGCCTAGAGCTAGAAGCCTCATTCTTATAAATAAAAGCATGGTGAGAAGCAGAGTGAGTCTTCTTTGCATGAATTCTCCTAATCTTATCCTCCGGATAACCAGCAGGATATAAAATATA
This sequence comes from Zea luxurians, assembly GCA_029449295.1. Lineage (NCBI taxonomy): Eukaryota > Viridiplantae > Streptophyta > Magnoliopsida > Poales > Poaceae > Zea > Zea luxurians. Next base: position 495,727 of record JAOPSE010000308.1, on the reverse strand, counting down.
GCCCTCGTTATCCTAAGGCATGGGAGCTTTGCCCTTAACAAAATTAGACAATCTTTTAGGAGGAGCATTAAGCTTGACATTGTCTCCCTGTTGGAAGCCAATGCCATCCTTAATGCCAGGGCGTCTCCCACTATAAAGCATGCTACGAGCAAATTTAAATTTCTCATTTTCTAGTTCATGCTCGACAATTTTAGCATCTAGTTTGGCTATATGATCATTTTATTGTTTAATCATAGCAAGGTGATCATAAACAGCATCAACATTTATATCTCTACGTCTAGTGCAAATAGAAACATGATCAACCGTAGATGTAGAGGGTTTGCAATCATTTAATTCAACAATCTTAGCATGTAAAATAGCATTCTCATTTCTAAGATTGGAAATAGAAACATTGCAAACATCTAATTCCTTAGCCTTAGTAATTAATTTATCATTCTCAAACTTAAGGCTAGCAAGAGAGGCATTCAATTTTTCAATCTTAGCAATTAGACCAGCATTATCATTTCTAAGGTTGGTAATTGAATCATCACATATATTTGACTTCTCAACCTTAGCAATCAAATTAGCATTCTCAATTCTAAGGTTGGAGATAGTGTCATGGCAAATGCTAAGCTCACTAGTTAATTTTTCATTTTTCTCTACCTCCTGAGCATAAGCATTCTTAGTCTTAACATGCTTTTTGTTTTCCTTAATAAGGAAGTCCTCTTGGCTATCCAAGAGTTTATCCTTCTCATGAATAGCACTAATCAATTCATTCAATTTCTCTTTTTGTTGCATGTTAAGATTGGCAAAAAGAGTAAGCAATTTGTCCTCATCATCACTAGAACTATCCTCATCACTAGAAGTTGCATACTTAGTGGAGGATCTTGATTTTACCTTCTTCTTCTTGTCGTCCTTTGCCATGAGGCACTTGTGGCCGACGTTGGGGAAGAGAAGACCTGTGTTGATGGCGATGTTGGCGGCGTCCTCGTCGTCGGAGGAGTTGGTGGAGCTCTCGTCGGAGTCCCACTCCCGGCAAACATGGGCATCGCCACCCTTCTTCTTGTAATACTTCTTCTTCTCCTTCTTCTTCCCCCTCTTGTTGTTATCCCTATCACTATCACTAGATAAAGGACATTTAGCGGTAAAATGACCGGGCTTACCACACTTGTAGCATACTTTCTTGGAGCGGGGCTTGTAGTCTTTCCCCCTCCTTTGTTTGAGGATTTGGCGGAAGCTCTTGATGATGAGCGCCATTTCCTCATTGTCGAGCTTGGAGGCGTCGATGGGGACCCTACTTGGTGTAGAGTCTTCTTTCTTCTCCTCTGTTCCTTGAATGCAACGGGTTGTGCCTCGGGTACGGAGGAGGAGGCGCTTTGCTCGATGATCTTCTTGGAGCCTTTGATCATCAATTCAAAGCTCACAAATTTTCCTATCACTTCCTCGGGAGACATTCATTTATATCTAGGATCACCACGAATCAATTGAATTTGAGTAGGGTTAAGAAATACGAGTGATCTAAGAATAACCTTGACCATTTCATGGTCATCCCACTTGGTGCTCCCGAGGTTGCGCACTTGATTTACCAAGGTCTTTAGCCGGTTGTACATGGCTTGCGGGTCTTCTCCTTGGTTGAGCATGAAACGACCGAGATCCCCCTCGATCGTTTCCCTCTTGGTGATCTTGGTCACCTCGTCTCCTTCGTGTGCGGTCTTGAGCACGTCCCAAATCTCTTTGGCGCTCTTCAACCCTTGCACCTTGTTATACTCCTCTCGACTTAGAGAGGCGAGGAGTATAGTGGTGGCTTGGGAGTTGAAGTGCCGAATTTGGGCAACCTCGTTCGAATCATAATCTTCATCCCCTATGGATGGTACCTGCACTCCAAACTCAACAACATCCAAAATACTAGTGTGGAGTGAGGTTAGGTGATACCTCATTTTATCACTCCACATGTTATAATCTTCACCGTTAAAAACCGGTGGTTTGCCTAATGGAATGGAAAGTAATGGAGTACGTTTAGAAATGCGAGGGTAGCATAGGGGGATCTTACTAAACTTCTTGCGCTCATGGCGCTTAGAAGTTACGGACGGCGCGTTAGAGCCAGAGGTGGATGGTGACGAAGAATCGGTCTCGTAGTAGACCACCTTCTTCATCTTCTTTTTCTTGTCGCCACTCTGATGCGACTTGTGAGGAGGTGATTCCTCCTTCTTCTTGTTTCGAGACTCTCCCGATGGAGCCTTCCCGTGGCTTGTGGCGGGCTTCTCGCCGGTCACCATCTCCTTCTTGGCGTGTTCTCCCGACATTACTTCGAGCGGTTAGGCTCTAATGAAGCATCGGGCTTTGATACCAATTGAAAGTCGCCTAGAGGGGGGTGAATAGGCGGAATCTAAAATTTACAAACTTTAAGCACAACTACAAGCCGGGGTTAGCGTTAGAAATATAAACGAGTCCAAAAGAGAGGGAGAAAACAAATCACAAGCAAATAGGGCAGATGACTCGGTGATTTGTTTTACTGAGGTTCGGTTCTTGCAAACCTACTCCCCGTTGAGGTGGTCACAAAGACCGGGTCTCTTTCAACCCTTTCCCTCTCTCAAACGGTCACCTAGACCGAGTGAGCTTTCTCCTTATCTCATAGGTCACTTAGACCCTGCAAGGACCACCACACACTTGGTGTCTCTTACCTTGGTTACAAAACACTTGAGAACAAGAAAGGAGGAAGGAAGAAAGCGATCCAAGCGCAAGAACTCAAAAGAACACAAATATCACTCTCTCACTAGTCACTATTTGATTGGAATGATCTTTGGACTTGGAAGAGGATTTGATCTCTTTGTTTGTGTCTTGGAGTGAAGTCTAGAGCTCTTGTATTGAATGCAATGGCTAAAAACTTGGATGCATTGAAGTGTTGGTGGTTGGGGGTATTTATAGCCCCAACCACCAAAGTGGCTGTTGGGGATGGCTGCTGTCGTATGGCGCACCGGACAGTCCGGTGAGCCAGCCACGTCACCCAACCGGTAGGGTTCGACCGTTGGAGCTCTGACATGTGGGGCCACCGGACAGTCACTGTTCACTATCCAGTGCGCCTTCTGATGCCTGCTCTGACTTCTACGCGCACAAGCGCGCACTGTAGCGTTTCACTGTTCCTTTGCAGATGATCGTTGGCGCGAAGTAGCCGTTGCTCCGCTGGCACACCGGACAGTCCGGTGTTACACCGGATAGTCTGGTGAATTATAGCAGAGTGGCTTCCCCAAATTCCCGAAGCTGAGCAGTTCGAGTTGATCCACCCTGGTGCACCGGACACTGTTCGGTGGCACACGAGACAGTCCGGTGCGCCAGACCAGGGCAGCCTTCGGTTGTCTTTGGCTCTTTGTATTTGAACCCTTTCTTGGACTTTATATTGGTTTGTTGTGAACCTTTGGCACCTGTAGAACTCATATATTCTAGAGCAAACTAGTTAGTCCAATTGTTTGTGTTGGGCAATTCAACCACCAAAATCATATAGGAAAAGGTTTGACCCTATTTCCCTTTCATACTCAATATGATGTGACTCAGGAATGACTTGATAGGGTGAAGATAACAAGGAAAAGGCTTCGAGGGACTATGCGAAGGTGAATGTCTTGTGGACCAAGGTAGCATGGCTAAGGTGAAGAAGAAAGTACTTGTAAGTAGGGATGAAAACGAACGGGAATGGGCGGGAAACTACCTCTCCCGTTTTTGTTACCATATTTTTTTTACCGAAAACGGGAGTGGGAACGGGAAAGGCGGTAGCGAAAACGGTTGCGGAATATATGGGTATACGAAAACAAACAAATATGAATGAATATTCAACGAAAACAGACGGTAGCTAGATGCACACAGCACATAGGCGCACTGCAGCAGTCGGCCAGTCTAGGCCAGCAGTTTCATGCCTACACAGCAGTAGCCGGACAACAGTAGTCCAGGCCAGACAGAACACAAAGCTGCTGTTGCTCAAGCGACAAGCACACAACACATAGGCGCAGCTGTGCTACCGCATAGAGCTGCTGCTCAAGCACACACAATGACAATGACACAGACGCACACAGCACACTGCCTTGAGCCGTTGACCCTTGACAACAGTTGCACATAGATCTAAATACACACAAACACGCACACAGGTGCAAAGTTGATGCTGCTCCATAGAACAGTTCGATACAAAAGTTCAAGGTTCATCACACACAGCACACAGAAACAAGCACATAGACACATCAACATATATATATATCTAAAGTTCCAAACATGTTGCCAAGCATTAAGCACCATGACTAGTCACACACTCTGTAACACCCAAAATCTTAACTTGTGATTCAAGGAAATTCTGTAAAAAATAATAATAATACTATTCAAAATAAGTACCCTTGAACTTTAGAATTCACCCTATCTAAAGTAAATGGACATAATAAAATAATGTAACCAAATCGTATCTTAATCAAGAGTAGACATTGGAAAAATGATTTCTATCAAAATAAAGGAATATGAACTTTAGGATACACCTTTTAAATTGATTACACACTCAAAATAATATTCTATGTAATGAATGTGGTGTGTGTATTCCATTACCTAATTAAAATGATAATAATAAATAAAGTAATTAAATAAATAGATTAATATAATCAATGCACATCATACTGGAGTTTTATTTGTGCATCTAAAAAAATAAAGGTTTGAAATTCAAACATGGGTTTGATTTGAAATTGGAAGAGGAAAAATAAAATCAGAAAAAAGAAGAAAATACCACCTCGGCCCAATACCATTTCTCCCACCGTGCGGCCCACTCCGTTTGTTCCCTTGGTGCCTGCGCTCCAAACTCAACAATACCCCATATACTTTCGTGGAGTGAGGTTAGATGGTGCCTCATTTTATCACTCCACATACAATAATCCTCACCATCAAAATATGGTGGTTTGCCTAGGGGTAGGGAAAGTAGAGGAGCGCGTTTAGAAATGCGAGGATAGCGAAGAGGCATCTTACTATACTTCTTACGCTCTTGGCGCTTTGAAGATGTGGACTCGGCGCTGGATGTGGAAGGTGATGAAGAATCGGTCTCATAGTAGACCACCTTCTTCATTTTCTTTTTCTTCTTGTCACCCTTCCTATGTGACTTGATGGAGCCAGTGGATTCCTCCTTGTGCTCCTTGTGCTTGTCGCCGGCCTCCTTCGACGGAGTCCTTTCTTCATTTTTCTTTCCCGAAGATCCAGGCTTTTCCTCGGTCACCATCTCCCTTTTGGCGTGTTCTCCTGATATCACTTCGAGTTGTTAAACTCTAATGAAGCACCTGGCTCTGATACCAATTGAAAGTCGCCTGGAGGGGGCTGAATAGGCGAAACCTAAAAATTATAAACTTTGAACATGCACTTCACCCGGGGTTAGGGTTAGAAATAAATAATAGTGAAATTGTAGTGCGAAAGATCGTTCTTCTTGCTATGAGTTGCTCAATCAATGCGGATAACTTGGGAGCCAACTCAAAACAATATGAGCAAGAGAACTTTAGAGAGAGGAGAGGGAAGAAACAAATTGAGTGATGAAGATCAACACAAATGAACATGGTGATTTGTTTCCCGAGGTTCGGTTCTGATGAACCTACTCCCCTTTGAGGAGGCCACAAAGGTTGGGTCTATTCTAACCCTTTCCCTCTCTCAATCGGTCACTTAGACCGGTTGAGTGCTTCTTCTTAATCACACGGGTCACTAAGACCCCGCAAAGATCACCACACAATTTGGTGTCTCTCGCTTGCTTTACAAAACACTTGAAAAATTAAAAGGAGATGAAGAAAGCAACAAGAGCAACAAAAGAAACACAAATCACCCTCTCTCAAGTCACTAAGCACTTTTGATCACTTGACTTGATTTTGGAACTTGGAAAGGATTTGATGCTTTGATTGTGTCTTGGAGTCTATTCTTTTGCTCTAGTATTGAATGAGGAAGTTGCAATGCTTGGATGGCTTCAATGGTGGTGGTTGGGGGTATTTATAGCCCCAACCACTATTCCAGTCGTTGCTATCGATGGGCACACCGGATAGTCTGGTGGTACACTAGACACTGTACTGTTCATTGTCCGGTGAGTGCCACGTCAGCCGACTGTTGGGGTTTGGAGATGTTGACCGTTGAAGTCTTCTGTCTTCTTGCGGCACCGGACAGTCCGGTGCGACCTATCATCGCAGACTGTCTTCTGACTTCTTGTACCACAAACTGCGCATGCAGTCAACTGTTGGGCGAAGTTGACCATTGCTCCGTTGTCTCATCGGACAGTCCAGTGGTGCACCGGACAGTCCGATGAATTTTAGTGGACGAGCGCTGAGAAAACCCGATAGCGGCCAGTTCGCGGAGGTCTCCAGCCTGGGAACCGGACAGTGTCCGGTACGCCACAGGCTGCGCCAATTGAGTTTTGCTCCAACCGTGTAGAATTCCCCTAAGTCATTTTCTTTGTATGTTTATGTGAACTTTATGCACCTGAGAAAAAACATCCACTAGGCAAACTAGTAAGTCCATATGGTTTGTGATGGACGTCAAACACTAAAATCAATTATAGGAAATGTTGAGGCCATTTCCCTTTCACTGCTCCACACATGTCGACACCCAAGAGAATCCCTCTAAGGACGATGGGCTCCTGGTCACCGATACGACGTCCTACCGAAGCCTAACCGGCACGCTCCATTACCTCACCTTCTCTATCGCCTACGCCATCCAGCAGGTGTGCCTGCACATGCACACCCCACGGGAGCCCCATCTCACCACTCTCAAGAGGATCCTGTGCTACCTCCACGACTCCCTCAACTACAGACTCATACTCTGACCATCCTCGACATCCAAGCTCGTGGTCTACACCGACGTTGACTGGACTGGCTGCCCAGACACACGCCGGTCCACATCTGGTTATGCTGTGTTCCTGGGCACCAACCTCGTCTCCTAGGCCGCCAAGTGGTAGCCCGTCGTCTCCCGCTCTAGCGCTGAGGCCGAGTACCGCGTCATGGCCAACGACGTGGTAGAGGCCTTCTAGCTGCGCCAACTCCTCCATGAGCTCCATAGCCCCCTTTAGCGTGCCACCCTCATCTACTACGATAATGTCAGCGTGGTCTACCTCTCCACCAATCTCATGCAGCATCAGCGCCCAAAGCATGTGGAGATCGAACTGCACTTCGTCCGCGAGCGTGTCGCCCTCGGTGATGTTCGGGTTCTCAGTGTCCCCACCACGTTCACCGACATCTTCACCAAAGGATTATCGTCAAGTGTATTTTTAGACTTTCGATCCAGTCTCAACATCTGTACATGATAGAGTTGCGACTGCGGAGGTGTTAGAATACCTGTTTAGGGTTTGGGGTCTTCTCCGTGTAATTACTCTCTCACCCCTATATAATGGGTCAGGCTCTGTTAACTCAAGTCTATTAATATATCACCAATCCTAGCATAGGGTTAGGGTTTCCCACGGGGAGTATGAAGAGAGGCATCTTTCTTTTCTCTCTCTCTCTCTCTCTCTCTCTCTATATATATATATATATATATATATATATATATATATATATATATATCTTGAGAGTGAGGCGCCATGGAGAAGAAAATTGTGTAGGGATGGTGGAGAAGTGGCAACATAAATAAAATTTACAATCAGGTAATTTACAAATATGTATGTGTTCGAAAATCACTTAGTGTAGCATGTTATTAAATAAGGCTATGGTAAAAAGGGAAAATATCTAAGGGGAACAAATGAATGTAGTAAATGCTCAAACCTCCTTAGAGTTGATCAACCTTGTATTAAGCATAAATGTTTTGCCTTGCAACATGAAGTATTAGTGTATTACTTGAGAGCTCAACTTTTTTTTGTTGCTGCATGTTTCTCAGAAGTTCAGAAATTCTATGCCACTTTGTTGCTTGTTTCTTGCATAATGAAGCAATAAAACTAATGTGTGGCATTATCTCAGGTTCTGTAGATTTGGTGGCACCTTCATTCGTTTATATCGACCAGGTTAAGAAGTCATTAACTAGTCACATTGAGGTTTTGACTAAGAATATATGAATTCGAAAAGGAGCCTACACCTACACCGAAAAGATCAGGTTGGGTTTGTGTTCAGAATATATGGAGCATCTATTTTAGGGCTATTGCAATTGGAGATCCCACTCTTGTATGTTTAGGGAAAATTTATTTGTTCTTTTGAGAATTGAGATGAGTTTGTTTTTCTTGCCATAGAAAAAATTGTCTTACATGCTGCTACATATTTGAGTTTATTTTTTGCTAGTTGCACACTTGTATAGTTATGTGACCGAACCTTGGACTTAAATAGAGGTGTTTAGAAAACATGTATTCATGCGTTCGAATGTTGACTCTAGGGTTGTGTTGAGTTTTAACTATAGTCTATCCCAACTTGTTTAGAGTGGGACTAAATGACTTTGTTGTTATTCACACATATATGGTTGTTGGGTTGTTCTAACTTAGTACACTACTTCAATTCTTGTGTAAACAGAATGGTGTCAAAAAATGAATTGATCGTAAGATAATGAGAATCACTCTAGCCTATTATTGGATGGTACTTTTATCACCTTCTTGTTTTATTCTTGTCAAATTGGATGTCGTCGCGTTGTATGTGGTTGATGTTCACACACGCCAGACATAGCTATGTAATTGAAACCGTCGCAACGCATATGCACCTAACTAGTGTACATGTATAGATGAGATATAAAGAATGTTGTTGGGTAAGACGGATTTGGTTTCCACCTCCTAAACTTTAGTGTCACATGTCCCTAACCTATCAATAAGAGTGGTAACGGATCACGATTCAAATATTTTTTTCATAACTTGTTTAAGCCCTTAATTTTAGTTCAAAATTGAAATAAAAATAGAGCCTAATCGTAATTCAATTCGATCCTTAAATTTTATAGTGTGTAGTTTAGAGCTCATTAGTCATTACCACCGTAGTTGTTAAATGGTCCTAAATAGAAATTTTAGGGACTAAAGTATAGTTCCTAAAATTTAGCTAAAATTTAGATTAGGAGGGTGACCAAATTTAGTTGAATGCACTATAGATAATAGTTAGCTACTAAAATTAGTCAAAAACATCATACAGACTAGCTAATAAATTAGTTATTAGCTACTTTTAACAAATTAGCTAATAGTCAGAGCATCTTTAACAATAAACCCTAAAATAAAGCCTTAAATTTTGAAATAGAACCATATTTAGAATGTTTAGGTCTCGAAAGAAATGTTTACTCTAACAGTCAGACCTTAAATAATACTATTTAGTAAATAAATCATGTTATTAAGAAATAAATGGTTGAAGATTAAGTCGAAACGAGGATATGGCTCGATATATAGGGTAATGTATTTAGGACCCGAGAGACTGAGCATCATAATTATTTGATAAAATTTTATAAAATAGAGTCGTTGTTGAATGATGTTTTATGGTTTTAAAACTTATATTTAAAATAGAATCATGTTTAGAGTCTTCGTGATCTTAGCTACCTAATTCGCAATTTTTAGCCAAATAACTAGCTAAGCAAACACCCCTCGGTACTGATCGAAGAGAGAAGAAACAGACAGGCAGACAGCCTAAGTCCCGAAGATCGTGGAACCCTTAAGCCCTTCCTCTCTCCTCGGCGCCGGAATGGCGAAAAGCGGCGGCGAGTCCACTGTGGAGGTTGCGTCCTCCAGCTCCTCTCCTATTCCCGCTTCCGCGTCGGCTACGAGGCCGAAGGCGAAACACCATATAGAGATCGAGGGGTACCCTGTGGATGGCGTCTCCATTGGCGGTCAAGAGACTTGCGTCATCTTCCCGACGCTGAGCCTCGCCTTCGACATCGGCCGGTGCCCGCAGCGCGCCGTCTCGCAGGAGTTCCTCTTCGTCTCTCACGGGCACCTCGACCACATCGGGGGCCTTCCCATGTATGTGGCCACGCGGGGGCTCTTCAGGCTGCGTCCGCCCACCATCTTCGTCCCCGCGTGCCTCCGGGACCTCGTGGAGCGGCTATTTGAGGTGCACCGCGCCATGGACCAGTCCGAGCTCAACCACAACCTGGTCCCCCTGGAGGTCGGGGAGGAGTACGAGCTCAGGAGAGACCTCAAGGTCAGGGCTTTCAGGACCTATCACGCCATACCCAGCCAGGTGAGATGAATTGGTTCACTTCACTTCTTGGAACTGTGAATGTTGTGAATCCATCCGTTATAATCTTGCATTGGTTGGATGGAGTCTCAATTAAATTGTGTGTATGCAGGGGTATGTGATATACTCGGTGAAGCAGAAGCTTAAGCAGGAGTTCATTGGCCTACCAGGGAGCGAGATCAAGCGGCTCAAGCTATCAGGTGTGGAGGTCTGTCTGGCTTGGTGGCTTTGGAGTTCAAAAATCGAAGCATGATTTAGTAACTTGTTGAAGGGAGTATGGCTTCTAACCCCCCTCACCAATTCGTAATTTTTGCAGATCACAAATACGGTGTCCACCCCTGAAATTGCTTTCACGGGAGATACAACAGCAGATTTCATTCTTGATCCGGATAATGCAGATGTGCTGCAGGCAAAAATTCTTGTTGTCGAGGTATTTTGTCATCACTTGTCGCTTTACAGCTAAGTTCTCAGTTTGCAACATGTCACCAATTGTGTGGCATTAACAAGCAAGTCAACATACTTAGAAACACATTATATTCCACTGCTGAGTGTTTTATCTTCTGTAGCCTTTCCCCTTTAACCTAGTGAATGTGCTGTGTCAATTTCAGAGTACCTTTCTAGATGACTCCATTTCAGTTGAGCATGCAAGAGAATATGGGCACACACATTTATCTGAGGTATCTGATTTAAGTTGTTATTTGAGGTATCCCAGACTTGTTTATTCAACTTTCGAAATGTCAAATTGTACCTACCCTTGGAAACACAGATAACAAGTCAGGCCGACAAGCTTCAAAACAAAGCTATTCTACTGATCCACTTTTCTGCTCGTTATACTACAGAGGTGGGCTGATACCTAACCATTTTTTCAGTTCTATCCATTGAAATGCTATGGCTGTCTGCAATTTTTGGTTTTCGGTTATTTAATTCCATTTTGACTACTTCTATGTGGCCAAACTATCCTAATTCCATTCGTACTTAAGATGCTTCACTTCCATGTCGCTATTCAAGTTTGTTTTTCCCAAAACAACTTTACCAACATGCGCGGCTCTTTTCTACTCTGAAGTTTGTACTCATGATGAAGAAAAAAGCAGTTGTTTTTGCTCCTTTTGCAGTAGCTTGGAAATTTGGCCTGTTTGTTTTGCATTGTTTGTGAGTAAGCTAGTTTTTCTCTTGACCTTCTCTGACGACTTTCTTTTTAGCAAGAACAGTGTCTGCCCAGAAAATCTAAATCTCATTAGTTATGGCTATTCTGTTTGCAGGAAATTGATGTGGCAATAAACAAATTGCCACCGTCTTTCCGTAGCAGAGTTTATGCCTTGAAGGAAGGCTTCTAATAAAAACATGAACCAGGAAATCAGTATTGAAGTTTTGTCCGAGCAGTTTTCCAAATTGGATTGCGTGGGTATTTTTCACCGGAAACCTTTTTGCTATGTGTGCTCTGATGATACTATACCAATCATCTGAAGGTTCATGCGGTGTTTTTTGTTGTCGGTACTCATGCTTGTGACATTGGAATGTTTAAATGGTGAAATGCGAAACATCACGTGTAAGCACCATTTACTTAATTTCTTTTTTAACAAAAACATTTACCTTGTTTCTGAACATTGGCAGTTTGATATTGCATGAATAACATGTAACTTTCGACCAGCCAATGGTTCATGCTCTATACTTAAATATATCTTAATATCTATGTACAACCAGAACAGGAACTCTCCATTTCAGATTTCACACACACAAAAAAGAGCTATCCATTGTGTCTGAACCGTAAATTGTGGTTAGGTTTCAATTCTAGGCTACTCTAACTTATTTAGAATTTGAAGACTGTTGTTGTTGCTGCTGCTTAAAACCTTGGTGGCAGATTGCTCAAATTCAGATCAGAGTCGTCATCTCAATACTAGTTTTAAGACAATGGAGAAACAATTGTATGTGTTTCAACTTTCAACTGACAGGAACACACCCATCGTCATTTCCATTCCTGCTATGTATTAATGTATACACCACACAATCAAAAGAATTGGGACCTGGAGTGTAACATACAGTTACAAACTTTGTTTTCTACGTGTGCTTCGGAGTCTTCAGACCATGCATCCATCACCAGTCAAAAAGCTCGTGGCAAATCAATCACCTTCATCTTGTCGGCAAACACATGCAGATAATTTACGGCTTCTGCAGCTCCGGCGCCTCTGGTATCAGCTCGATGGTCAGCTATAGCTGCCTTGCTCCAGATTTTCCCTCAGTTCAGGCTAAACCTGCAGCAATGTTGTTGAGAAAACGTCGGTCGGATACAGTTTCCGTATCAATTGTTCAAAGAGATGTGGATTAGTGCATATGCCAAGATAATCACAGTTTACCAATACACAGTTGATGGTCATGGTTAGCGGCCATAAAAGCTGAAATTTTACTACTTATTTGTTTCTTTCAGTGGTTTACCCCTTTGGATCTTGTTTGGTTAAACATTAAGACTATCTCCAACAGCTTATCCATACTCATATTTAAATTCCACTCTGCGAACAGTACAGTCTACATTGCTGGGTAAATTGTTGGACATGGTCTAATCCACTCTAATCCATGTGAGGTCCTGTTTGGCTACACTCACCCACCCTTAATCCATATATGAGGTATTGGAGTGTACAACTAGTTGATTTTTCACCCTGAGTCCCTGATACCTTCCACCCTATGTGGATTACTACAAGCCCTTGTGTGGGAGGGCTACCAGACTTTCGTGCATAAGCAGATAAACACACTAATTCGTTCCATGTTTTCTAGCTCATATATGATGAATTGGCGGTACAATAAAGCCCTGTGCCATCTCCTACACTGAGACAAACTATCGCACTTCTATTTGGCATCCTTTTGCGGTGGTTTCATAAGGCCAGTTGGTTCTCAAGGAATTTATAAACAGTTGTTGTATGCATTTCAACAACATGTCCACGAATCCACGGTGTAGATGGCTTCTATCTGTGTAGTAGAAGTAGAGAATCCACGGTGGCTTCGTTCTGGCCCTGTGGCATCTCCTGGGCCGCGGTGGTGTGGTGCCACGAATTGTCTCTATCATCGACGTATGAAGATGTGAAGATGCATGCGTACAATTGGAAAATGCTTGTAATAGTATGTTGCCTCAAATTTGCAAGAATTTCGTAGCGCAACAATTGCGCGCCACTCACTTTCAGTCGAGAGGGGTTTGCAAGAATTTTGGTCCAAATTCAAATGCTCCAGAAAAGGTAGATGCAGGAGAAGAGAAGGGAGGGGCGGGGGTCACTGAATGAACGAACACAACTCACCATCTTACTCTGAACAGGAGCACCTGGCACTTGGTCATGGGCCCCACCACGGCCCCATCGGACGACCCCACGGCGCGCGGCGCCATCACGCCGTCATCGCACAGCAGCCTGAGCGGCACCATCCCCGTGCGCAGCGCCCCGACGCGGACGCCGACGTGAGCGTCCACGACCACCCTGAACCCCTGCCGCCGCCGCCGGTACCTGTCGCGCACGCGCGCCGCGACGGCGTCGTCGAGCACGACGCCCCTGGCGGTGGCCACGAACGCGACGGCGGCGACGCGGCGCGGCGCGTGGGCGAAGCCCCGCACGGGGGCCCACCCGAGCGCGACGTCGCCGTCGGGGTCGGCCAGCGCGACGCGGCCCTCGCCATCGCCGTACCGGAACTCGACCCGCTCGTTGGGGTTCCACGACACGACGCGGGCGCCGACGGTGGCGTCCACAAAGGAGGCGTTGCTGCCCAGGCGGAGGCGCACGGGGGCCAGCGGCTGCAGGTGGAACGACGGCGCGCGCGGCCGGTAGTAGAGGTAGGCCAGGCAGGCGGCGGCCAGCGCCAGGCAGAGCGCGAGCAGCGCGAGGCCCGTGGCCAGGCAGCACGCGCGGCGGCACGAGCAACCGCGGCCGCGGCGGTGCGGTTGCGGTTGCGGCTGCTGCTGGCGGTACGCCCGCGGCTTCCGGGCACCGCCCGGGGGCGCCGGGTGATGCTGCTGCTGCTGGCGGTACTGGTGCGCCGGCGGCGGTTTGAGCGGGAGCACCTGCGGCGGCGCGAGCGTCGGCTTCTTGAAGGGCGGCGCGGTCGGCCTGCTGCCCGGGGCGGGCGTAGTCGTTGTCGGCCTTGCCGCCGACGCCGCCTTAGGCCTCGGCTTGGACGGCAGGGGAGGCTTGACCGGCAGAGGCGGCTTCTCGGCCATGGCGCGCGCACGGTTCTTGGGCTTGGTGCGCGTGTGGTGATCGTAGTACCTATGTGCAGGTGCAGGGCGCAGAGAGGTGGGAGTGAAGTGATGGTTTGGTGCCTAGTTGCTGACTGATTAGCTGCTGCTGCAGCTACTTGTATTGTAGTGGCAATGGAATGCCTGGTGCTTGCTCATAAAAAAAAAGATAGCTTAGGGAATTGGTGATGGTCGCTCGAGGACTCTTCGACTCTGCTCTACTGTGTCCAGTCAGTGTGGTGCTGCAGTGGTGGTGTGGTACGCCGTACGCGTAGCTGGGCAGCTGGCCTGGCCATAATGGGGAGCGTCCGTGCGCGTCGGTGTACCAGTAGGGTCCGGTGGCAGTGTGACAATGCTGTTAGCTTTGGATCAAAGCCAGCTGTTCGGATTGATGCAGCTACAATATATAAAAATAAATACTATATAAACAATAGAAGTCGATACAGATTAAAGCCAAACAGCAGACTGAGACACAATACACTATTTAGGGATCCTATTTCTCGCACAATGGCTACTGAGCTGGAAGGGAGTCTCCCAAAACTCCCAATAATGGCAGGCACCATGTCCACACTATTAGACCGTCTCCAGCACGTAGTATAAAATGGGAAACATGAAACTATAGCTGACACTGCTACAGAGGCGTGATTGGTTTGCGCGCTCGCTCGCTAGTGTCAGGCACGTGGCAGTCTGGGCGGGTGGGCAACATCCCTCCCTCGCTTATCCACGAATGTAGCGAACGGATGAAAAAACGCCCTACGTCACACCGACGCGTGCAGGCCAGCTTCTACACGCGCTGGGAGCTAGTCACCTGCTCGAGTATGGTCAATGCACGCAGCAGGCTTGGCTGTGGCTAGCACGTCAACTAATCACGCCTAGGGTGTACATTGAAATAGAGGATGGGATACGAGATTTATAGAGGGTCCGCTCAAGATAGCCTTAGACAACAATTTTTTTTATTTATTACATAATATGTTAGATGCTCTAAAGAAGAGTGGACTACTGGAGTATGTATTTGAGACGGGGCTTTACAGGTATATTCTAACGTCGAGTCCGTGTGGGTGGGTGAGATTAGACCTAATCATGAGCTACCTGACCTGACTCGCCTAAAACAAACTCAACATGACTAATGCAACCTGACAATGCTACCAACGCGGATCATCCGGACCACGGACAGTCGACTATCCAAAAATGTTCTCGGTGAGTCAGGTCAAGTGTAGGTCTATGGGTGAAATTTGACACCGATTGAATGTAAAACTCATAGGCATGCACCCACACACGTGGTTGTGACTGCCATCCCTAATAGATCCCAGCCATCCAACACAGGGAACGAGCTCACGCGCAGCAGAGATTGAGATGGATGGATGTCGGTGATGAACTCATCAACATACAGGCCGCGGAAAGAAAAAACCAGAGATCGAGAAAACCCAATTGAAATGAAAAGGTCGATCGATGAACCGATGTTGGGTATCCATCGTTGGACGCGGTGTCCTTCTCGCCGCTGGGCCACACACCGCACGTCCATGCATCATCATCGTTTTCGTGGCTACGCGTTGGCGCCCACTGTGACCCAGGCCATGCATTATCATATAATTCCCCAACGGTCACACACGACAGACTAAAAACCAAACTATATATATGCCACACAAGAGACTAAAAGCAATTTAAATTTATGTCATCGAGAATATATTAGTCCTTGTAGGGAAGGGGAAAGGGACAAAACTTGGTCATGCATAGCAAACCTTTGGACACTTTTTCCCCTGGATTCCGGCTCCTGTTTCTGATCACCACTTCCTCTGACGGACGCTGCTGCAGATCAGCAGAGATGCCTTTGCTTTGCTTGCAGCCGTGGCATTCTTCGGATTCAATCCTCTCCAGGCCGGATGGGACGACATGCATGGTTCACGCAATAATAAAGTACTCCATATCTGTCCCAAAATATAAAATATAATTCGTTTTACACTAAACCCACCTTCATTAATTAACTTATAGATATAGTTTATATTAAATATAGTTTATATATATATATATATATGTGTGTGTCTGCATTTACTATTTTTTCATTCCGACGGATGAAAAAAATAGAGATGAAAAAACTATATTTTGGTCGGAGTGAGTAATTATGTTATTCTTCGTTGCACTCTACCGCCCAGCAATTTGAACCAGTGAATCAATACATTACGACGTATACCACCAAGGAAATGCTTGTAGATGATGAAGCACCGACTTCTGTCGTGAGTCGAAGTATCGGAACAAAAATACATTATATATAGGAGGTGTTTGGGACTGCTTGGCTTTACGAAATCTGACTTAGCTTCACAAATCTCTACTCAAACACTCACAACTTCACTAAACATGTATAAAGAATACAATGTATATCATACTCTCTCACCGACTTTTGTCGTGAGTCGAAGTATCAGAACAAAAATACATTATAGGAGGTGTTTGGGACTGCTTGGCTTTACGAAATCTGACTTAGCTTCACAAATCTCTACTCAAACACTCACAACTTCACTAAACATGTATAAAGAATACAATGTATATCATACTCTCTCCCCGCTCCATTGCATCTCCATTACATAACGTATGTAGTTTTCATAACTATGTTTATATACGTAATAAAATCAATATATATATATATATATATATATATATATATATATATATATATATATATATATATATATATATATATATATATATATATATATATATATAAATTTAGAAGAAAGCGAGAACAAAATAAATTCAGTAAAGTGTTTCCATGTATATCTGTTTGGCTTAATAAAGATTGATGTTCTGTCCTATATATCAGTGAAAGTTAAGGATGGTTCGAACAAAACTATCTTTTTTATTTTGGTTATTACAACCATTCATTTTATTCATTTTCGTTGTGAAATTGCTCATCTAGCTTGCCTTTCTATTCTAACAATTTTCAATTGAAGGCACCTTCTTTTATGGACTGCTAGATCGATGACCGGGAGCCAACGGTTCACAAAACTCGCCGACACCATAAAAGACCCTAAAAGCAAGCAGCTCTTAGATTTACACTTTATCTAAAATATAATGAAAAAAAATGTGTCTAGAAGAACCAAAATATTTTATGATCACAATAATTCCACGATAAATGCTGTGGGCCTATAATAAAGTTGGACCGATGAACCTCTAAGCGTGCATGCATGCCTCTTCAAAGATGCTTTCAACACTGTCACGTTTCGAATTTCGCTCGCTCGCTCGCTTTGCCATTTGTTTCCTTAGCCAACCCAATCAAGTGTGTGCCGTACGCGCGCGTCTAGTCTAGCGTATATATTAAACAAAATTTTTATGGGTGGGTGGGTACACTGTTGTACGATGTGACATGGGACTGCGGTCGGTCGACCAACAGCAAAATAGTTCGTCAGTTCGACGCGCGCGCACACACATCACTACCAGAATCAGCTCCTTTGCCGTGTGTCTCAGACACACGGCAAAGGCAATCTTACACTCGGCAAATGCTTTGCCGAGTGTTACACTCGACAAAGAACGCTCGGTGAACTGTACATCGGCAACAGCCTTTTTGCCGAGTACTATTTGTCAGGCACTCGACAAAGACTTTGCCGAGTGCCAAATGACACTCGGCAAAAAAAAAGTCACCGTCACGGCGCCAAGTAACGGTGACGGATCCTTTGCCGAGTGCCGTCTGTGGCACTCGGCAAAGAGGTCAATGTTGCCGAGTGTTTGCTCGAGAGGCCCTCGGCAAAGACTGACCCAGTGGGCCCCACTGCCAGTCCCTGTGCCGAGAGCTCTAGTAGGCACTCGGCAAAGATGTCTTTGCCGGTTCCCAGGTTTCCTTCTTTGCCGAGTGCCATTGTCAGCACTCGGCAAAGATGGCTTTACCGGTTCCCAGGTTGTCTTCTTTGCCGAGTGCCATGGTCATAGCACTCGGCAAAGCGCCCCTTTGCCGAGTGTTACACTCGGCAAAGTGACCAGAATGTCCCTTTTTTATTTGCTTTTGTTGTTCCATCCAAACAAACAAAAGATATATATGATTCACATCACATTATATATCAATCACATCACAGAATGAACACATTTATCATCAACACCATATATATCACAAAGTCTCACTAAAGTCTCACAAATATAAGTAAGGATCATCACAAAACAGATATAAGTCTGCGTCATCACTAACATCACCAAGTATCTCACAAGATAAAGTTTAACTAACATCACCAACACTCATAAAGGTAAGTTTGGATCATCACAAAACAGATCATCAACGAGGTGGGCATCTGGACTGGTTCGGCGAAGGGCTGGACGAAGCATGAGGGTTGTTCGACGCCGCCGATTGACCCTGCACAGAGAAGAGATTGTATGTGTGAGAACATATGAATAAATATCATGCAGTACTAAAATTTTGATACTCACAGGAGTAGTGAACTCTGTAGGGTCAGCTGCAAGGAACAACGGAGGTGGTGGAGCATGACCCTGTGCGGCGCCAAGGCTCTGCATGTACGCGAACATCTCCGCCATCCTCTTCTCCAGCTCCTCACGTTGCCTCCTCTCATCATCTAGCTGGGTCTGTAATATTTCGCCCTAATGTTACGATAATGCAAAGAGAAGATATATAAAAATCAATGAACGATGAATAGATAAGGAATAACCTGGAGTTGCTGGATACGATGCTGTGAGGTGTCCTGCCGAGGTCGTATGGCTGGGCTCGCGCTCGTGCTCCTTGCTCGCACCTGAGAGAGAGTGGGAGTGGAGGACGAGTCGATTGCCCCGTCGGCAATCCAGTACCGCCCATGCCTCTTGCCTCCTCCGACCCTCATGAGGACATCTCCGTCGATGTCCTCGGTCCTCGGATCATAATCTGGCTCATGAGGACAACCATTTCAATATCTACTTCCATTCCGATCGCTTCGGTTAAGTCTATCTCAAATTGCCCTTCGAGCCCATCTTCTTGGAAGAACTCTCCGTCATATGTGTCCGGGTCTAAGTTATAATCTTCATCGTTTGGAACAGGTAATTTAGCGTGCGGTGATACCTTATACACAACATCCCAACCCTTAAGATGTTGTTTCGTTTGGCACGCATATGGAAGATAATACACTTGTGTGGCCTGTTGGGCCATAATATAGACATCGTCTCCTGTTAAGGTGGAATCCTGTCGAATTTCGACTATCCCAAGATTAGAATGTGTCCGTCTCGTAACTTCAGGGTCAAACCAATGACATTTGAATATCACTGGAGTAAGAGGTTTGGAACCATAAAAATTGAGTTCATATATTTCTTCAATTCTTCCATAATACTCAACCTCGTCAAGCCTGGGCGTAAAGACTCCAGAACACGTGGTTTTTCGATTGGGCCGACTTTGGTCGTAGCTTGTTGTGCGAAAACGGTATCCATTGATGTCATACCCAGAAAATTTCCTGACCCTATAGGCAAAGCCATTGGCTACTTGTCTCAACTCGGCACTCATAGACGGCTCTCTTTGGCCCTGCAAGTTCAAACACGCTAGATTGTTATATTATTCGCACGTAAGAGCAACTTGGAATAACAAACTAAGCACGTACCTTATGTTTAAACCAGGAAATGAAATCGGGCAATCCATTTCCCGCACCCTTTCTAAGAAGGGTATCATATTCCTGTGGAGTTGGGTCCCTTGATCGATGCCAGAATTCATGAAGAAATTGCTCCATGTATGGCGTCACCTCTTCAAGGTTGGTCAATACATATAGCATGATATGGCGCCACTCTTCATGTCTCAGGGTCTTGGTGGTCGAACCACTCGCGTTTCCGAGTTGCCCTCGAAAAATGCTGAGGTTCGATTCATTGCCGCCATCATTGTAACGAGGGGGTGGATTATGCACGCTCGACAGTTTGTCACCATAGTAAGTTGTTGTGAAGTTTGACACCTCCTCCAGTATGTATGCCTCTGCAATGGAAGCCTCGATTTTGCATTTATTTCTACATTTCTTTCGGATACTCTTTAGACATCTCTCGATTGGATAGCACCAACGTCCCTGCACGAGCCCCCCCATTCGTGCCTCATACGGGAGATGAATAATCAAATGCTGCATCGGATTGAAGAAGCCGGGTGGAAAGATCTTCTCCAGCTTACACAGTAACACGGGTGCCATCCTTTCCAAGTCTGCAATCATGGTCCGAGCTAACTCTTTTGCACAAAGCTGGCGGAAGAAATAGCTCAAATCTGCAAGCGCTAGCCAGACATGCTCAGGGACATAGCCTCGAACCATCGCCGGAAGAATTCGTTCAATCCATATGTGGAAGTCATGACTCTTCATCCCTAAGACTCGCAGAGTAGATAAGTTCACCCCCCTACTAAGGTTAGCTGCATACCCATCAGAGAACATTAACATCTTGATCCACTGTAGTACTTCCTTCCTCTGGGCCCTGCTCAGGACGAAATCGGCCTTAGGCCTTCTCCATGTCTTACCACCACTAGGCGGCTTCATCTCTTGGTTTGGTCTATCACATAACTCTGCCAGATCCACTCTTGCCTTTACGTTATCCTTTGACTTATCAGGGATCTCCATAATTGTTGCCCAAAGTGCCTCGGCGACATTCTTTTCAGTGTGCATCACGTCAATGTTGTGTGGAAGGAGCAGGTCATCATAATAGGGGAGCCGAGTCAAGCCCGACTTATGTGTCCACATATGTTGCTCACCATATCCCACAAAACCACCTTCTGGGTTGGCCACGAGACCATCTATCTGTTCGCGAACTTCGGCACCAGTCATCATTGCAGGTGGGCGGTCTGTCACCACGACACCTTTCGTAAAGTTCTTGATGTCTAGTCGGAATGCATGGTCAGGAGGGAGAAATTGTCGATGTTTATCGAATGACGAATATTTGCCACCCTTCTTCAACCAAATGAACCTAAGAGCTTCCTTGCAAACTGGGCATGGGAACTTACCGTGAACACACCAGGCGCAAAATAGCCCATACGCCGGAAAGTCATGCATGGAGTACTGGTACCAAACATGCATTTTGAAGTTTGTCTTCGTAGCTCGGTCGTACGTCCATACCCCTTCCTCCCAAGCACGGACCAATTCATCAATCAAAGGCTCCATGTACACGCCCATTTTATTCCCCGGGTGTCCAGGAATTATCAACGACACGAATATGTTCTGTCTTTGAAAGCATACGCCGGGGGGGGGGGGGAGATTGATGGGGATAACGAACACGGGCCAACATGTGTATGGGGCAGCGGTCATTCCATAGGGATTGAACCCATCTGTGGCCAGCGCAACACGAACATGTCGAGCCTCTTTGGCTTTCTCATGGTGAATGGCATCAAAGTGGGTCCATGCTTCACCATCGGATGCGTGAACCATCTTGTCAGGATTGTATCGTTTGCCTTTTTTGTGCCATGTCATCTGTTTCGCGGATTCCTCTGTCATGTATAGACGCTGGATCCTCGGTATGAACGGAAGGTGGCGTAGGATTGTCACGGGGATGTCGAGCTGCCTCTTCTGTCCATCACCAGAGTCTACCTCCATGAACCTAGACAATTTACACTTCGGACAGTACTTTGCCTCAGTGTGTTCTTTCCTAAATAGGACGCAGCCCTTCGGACAAGCATGTATCTGCTCATATGTCATCTTGAGTGCACGAAGGAGTTTCTGTGCCTCGTACATGCTCTTTGGCAGAACGTGATCCTCCGGAAGCAGGCTGCCAATAACTGTCAACAAACCATCGAAGGCGTCTCGACTCATGCTATACTGCGACTTGAACGCCATTATACGCCCAATGGCATCCAGTTGAGAAACCTTTGTCTTGCCGTGAAGGGGTTTCTGTGCCGCGTCAAACATGTCGTAGAATGCCTTTGCGGTCGCCTCTGGCTCGTCCTCCGTACGTCCTTCGGCGAACTGTGCCTCGTGATAGTCGTTCAACATGTCTGCTACCCCGACATCAGCATCGTAATCCTCGACGCGTTGTCTCACCACCTCCTCTCTCGTGCGATGCGCTTCACCATGGAAGATCCACCGAGTATAGTCTGGCGTAAATCCATTCTTCCAAATATGTTCTACCATGGCCTTCTTTGGTTTTCTTTTCCGGTTGTCACATTTGCTGCACGGACAAGGGACTAGGCTAGCTCCTTTAGCAGCTTCGCCATATGCCCGTTCCACGAAAGCATCGGTCTTCCTAATCCATTCTGGGGTGACATCATTACGTCGAACGCGGCCCATGTACATCCACTCACGGTCCTCCATCCTCTAACATATATAACCGAGTATAGTTTAATATAGACATGTAATGCATGTACACTACGTTCCTACCTTCTAATAGGTGATGATAGGTCCTAATCCCACCCGCGGTTGTGTAGATGGAGTTAGTTTCCATGCTCTACTCCGATCCGAGATAGAATTTCGGCAGCACCTACCCGCTGTTCTCCAGATACACGTCCTAGCAGGGAGAGTGTACTGTCCGGAGAACAACAGTGAGGTGACGCCGAAACTCTATCTCGGACCGGAGTAGAGCATGAAACTAACACCATCTACGCAACCGCAGGCTGTCCAAAAAACGTGGACAATTCGAAACTGATACATTTGTAGATATGCAAAGATCTGCATATCTACACCGTATCTCTTTCGAACGGGAGACGCCTAACAGGGTTACGTGATCTACGACCATGATGCGGATGTAGAGGTTATACCTAGGGTGGCGGTGGAGTCAGGCTAGTGGGGCTGTGGCGGGTCGGTGCAGTGGCGACGCGAGGCAGACCCGCAGCGGCTAGGAAGACCTCTGCAAAAAAAATAAACAAGTCTGTCAACAAAAAAATTCGGCAGCACCTCCCCTGCACGGGGAGGTTTCCAAAACCTGCAAATAAAAGTAACAGCACGATGGCTGACATTCACACATATATCAACGGCACGATGGCCGACAATCACATTTAATCGACATCCATATCCACCATCACATTATATAGAAACTATTTTACTATCGCCACACAATCATATCTAATCGGCATACAACTAAAACTAGGACCCCTACACAATCATATCTATCGCCACACAAACATTATATAGAAACTTTCTACGTACTGCGCTACTGTGCTACTATCGCTTTTATTGTGAAGTGGAACTACTTATGTATATCAACAAAAAATACATCATGGTGAGTGTGCACACCCTACTCGATCTAATAAGTCACTTTCATCTCACAATACTCTTAGCCTCAAATTTGATTGTCCATGTCGTGATCATCTTTTATTGTGAAGTGGAACTACTTATGTATATCAACAAATGAGAATTAGTGCATATATATTCTCTATTGCCTAGCTCAAAGGAACGGGCATACAATCTAGCTAGTACATACGTACCTGCTGCTGGAGCGCAAAGATGTGTGCGACGCAGACGGCGGCGAGCGGGCAGACGACGCGACGCGGACGGCGGCGAGCAGGCAGATTGCGCGGCGCGGGCGGACGGCGCGGCGCGTGGCCGGACGGCGGCGCGTGGGCGAGGGCGTGGGCGACGGTGTGTGGGAAGGACGGCGGCGCGATGGCGGACGACGCGGCGCGTGGTCGAGGGCGTGGGCGGACGGCGCGGCGCGATGGCGGACGGCGGCGCGGCGCGTGGGCGGACGGCGGCGCGATGGCGGACGGCGGCGCGTGGCCGGACGGCGGCGCGTGGGCGAGGGCGTGGGCGACGGCGCGTGGGAAGGACGGCGGCGGGTGTGAAAATAAGAGTGAAAGGTGAAGGAAGGAGAAGAAGAGGCTGTCGGTCTGTATAATTAACGTCTTTGCCGAGTGCCCGCGATCTGGCACTCGGCAAAGATTTTTTTAAAATTAAAAAATATACTTTGCCGAGTTCCTTTGATCTAGCACTCGGCAAAGACTTCTTTGCCGAGTGCCTGTCTGGTGGCACTCGGCAAAGACTAGACTTAGGGTTTTTATAA
The DNA here is from genome assembly GCA_029449295.1 of Zea luxurians. Taxonomy (NCBI): domain Eukaryota; kingdom Viridiplantae; phylum Streptophyta; class Magnoliopsida; order Poales; family Poaceae; genus Zea; species Zea luxurians. Next base: position 471,538 of record JAOPSE010000308.1, on the reverse strand, counting down.
AACCTTTGCCGAGTGTCGCACGGCAGGCGCTCGGCAAAGCATTCTTTGCCGAGTGTCGAGGCTTGGACACTCGGCAAAATATATTTTTATTTTTTTTTATTTTGTTTACCAAACTTTTTGTGGTATGTTCCTACACTAAATAGACCTACATATACCATTTTGGGACAATTATAAATGTGTTTTCAATAGCTAGTAGATTTAGTTCATTTATTTGAATTTTTTCGGAAAATTTAGATTTGAAATGCAGGTCACTCGAAACTTAGAAAACTGTGCATGCAAAAATGATATTCATGTTACTTAGCATAGGTTACAACCGATTTCAGGAGCGGATCGGAAACTTTGAGCAACATGCTCACTAAACATGGTCCTGAACTTGCCATCCACATGTTTAAAAATTTTATAAAACACAAACAAAGTCAGAAAATCATGAAACTTGTCCACGTGTCATGATATCATATGTAGAGTCTGTGATAAAAAATTTAGAATGTTTGGAGAAAGTTGTGAGACATTATGTGTAGAAACCTAAGAGAACCACACATGAAATCATAGAGTTTCAATGTGGATCTCTTAGGTTTGTACACATAGTGCGTTACAGCTTTCTCGAAACTTTTTCAAATTTTTATCACAGCCTCTACATATGATATCATGACACGTGGACAGGTTTCATGATTTTCTGACTTTGTTTCTGTTTTATACAATTTTTAAACACCTGGATGGCAAGTTTACGGTCATGTTGAGTGAGCATGGTGCTCGAAGTTTCCGGTCCGCTCCTGAAATCGGTCGTAACTTGTGCTAAGTAGCATGGATATCATTTTTGCATGCACGGTTTTCCAAGTTTCGAGTGACCTGCAGTTCAAATCTGAATTTTCCGAAGAAATTCAAATAAACAAACTAAATGTACTAGCTATAGAAAACACTGTTACAATTGTCCCAAAATGGTACATGTAGGTCTACATAGTGTAGGAACATACCACAAAAAGTTTGGGAGACAAAATCAAAAAAATACAAATATAATTTGCCGAGTGTCTATAGAAGCCACTCGGCAAAGAGCAGTTTGCCGAGTGCCCAATATGTGGCACTCGGCAAAGAAGCCTCGTGGCCGAGTGCCAGCAGTTGGCTCTCGGCAAAGACTAACGGCCGTCAGCTTTGGAACGGCCGCTGACGGCCCTTTGCCGAGTGTTTGACACTCGGCAAACTTGTCTTTGCCGAGAGCCCCCTGTGCCGAGTGTTCAGCACTCGGTAAAGGGTCTCTTTGCCGAGTGCGGCACTCGGCAAAGCTTTCTGTGCCGAGTGCCCGACAAAAGGCACTCGACAAAGAATGCAACACTCGGCAAAGTCTGCGATTCCGGTAGTGCATAAGACATATATACGTTGTTGGCTATATCATAACTTATGCTGTAGCTATTTTAATTTACGATAAAGTAAATATTCATTTACAATATATATGTTACTAGGATTTTTAACATTTGTTATAATGTTATAGTTATAAGTTAGAAGAACTATATAATAATTACTATAACTTAAAGTGGCCACAAAATAAATTATTTTTATAATCTAATATAGAAGTATGTGTATATATGCTCTATTTGTCACCTAAGTTGATGAATCAATTGGTGCATCACCACTATATATATATATATATATATATATATATATATTGCTAGAAGTCCATATAAGTGTTGCTAGGTTTTATACCAACATATAGTTATGTGTTGCTTATGCTACCGTTGCTAGAGGCTATTGCAAAGCTTATTTAAGCGTTAGTAATTTCTATAAATAATCGTTGCGAAATTGCAACGAATACTTATGAGCTGTAGCAACACTTATATGTGTTAGTGATTCTTGTGGACCAGTTGACCTCTACAGGCAATTGCAACATTTAATATGTGATGTGCATGTAATGAACCATAAACAAATATGTATAATTTTTTTATTTGGATCAAAACAAATATATAGAGCAAGTGCATTGCACATTATCAATTTTCAAACTGGTATAGTCTCACACATGGCAAATAATCTAAAATCAATCTGTATTTAAAATAGTAGTAGCATTAAAAACATCATCCACAACTTAATTCATTACACAATGGTGAATTGACATTTATCGATAATAATCAAAGGATGACTCCTCATAACCAGACTCATTAGTAGACTCATCGCTCTCATCACTAATAATGCGAAATTAAATGAGAATCAAAGAAAAATCTTGAATCATAACCCTCATGTTGTCTGTCGATGTTCAATGGTTGAGATTAAATAATTGCCTTTTCTATCCGCAATTGAAATCAGAAAACTTTAATCCAGTGCACTAGCTTGTAAAATAGTGTATGTATTTATGAGAGAATTAAAAGAACTTACACAACTTGAATGCCATGCTATAGGATTGTTGTCTATGTCTCCAATAACCATGAAATTGTTGTAGGGTCGTATTAGTGGCTTGTCACACACACATATAAGACCGAGACGAACCATCCAAAATTCATTGCCCAATGGAGCTCCTCCAACTTGTAGCTTTGGGTCACAACTAAGTATTGTACCTAATGCAACCTTCTTATTCTGATTCCTCCAGCTCTTCACAAAAACATGAGAGCCAACCTAATCCATAGGTCCAAGTATATGATTAAATATATGCACAATACATACACAGTCATCGCAAGCAATATGTAATAGTACTATTTTTGAGCTAGGAGGTAGACATTAACTTGTACATCATTATAAAGAATATGTAATAATAAGCATGGTTATAAATGATGCACGATAGGGAATGGAATAAAAAGTGACCTTCAATGATGTTGAAACCCTACTAGGTTGTAGTGTGTCACCTCGTAGTGGCTTGATCTACATGTAACAACACACAAATTTGAAATACAATAAAATCATTAGCTTGGCACACTATACAAATTTGAAATAAATGAAAATGTAGTAGTATCATCTCATGATTTTCGTCAAGTGTCGAAGATTCCTCACTTGGAAATTGACCATACACTCGCTGATTTTAGAAAAAACAATAATATGGTGAATCAAATATGTGCGACTACACATCTGTAGGACTGAAATTTTGTATTGAGCGGCAATACCCTCCATTTTGATGTACTCTGAATATATTTAGTACTTGACAAAGAATTTTCTAAAGATCCCTGAAAGATGATGAATGTAATTTGTACAGAAACAACACTAACAAATAACTAAAAATATACATGATAAACTTTTTTATTAATAAGTGAATAACTGGTTCATATAAGGTTCATGAATAGAGGAATTTTTAGTAGTGTCCTGGTTCAGCACCTATGGTGTAGACTGCATTTAGTACGACATTTTTCAAATAACAACTTTTAATAGAATAAATGAACCACATCGATCATCACCTTGGATGCATTACTGCTACTATTTTTGACATTTAACGATGTAGAAACTCTACCACCTTGGAGTCCTCCTCGTGGCATTGGTGGCTTGCTCTGCACCTAAACACACACAATTTCATCAGTGAACTAGCTACAATCATATGTGAGGAAATCTATTATTTGCTGCAATTACTAGTACTACCTGTTGTGTCCTAAACACACACACAACTTCATCAGTGAACTAGCAGCAATTACTAGTACCGCCTGTCGCGTGCTATTCGCTGCTATATGTAACAATAAGCACAAATCATGAATAATGGAAATCAATATTAAAGTAAAATATGACTAACTTTTTGATTCATAGTAGGTTGAACATCTTTTGGTGCTGACAAAGGTTTATCAAGACATCCATGTAACAACACAAAAGTATTAAGGCATAAGTTGTTGAGTAAATACATTCTTGAACAAGTTTAGAATAAAGTTATTTGGATTTACATACTGACTTTTCTGTTGTTCCAAGGTATTTTTCAATTTAAGTATAGTATCATCTTCTGGACACGATTTATAAGTTTTTCTACCTGAAGTCGAAGAGATATTACATCTTCACTTGATGTTGTATCCAAAGATGTTAAATTAAGATGTTTTAGACACCTTGAATTTGATCCTTCGAACACTTGATCTGGATTCAGAAAAAGGCCAAGACCATGGACATGTCCAGGCTTATCTTCTCCTAATATTCTATTAAGTGCATCTCCTTTCCAAGCACACTTTCCTTTAATAGTTTCTGCTAATTCTGGTTGTTGTTGTAATAGCTCCTTCAATTCACCCTTGGAATAGCATGAAGTTACTATTAGTTCATTACACAAGTATGTGAGAACATATAACCAAACCATAGTTTGACGATACTAACCACATGTGTATTACTGTTATTGGTCTTATTATTCTTGTGTGTATGAATGTACAAAACAACCTTGTGTGGGTTTTTCTTTTCAGGATCTTGTTCCATCTAAACAAAATGTAGATTAATAGGTATGAATTAGGAAAACATTCAATCAGGTTTAAGAAACATATATGATGCATGTCTTTCACAAATATAGGTGTAAAAGATGTATCAATTCTTCTCTATTCTGCGCGAAACTCTTTGTTCCTATTGTTTTCCCTTCCTTTTTGTACAGTTCCTGCTATTCACCTCACTTTTATCCTACCGTATGAATAATAAATAAAAATAAGTGGCATTCAATTTGCAGTAGAGAAAAAATTCCATCATTATTCTAATAGGCATGAACCTATGCTTTTGGTAATGGTGTCGTCCAATTATTGACAAGAGCAATCCATTGATCAAGTAACACACTTTTTGGGGCATTGCTGGTATTAGCTTCTTTGCTCTTATGCTTGTCAAAATATATGGACTTCAGATTGGAGTTGTGTTGCCACCATCTCTCTCCAATTGTTCTTAGTATCCATTTTCCATGCTAGCAGGGTACAAGAATCTCTTCTCCATATCAATTGCAAAGGCCATATGAACATTTAAACTGTAAGGTTAGCAAGTACAATTATAGGTCGAACTTTAAAACATGAATACCTTTACTTGATTGAGTATGTTTTGTTTATTCTTTTCTTCCATGTTCCTATCTTTCTTGTGTATTAGTAGTCTCCAATCCTTGAAGCTTAAGCTACATAAACAACCATTCATGGCAACCACGCCAAGGAATTTTTCAAGTACTCCTGCCTCCTCGGTTTCATCTATCAAGTGAAACAATGAAAAAAACATGGGTAGTATTTTATACACGATATGATTTGTTCATTGCAGACTATATTGTGCGTACCAATGACGTCAATCTCAACCATCGCTGGCCGGATGGTCCTCTCCAGAACTTGGGTAAAATTCAGAAGGTTCAATGTTTTCATTATGATCTGTTAAATGCATATGCATGTCAAGGTAAGATTTAATTTTAGTATCAGGGGATGCAAGTAAGATGACAGTCAAGTACCTTGTGTATTGAACTCAGTATCATTGTTAAAGTCTAATTCCCTTCTTCAGTATTGGCATGACAAGCAGGTGATGCAACAAGATTATGGGCTAGTTTGGGAGTCCAAAACCCGGAGGAGATTGGAGGGGCTCAAATCCCCTCCTTATTCAATTTTGAATAAGAAGTGGATTTTAGCCCCTTCAATCCCATCCGGTTTTGTGGCTCCCAAACTAGCCCTATATGGAGTTTTCAGCCCATTATGCCCATCTGTCAAATACTCGTCAGTGCTTCGATCGATGCGCTTTCTGGTACCCCTTATCATATGTGGAAAGTCAATTAGTTGTGGCTTTTAATCCAAAAACAAACACTGATTTTATGTTTGAGCGTAAAATAGTGCCAGACGTAGCATAAAATATTGTTTTTCGTCACCTCGCATGGGGGTCCTGTTTTTATGGAAGATATAGTCGTCATCCACCAAATGTGCATGTGGTTTTAGATTTTTATGGCAGGTGCGGTTTTAGATCCAAAAATATGGTAGGTCCAAAAATTATGGCAAATCCAAAAATTGTTGTTCATGTGAAAAATTTACATGCAGGCTACTATGTGGGCGCAACCCACATTTAAGCGTAAAAAGTCTCAAGTTTGAGCGTACATAATGTGTGATATAATGTAAATGTTGATTTACTCCCAACAACAGCCTCCGCGTCCATGCAACTGCCAAAAATCAAGGGATTTGATTAGGGAAGTTGATTAGGGGGATTTAATTAGTTGAGTTGATTAGGAAATTTGATTTTTTTATAGTAGCCACGGACACCATAAATCAAGAGATTTCCTTTTTCACTGTGCTCACGAAAAATATGCATGTGGTACACTAGTGGACACACTACGGGTTTGAGCGTAAAATGCTTTAGTGGTTAGAGTAAAAATCCTCAGTTTTGACCGTAAATACCGAGCCAACGTGAGAGACGTTGACAATTCTGATGCGTTAGATTCATTATCGTAAAATTCCTAAAGTTTGAGAATAAAATAGTGTTAGATACAGAGTAAACGTTGATTCAATCCCAACCAACTGCCACCATTTCCACGCAGCCAACAAAAATCAAGGGATTTGATTAAGTGAGTTGATTATGGGATTTTATTAGGAGAGATAATTAAGGGATTTGAATTTCCATAGCAGTTACATACACTATAAATTAAGGGGTTTTCTTTTTCACCGTGCACACGAAAAATATGCTTGCATGACAGTGATGCGCACCCTAGATTTGCATAAAATCCTTTAACTTTTAGCGTAAAAATCCTCATTTTTTATCGTAAAATCGAGCCAATGTGTGAGCTGTTGATAACTCCGATGTGTTGTATTTATGATCGTAAAAATCATCAAGTTTGATCGTTATGATCATAAAAATCATCAAGTTTGATCGTAAAATAATGACAAATATAGCGTAAATATTATTACCATAAAAAAATACCAAGCCAAGTGAGAGACATCATGTTCATCATCATAAAATCCTCGAATGGAATGCGTAAAGTAGTGCAATGGTCGGCATAAAAAGTAATCATGGAGGCACATGGATTTTCATGAGGTTGTCGCTGGAGGATGCCCCAAAGCCGCCGGATCGAAGGAGATCATCGGTGGAGGATGCCCAAGGCACGCTGGATCGGAGGATGTCATGCGGCCCACGACGCGGAGGGTGAAGCCCTCGCGTGCCTCCAAAGAGTCGCCGCTGTCGCGCCTCTGGATCGGGGAGCCGATGTCGTCATGCCTCTGGGTCGAAGAACTGCCGCCGTCGTACCGCTGGATCGAGGAGCTGCTACTGTCGCGCCACCGGATCAGAGAAATGTCGCCGTCGCACCTCCGGGTCGGGGAGCCACCGCCGCCGCACCGCTGGATCAGGGAGCAACCGCAGGTCATGTGTCCGAAGGCCGCCGCTGTGCTTGGTGTCGCTGTTGCGCTCGTCTCGGGGCGACGCCGCCTTTCTCTCTCGGGGAACCACCGCCGCGCGCGCGCCTAGGTGGGCGCCATCGCTCATGTATCGGGGTGGATCGTAAAAAACAGAACCCTAGCGGTCTTGGGCTCCTTTTATAGACACCCGGGACCTGGTGCGGCTGAACCGAATGATAGGGTTGAGCTAGGGCTTATAATATACAATATATATATAGGGTGATGGTAATGGGAGCCCTGGGCTTTCATTAGTATGGGAAGCCCCAGTCAGGTATATCTACGCGCGCTCGATCTGGTTCTGGTTCTAGCTCGGGCGGATTGCAGCGTAAAACGTGAGCTAAAATAGCATAAATGAGTACGAAATTTAGCGTAAATCCTATATCTGTTTTGTAACAGCAAACGGGGCCTAAAATTACGGCGTAAAAATCGCATGCAGCCGATCGTGCACGGGTTCTGGCTCGGGCGGATTCCAGCGTAAAACGTGAGCTAAAACATTGTAAATGAGTACGAAATTTAGCGTAAATCCTATATCTGTTTTGTAACAGCAAACGGAGCCTAAAATTACGGCGTAAAAATCGTGTGCACCCGATCGTGCGCGGGTTCTGGCTCGGGTGGATTTTAGCGTAAAACGTGAACCAAAACAACGTATATGAATACAAATTTTAGCGTAAATCATCGATCTGTTTCGTAACGACGAATGGGTCCCGAATTACGGCGTGAAAATCGCCACAGACGCTGTCTCGGGCGGATTTCGGCATAAAATGTGAACCAAAACAGCGTAAATGAGTACGAATTATAGCGTAAATCATCGATTGATTTCGTAACGGCAAATGGGGACAAATTACGGCGTAAAAATCATGCGCGGGTTCTGGCTCGAGCGGATTTAAGCGTAAATCGTGAACCAAAACAGCGTAAATAAGTATAAATTTTAGCGTAAATCGTCAATCTGTTTCGTAATGACGAATATGGCACAATTACAGTGTGAAAATCGCATACGTTTATCGTTAGTTTCCTTGCATGTCGCGTAGTCATTTTTTAATGTAAAATGCATCGTAAAACTGGACCATTTGTTGTGTAACAACTCAAAAAAAAGGCAATGCACGGTTTAGATCAAGTAATGTGTACCTTAAATCTGCAGCGAACCCTGAAAGAAAAACAGGACTACAGACTCCTTAAGGTACTGACAAAAAGAATTGTGGAACTTATCGCTCAGCTTAGCAATCATTCTTATTGGGCCTGGCATTAGATAATGGTCACAAGTTCAGTACTCGGACAATGGAATAAGAAAGGAACCACTGGATATATATTTATGGCCTATTGTACTGGTCAAGGATATAAGCTAAGCCATGACTCTTTCAAAGCATGTGACACCTCACACAAATGCTATTCGGCTGCCCTTACTGCAACTACGATTGCAATTTTCATTTCTCTAAAAGTACTGTAGCAACAGCTGCAACGAACAGGGTGAATGGAAAAAACTGAAAATAGATCCATTTAGTCACGGACATTGCTTAAAGGTACTTCTATAATAAAAGGAAACATAACATATTATAGAGGCAACATCCACCTCGTAGTAAACATGGATACAATCAGAAGTTCATATTTTTCAAGAACAAATAGTGGATGGATGGAAAGGCAATGCTTTATAAAAGATAAAAAAACAAGGAGACCAAGCTATGTAACTCTGCAAGGCAGTGATTTTACAAAAATAGAGTGCTTGCGTAGTGCATAAAAAGTGATCCATGAGGTACCTGTAACCTGAACCATCGTCACATAACCATGAAGAGCTTGTGATATCGCCATTGCGACCAATTATACCAAGAGTTGCTCACAGAACGACCTAAATAAAAAATTCACAGATTTCAATAATAAATCCATCGATATTTTAACTAGGGATTCAAATGTTACAGACGCACAGTCACTCCTCAGATATATTGATATCCTCTCTAACAAAAATATATGGACAAACTATAGAAGATAAATAAGCGATTAAGCTAAGCTTGATCCTATGAATTTTAAGAATCTGGACAGAAAAAATTCTAGGGTTCTAGTTCTAATCCAAATGACCGAATATATCTCTCTGCGCACGAGGTTGTCATAAAATGCATCAAGAAATATCGTAAACTGGTGTAAAATACAACAAGAAGTGATATGAGGTAATTGTAGCGTAAAATGCAAGCTAACCATCTACAGGAGAACTGTTTTAGATTTTACAATAAGATATAATGTGGAGAAAACCATCGAGTTCCATATCTGCAAACGTAACATGAACTGTTAATATGATCTTTCCTTGTTAATATGATCATCTTTTCTAGCTTGTTATGACTAACATAACCTACAGTCTAAACTGAATGCACACTTGAGTTAGAAGATCAAATTACCAAAAGAAAAATCTCTTGAGTTAGAAGATCATATTACGACGAAAAGGTGCAAAAATACACACCCTGCTACACTAAAACTCAACTCTCTTTTCAACTGAATCCTTAATCTAAAGCCATGCTACACTGAATCCCCTGCTTACCTAAGTTCACTTCAGTTTCAGACTATGCAAAACAAACAGATGTTCCTAAACATTGCTTAACTCGATCATCTAACAAACTAACAGAGGGCCATTGAGGACTTCCTGGGTAAACAAATATAAAGGGCCATGGAGGATTTCCTAATACAGAGGTCTATGGAGGATTTCCTAATACATAAAACAACACTAGGAAAACAAATGCAGCTCGCCCCACTAGAACCAACCCTAGCAAAATCGAGCTTATGTCAATGGATTTGCTTGGGCTGAAAACAGGAATAAATAAATTCCAGTCTTTGCAAACTGAAAGTTATGTACCGGACTACATGTGAAAAGCACATGTGTATATATATGTATATGATATGTCATGGTAAACACCCACTTCTCGATATCGAGGGCATCCATCCCAACATATAGGAAGAGAAAAAGTCTCAGCAATGAAGGACAAAGTTGCAAAGGGATGCCTAATTGAATGAAAAAGTCAAAATAAATTCAGTCACCATCCATTTTTAAACAAAATAGGAACATTACTAGTGAAAAAATAGCAAGGAATAATAATACTAGATTGCACATTTGGTAGTTTTTTTTCTGGCAAAGGCTCAGAAGCTACATGTTCATCACAAACAAAGTACAATCAAAATATTTTAAAAATAATAATTTGAAGTAACACATATCATTACAACCGTGTAAAGCTTACAATTTCCCCTCCAACATAGAATATTTAGAATGATAGGCACTACCAGACCATCACCACCATTATTTTCTGGGCCACATAACAAGTATCCTTGATGTTCATTCAACTTGTAAACCTGTGTAGATTAGGAACATTTGCAGAAAACAACAAGTAAGCCGGCATAAAACTTATATTTTTAAAAAAGTTTTATTTAAGAAGGGAAACTAAAACTAATATATGTAAACACAAAATATGAGGTCGTACAGAATGTATACAACACATTATTACATTTGTTTTACTCTCAATATATATTTAGGCACAAGGTTCAGTTCACAATAAGGGTTATGGCTTTACAAGTCTACAACCAGGCATCCAGATTTGCTTAGACAAAGACTCATGGGGCATTCATAACCTTTTAGCCTTTTCTGAATGCAGGATGTGGCTGCTTGGCTTGAATACTTTGAGTCAAAAGTATTTGAACAACAAGAGGTTGTGTGGAATGGAACTCAGAAACCTGACGCATCAGTCAAGGACACCTTAGGTGAGACCTTAACAGGATACTTCCCACCAAAGAACATAATAAATCCTTGGATAAACTTATGTTCCACACTAGGCTAGTACAAAGAAAACTTGTTCACTGCTATTTTGATGCTCCATTTTAGACAGATATTCAGATATTGTATTGACTTTTACTTTTATCCAGTGTATCTGATCTTTTTGATTGCATAAATCCTCACCAACTTCATTTAGACGTCCTACATTTAGGCACCAGGTTCAGTTCACAATAGGGGTTATTTTTCAAGGTATATTATTTTATTCTTATAGATATTTCTAGACGAACGCTGAACATCATTCGACTGCATCAAATTCGAATCGGAGGCGTACCTTTTCCTCCTTTCCTCTTTCGCCGCAGAGAGCAAGGGGGTTATTCTCTGGAAAAAGGAGATACTCAAGCATAAAGGTTGGTTACCTTTATTTCGTTCTGCCTTAATAATCTGAAACGAGGCGAAAGACGAGAAGAGATCGGCAACATCGCGAAGAGTGGAGAATTGAAACGGGGGTGGACAGGACAAAGCAGAAGCACCGACCGCCGCCGGTGCCGGATCTGGTGTGGGCCTTCGGCACGGCGTCGTAGTCATCGCCGCCGCCGTCCTTGTCCTCCTCGGCGGCGCCGTTCTACCCCTTCCGGCTCTTGTCCACCCTAGCAGCAGCATCGGCGGCCTGCTCGCGGACCCCCTCGACCTCTCCACCCGCCACCGCATCGCCGTCCGCGTTGGGCTGGGTCCCATGTTCCGAGATTAGCATGGGGACGAATGAGATCCCCACCATGGATCTCGGCTATGGGGCACGCCGGGTGAAGATGTGAAGTTTGGTGAGATTGGAGCGAAATTTCAGGGGCACGGAGGCGGTTTTGGTCAATATGACTAGATGCTCGGTTGGGTTTGGTCGAACCAGACTTACTAGGTTGGCTAGGGCTTCATTTAGTTATTAAGAGCCCAGGGCTCTAAATACTATATATATATAGGGTAGGTATAACGGGAGCTCTGTGCTTCCAATAGTTAAAGGAAGCCCAGGCCGACCACCCCTGCAAACTGGTTCAACCAACGCGCCCAACCAGGCTGTCGGGTGCGCCACCTGCCCCACGTCTGTTAGCGAAAAAAAGGAATGCATGCATGAGTCAAACACGAATTTATGATGAAAATAATGTGCAATGAAAGGAAATGAATTACACGCATAGAAAAAATCGTATTTAATGGTTAATTTGCTTCATAAATATAGTATCCCTCGAACAACCGTGTAGCTAAACACATTAGAACTAGTTTATGATTTATACTTATACTAATTATACTACACGGTGTAGGTATTTATGCAATTCGGTACACTGCGTAAAAAAATCTAGCATGTTGTTCACTAGTGGACGCATCTCCAGGTTGGAGCGTAAAAACCTTAAGTTTTAAGCATAAAATCTCTCAATTATAAGCGTAAATACCTGGTCAATGTGAGAGGTTGATAGCTCTGGTAGGTTGTTATTACGATCCTATTTTTATGGCAGATTCGAAAAATATGGCAGCCGCATGAATGCAGTTTATATTTTTATACAGATCCTAAAATTATGGCAAAATGCATGCACGAGTCAAACACGTTGTCTTGCATGCGCGTAAATTTAGGAAAGATATGTGTGGCGGTTTCTATTTTAAATGCTTTATTTCCTCCATAAATTTAGGATCACTGCAACAGACATGCAACTAAAACTCGTAATGACCATTTTATGCTATATACTGATACTAAATATGCTACACTGTGTAGATAATTATGCAATTCGGTATACTGCGTAAAAATCTGCTACCAGCTGCATACACACGAATTTATGATGGAAAGAATATGCAATGAAAGGAAATGAATTGCATGCATAGAAACAAAAAATCGCATTTAATGTTTTATTTTCTTCATAAATATAGGATCCCTCCAACAGCCATGCAGCTAAACGCATTAGAACTAGTTTATGATGTATACTGAAACAAATTATACTACACGGTGTAGGTATTTATGCAATTCCTTACACCGCGTAAAAAATCTGGCATGTTGTTCACTGGTGGACGCATCTCCGTGTAGAGCGTAAAAACATTAAGTTTTGAGCATAAAATTCCTCAATTATAAGCGTAAATACCGAGTCAATTAGAGGTTGATAGCTTTAGTAGGTTGTTATTACGATCCTATTTTTATGTCAGATCCGAAAAACATGGCAGCCGCATGCATGCGGTTTCTATTTTTATACAGATCCAAAAATTATGGCAAAATCGTGGGAGTTTCCATTGCATACGCGCAAATTACGAACAACATAAATCAAGGAATTGCCTTTCTAATGTGCATGCAGTAAACTGATATACGAACTTTGTGTTAAAGCATAAAATCATACAGTTTTTAGCGTAAATAATACATGTGGTAGGCATAAAACACAATAAACGAAAAGAAAAATGCGCCGGATCGGAGGATGTCACGCGCGATCATCGCTGCGCGCATCTCGCCCCTTCCGTGACGTCGCTCGCTCGAACATCGCGCCTCATGCGTCGCCGTCGCTACTCGCACGTCGACGGGCGTCGCTTGCTCGCCGGCCTTGGAAGTGCCGCCTCCTCGGGGCTTCGGGGACGCCGCCGCTTGCCCGCACAATGGGCCTCACTGCGGATCGAGGAACCTCCGCCACCGCGCGTCAAGGTAATGGAGTTGCGGCCACCGGCCTGGGATCCGTCGCCGCCGCACAAGGACGCTGCCGCCGCTCGCCCTCTGGATCGAGGGCCGCCACCGCCGGCCTGGGAACCGCCGCCACCGCATGTCGAGGTCGGGGAGCCACGGCCACCGCAGCCACTGGCCGGGGTCCACCGCCGCGCGCGCTATCGGGCAACCGCCGTCGCTAATGAATCGAGATGGGGCGTGAAAAACTGAACCCTAGCCCTCCGGGTCCTGTTTTATAGACGTCCGGATGTGGTCCGGCTCGACCGGATTGCACTGTCTGGCCCGGGCTTCCTTTAGTTATTGGAAGCCCAGTGCTCCTAATATACAATATATATATATATATATATATATATATATATATATATATATATATATATATATATATATATATATATATATATATATATATATATATATATATATATATATATAGTCGGCAAAAGCAAGAAATCAGCTAGCTGCTGCTGCCACAAAAGGCGCATGAACTATTCGCCTAATTGCGTGCTCCATATGCTTGGCCGTCGGTTCAAGTACTGTTACTGTTAGTTCACGGGGATGGGGTCTGGGGATCATACATTTTGGTTATCCTTCAAGGACAACATGCGTATTACTTCGTATAGTAAACCTTTCCTGGTAGTATGCAGAAGATGTATTTATTTATTTATACTAGAAGAATACCTGTGGTGGATGATTTTAAATAAAATTATTATACTCTACTACTATGCTTACTTAGATTTACGAATAAATATCATATATATGGTAGCGGATGGTGTAGCGTACTGATCCGAACAATTGAATACATATTAGTGAATAATGTAATTAATTTGAATGAAGCATACCAAAATGTAAATGTGGAGGAATTCTGAATGGTTCATAGATGTTCCGTAGCCTGATAGATAGGATCGCCGGGAATTAGAAAAAATATAACGGGCCTATTAGAACGTTTGGTTGAGGAGCCAAAATAGAACGGAGCCGTTCCATCCCTGATTCTACATCTATCGCACAATTCCTTTTGTCCACACAAAATCTTGTCAAGCCGACCTACAACATGGATGTCATGTCGCTTTTGGCAGGAACAAGGCGACGCTGGTGACGACGAGGAGTCCATGGCACGCAATAATCAACCATGCATGATGAGCGAACTGGCATATATCCGTGAGTAGCTTATCGCTCTCCCTATACCCACACATTCTGATCTGCTGATTGCTGAAGAATGAACAGGAGCGTGCACTGCACGCTGTTCAGAGAAATGGTCTCCTCGAGGACATCTCCCATCATTCCTCCAACATTTCTCCTCCCATCAGTAGATACTACACGACGCCTTCAATCATTCACCCCATCCAGCTCCCTCTATATGCTACAATTTAGTTATTTAACATTTTTTCATCAGTTTTTGATGTTTTAAAAAATCGTAGACTATTTATATTTCTATAATACACATTGTTATCAAATTAAATAGCTCAAAAAAATAATATGGTAAAAAATGACGTAATTAACATATGGAGAAAGTTAGAGCTCACCCCATATTTGTACTATTCTTTCTATTCATTAGTAGGTGTGTGTCCGTGCGTTGCGACGGAAGTTAAAAATTAGTATAAAACATAGATACAGAACGCCAAACATCATATCAATATGATAGTTAGCTGCCCGTGCGTTGCTACGATTTCACTGAGATCGTCAAGTCACCCGCAACAAAGATGATCATGTATTCCTAGATATGGTTGCTTCATATCACTTCATTTACCAATGCAAAGAAATTTCTAGCCATCCTCATCAACATACTCATTCATATGAACTCTATAAAGTAAATAAATTAAGAGCAGGAAAGGGCAACTTAAGCAAATGTCAACTTTTGTGCTAAACTTTTGATGATTTATGTGTAATAGCCAACAATTGGTGTGGCCTTTAATTATAAAATTATGCGTAATGGGAAAACACTTCCTGTAATGGTCGAAGCAACTTATAGATACAAATAGAATTAGCCCTTATATGTTTCTCTAAAAAAACTAACATATCTAATGGCAATATTGTTTCTGTCAAGAATCCATCAACAACTATTGTTCCAATACACATTCTTTGCACCACAAAATCAGGATAAATTGCCAGAAAGACATTCTCATTGCAAAAGGCATCAGGTTCTTTGCTACTTCCAACACATTCTTACACCAATTTATTACAGTATATTTTAATACAATTCCAAAAAAGGGTCAGAAAACACACAATGAACAAGTTCATTTTCACCTGAGCTCCTCTGTCGGGGACTGTAATTAGGGGTACCCCCAATGCACCTTAATCCGGCTGGAAAACATCTTCAGAACAAACCATAAACGACCGATAAAGCGCGGGCTCCGTCTGCCAAGGGACGCGACCTCATCTGAGCCCAGCCTCGGGCAAGGACAGTAATCCTGGACGAATTCACGCCTCGCCCGAGGGTCCCCTCAGTCAGCAGACACACCCTCGGCTCGCCTGAAGCCCAGCTCGGGCAGACTTTGTCGTGCAGCGACCTCGTCCGAATCGCCTTACCAACCGACCGTATCGCATGCGCATTTAATGCGGGGATCGCCTGACACCTTATCCTGACACGCGTGCCTCAGTCGGCAAGGTCGAAGTGACCGCAGTCACTTCGCCCCCTTTACTGACCGTTTTGACAGGAAAACAGCGCTGTTCACCCCGCTCCGGCAACTGTGCCAGCTATCAGGGAAGGGCCGACAACAGCAAGTCACGACCTCCCCCGAGTTCGGCCTCGGGCGCAACTGGGAGCTCCGCCTCGCCCGACCCCAGGCCTCAGCCTCAGCATCGGCCTCGGGAGAAGGTCTCCGCCTCGCCCGACCCTAGGCCTCGACCTCGACCTCGGCCTTGGGAGAAGATCTCCGCCTCGCCCGACCCTGAGCCTCGGCCTCAGCCTCGGCCTCAGAGGAGTCGCCACCTCGCTCGACCTCGGCCTCGTATCAGCTACGCTACTGGGGATCCATCATTGCCCTACCCTTAGCTAGCCGCCTCAGGCTACGAAGGAATAAGACCGGTGTCCCATCTAAGTTACTCCGGTAACAGGTAATGATGGCTCCCCACGTGCGCCCATGACATCGGGTGCTCTCAAACCCCCTACGGAAGCAAGGAAACGTCAGCAGGATCCATGCCGCACCGCCAGGTATGCTCCTACAAGGCTCAAGGCACCCCTCCGATGGCCACGTCGGCGCACCTACAGGGCTCAAGGCACCCCTCCGACGGCCACGTCGGCGCATCTACAGGGCTCAAGACACTTCTCTGACGGCCACGTTATTACCTGTACAGGGCTCAAGGCATTTCCCTGCCAGCCACGTTAGTACATAGCTACACCCCCATTGTACAGCTGGGCATCTCCTTGCATCTATAAAAGGGATGTCCAGGGCCCCAAGAAAGAGGGGAGAGGGGGGAGGGATGAGACGAAGGTGCAACGTATGAACACACGGACGCACGACGCTGACGAGCGGAGGCAGCCAGAGTAGGAGAGACGCGGTACAGGCAGCCTCAGACAGCTCGCCTCAAGGCCGAACCCTCTCCTTCTCTCTCTCTCTCTCTCTCTCTCTCTCTCTCTCTCTCTCTCGCTCTCGCTCTCCCGCAACGCTTGTAACCCCTACTGCAAGCGCCCCCTAGTGCAGGATAATATAAGCCTCATCCCATCGCTTGTGTTCCATCTTGCATCGACCCATCTGGACAGGGGCACGCGACACTAAAATTTACTAGTCGGTCCGGCTGAGGACCCCCCAGGTCCGAAACACCAACAGTTGGCGCGCCAGGTAGGGGCACGCTGCGTGTTAACGAATACTTTCTTGTTGAGTTCCAGATGGGTAGTTTTCAGCGCCCTCTTCAGCCCAGGACGGTGCTCCACTTCGGAAGTCTCGAGTTCATGTCCCTCGACGGCAGCTACGACATGGTACTGCTCCCTCCGCAGCATGACAACAACGATGGTCGACGGCTCGCCCGGCGGAGGCAAACTCGACGATGGCATCTCCCCACGGTAGAAGAGGAACACCCGGGCTTACCTTGCCACCCTCCTCGCTGGAGGAGACGGAGACGGGGCAACCGTGGCCAGGAAGGAGGCGGCACCTCATCGGCTGTCAAACCAGCGCGAGTCAACGACACCGGCACCCCTGCGGGGGACATGTCGGGTGTTGTCCTCGCACCTGAGACAACGACTGGCGTCGCTTCCCCGCAATATGCCAACCCCAAGCGGACTGATGACGTCAGCACCCTCACGAAGGATTTAATGTTGGGCGTTAGCCTCGTACCTGAGATAACGGTGCAGTCCGTCCCCGACGCGACTTCGCCACCGTCCATCAACCAAGAGGTACCATCCGTTTTTCACCCTGTTCCCTTCAGATTCAGTTTCGATCCGCCAAGCGACCCCGCTACGGTGAGTGCTATCGCTAGGGCATACCCTGACCTTCCGGGGTACCATATGTGGTCAACTTGGGACCGACTGACGGCCGTCTCAACCTCCAGACCCGCGGGTTCCGAGGAAGAGGACGACCCCGATGTCAGTTGGGATTTCTCCAGACTCCGTGATCCTAGTGCCATGCGCGACTTCATGTCCGCATGTGACCACTGCCTCTCCGGCTGCTCTGATGATGGTCACAGCCTTGACGACGAGGGTTGCGACCCAACTCGCGAGTGCTTCCACATCGACCAGGAGGATCACGGCGGAGAAAACCACCTTGGTATGCCAGGAAGTGATGGTGCCCTTGCACCTGCGTCTCGCGCTGAGATCCCGCGGGAGCTAGCTGTGGTCCAAGTCCCTGTGGGGGGTCAGGACACACAGCTTGAGCAACTCCGCGAGATGCAGGCCAAGCTCGACGAAGAAGCGGGCCAACTTGTGTAGGTCCGGCAAAACATCGAGCAGGAGTGGGCAGGCCAAGCACTCGCTGGAGGAGCGCATCTTCGGGCCCAGGACGTCCGGCGCTGCATTGCTGACGATGCCAGGGCGATGCCGCCCTCGGCCTTCAACGGGGCCGGCCAGAGCCTAGCCGCAACCACAATGTTGCTTCGGACAATGCCGAAGCCATCCACCACCGAGGGGCGACGTATCTAGGGCGAGCTCAAGGGCCTCCTGGAAGACGCCGCTGTCCGACAAGCCGAGAGCTCTGCCTCCCGGAGGCGAGAAGACCCCTCGGAGCATCGCACAGCGCCCTCCCGACGCATGCGGGAGGCCTCGGTCCACACCGAGCGCACACGAGACGGGATGCCTGCGGCCCCGGATCGCCTCGGCGCCGAGCAACACTGCCGCCATCGTCGAGCCTGCCTCGAGGAGAAGGTGCGCCGAGGCTACCATCCCAAGCGCGGGGGACGCTACGACAGTGAGGACGATCGAAGCCCCTCACCCGAGCCACCAGGTCCATGAGTCTTCAGCCGGGCCTTACGACGAGCGTCGTTCCTGGCCCCGACTACCATCACCAAGTACTTGGGGGAGACAAGGCCAGAGTTGTGGCTTGCGGACTACTGGCTGGCATGCCAGTTGGGAGGGGCAGACGATGACAACCTCATCATCTGCAACCTCCCCCTTTTCCTCTCCGACGCTGCCCGAGCCTGGCTGGAGCATCTGCCTCCTGCGCAGATCTCCGACTGGGATGACCTGGTCAAGGCTTTCGTTGGAAATTTCCAGGGTACATACGTGTGCCCTGGGAACTCATGGGATCTCTGAAGCTGCCGCCAGCAGCCAGGGGAATCCCTGCGAGAGTACATCCGGAGGTTTTCGAAGCAGCGCACCGAGCTGCCCAACATCACCGACTCGGATGTCATCGGGCATTCCTCGCTGGAACCACATGCCGAGACCTGGTGAGCAAACTGGGGCGCAAGACTCCTACCGAGGCGAGCGAATCGATGGACATCGCTACCAAGTTCGCCTCTGGTCAGGAGGCGGTCGAAGCCATCTTCCAAAAAGACAAGCAGCCTCAGGGAGGGCAGAAGGAAGATGCCCCTGAGGTGTCCGCCCAGCGTGGCGTGAAGAAGAAGGCCAAGAAGAAGACGCAAGCGAAACGCAACACCATCGACACGGATCTCGTCGCTGCTGCCGAGCACAGGAACCCTCGGAAGCCTCCCGGAGGGGCCAACGCGTTCGACAAGATGCTCAAGGAGTCATGCCCCTACCACTGGGGTCCCGTCAAGCACACCCTTCAAGAGTGCGACATGCTCCGGCGCTACTTCAACAAGGCTGTACCCTCGACAGAAGGTGGCAAAGACCAAGGCAACAACAAGGGGTGCGACAAGGAAGAGGAATTCCTAGAGGTCCACAACTACTTCATGATCTACGGCGGACAGGTGACGAACGCCTCGGCACCGCAAGCAAGAGCGCCGGGAGGTCTGCTCGGTGAGGGTGGCAGCGCTAGTCTACCTAGACTGGTCCGACAAGCCTATCACCTTCGACCAAGGCGACCACCCCGACTTCGTGCCGAGCCCAGGAAGGTACCCGCTCGTTGTCGACCCGATCATCGGCAACGTTAGGCTCTCCAAGGTCCTCATGGACGGAGGCAGCAGCCTCAACATCATCTATGCCGAGACCCTAGAGCTCTTGGGGGTTGATCGGTCCGAGATCCGGGCTAGTGCAGCACCCTTCCACGGGATCGCACCCGGAAAGCGTATCCTGCCCCTAAGACAGGTTGACTTGCACGTCTGCTTCGGAACTCCCTCCAACTTCTGAAAGGAAACCCTCACCTTCGAGGTAGTTGGGTTTCGATGGACCTATCACGCGGTGCTGGGAAGACCATGCTACGCCAAGTTCATGGCCATCCCCAACTACACCTACCTCAAGCTCAAGATGCCTGGCCCCAAGGGAGTCATCACCATCGGGCCCACATACCGCCACGCTTACGAGTGCGACATGGAATGCGTGGAGTACGCCGAGGCCCTCGCCGAGTCCGAAGCCCTCATCGCCGACATGGATTGCCTCTCCAAGGAGGCACCCGACGCGAAGCGGCACGTCGGCAACTTCGAGCCAGCCGAGGCAGTTAAGTCTGTCTCTCTCAACCCCAGCGACGACGCCGGCAAGAAAGTCAGGATCGGCTCCGAGCTTGACCCCAAATAGGAAGCAGTGCTCGTCGACTTTCTTCGCGCAAACGTTGAAGTTTTTGCGTGGAGTCCCTCAGACATGCCGGACATACCGAGGGATGTCGCCGATCACTCACTAGACATCCGAGCTGGAGCCCGACCCATGAAGCAGTCCCTGCGCCGTTTTGATGAAGAAAAGCGCAGGGCCATAGGCGAGGAGATCCACAAGCTACTGGCTGCAGGGTTCATCAAAGAGGTATTCCATCCCAAATGGTTAGCTAACCCTGTGCTTGTAAATAAAAAGGGTGGGAAATGGAGGATGTGCGTAGACTACACTGGTCTAAACAAAGCATGTCCGAAGGTTCCCTACCCTCTGCCTCGCATCGATCAAATTGTGGACTCCACTGCTGGGTGCGAAACCCTATCCTTCCTTGATGCCTACTCGGGCTATCACCAAATCAAGATGAAAGAGTCTGACCAGCTTGCGACTTCTTTTATCACACCTTTTGGTATGTATTGTTATACTACAATGCTATTTGGCTTGAGGAATGCAGGTGCCACCTACCAGAGGTGCATGAACCATGTGTTCGGAGAACACATTGGCAGGACGATCGAAGCTTACATTGATGACATCGTCGTCAAAACAAGGAAAGCCTCCGACCTCCTCTCTGACCTTGAGGTAACATTCAGCTGCCTGAAAGCGAAGAGCGTAAAACTCAATCCTGAGAAGTGTGTCTTTGGGGTCCCTCGAGGTATGCTCTTGGGATTCATTGTCTCCGAACGAGGCATCGAAGCCAACCCGGAGCAAATCACGGCCATCACCAACATGGGGCCCATCAAAGATTTGAAAGGAGTACAAAGGGTCATGGGATGCCTTGTGGCTCTAAGCCGCTTCATCTCGTGCCTCGGCGAGAAAGGGTTGCCCTTGTACCCTCTTAAGAAAGGCCGAGCGCTTCACTTGGACCCCCGAGTCCGAGGAAGCCCTCAGAAACTTAAATGCGCTCCTTATAAATGCGCCCATCTTGGTGCCCCCCGCTGCGAAAGAAGCCCTCTTGATTTACGTCACCGCAACCACTCAGGTGGTCAGCGCTGCAGTCGTAGTTGAGAGACGAGAAGAAGGGCACGCACTGCTCGTCTAGAGGCCAGTCTACTTCATCAGTGAGGTGCTATCCGAGACCAAAGACCGCTACCCGCAAATCCAGAAGCTGCTGTACGTAGTGATTCTGACACGGCGGAAGCTACAACACTACTTCGAGTCTCATCCGGTTACTGTGGTGTCATCTTTCCCCCTGGGAGAAATCATCCAGAGCCGAGAAGCCTCGGGTAGGATAGCAAAATGGGCAGTGGAACTCATGGGCGAAACACTTTCATTTGCCCCTCGGAAGGCCATAAAATCCCAAGTCTTGGCCGACTTCCTGGCTGAATGGACTGACACACAGTTGCCAACGGCCCCAATACAGCCCGAACTTTGGACCATGTACTTCGACGGGTCGCTGATGAAAACCGGAGCAGACACGGGCTTGCTCTTCATCTCGCCCCTCGGGAAACATGTGCGCTACGTATTGCGCCTCCATTTTTCGGCATCAAACAACGTGGCCGAGTACGAGGCCTTGGTTAATGGCCTGCGCATCGCCGTCGAGCTAGGGGTTCGCCGCCTCGACGCTCGTGGCGACTCGCAGCTCGTCATTGACTAGGTCATGAAGAACTCCCACTGCCGCGACCAAAAAATGGAGGCCCACTGCGACGAAGTTTGGTGCTTGGAAGACAAGTTCTACGGGCTGGAACTCAACCGTGTTGCTCGACGGTACAACGAAACAACAGATGAGCTGGCGAAAATAGCCTCGGGGCGGGTGACAGTTCCCCCGGACGTCTTCTCCAAGGATATATATCAACCATCTGTCAAACTCGACGACGCGCCCGAGCCCGAGGAGGCCTCGGCCCAGCCCGAGGTACCCTCGGCCGCCGAGGGTGAGGCCTTGCGCATTGAGGGGGAGCGGAACGGGGTCACACTGGTCCCGAACTAGCAGACCCCATACCTGGAATATCTCCTCCGAGGAGAGCTGCCTCTTGACAAAGCCGAAGCTCAGCGACTGGCTCGGCGCGTCAAGTCGTTCGTTTTGCTGGGTGATGAAAAGAGCCCCTCAGGCATTCTCCAATGATGCATATCCATTGCCCAAGGGCAAGAGCTGTTACAAGAAATACACTCGGGGGCTTGTGGTCACCATGCAGCACCTCGAGCCCTCATGGGAAACACCTTCCGACAAGGTTTCTACTGGCCAACCGCAGTGGCCGATGCTACTAGGATTGTACGCTCCTGCCGAGGGTGCCAATTCTACGCAAGACAGACGCACCTGCTCGCTCAAGCCCTGCAGACAATACCTATCACTTGGCCTTTCACTGTGTGGGGTCTGGACCTCGTCGGTCCCTTGCAGAAGGCACCCGGGGGCTTCACGCACCTGCTGGTCGCCACCGACAAATTCTCCAAGTGGATCGAGGTCCGACCCTTAACCAGCATCAGGTCTGAGCAGGCGGTGGCGTTCTTCACAGACATCATCCATCACTTTGGGGTCCCAAACTCAATCATCACCGACAATGGCATGCAGTTCACTGGGAAAAAGTTCCTGGACTTCTGCGAGGACCACCACATCCGTGTGGACTGGGCCACCGTAGCTCACCCAATGACAAATGGGCAGGTGGAACGCGCCAACGGTATGATTTTGTAGGGACTAAAGCCAAGGATCTACAACGAACTCGGCAAGTTCGGCAAGCGGTGGATAAAAGAGCTACCCTCGGTGGTTTGGAGTCTGAGGACGACGCCGAGCCGGGCCACGGGTTTCTCGCCGTTTTTCCTAGTCTATGGGGCCGAGGCCATCTTACCCATGGACTTGGAATACGGTTCCCCGAGGACAAAGGCTTACGACGACCAAAGCAACCAGACCAGCCGAGAGGATTCATTGGACCAGCTGGAAGAGGCTCAGGACGTAGCCTTGCTACACTCGGCGCGGTATCAGCAGTCTCTGCGATGCTACCATGCCCGAAGGGTTCGGCCCCGAGACTTCCAAGTGGGGGACTTGGTACTTCGGCTGCGACAAGACGCTCGAGGGCGCCACAAGCTTACCCCTCCCTGGGAAGGGCCCTTCATCATCACCAAGATTTTGAAGCCCGGGACATACAAGCTGGCCAACGATCAAGGCGAGGTCTACAGCAACGCTTGGAACATTGAACAACTACGTCGCTTTTACCCTTAAAATGTTTCAAGTCATTCATGTATCTCGCTTTCTTTACATGCGTAAATAAAGTCTAACCATCAAGGAAGGATCAGCCTTGCCTCGGCAAAGCCCGATCCTCCCTCAGGGGCTAGAAGCGGGGAACCCCCTCTGCGTCAAAATTTTTCCTCGTAAAAGTCTTTTGCCGGAACGTCTTTCGAGCATTTCGACTGCGTCGATAACAGAATCCTAAAGACGAGCAAGAGAGGCCGTAAGCGGCAAGGCCGACCGAGCCGAGGGACTCCTACGCCTCCGGGATACGGATACCTCACTCGTCACCTTCCGCGAAAAGGTAGCTCACGCTCGGATAAGTGATTCTGCTACCGAACAAGTCATAACGCTCGAAAACTTTTCCAAAACGACTTTTCGTGCTTCTCGGCTATATCGATAACGGAATCCTGAAAACGACAAGAGAACACGTAAGCGGCAAGGCCGACCGAGCCGAGGGACTCCTACGCCTCCGGGATATGGATACCTCACTCATCACCTTCCGCGAAAAGTAACTCACGCTCGGATAAGCAATTCTGCTACCGAATAAGTCCTAACACACGAAACAAGAGGAAAGAAAACACAGCTTTATAACCCGACAGTTAAAATGTTTAGGCCCCGGTGGCTGCAAAAAACATACGCATACTTCAAGCAAACTGTTTCTGCAGGTTCAGACATCGGCAGGGGGAGGAACGGCACGCTCAGCATCATTTCCACCCTCGGCAGAATCTGGCCCGACCTCGGGCGGCGACACGGGAGGAAGGACCTCCACCTCGAAGGAGGAAGCTAGCGCCGCGCTTGGGCCCTCGACAGCCGCGTCAAGCCTCGAGACCTCGGCTAAGCTAGCCTCCTCTTCGTCGGCGCCCCGCGGAGTCTGCTGCGCACATGGCCGCCCAAGGCCCGTAGGTGACTCTGGGGAGAGCTACCCGAGGGGACGTCGTCGAGACCAAAGGCTCGGCAGAAAGCCGAGATAGCCTCGAACATGGCCATGCGCTCGACCTCCTTTCGCTCAGCCACCTCGGCAAGTGTCTTGCAGTTCTTGACGGACTCATCAAGAGCCGTCTCGAACTCTGCAGACAGCAGGACAACATTCTTCAGACACAAGGAGAAGAATGGAGACGAAAACAAAGTCTCAAAGCGGGGAAAACGCCCCTTCGGCCCGAACACCCTAGCTTGGGTGGACCAAGCAGACCCGACGGCCACGGCCAGACCCTCCGCAAGGGTCCCGGCCCGAGCGATCGCCTCGGGGTCCAGAAAAGGGGGAGCACCCTCTGCGCTGAAACTTTCCTCGGAAAAGTTTTTCCACCAAAACAACTTTCGTGCATCTCGACTGTGTCAGTGGCGGAGTCCCAAAAACGAGCGACTGAGACCTTGAACGGCAAGGCCGACCGAGCCGAGGGACTCCTACACCTCCGGGATACGGATACCTCACTCGTCACCTTCCAGGAAAGGCGGCTCACGCTCGGATAAGTGATTCTGCTACCGACGAACAAGTCTTAATGCTTGAAACAAGAGGAAAGAAACATGGCTTTATACCCAAATGTTCAGGCCTCAGTTGCCACAAAAAACAAACACACGTGCTTGGGGTAACAATGGTACCTAGACTTAGACGTCGGTTGTCCCGACCTACGACAGATGTCTTAGTACTCAAAGCTATTACATCTCGCTCTCAAGAGGGTACCATTACAAATGGGACTCCATCTCCATTCCCACGGGAATGAACAACCTCCTTACCAGAGGGGCTGCAAGATAACGAGCTCCGAGCAGCTCACCGGCGACCACTGCACCAGCAGCGACAACGACCTCTGCCTCGGGCGGCTAGACAGCAGCAGCGATGGCCTCAGGGCAAACGCCACTGTGAAAAGGCCCTCGTTCACGCCCCCTCACGGGGGACAAGAACGAGCCATTAAAGCCAAAGAGCCAGAGGTCCGGAGCGCAGGTGGCACCGACGGTCTCGTCGGTAGAGACAACCGCTTCGGCAGAGGAAGCCCCACCAGCGGCGACCACCGCCTCAGCACCGACGACAGCGGCCACCTGCCCACCAACACCGCACTGGCGAACGGCGGACGCCCCCAAAGTGCACCGACAGGTCCTCACTCCCGTCCTCACCAAGGCCGTCCCAGAACACGAGTGTCGCCCTCGCGGCGTACGACGTGTTGTGCGACCCCACGGTGCAGCCGACGGCACAAGGAGGACCTGGACGTAGCCGACCTGCGCACGGCACGACCGTCGCCCGGGTGGAGGACAGTCAGCTACACCCTGGCCAGGCAGCAGCAGTTCGCCTTCCCTCGCATGGCTAGAGGACGCCTCCTCCGCAGGGCTGGAGGATGCCCTTCTCCCCCGAATGCTGGAGGAAGAAGCGGGTCACCGACCCACGCGGAGGCAGGACCCCACTCGACGCGCCCTCCTCCTCAGCCCAGATGATGAACATCCTTGAAGCTGAGGGCAAGGCAGAGGCCGCAGCCCGGCTTGCTTCTCCCCACCACAAGGCTGGTGATCATCCCTACGGATGACCATTGGTGAGGGAATGCAACCGGGCTGCATGATGAAAATCCTTGAAGCCGAGCAATGACTAGATAGCGCCAACCCCCACGGGGTCACGCTCCTCCAACAACAACAAGAAGAATGCAAGACCACCGGCATTGCCACGGGCGCAAGCAATCCGGTGGTGAAGTCGCCAAAGGACACCGGCACACCCCATCTAGGGGCTCGGAAGGCGGAGGGGCACGACAGATGCGAGGAGTGCGAAGGCATGGCTACTCCCCGGGGGGGGGGTTGCTCCCTTTTTAAAGGCAGATCCCCTCACTCGCACCCCCAAGCGTCACGGGCAAAAGTCTCCACCGACGTGCTCCAGAGTTCCCACCCCACGACACGGGGCTGGGTCCCACACGTCATGCGAGCTGACCTGAAACGCGGAGAAGGAAAATCGCTGCACGCGAAGCACGTAACCGCCCTGCGGTTATAAGCGTTCCCGCATCATCGCCGAAACCAGCGGTCGGGTGGGCGGGCTGCCACGC
The DNA here is from genome assembly GCA_029449295.1 of Zea luxurians. Classification (NCBI taxonomy): domain Eukaryota; kingdom Viridiplantae; phylum Streptophyta; class Magnoliopsida; order Poales; family Poaceae; genus Zea; species Zea luxurians. The sequence continues at coordinate 444,575 of JAOPSE010000308.1, read as the reverse complement.
GGGGAGCATGCAACCGCACCACGGTTGTGCACCCTTTCGACATCGTCGCATCCGGAGGTCCAACACGGAGGCCCGGTCCCACATGTCATGCAATCGGCGCGCCAATCACCACGTGCAAAGAAATCGCACCGCCATCTGCGCCAATGCTACGTCTTCTCGACTACGGAACCAACGCAGCGACTCAAGGCAGCCCTGCGCGTGACCCAACAGTGCCCAGTAAGTGTGACGGTCACGGGTCACTCAGCCGCGGGGATAGGCACGACGGTCAATATGATCAGAGGAGGGCCGGCAGTAATTGCAGCAACAGGCGTGCGAAAGCCGCGGTCCAATCACCTACAGGTTCGCATCCTCTCCCACAGCATAAAAAACGACGCACCCGTGTTCTGTTTCTCGAACGACTCGCGCACGCGCAACAGACGCCCCGCGAATCGCCCGTCCTATCGCATTAACTCCTTGGCAGGACAAGCGACACCTCCGGCAGGCGAAGCGGGCGTCGTTTCGTCTTCGTCATAATTACCGCGTCATGAAAGGTGTGCCACATTATTTAAATTTATATCCTTTTCCTTTTCCTCTCTCTCTTGCCACAGGGACCGGGAAAGGGGATATTGCGAAAAGGATCCTTCCCAGCGAAGGAAACGGGCCCCGAGCCCTCCTACTGATCAGGGATTCGAAGGTTGCGCCCTCTGGGGTTCGGCAACCGCCCAAGAGCACTCGGGCTCCGAGCCCTTTACTGATCAGGGGTTCAAAGGCTGGCTTCTCAGAAGGGTTCGACAACCGCCCTAGAACACGTAGAGTTAGGGATGACCCTAGGTACGTCCATTACATGGCCGAGGCTCGGGCTATGCTCCTGAGGTACCCTAGGACTTTTCCAAGACCAGCGGGAACGATTTGTAATGGAATCCCACCGGAGGGAGGCATCGAGCCCTCGGATCCTATCGAATGGGTCCGGGTCCAGCAAATCACCTGCAGGTACTTTTGGAGCGCGCCTCTGGGCCACTAGCCGACCCTTATCGAACGGGGCTCGGCCGCTCGGGTGTCCACTCGGATCTCCCGTTAGCAGCTCACCAGAAACACCATGTTCGGTGCCCCCCGGGGGTAACATGGCGCTTTCCCCCCCTTCCTCCTTGCGGAAAGGCAACGAAGGGGCGTACAATAAAAGTCAAGACAGTCCTTGATCGTCCTCTCGCTCCGTGCAGAGGCTCGGGGGCTGCTCTCGCACCAGGCTACGGCCGAACCATTGACCACGTCAACAAACCAGCTTGAAAACTCGGAGCCTGACCGTGCACCCGGGCTGCGGCCGGGCCGCATGAGGGAGCAACAAGGCTGACCGAGGCATCGCAAAAAGGATTAAGACCTCAGAGGAATCAAACCACTCCTCCGAGGCCTCGGGGGCTACACCCGGCGGGTGCGCTCGCGCACACCCACCGGAACAAAGCATAACCGAGAAGGGCTGGTCCCCTTGCGAAAAATCTGATAGAACCTCTAAGCGAGTACCTACACTCCCTTCGAGGCTTGGGGGCTACTGTCGGGGACCGTAATTAGGGGTACCCCCAATGCACCTTAATGCTACTTCCAACACATTCTTACACCAATTTATTACAGTATATTTTAATACAATTCCAAAAAAGGGTCAGAAAACACACAATGAACAAGTTCATTTTCACCTGAGCTCCTCTGTCGGGGACTGTAATTAGGGGTACCCCCAATGCACCTTAATCCGGCTGGAAAACATCTTCAGAACAAACCATAAACGACCGATAAAGCGCGGGCTCCGTCTGCCAAGGGACGCGACCTCATCTGAGCCCAGCCTCGGGCAAGGACAGTAATCCTGGACGAATTCACGCCTCGCCCGAGGGTCCCCTCAGTCAGCAGACACACCCTCGGCTCGCCTGAAGCCCAGCTCGGGCAGACTTTGTCGTGCAGCGACCTCGTCCGAATCGCCTTACCAACCGACCGTATCGCATGCGCATTTAATGCGGGGATCGCCTGACACCTTATCCTGACACGCGTGCCTCAGTCGGCAAGGTCAAAGTGACTGCAGTCACTTTGCCCCTTTACTGACCGTTCTGATAGGAAAACAGCGCTGTTCACCCCGCTCCGGCAACTGTGCCAGCTATCAGGGAAGGGCCGACAACAGCAAGTCACGACCTCCCCCAAGTTCGGCCTCGGGCGCAACTGGGAGCTCCGCCTCGCCCGACCCCAGGCCTCAGCCTCAGCTTCGGCCTCGGGAGAAGGTCTCCGCCTCGCCCGACCCTAGGCCTCGGCCTCGACCTCGGCCTCGACCTCGGCCTCAGGAGAAGATCTCCGCCTCGCCCGACCCTAAGCCTTAGCCTCAGAGGAGTCGCCACCTCGCCCGACCTCGGCCTCGTATTAGCTACACTACTAGGGATCCATCATTGCCCTACCCTTAGCTAGCCGCCTCAGGCTACGAAGGAACAAGACTGGTGTCCCATCTACGTTACTCCGGTAACAGGTAATGATGGCTCCCCACGTGCGCCCATGACGTCGGGTGCTCTCAAACCCCCTACGAAAGCAAGGAAATGTCAGCAGGATCCATGCCGCACCGCCAGATATGCTCCTACAGGGCTCAAGGCACCCCTCCGACGGCCACGTCGGCGCATCTACAGGGCTCAAGACACTTCTTCGACGGCCATGTTATTACCTGTACAGGGCTCAAGGCATTTCCCTGCCAGCCACATTAGCACATAGCTACACCCCCATTGTACAGCTAGGCATCTCCTTGCATCTATAAAAGGGATGTCCAGGGCCCCGAGAAAGAGGGGAGAGGGGGGAGCGATGAGATGAAGGTGCAACGTACGAACACACAGACGCACGGCGCTGATGAGTGGAGACAGCCAGAGTAGGAGAGACGAGGTACAGGCAGCCTCAGACGGCTCGCCTGAAGGCCGAACCCTCTCCTTCTCTCTCTCTCTCTCTTTCTCTCTCTCTCTCTCCCTCGCTCTCGCTCTCCCGCAATGCTGATAACCCCTACTGCAAGCGCCCCCTGGTGCAGGATAATATAAGCCCCATCCCATCGCTTATGTTCCATCTTGCATCAACCCATCTGGACAGGGGCACGCGACACTAAAATTTACTAGTCGGTCCGGCTTAGGACCCCCGGGTCCAAAACACCGACATCCTCCATCTTCAGTTATGTCATTCTTGCCCTCATTTTTCACATCAACTCATCCATCTTCAGTTCTAGGTCATTCTTCCTCCAAGCGCTAATTCTTTGACAAGGTCTCTCATAAGACTAAATGACAGTGTGTTATGCCATATGAAAATAGTACGGGTATCTAGAAATTTTCGTCGAAGGTCCTACACAGAAATTATGAAGAGTTTCAGTATATCTGAAACAAAGAAGCGATATTAATGAGGATGGCACAACATTGCAACTATAAATGGTATAGGAACCGTCATCCAAACTATTCACTTAGCTATTCCAAACTATTCACTTAGCCTACCTTGAAACACTGTGGTCCCAGTTTTTTGAGAGCTAATCATTAGTCCTAGTAATGCAAGGAACTAAAGCTAATTCAAGGTGAAAAGGGATGTGACATCACAAAGACGCCTCTTGCACAACAAGATTGATTTCTATGGATACGAATGGTTCACAACAAGAATGGTTGTATTTTACAATAACATCTTGCACAATAATATTGAAACAGAGGGAGTGGGAACAAAGCACTTACCATAGTTGAGATGAGCAACACAACCCATAGCATCAATGCCTTCTGCATACATCTTAATAGAATGAAAAATACCATGTTAACAAATAGCTCTAGAAAAGTGAGCCCCCAAATCTGGTACCACTAAATAAAAAACTATTGAATTCCAGTTATAAAACTAACATGGGATATCAAAATCAACAAATGTTCATTAATCAAGTCACTGGGCATCCCTTATTGCTCAGGTGGCTCACCTAGAATCTTCCCTTGTCAAAACCAATAATGTTGCATGCTACCTGCAAGAATAGTAAGACCAGAGATATAAATAGATCTTTACACTGATTGACCATTAAGACAAACATTAGGATTCCATAGAAAACTGCATGGTATGCAAGTACGACCGCCCCTTGCGAGGGTTTACTAACAGAACTTATGAACATATTTGTTCCTTTTGTTCACCTTAATATAATGCTTTCAAGTCCAAACTGATGGCCCATGTTTCAGAGTTAGCGTCTTCACACTGAAATATGGTTATTCACTACATATTCCCCCGAATAAGTGTACACACATGGATTTACAATTATAAACATGTTGTTTAGTGAAACCTGGGAGAATAGGACAACATCAAGCAATCAGCATGATTTTTTTTTCCTTTTTTGAATCAATGGAGGCAGGCAGATAGAGCATGGACTCACTAAACATTTTTTATATACGCGGGCATTGGACACAAAAATATATTTAGCCACAGCATGGGATCTTTAGATATTTTTTATATGTGGGTATTGCTTCCCACATTGGTTGGTGCTGCAACTATTACAATTTGGTAACTTAGTAGTGCAGAGAATACTGGGTATAAGCACTTCTCAGTTTGTGGTTACTATACAATCCTCACACTGCAAAACTTTGCAATTAAAGGGAAAATATCCTATGAAGATTTTGTTTTTATGGCCCCACAAGCTCAAAGTAGGTACAAAAGCATTAATACACAATCACAAATTAAACCAAAGCAATGCGAAACTGCTAAGCCACAAAAACATCTATATGTATCTTAGATACATCAATTGAATTAGGCTAACATTATTTTGCTAAAAATTGCATATCATCATGAGATGACATAGGGATCAGATCACCAGGCTGAACTTTCAGCTTATTATGGGCATCTGCAGCTTCGGTGTAACAACCAATCATTGACCAGCTTTGTATTGGCATACTCCAATTGGAGGCCCAGTCTGATTTGATTGCGCTTGGCAGTATCCACAAGTTTTTTTACAGATGATAAAGCTTAGCACCACAAGACAGCCATCCTCTCTCATAGAATTCAACTAAAAACATGGAAGAATGCATCACGTCTAAACTTAGAAGGAAGAAAACAACATTATGATTTTTGTCATCAACATGAGGCATTAGAATAAGATGGCAATTATCTAATTTCATTTTGTTTAATAAAATGAATGCATTATAGGAGTCACGACCACAATAACAAAAAATGTGATTTTCCCCCAACCCCCAGGAATTATTAAAGCACGGTTCAGAAGAACAAGAACTTGCAATCACATTCCAAGGAGGAAATCAAGGCTCACCCCGATGCTCTCAAGATGTTGACGATAGCCAAAAATTAACGACGGTCTATGCCTCTAGTCCTCTAGGTCGTGACAGATGCCACACGACGCTTGCAGCCGCAAGATCATTAATAAATCTGGCCACAACCATTCCCCCATGGAGTGCCTTTGCTGGTTCCCTCCCTCTGTTAAATTAGAAACAACCTGGATGGATATGACAGTAGCTCTCGTTTGATCAAGCTAATCCAAAGTGTGATTAGTTTCGTTGGAAAAAATAACCGAGGAGCAGGGGGCGAGCGCATGGATAATAAAAAATAAAAAATATTGATTAGTTCTTGAAACAACAAAAGGATGAACAAACATCTGATTATAAGTTGCAAAAAAGGTTTATTTTCTTTTTGCTAACATCTGATATCAGAAATCAATACATATCCAATCAATCCACTAATGGCAGGCAATCTAGCAAAGTAAATTCACAAAACAATCTGGGCATGTCACATATGTAGTAGCCCAGCAAAGGGAACCTTTTTATACATTATTAACTACTTTTGTAAATTAATACTAAAACAAATCTACTACTCTGTAAATGAATACAATGGATTCAATCCCAAGGATACTACTGCTACTTATCTACGCAAAATAGACAAAAAGGACATTCGAAGCACAACAAATGGTCCAAACTAACCTTCTTTCCTTCAATTGTTTCAGGAACATCCCAATTGGCAATACGCTGAGCAAGCCCCTCAGCAATAGCAGTCTTTACAACACCAGGCTCTCCAATTAGGCAGGGGTTGTTCTTTGTCCGCCTGCCCAAAATCTGAGTAACACACTCAATCCAATTTGCCCTGCAGAAGAAGATAGTGATAACATCATTTCTACGTCTGTGAGTATACCAGAGAGGTGGGAGTGGGTCGGCATTGCCGCCGCTGCCGGAGCGCGCCATGGAGATGGGAGCGGATCGGCGTCGCATCTGCCTTGGCACGTGCGGTTTGACCGGAGCACTTCAGGGAGGTGGGAGCAGGTCGGTGTCGCCACCACTGCTAGAGTGCGCCATGGAGATGGGACTTTGGGAGCTAGTAGGGTTGCTGATGGAGGGCGCCATGGAGGTGGCCCCGAGGGCGGCGACATCATGTACAGAGCGGCCCGCGCCAGTAACGGACCTGGAGCCCACCTCGACGAGAGCTCCTGCCATGGGGGCCACCTCCATGGCGCCTTCCCTAGCCGCCGCGGAGATCCAACAGCCCCAGAGAAGGCTCTGCGTTGGTGGCGGGGATACAGTGGTCATCACTGTGCCGCGGGTGTGGGGCCATAAGGGCATCACACGTGGGTGGTAGGGGAGGGGGAGGCCGCGGGGGCACGATAGGGTGAGCCTCGTTCCATGCGCGTGTGGAGGGGGATTGCGGGCGCGAGGGTGATTGCAGGAGCGAGGGCGATCTGGGTGATTGTGGGCGCTTTCCTTCGAGCTTGGGCGAGCATCACGGTGGAGGGGCCATGAGGGGGCGAGGTATGCGATAATGGCGGGATGCGGGTGAGTTTCCATCGACGAGCAGAGCCAGGGCGGGGGCACGGTGTACCCAGTGGGGGAGCAATCTCCGGGTGGCTCTCACGAGCGCTAAAATCTTGGGATGAGGACGCGGCCGTTGCGGGGAGATGAAGCAGGCGGGCACGGGCGCGGAGGGGGCGAGCGGGGGCATGGTGATGCCTCGGTGCATGCCCTCCTTGCGCTCTTAAGGAGTAGTATAGATGAGCGGGAGTAATCTAGCCTTAATCTAACCCTAGTATTAGTCTACCTCGACCTATTACTTCATCTCTAGGTGACTCTACGCCGCCTAGGGACGTCCCAGGTGGCATGTCGATCTTGGAGCACCCCTAGAACTCTCCTCCCCGATGGGATCTCTCCCAGGGCGAGTTATAGGGTTCATCGTCTGGCCCAGAGCACGGACTGTCCGACACACGAGCAGAGGAGACCTGCTCCTGCAGCGAGGTCGTGGACCATCCGGCCCAAGTCGTGGGCCGTCCACGCTCCCGCAGAGAGCACCGCCAGGTGGTTCTTTCTAGCGTTTGGTACCAAATCGGTGCCAACACAGTTTTTGGTGACTCCGCTGGGGACAAAAGGGTGTTTAGATCTACTAAAAATCAGCATCTAGATGGTCGGTTCTAAAGACCACGCCGACGTCTCCGCCACCAACATCATCAAGTTAACCTTAGAGGCACTACAAGCTGATGACCAACAACACTTTGATGAACAAGTGAGGCACGAAAAAGTGCTAAGACAACTTGCCCAACGGCGCGAGAAGGTAAAGGAAAAGTACCTATCATACATCATGGTGGATCGCCACCAGAAGATCATCTGTTAAGGAGAGATCGATATGGACTCTCTCCTACCTTCGCCTCAGGCTCCCCTTGTAAGTATTCTAGATCAATATTTTAAGGCTTTCATAGAATAGCGGGGGATCAATTAAAACAATATATAGATGAATCTGTCAAAGGATGGGTGCGCTCGTATGAAAAATCTATTGTCTCTAGTTTCCCCTCGCATGAACCTAATAAGAAGCTACCAGCACCTAGCACATCGACTGCAAATGGGTCATCCTATACCCAACCATTGTATGGTATGCCAATGAATACGATCATAGCACCACCACAACCGCCGCCTGCCACGTGACCGGCTCTAGACATAGTTAGACCATCTGAGAGTCATCTTAGACCGTCCGGCTACGTAACAGAACATCTAGTATATTTTGTTGGACCGTCCGAACCTACACAGGCCCACACATAGATCACCCAAGTAGCGCCATATACGGTCGGACCGTCCCGGTATAACCTCAGATCGTTCGGTCCTGTCGCAGACCATCCGGTCCCTTACGCCGAACCGCCAGGTACGCATACATAGAACAAGGAGTTTAGTATGCACAATTTTTGCACCCATCATAGCAGCACTATTCTATCCCACTATTATAACCATGTCGTGCCACCTCATATATGCACAAGGCCGAAATATTCTTTAACCACTAGAGAGCCCGAGACATATAGGGCAGGAGGGGTGGCATTAATAGGACACAACACGCATTTTGAACATCCCTGGGAGGAAAGCCGACAAAATAATGTCTGGCAACATGAGGTTTTCACCCCCCCAAACTTAATGGAGTGTCACCAGACGTGATGGACATGATTAGGGACGAGGTAGTTGGGTTGTTCAAGGACAAACTCGGTGTTGGTGTGTCAGGCACAGGGTAGTCGTATCGAAATCCTTATAATCACTGATTTGACCGTGTCATATCCGTAGGGAATTTGGATACCGTATTTCTTAAGTTTTCCGGTGAAGGTGGGAAAAGCATACATGAGCACATAAGCCAGTTCTTAGCACACCTAGGAGAATTGGTTGATAGTGAAGCCTACCACATTCATTTATTTTTGATGTTTTTGCATGGTACGCAACCCAACCACCTAACTCTATTAAGTCTTGGGGGAATTAGAGCAGAAATTCCATAAACACTTTTTTCAAGAGAACATGAGTTAGAATTAGCTGATTTAGCTTCAGTCCAACAGGGGCACGAAGAAATGGTTAATGATTATATCCGGAGGTTCCGGGACACTAGAAAGTGATGCTTCCAAATCCATGTCGTGGACAAACAACTAGCGGAGCTGACTTTTAATGAGTTGCGATCTTACTTAAAAGAAAAATTAGATAGCACTTAGTTCTTTTCATTAGTACAGCTGCACCAGTGAGCGCTAGCTTGTGAAAGCCGAAATAAAGAAGCATCAAAATTGACTGGCCATAAGGTGCATCTAATGGAGCGTGATCCAAGTAATTCAGATGATGAATTCATAGATGTATAAACTACTGATAAACTTGTTTGGCCAATGAAGGCCAAACCTTTGGCATGCTCTTCTTTACTGCCGGTTCAGAACAATTGACAAGAAAAAATAAATTTACTTTTAGTGTTGTCAAGTGTGATAAAATATTTGACAAGCTATTAAGAAGTGGTAACATTAAAGTGATTCATATTATTCCTTCTCTAGATAAACTGAAGAGACGTGCTTATTGCAAGTGGTATAATTCTTTTTCTCATTCCACAAATTATTGTAATGTTTTTCGTCGATAGATACAATCGGCCATAAATGAGGGCCGGCTGAGTTTCTAGGAGATGCAAATTGATAAGCAGCTATTTCCTATCAATATGATAGAGCTGACGGATATAAAAGTCTTGGTTCGGTTGGATGTGACCGATAAAGACAAATGCAAAAATATTATCGTTGGTAGTCCTCGCATGTCAAAAATATTGTAGTTAGTAATTAATCAGAAATCTCTAGACAATGACTAATAAGACTGGAGGCGTCAGGGGGCAAGCACGATCGGCCAACCTATTAAAGATCTTGTCCCGCCGCCCGCGCATCGTGTACGGTCTCTCAGGCTTCCTATTCCGCGCATCGTTGTCCCGCAGAGAGCACCGTCAGATGGTTCTTTCTAGTGTTTGGTACCAAATTGGTGCCAAAAGAGGACAATTCCACCCCAAAACTCCCTCTACATGGGGTGAGGGAAAGTGTGGGGAACCCTTGGAGATGGGACTAAAGCTCCCTCCACGCCACACCTTACCAAAACCCTAACCAGATGAGCTAATCCACAAGCAATTATCAGGCTTAGGCCGACTCCAGTAATTCACCTAAAGTTACACATAACCACTGTTTTGCACTGTAGATTGCATTATTTTTATAATGTAGTTTGAATATAGGTATGGGTATGGATAAGCCGCTGGAGATAGTCTTATGCACAGATGCACATGCTATCGCATGAAACAACCTTTTTGTACAGAGAATTAAATTAACAGATCATGTTGACCTGAAAACAAATATGATGTATGGGCGGAACCGAGAAATGAACGAGCGTATCAGAAATAAGTTTTTTACTAGTACACAACGCACGCCCTCGTGCGCGTCAGAAAATAGAAGACTTGTGGTACAGAAGAGATATATTTGATTATGAATTAGAATGTTGCTAAGAGGAATATATAAATTTATATAAAGGATTATCCACTTTCTGAAGAATGGGGTTTCGTTCTAACAATTTTTGTTTCACTGGATTTAAAACCAATATTAAGACCGGCTTAAGTACCAGTTTTAATTCTGTAGATCCATGCAAAAAAAATTAGTATCGGTTATTGTCCTCAATCGATACTAATATTGGTTAATTTAGTACCGGTTCAATATAAGAATCGTACCAACACATTTAGTGCTAGTTCTACCAAAAACGGTACTAAAGTTTAAATTTTTAGTACCAGTTGGAAACACCAACCTGTACTAAAGATCCCACAACTGGCTCAAAAACTAGAGACATCTCTAGTACCATTTTTTGTAAGAACTGGTACTAAAAGGTATTTTCATTTTATGCCAGCGTAATTGGGATTTTCGCCAAAATTAGGTAAGCACCGATTCTTTTATAAAACTAGTACTGAAAGTGAAAGTGAAACATTCATTACGGATTCTTGGCTAAGGGTTTCCCCTATACATGCAGCCCCCAAGCCTTTCGTATTCGTGAGGACTGAAAGTGTTAAGTGCCATTAAGTGTGTCACTCTATGTGTGTACCACTGAAAGTTTTGAGTAGGTGTGTTTAGAGTGATGCCACATCCCCTGAGTATCTTTTACACACACTCAAAATAATGCCCATCCATGTTTTCTGTTTACTCTCTAATTTTTTTTATTTTATATGTTTCTACATAGGAACCATCCTCACATTGGTCACAGTGAAGTGGAGAAGATCTTGGAAAATAAACTAGTCCCTAGGTAGGAAACAAGAAAATATGTCTTATCCCTTAATTGAATTTGTTCTTTATTTCCTGCTAGTTTGTTGTAAGGGCATTTACATCCCTCGCATTATACCCTTCTCCCGGAACCCCTTGGATGGAGACAGTCTAGGGTAGGATAGGGAAGAAGGATCTCAGACGTATTTTCACACTTTTTTTACCTAAAATATGTAATACTATCTTAAGATTTGAAAGTCGCCTAGAGGGGGGTGAATAGGCGTAATCTGAAATTTACCACTTTAAACACACACTATAAGCCAGGGTTAGCGTTATAACTTAAATCAAGTCCGGGAGGGAGGGAAAAACAAATCAAATAGAAATGAGCGAATGAACATGGTGATTTATTTTACCAAGGTTCGGTTCCAAAGTACCTAGTCCCCGTTGAGGTGGTCACAAAGACCGGGTCCATTTCAACCCTTTCTCTCTCTCAAACGGTCATTTAGACCGAGTGAGCTTTCTCCTTAATCAAACGGGTCACTTAGACTGCGCAAGGACCACCACACACTTAGGTGTCTCTTGCTTTGATTACAAGTCACTTCGGAACAAGAATGAGGAAGGAAGAAAGTGATCCAAGCAACAAGAGCGCAAATGAACATGAACACACACTCTCTCAAGTCATTAGGTGGTTGGAATGAATTTGGGACTTAGAGAGGCTTTGATCTTTTGAATTATGTCTAGGATTGAATGCACTAGCTCTTGTATTGAATGAGAACTTTAGAAAACTTGGATGCTTGGAGTTGTGGTGGTTGGGGGTATTTATAGCCCTCAACCACCAAGTAGCCGTTAGGGAAGTCTACTGGCGATGGACGCACCGGACAGTCCGGTGCGCCACCGGACAGGTACTGTTTACTGTCCGGTGCGCCACCACGTCACCCAACCGTTAGGGTTCTGGAGCAGTCGACCGTTAGCACCATTGTCTTTTAGTGGCACCGGACAGTCCGGTGCTACACCGGACACTGTCCGGTGTGCCTCTGACTCTGTGCTCTGACTATGTTGCTGCACTGTTCACGCGTCAGGTACTTTTGCAGTCGACCGTTGCGTGCAGATAGACATTGCCCGCTGGCTCACCGGACAGTCCGGTGGCACACCGGACAGTCCGGTGAATTTTAGCAGAGTGTGCTGGCGGAAACACGAGAGTGGCTAGTTTGAGTTGTACGGTCCTGGTGCACCGGACACTGTCCGGTGGTGCACCGAACAGTTCGGTGCGTCGTTCCTCAGTACACTCAAGTTTCTTTTGCTCCTTTGTATTTGATTCCTAACTTGAATATTTATTGGTTTGTATTGAACCTTTATGCACCTGTAGAACATGTATTCTAGAGCAAACTAGTTAGTTCATAAATTTGTGTTAGGAATTCAACCACCAAAATTAATTGTGGAAAAAGGTTAACCCAAGATTTATATATCCAATAAATGAACAACATGTACATTTGGATATTGGTATGTGCTCATATCCATTGTAAATAGGTTGTATTTTTATATTAAGCATATTTATTAATGTATTATCCATCAATATCAAATCTATGTAGAAATTTTTGAAATAATTTTAGTACCGGTTTTTGTTTAGAACCTGTACTAAATCCTATTCTTTAGTACTGGTTCTGGGCTAGGATCGGTATTAATGACTCAAATTAGTGCCAGTTCTTGGATACAACTGGTACTAAAGCATTACCATTAGTACCAATTTTACACAAGAACCTATACTAATGTGCGAAATACATAATCTCTCTTAAGTCCCACGACCTTTGTAACACCCTGATTTTGGGGTATAAAATTTCTTTCTAATTATCACCCAAAATCAGGTGTTACTCTTCCTTTTCTCACTCTAGGCTTTCTCTCTCTCTCTAGATCCTCTCTCTCTTTTTCCTTTTTAACTAGAAATAGCTTAAACTGGTGAAGGTTAATTATTTATTTTTGCCAAAACCTTATGAGTCATGACATGTTGCATCATGCTGAGTTTAAATATTCTTTGAAGTGTTGCACAAGTTTGAATTTATTTGAATGTGAAACCTAGTTGGAGTTTGAATTGGAAACCCTAGAGAAAATAAATAGAAAAGACATTAAGGCCGGCCCGTGTGCGTCCGCGCCCGCGAGCCCTCTCTGCCTGACAGGCAAGCCCCACCTGTCGGCGCAACCCCGAGCGCCCACTCTCCCTCGCTCTCTCACTACCCAGTGGACCCAGCCTGTCGGCACCAGTTACTTCACCCGCTCGCTCTCTCTCTCTCTCTGCCCCGCGGGCCTGGTTCACCAGTGCCGAGCCGTTGCCCCCGCGCGTCCCCTTTTCTCTCTCTGTGCCGTGGGCCTGCCCTGTCAGATCCACCTTCCTCGCGCCCACCGTGGACCAGCGCGTGCGCACTCTCGCACGTCACCGGGTTTCTTGGCCACGACGCCCGCCCACGCGCCCCGCTCCCTTTTTAGAGCCCCGCCAGTGCCCCGCACACACCCCTCACCTCATTTCGCACAGCTTCACCCTCTCTCGTGCTCTGCCCATGCCGCCAGCCGCCGCTGGAGACCCGCGCTCGTGTTCCTGGCCATCCAGCTCACCGGAGACTGCTCCAGGCCTCCCCAAGCTGTGCCCCGAGGTGAGACACCCGTCCCCGTGCCCAATTTCCTTTATTGCGCCTATGTTCGTCCAATTTCGCCTTCGTCGGTGCTCGGCCGCGGCGGTCCGCCGTGCTCGCGCGGTGGCCAACCGATTTAGCCCGGTCTAGTTCCCCGGTGTTAGTCCCTAAGGTGCATCTGCCTCTGCTGAAGCCAGCCCAGGCCTTAGCACGCCTTAAGTCCCCTCCCCTTGGCCGGAATCGCTCACCGGAGTTTCTTCGACCCGCCCGAGACCCTCTCACCGCCGTTCTCCCCTCTCTGCCTATGGATTCATGGTCTCTTCCCCGCCATTGAGTTTGTTGTGGCACCCTCTTCCCCTCTACCCAACTCCGGCGACCTTGGAGCCACCCAAGCTCGCGCCTGCCTCAACTTCGGCGACCTCACCGCCGCGGAGAGGAGTGACGCCGCCCGCAGCCGTCTGTTCCCCGGTCTGATTTCCCTCCGTCCGATCTTGATCACACGGCCCGGACCGTGGGATACCTCTTCACACGCGCGCCTGACCCACCTGTCCCACCTGTCAGCGCCACCCGCAGCCGCTCATCCGTCCCGGTCTGACTTTTCCCCATCCGATCTTGATCAAACGGTTCAGACCCCTCAGACCCCCCTCGAACCCCCTTTGGACCCATTGGACCCCCTCGGACCCCTCCCCATCCGATCTTGATCGAACGGCTCAGACCCCCTCGGACCCCTGTAGCCGTCCGTTTCCCCTCTGGCGCTGGGCCCACTCGGTCAGCGCGCTCTCCCCCTCTGTTGCTGACACTCCCTGCCCCGCTTGTCAGTGCTTGCCCACCCCCGCGCGCGCCCTCGGTCGCAGATCTAATCTCAGCTGTCGGTTTCTGATGCAACGGTTAGATTACCCCGATACCCCTTTGCGTGGCTGTTTTGCTTAAGAAACCCCCTGGTTTCAGGAAATCAACCCGCCGTCCCTGGTTTTCGCGCGCAGGCCCCTGTAATCTTGCAAATTTAGCCCTGGACTTTTAAATAATCATAGAATTAACCCTGATTTCATATTTTGAATTCCCAAACTAGTTTATTTCATATCTTTTTCATATGCACTCCAAATTTGGTGATTCAAATTGCAAAATGTTCATAGAATTATTCTCTGTCTAAATAAAATAGGTTCACTCACTATCTTCACACTCTAATTTTTATGATTGAATATGAACTAATGTATATGCATGTTTTATTTATTTAATAAAATAAATAAAAGGAGAACCTTAGAGATTTAATCATGTTTAAACTTGTGAGATTAATGATAGGCATTACATAAGTTCATCTCTGTTCTAAATTTTAGGTCACCATAAAATAAATTGATCTATGATTATGTACTTGTAAACAACACTTAGGGGAAATAATAATCTATTGTCAAATAAAGTTAATCTATGCCATAGTTTATGTTATACCTTGAGTTCATTATCTATTATGTAGTATTATGTCTTTTTAAGAGGTGTTCCAATGTTTGTACATGTTTGGTGTGATGTTCATTTGTACTTTCCAAATGTATTGAATGTATGCTCGCTTTATTTAGACAATGAGCAGTTCAAGGTTTCTGAGTGTGTTGTTGGAGACCTCCCTGAGCAACAACCTAGTGAAGGCAAGTGTCCTCAGACCTATCATGTCCTACTTTACTTTATAATTCACTGTCATGCATGACTTTATTGAAAACCTAAGGATTGACTAGTCTGTACTTACCTTTTCCTTGTTCACCTTTTTGGGTTAATCATGGTTAGCTTATGCTATTTCTTAAACTTAATCAATGAACATGATGTGATCTTTTATGATACGATGATGTTATCCCGATGAGGTTCTTATGATTCTTTAGGGGGCTCATGCTCTTTTCTGAGTGCCTCTCCGTAAGGACCTATTTCAGGAGTGACAACCCGGGATAACAGTGCAACCATGAGGGTGGAATGGGACGCCCTTAGCCGATTAATTAGAGGAACCAGAGGAGTAGTTGGCTTCATCGTAGGGCTATCAATGGGGTCCAGACACAGTACTTGCTCTGCCGAGGTTGGTTGCAGAGGTTCTTTGATTTGGTTTTGTTAGTCACCCTTCCTTTAGGGAGATGTACTGTGTTTATTAAATTGGAGAAACCTAACAGGCGGCTATGTCCTCTAGGAAATCTTTGTAAAGGCTATGTAGTGGGACCCTACTAGGTCACCTTGGTAGTGATCAATGGGGAGGCTAGAACCTCGGGCAGAATGGGAATCACGACTTGTGGGTAAAGTGTGCGACCTCTGCAGAGTGTTAGAAACTAGTATATCAGTCGTGCTCACGGTTATGAGCAGCCTTGGGATCCTCTTCGATTAGAAGAACAATGGTTACTTTTATGATGATGATTAACAATGGTGATTATAATCCTGATCTCTGGTATTTCCTCTTGGAGGGAGTGCCTCTAGGTAATAGCTGGGTTATTACTAAAATTTGGCTCTACTTATAATAATAAAACTTGACCAACTAAAAGCAACTGCTTAACCTTAACTCCACATACAGCTAGTTCACTTTAGCCAAACGGGACTTTTGTTGAGTACGTTGATGTGTACTCACCCTTGCTTTACAAACCACCCCACCCCAGGTTGTCCCCACTGTTCTCAGTGCTCAGGAGGTGAAGCTAGCAACATGGATGACTTCGAGGAGTTCTAGGAATACGACGAGTTCTAGTTCTATCTTAGTGGCAAACCCCCAGTCAGCTGCCTGTGTATGCTTACATTCTATGTTTCGTTACTCCGCACTTTGATAATTATGTTGAACAATGGTTATGTAATAGACTCTGTGGATGTCTTGGACATCTTGATGTAATAAAGTACCTTTCTGCTATATGATTCAAGCATTGTGTGATGATGTCCAATTATGTAATCGCTGTGTACGTGAGTTCTGATCCTGACACGTACATGGTTCGTATTCGGTTTGCCTTCTAAAACCAGGTGTGACATAAGTGGTATCAATGCCTTGCTGACTTCAGGATCACTAACCTAGACTAGAATGGTCACCCTAAGGACTATAGACCTTTACTCTTACCTTGACCTTAGTGTCTTTTCAAAAGTTGGTTATCTTGACCAACTCTATGTTATTTACTTATCTCAAAAAGTTTTGTCTCACTCTTCTTTCTATTTACTTTCTGGTCTAATAGTTCTACTCTTACTCTTGTGCTTACGGTGTATTTTGTAGATGGCCTGTATCAGGTGCACTACACGTAAGTCGGTGATCCCCTTTTTGCCTTCTCGCCTGGCGGAGCGTCCCCTGCGTCGCATGGTGCCAGGTCAGTCCAGTCAGCTGCAGAGACTGCATCGTCGCCTGCACGAGGAGCAGGAGCACCGACGCCAGGAGCAGGAGCAGGAGTAGGAGCAGCAAGGCTCTTCCCCCTCGCCTCAGTAGGAGGTGGAGTCTGAGAGGCCGCCTTCCCCTGCACCTCAGCCAGAGATGCCCCCTGCACCACCTCAGGGCATCTCGGCTGCTGGAGGAGACCCTGACAGAGACGGAGATGACGACGACACCGATGGCAGTTCGAGCCATGACATAGAGCTCTCGGAGGAGCCAGAGTCGGAGAGATGGATCGCTAGACCCATCACTCGTGACACCGCTCACGGGTGTCACTTCCACGATGCTCTCGATACCCTGCTGCGTTAGGCCTTTGACCGACACACTTGGTCTACCGAGTACCGTTGTGTAGTCTACCAGCATCGTCGCGGGCTATACCCAAACCAGTGGGAGGCTACTTGCTTGGTGCGCCGTCTGGACGATGATCTCCGGGGTGCAAAGGCCTTCTCAGAGCATTACTCTATTACTGAGAGGGACACTACCGAGGTAGCCATGCAAGATGCAGCACGACGGGCACTTTCTCAGTATTGCTCATTGTTCAGCGGGGTAGCTGATGGCCTTGACCTGAAGTACTACCCTCGCCATTCGACCGGCAGTGCTGGAGGTGTGATTGTCTCGCCAGTTAGTGAGGGCAATCCCAGGTTGAACAACATGGTCAACTTGGTCGCCGTGCTCAACACAGAGTTGGACCACGCCCTTGACGAGTTGGGCAAGGTTCGGGCGGAGGTTGCGGAATCGCGTGCTGAGTGCGCGGCACGCCACTATTTGAATGGTGGTTCTCCCGCCCCTGTTGGGATTCAGCACCCTTACCGTTCACCGCCCCGTGGTCGCTTCGACTATGGTACCCCAGACTGCAGGACCAGCATATATTTAGATCCATAGATCGATGGAGTCAGAGTCTGTAATGCTTAGTTCAGTGTCTTAGTCTAGTCAGTCTTAGTTAGAGTTAGTTTGGTTATCTCTTGTTGGATGCTTGTCATGATGAACATGTAATGAAGTTGGATCTTTGTAATGATTGTCACCAAGGTGTGGGTATCCCCTGCAACTTGGTGTA
This sequence comes from Zea luxurians, assembly GCA_029449295.1. Classification (NCBI taxonomy): domain Eukaryota; kingdom Viridiplantae; phylum Streptophyta; class Magnoliopsida; order Poales; family Poaceae; genus Zea; species Zea luxurians. The sequence goes on along the minus strand of JAOPSE010000308.1, from coordinate 426,576 downwards.
TTTATTAATAAAGTCAGTTATTTAGTTGAGTAATCCATTTATTTCCACTTTCCTCTTTATCTGAGAAGTTGTTAGTGAAGATGATCAATTGTTCAGTGCTGTGAAGATTTATGTATATCTTTTCTTATGTTGAAAGACTGCAGAGTCAGATTTGATATACGTGTGTGGTTTCTACAGATGTCTGAGAACAGGCGCAGAGGTGCGAGGCGTGCTCAGCCTGAGCAGCAGGCACCCCAAGAGGAGGTAGCTCCATAGCAGCATTTGCCACCGCCACCCCCGATGACCATTGAGCATATGTCTTGATGCAGACTCAAGCAGTCCAGGCAATTGGTCAGACCTTAGCAGCGATGCAGCAAGCTCAGCAACAGCTACCACCACCTCAGCCTCCAATGCAAGTCCAGATGCCTCAAGTGCCTAGGGACAAGCGGGCAGAATTCATGAGGGGCCATCCCTTGTCTTTGCCCACTCTGCAGATCCCATGGATGCAGAAGATTGGCTGCGTACCGTGGAGCGTGAGTTGCACACTGCCTAGTGCAATGATCGTGAGAAGGTGTTGTATGGTCCCCGACAGCTGAGGGGAGCAGCACAGTCTTGGTGATAGTCTTACCTCGCCACCCATGGCAACCCTGAAGCCATTACTTGGGAGGAGTTCAGAGACAACTTCCGTCGCTACCATGTGCCCAAGGGACTGATGATAGTGAGGAAGGAGGAGTTTCTCGCCCTGAAGCAAGGTCCCATGTCCGTCAGTGAGTACAGGGACAAGTTTCTGCAGCTGTCGCGTTATGCCCCAGAGGACGTCAACACAGATGCCAAGAGACAGTACCGCTTCTTGAGAGGATTGGTCGATCCCCTCCATTATCAGTTGATGAACCACACTTTCCCCACCTTCCAGCATTTGATCGATAGAGCAATCATGACTGAAAGGAAGCGTCGGGAGATGGAGGATAGGAAGCGCAAGATTGGTGGACCTCAGGTTGGGAGTAGCAGTCGTCCCCACTACTCAGGCAGCTCACCACAGCAATTCAAGCAAGGTCACTAGCACTAGCACCAGTACCAGAGGCAGTTTCCTCAGCAGTAGCAGTACCGTCAGAACACTCAGCAGAGAGGAAATCAGTACCAACGTTAGAGCAACCAGGCAGCTCGTCTTCCTGCCCCAGCAACCAACCAGAATGGCCAAGTAGCTCCAGCACAAGTAGGAGGTCGTGCATGCTTCTACTGTGGAGAACAAAATCACTGGGCGAAGAATTGTCCAAAGAAAGCAGCCTAGCAACCGCCAGCAGTCAATGCCCCAGCAAGACAAGGAGCACCACAACAAGCACCAGGAGTCCGTGGTCAGGCCTACAACTGTGGAAAGGTGAATCACCTGGAGGCCGAAGCAATCCAGGATGCTCAGGACGTGGCAGTAGGTATGTTTCTAGTCGAATCCTACCCAGCAAAAGTACTATTTGATATTGGTGCCACACATTCTTTTGTTTCTGCATCTTGGGTAGAATCACATAACATCCCCATAGAACCAATGATCCCACCTTTGAGAGTTAATTCAGTTGGGGGAAAAGTTCAGTCCGATAGGATTTGTCCGAATCTAAGGATTGAAATAAGGGGGATAGCCTTCCCCGCTAGCCTAGTAGCCATGGGAACTCAAGGGTTAGATGTCATCCTAGGGATGAATTGGCTACACAGAAATCAAGCCATTGTCAGTTGTGACAAGAGAACAATCAAGTTGGTGTCCCCATTTGGGAAGGAGGTAGTAACCAAGTTGTACTTACCTGAACTAGAAGGAGCCTGTCACCATTTATCAGTAGATGACAAGGAGTCCAATCCGATTGAGGCAATTAGGATTGTGTCAGAATTCCCCGATGTATTCCCTAAAGAGTTACCGGGCATACCACCTGAAAGGAAAGTTGAATTTGCCATAGAGCTTATCCTAGGCACCGCTCCTATTTCCAAGAGAGCTTATCGAGGGTCCGGACCAGAGTTGTGGAACTCAGAAGCAAATTGATGAGTTGTTAGAGAAAGGTTATATTAGACCAAGTACCTCACCTTGGGCAGCCCCAGTGATATTTGTGGAGAAGGATGGCACGAAGAGGATGTGCATCGATTATAGAGCTTTGAATGAGGTTACTATCAAGAACAAGTATCCCTTGCCCAGAATTGAAGATTTATTCGATCAGTTGAGAGGATCCAGTGTGTTCTCAAAGATAGATCTGAGGTCAGGCTACCATCAACTTAGAATCCGACCTTTAGATATACCGAAGACATCATTTATCACCAAATATGGGTTGTATGAGTTCACAGTCATGTCATTCGGATTGACGAATGCGCCAGCGTACTTCATGTATCTGATGAACAGTGTGTTCATGGACTACCTCGACAAATTCGTAGTGGTGTTCATTGATAATATTCTCGTATATTCCCAGAATGAGCAAGAGCATGAGGAACATTTGAGGAAGGTACTTCAGAGGCTACGAGATTGTCAGCTGTATGCCAAGCTTAGCAAGTGCGAGTTCTGGATCAGTGAAGTCCTATTCTTGGGTCACATTATAAACCGAGAAGGATTGGTTGTAGATCCAAAGAAGGTAGCATCAATTCTAGATTGGAAAGCACCAAAAGATGTCCGAGGAATCAAGAGTTTCATTGGAATGGCCGGTTATTATCGGCATTTCATTGAAGGTTTCTCCAAGATTGCCAGGCCAATGACAACATTGTTGGCAAAGAAGGTTGAGTTCAAATGGACCCCAGCATGCCAGAAGTCCTTTGAGACATTGAAAGAGAAGTTGACAACGGCACTAGTGCTGATTTTGCCAGATGTTCACAAGCCATTCTCAGTGTATTGTGATATTTGGTACACCGGACTGGGATGTGTGTTGATGCAGGAAGGGAGAGTAGTGGCATACTTGTCCTGACAGTTGAAGATTCATGAGAAGAATTATCTTACTCATGATCGGGAATTAGCAGTCGTGGTTCATGCATTGAAGACCTAGAGGCATAATCTTTATGGGCAGAAGTGTGATATCTACACAGACCACAAGAGCCTCAAGTATATATTCACTCAGTCAGAGTTAAACATAAGACAGCGAAGATGGCTAGAATTGATCAAAGATTATGAGCTGGATATTCATTATCACCCAGGCAAAGCAAATGTGGTTACAGATGCTCTGAGTAGAAAGAGTCAAGTCAATGTGTTGGTAGCCCACTCGATGTCGTATGAGCTAGCGAAGGAGTTCGATAGATTGAGTCTCGGATTTCTGAACAACACTCAAGGAGTGACAATCGAGTTGGAACCCACCCTAGAGCAAGATATCAGAAAAGGTTAGAAGGATGATAAGATCAATGAGATCCGGCAGCTAATCATAGATGGGAAAGGCAAGGATTTCCGTGAAGATGCAGAAGGAGTGGTATGGTTCAAAGATAGACTGTGTGTTCTCGACATCAAATCGATCCGAGAACCGATTCTCAAGGAAGCCCATGAGACAGCATACTCTATACACCCTGGTAGTGAGTAGATGTACCAAGACCTGAAGAAAAGATTCTGGTGGTATGGTATGAAAAGAGAAATACCAGAGTATGTGGTTGTATGTGACAGTTGTCAGAGGATTAAAGCAGAACATCAGAGACCTGCAGGTTTGTTGCAACCGTTGCAGATTCCTCAGTGGAAATGGGATGAGATCGGAATGAACTTTATAGTCAGTTTGCCCCACACTCGTACTGGTTATGACTCCATCTGGGTAGTAGTGGACCGTTTGACAAAGGCGGCCCATTTCATACCAGTCAAGACCACCTACAACAGTGCGGTGTTAGCTGAACTATACATGTCTCGGATTGTGTGCTTGCATGGTATTCCGAAGAAGATAGTATCAGATAGAGGCACCCATTTCACCTCTCATTTTTGGCAGCAGTTGCATGAAGCTTTGGGCACGCACTTGAAGTTCATCTCAGCTTACCACCCACAGACAGATGGTCAAACAGAGAGAACCAATCAGATTCTGGAGGATATGTTTAGGGCTTGTGCTTTGCAAGATAAGATGGGTTGGGACAAGAGATTACCATATGCAGAATTCTCTTACAACAACAGCTACCAAGCCAGCCTGAAGATGTCACCGTTTGAAGCGCTCTATGGGAGGAATTGCAGAACTCCATTGCATTGGGATCAACCTGGTGAAAGACAGGTGTTCGGACCAGATATTCTGCTTGAAGCCAAAGAGAACATCAGAATGGTCCGGGAGAATTTAAACGCAGCGCAGTCCAGACAGCGAAGCTATGCTGACACCCGAAGAAGAGAACTCAGTTTTGAAGTGAGAGACTATGTCTACTTAAAGGTGTCACCCATCAGAGGAACCAAAAGGTTTGGAGTCAAAGGCAAGCTAGCACCCCGTTATATTGGGCCGTATCAGATTCAAGCCAGACATGGAGAAGTGGCTTATCAACTCAGCTTACCAGAGAATCTGTTAGCTGTGCATGATGTGTTCCATGTGTCACAGTTGAAGAAATGCTTGAGAGTGCCAGAAGAGCAGTTGCTAGCAGAGGATCTTGAAGTTCAAGAAGATCTGACTTATATTGAGAAGCCAATTCAAATTCTAGAGACAGCAGATCGGGTCACTCAGAGAAGTACCATTAGGATGTGCAAAGTCAAGTGGGGTCACCACTCAGAAGAAGAAGCAACCTAGGAAAGAGAGGATGAATTGAAAGCCAAGTACCCTGAGCTCTTTTCTAGCTAGCCCTAAATCTCGAGGGCGAGATTCTTTTAAGGGGATAGGTCTGTAACACCCTGATTTTGGGGGTATAAAATTTCTTTCTAATTATCACCCAAAATCAGGTGTTACTCTTCCTTTTCTCACTCTAGGCTTTCTCTCTCTCTAGATCCTCTCTCTCTTTTTCCTTTTTAACTAGAAATAGCTTAAACTGGTGAAGGTTAATTATTTATTTTTGCCAAAACCTTATGAGTCATGACATGTTGCATCATGCTGAGTTTAAATATTCTTTGAAGTGTTGCACAAGTTTGAATTTATTTGAATGTGAAACCTAGTTGGAGTTTGAATTGGAAACCCTAGAGAAAATAAATAGAAAAGGCATTAGAAATTCCAGGAAAGTAGGTGTCGGGTACCATAATTAGGGGTACCCCCAATGCTCCTAATCATGGCTGGTAAACACCCTCAGACCAATTGGCGGGTGCGCTTCAAGCCAAGACTTCGTCTACCCGAGGGACACGATCTCACCCAAGCCCAGCCTCGGGTTAGAACAGTAGTCCCAGACGAGTTCACGCCTCGCCCGAGGGCCTCCTCAGGCAGCGGGCGCCCCCTCGGCTCTCCCGAGGCCCGGCTCGGGCAGGCTTCGTTGTCAAGCAACCTTGGCCAGATCGCCTCACCAACCGACCGCTTCGCAAGCGCATTAAATGCAGGGGATGCCTGACGCCGTATCCTGACACACGTGCCTCAGTCGGCCAAGCTGAAGTGACCGCAGTCACTTCGCCCCTCTTCTTTACTCTCTGACATGACAGGAAAACAGCGCCACTCGCTCCGCTCCGACTGCCGTGTCAGCCACCCCGGCGACGACTGACAACAAGTCACGATCAACCACCGAGTTCAGCCTCGGGCGCAACAGGAAGCTCCACCTCGCTCGACCTCATGCTCCGGCCTCGGGAGGAGGTCTTCGCCTCGCCCGACCTCAGGCTCTGGCCTCGAGAGGAGGTCTCTGCCTCGCCCGACCCCCGGACTCGGCTTCGACCCCGGTCTCGGGAGGAATCGCGTCCTCGCCCGACCTTGGCCTCGGCCTCAAGAGAAGTCTCCGCCTCGACCGACCCTAGGCTCGGACCGACCGCGCTAACAGGGGATACATCATTTCCCTATTCCTAGCCTACTCAGGCTATAAGGAACAAGACCGGCGTCCCATCTGGCTTACCCCGGCGACGGGTAATGATGGTGCCCCGCGTGCACCATGACGCCGGTGGCTCTCAGCCCCTTACGATAGCAAGGAGACATCACTAGGATCCTCACCGTGCTGCCAACTGTGCTCCTACAGGACTCAGGCGCTCCTCCGACGGCCACGCCATCACATGTACAGGGCCCAAGCTCTCCCCCAACGGCCACGTTGGCATGTACACAAGGCTTAGGCACTCCACTGCCGGACACGTTAGCGCATAGCTACGCCCCTCGTTGTACGTCTGGATCCTCTCCTTGCCTCTATAAAAGGGAGGTCCAGGGACACCCTGAGGGAGGTTCGCGCGAGGGAAGCGGCGGACGAACTCTGCGTCTCCCTCTCTCTCACGCGACGCGCTTGTAACCCCTACTACGAGCGGCACCCCTGGTGCAGGATAATACAAGGCTTGTCCCACCTCTTGTGTTCCATCCCGCGCCAACCCATTTGGGTAGGGGCACGCAGCGATTTCACTGGTCGGTCCAAGGGACCCCCCCGGGTCCGAGACGCCGACAGTAGGAAAAGCTAATTCGGCCCTAAGACAGCCCATTAAGGCCGGCCCGCGTGCGTCCGCGCCCGCGCGCCCTCTCTGCCTGACAGGCAAGCCCCACCTATCGGCGTAACCCTGAGCGCCCACTCTCCCTCGCTCTCTCGCTGCCTAGTGGACCCAGCCTATCGGCGCCAGTTACTTCACCCACTCGCTCTCTCTCTCTCTCTCTGCCCCACGGGCCTGGTTTGCCAGTGCCGAGCCGTTGCCCCTGTGCGTCCCCTTTTCTCTCTCTACGTCGTGGGCCTGTCCTGTCAGATCCGCCTTCCTCGCGCCCGCCGTGGACCAGCGCGTGCGTACTCTCGCACGTTGCTGGGTTTCTCGACCACGACGCCCGCCCACGCGCCCCACTCCCTTTTTAGAGCCCCGCCAGTGCCCTGCACACACCCCTCACCTCATTTCGCATAGCTTCACCCTCTCTCGCGCTCTACCCACACCGCCAGCCGCCACCGGAGACCCGCGCTCGTGTTCTCGGCCATCCAGCTCGCCGGAGACTGCTCCAAGCCTCCCCGAGCTCCGCCCCGAGGTGAGACACCCGTCCCCATGTCCAATTTCCTATATTGTGCCCTGTGTTCGTCCAATTTTGCCTTCACCAGTGCTCGGCCACGGCGGTTCGCCGTGCTCGCGCGTTGGCTGGCCGATTTAGCCCGGTCTAGTTCCTCGATGTTAGTCCCTAAGGTGCATCTGCCTCTGCTGAAGCCAGCCCAGGCCTTAGCGCGCCTTAAGTCCCCTCCCCGTGGCTGGAATCGCTCACCGGAGTTTCTTCGACCCGCCCGAGACCCTCTCACCACCGCTCTCCCCTCTTTGCTCGTGGATTCATGGTCTCTTCCCCGCCATTGAGTTCGCCGTGGCGCCCTCTTCCCCTCTACCCAACTCCAGCGACCTCAACGCCGCGGAGAGGAGCGGCACCGCCCGCAGCCGTCTGTTCCCCGGTCTGATTTCCCTCCGTTCGATCTTGATCGCATGGCTCGGACCACGGGATAACGCTTCGCACGCGCGCCTGACCTACCTGTCCCACCTATCAGTGCCACCCACAGCCGCTCATCCGTCCCGGTCTGACTTTTCCCCGTCTGATCTTGATCGAATGGTTCGGACCCCTCGGACCCCCTCGGACCCCTCCCCGTCCAATCTTGAACGAACGGCTCGGACCCCCTCGGACCCCTGTAGCCATCCATTTCCCCTCTGGCGCTGGGCCCGCTCGGTCTGCGCACTCTCCCCCTCTGTCGCTGAGACTCCCTGTCCCGCTTGTCAGTGCTCGCCCGCCCGCGTGCGCGGCCTCGGTTGTGATCTAATCTCATCTGTCGTTTTCTGATCCAACGGTTAGATTACCCCGATACCCATTCGCGTGGCTGTTTTGCTTAAGAAACCCCCTGGTTTTAGGAAATCAACCCGCCGTCCCTGGTTTTCGCGTGTAGGCCCCTGTAATCTTGTAGATTTAGCCTTAGACTTTTAAATAATCACAGAATTAACCCTGATTTCATATTTTGAATTCCCAAACTTGTTTATTTCATATCTTTCTTATATGCACTCCAAATTTGGTGATTCAAATTGCAAAATGTTCATAGAATTATTCTCTGTCTAAATAAAATAGGTTCACTCACTGTCTGCACACTCTAATTTTTATGATTGAATATGAACTAATGTAGATGTATGTTTTTATTTATTTAATAAAATAAATAAAAGGAGAACCTTAGAGATTTAATCATGTTTAAACTTGTGAGATTAATGATAGGCATTACATAAGTTCATCTCTGTTCTAAATTTTAGGTCACCATAAAATAAATTGATCTATGATTATGTACTTGTAAATAACACTTAGGGGAAATAATAATCTATTGTCAAATAAAGTTAATCTATGCCATAGTTTATGTTATACCTTGAATTCATTATCTCTTATGTAGTATTATGTCTTTTTAAGAGGTGTTCCAATGTTTGTACATGTTTGGTGTGATGTTCATTTGTACTTTTCAAATATATTGAATGCATGCTCGCTTTATTTAGACAACGAGCAGTTCGAGGTTCCTGAGTGTGTTGTTGGGGACCTCCCTGAGCAACAACCTGGTGAAGGCAAGTGTCCTCAGACCTATCATGTCCTACTTTACTTTATAATTCACTGTCCCGCATTACTTTATTGAAAACCTAAGGATTGACTAGTCTGTACTTACCTTTCCCTTGTTCACATTTATTGGTTAATCATGGTTAGCTTATGCTATTTCTTAAACTTAATCAATGAACATGATGTGATCTTTTATGATACGATGATGTTATCCCGACGAGGTTCTTATGATTCTTTAGGGGGCTCATGCTCTTTTTTGAGTGCCTCTCTATAAGGACCTGTTTGGGGAGTGACAACCCGGGATAATAGTGCAACCATGAGGGTGGAATGGGACGCCCTTAGCCGATTAATTAGAGGAACCAGAGGAGTAGTTGGCTTCGCCGTAGGGCCGTCAATGGGGTCCAGGCACAGTACTTGCTCTGCCGAGGTTGGTTGCAAAGGTTCTTTGATTTGGTTTTGTTAGTCACCCTTCCTTTAGGGAGATGTATTGTGTTTATCAAACTGGAGAAACCTAACGGGCGGCTATGTCCTCTAGGAAATCTTTTTAAAGGCTATGTAGTGAGACCCTACTAGGTCACCTTGGTAGTGATCAATGGGGAAGCTAGAACCCCGGCCAGAATGGGAATCACGACTTGTGGGTAAAGTGTGTGACCTCTGCAGAGTGTTAGAAACTGGTATATCAGTCGTGCTCACGGTTATGAGCAGCCTTGGGATCCTCTTCGATTAGAAGAACAATGGTTACTTTTATGATGATGATTAACAATGGTGATTATAATCCTGATCTCTGGTATTTCCTCTTTGAGGGAGTGCCTCTAGGTAATAGCTGGGTTATTACTAAAATTTGGCTCTACTTATAATAATAAAACTTGACCAACTAAAAGCAACTGCTTAACCTTAACTCCACATACAGCTAGTCCACTTTAGCCAAACGGAACATTTGCTGAGTACGTTGATGTGTACTCACCCTTGCTTTACAAACCACCCCACCCCAGGTTGTCCCCACTGTTCTCAGTGCTCAGGAGGTGAAGCTGGCAACATGGATGACTTCGAGGAGTTCCAGGAATACGACGAGTTCTAGTTCTATCTTAGTGGCAAACCCCCAGTCAGCTGCCTGTGTAGGCTTACATTCTACGTTTCGTTACTCTGCACTTTGATAATTATGTTGAACAATGGTTATGTAATAGACTCTATGGATGTCTTGGACATCTTGATTTAATAAAGTACATTTCTGCTATTTAATTCAAGCATTGTGTGATGATGTCCAATTATGTAATCGCTATGTACGTGAGTTCTGATCCTGGCACGTACATGGTTCGCATTCGGTTTGGCTTCTAAAACCGGGTGTGACAGCCTTGAACACCATTCTACTCCCTCTAATGTCGTCTTCTGATCTACAGTGCCATCATCGTATGTGTCGCCGTCACCGTCGCACATGTGCCGAAAGGTCCATCGTTGCTGCACCTACTGTAAGATCTAGGACACTGGCTTGAGGGGGGTAAATAGACAGTTTTAACTAAAATCACATACGCTGGAAAAATTTAATCAGAATGACAAGAGATATAAAATCTCTAGCATATGTTGAGCTATGATGGGTTTGCAACCTAGGGTGAACAAGTAATATAGAAGACTAGTAATGAAAGGAAATGCAACTAATCACAAGTAATTGCAAAAGAATAGGAGAGATACCAAATTTTATCATGTGGACTCGGTGATTTGTCGATCACCCCTAATCCATGTTGATGTGGATTCCATGTTCTCGCTTGCTCCTCTATGAAGACACGACTTGAACTTGGAGCCAAGTGGACAAGTAAACACTCAATACCTTGGTTCCACTAGAGTCGCCTTTGCCGCTCCAGTGAGGTAGGCGTGAACCCCTCACAATCTCCTTTGTGTCTCCTTCACAATCTTCACAAAGAGCTCGATAGAGACACCACCAAGTCGTCTAGGAGGTGGCAACCTCCAAGAGTAACAAGTCGTTGATGACCGCGTGATGTTCCACCTAGTGCCTCAAGATCACTCAAATGATGCAACACACTAGATTCACTATATCACTCACTAGAATGCAATCTCAAGGAATGTGGGTGAGTGAGAGAGTTGGAAAGCCTCAAGTGTGCTCAATGTATGCTAGGAATGGCCAAGAGAGAGTCCATACATGAGCACCAGAAGGAAACATGTGACGCCTAAGAGGGGGTGAATTAGGACTTCTAAAACTGTCACTAACCTAGGCCACAAATAAATCCCTAGTTGTCGGGGACCATAATTAGGGGTACCCTCAAGGCTCCTAATTCTCAGCTGGTAACCCCCATCAGCATGAAGCTGCAAAGGCCTGATGGGTGCGATTAAGTCAGGGATCAGTCCATTCTAGGGACACGATCACGCCTCACCCGAGCCTAGCCTCGGACAAGGGCAGCTGACCCCGGAGGATTTCCGTCTCGCCCGAGGCCCCCCTTTTAGCGGCGAACATATTCCCGGCTCGCCCGAGGCCCTGCCTTCGCTAAGAAGCAACCCTGACCAAGTCGCCACACCGACCGACCAAGTCGCAGGAGCATTTAATGCAAAGGTGGCCTGACACCCATATCCTGGCACGCACCCCCCGCCGACAGAGCCGAAGTGACCGCCGTCACTTCGCTGCTCCACTGACCGGCCTGACGAAAGGACAGCGCCGCCTATGCCACACTGACTACAGTGCCACTGGACAGAGTAAGACTGACAAGCAGTCAGGCCCTGCCGGAGGCACCATAGGAAGCTCCGCTTCGCCCGACCTAGGGCTCGGGCTCGGGCTAAGTCCCGGAAGACGGTGAACTCCGCTTCGCCCGACCCAGGGCTCGAACTCGGGCTAAGTCCCGAAAGACGGCGAACTCCGCCCGACCCAGGGCTCGGACTCGGGCTAAGTCCCGGAAGACGGTGAACTCCGCTCCGCCCGACCCAGGGCTCGGACTCGGGCTAAGTCCCAGAAGACGACGATCTCCGCCTCGCCCGACCCAGGGCTCGGACTTGGGCTCGGCCCCAGAAGACGACGATCTCCGCCTCGCCCGATCCAGGGCTCGGACTTGGGCTCGGCCCCAGAAGACGACGATCTCCGCCTCGCCCGACCCGGGGGCTCGGACTCAACCTCGGCTTCGGAGGAGCTTCCACATCGCCCAACCTAGGGCGTAGACCAGCCACGTCGACAGGAGGTGCCATCATCACCCTACCCCGAGCTGACTCGGGCCGCAGGGAACAAGACCGGCGTCCCATCTGGCTCGCGCCGCCAGATAGGCAATGATGGCGCCTCGCATGCTCTGTGACGACGGCGGCTCTCCGCCCCCTTACGGAAGCAAGAGGACGTCAGCAAGGGCTCAACCGCTCCGACAGCTGTCCCTCCGCCAAGCTCCATCGCTCCTTCGACGGCCATGACATCACACCAGCTGGGTGCCAAGATCTCTCTGGCTGCCACAACGGCATGTACCTAGGGCGCTAGCTCACCTCCGCTAGACACGTAGCACCCTGCTACACCCCCCATTGTACACCTGGATCCTCTCCTTACGTATATAAAAGGGAGGACCAGGGCCCTCTTAGAGAAGGTTGGTCGCGCGGGGACGAGGACGAGAACAGGCGCTCGCCTGGAGCCGCTCGCTCCCTCTCCCGCGTGGACGCTTGTAACCCCCTACTGCAAGCGCACCCAACCTGGGCGCGAGACGAACACGAAGGTCGCGAGATTCCCACCTCTCTCACGCCGGTCTCCGGCCGCCTCGCTCTCCCCCCTTCGCGCTCGCCCTCGCGCTCGACCCATCTGGGCTGGGGCACGCAGCGACATTCACTCGTCGGCCCAGGGACCCCCCGGTCTCGGAACGTCGACAGTTGGCGCGCCAGGTAGGGGCCTGCTGCGTGTTGACGAACAGCTTCCCGTCAAGCTCCAGATGGGCAGTCTCCAGCAACCTCTCCAACCCGGGACGGTGCTCCGTTTCGGGAGTCTTGAGTTCATGTCCCTCGACGGCAGCTACGACATGATACTCCTTCCACCGCTGTGCGACAACAACAGTGGCGGTCGACAACCCGCCTGCCGGCGGCGGAATCGGCGACGTCTTCCCCGCATGGTGGAAGAGCAACCTTCGAGCTCACCCCGTCCTCTCCCCCGTCGACAGAGGAGGAGGTGGGGCAACCAAGGCCAAGTAAGAGACAGCGCCTCGTCGGCTGTCGAGCGAGTCGACGGTCCCGGCACCCCAACGGGGGGCGCACCAGGCGTCGACCTCGCGTTTGAGACGAAGGCGAGCGCCGTCTCCCCGCGACACACCAATCCCGAGCAAGCGGACGACGCCAGCACGCTCGCGAAAAGCTTGCTGGATGTCACCCTCGTACCTGAGACGACGGTGCAGTCAGTCCCCGACGCGACCTTATCGCCGCCCGTCGACCAAAAGGTACCGATCGGTTCCCATCCCGCGTCTTTTGGGTTCAGCCTCAACCAGTCTAGCGACTTCGCTTTGGCGGGCGCTCTCGTAGAGGCAAATCCAGACCCTCTGGGGTTTCGTGTGCGGTCACCTTGGGACCGGCTGACGGACGTCTCGACCTACGGGCCCTCTGGGTCCGAGGAAGACGACGAACCCAGCATCTGTTGGGATTTCTCTGGACTTGGTAACCCCAGTGCCATGCGGGACTTCATGACCGCATGCGACTACTGCCTTTCCGACTGTTCCGGCGGTGGCCGAAGCCTCGGCGACGAGGATCGCGGCCCAAGTCGCGAATGCTTCCACGTCGATCTAGGGGGTCCCCCCGAAGGCAGCCATCTCGGCATGCCGGAGGACGGTGACCTCCCTAGGCCGGTGCCTCGCGTTGACATCCCACGGGAGCTAGCTGTGGTCCGCGTTCAGGCGGGGGGTCATGACCCACACCTCGAGCAAATCCGCGGGGTGCAGGCCAGGCTCGACGAGGGAGCAGGAGCGCTGGAGCCGATCCGTCGGGACGTCGGGCAGGCATGGGCGGGCCAACCTCCGGCCGGAGAAATACGTCATCTACCCCAGGGCTTCCAGCACCGCATCACCGACGACGTCAGGCTCAGGCCACCACCCGCATCCAGTGGGGTCGGCCAGAACCTGGCGGCAGCAGCAATGCTTCTTCGCGCGATGCCAGAGCCATCAACCACCGAGGGGCGGCGAATCCAGGGAGAACTCAAGAATCTCCTGGAAGGCGCCGCGGTCCGACGGGCCGAGAGCTCTGCCTCCCGAAGGCAGGGGTACCCCTCGGAACCTCATGCCGCGACTTCCCGATTCATGCGGGAAGCCTCGGTCTACACCAGGCGCACGCACAACACCGCACCTGCGGCCCCGGGTCGCCTCGGCAACGAGCACCACCACCGTGACCGACGGGCCCACCTCGATGAGAGGGTGCGCCGAGGCTACCACCCTAGGCATGGGGGACGCTACGACAGCGGGGAGGATCGGAGTCCCTCGCCCGAACCACCCGGTCCGCAAGCCTTCAGCCGAGCCATCCGACGGGCGCCGTTCCCGACCCGGTTCCGACCCCCGGCTACTATCACGAAGTATTCGGGGGAGACGAGACCGGAACTGTGGCTCGCGGACTACCGTCTGGCCTGCCAGCTAGGTGGAACGGATGATGACAACCTCATCATCCGCAACCTCCCCCTGTTCCTCTCCGACTCCGCTCGCGCCTGGTTGGAGCACCTGCCTCCGGGGCAGATCTCCAACTGGGACGACCTAGTCCAAGATTTCGGCGGCAATTTCCAGGGCACGTATGTGCGCCCCGGGAATTCCTGGGACCTCCGAAGCTGCCGACAGCAGCCGGGAGAGTCTCTCCGAGACTACATCCGGCGATTCTCGAAGCAGTGCACCGAGCTGCCCAACATCACCGACTCAGATGTCATCGGCGCGTTCCTCGCTGGCACCACCTGCCGCGACCTGGTGAGCAAGCTGGGCCGCAAGACCCCAACCAGGGCGAGCGAGCTGATGGACATCGCCGCCAAGTTCGCCTCCGGCCAGGAGGCGGTCGAGGCTATCTTCCGAAAGGACAAGCAGCCCCAGGGCCACACATCGGAAGGTATTCCCGAGGCGTCAACTCAGCGCGACGCCAAGAAGAAGGGCAAGAAGAAGTCGCAAGTGAAACGCGACGCCGCCGACGCGGACCTTGTCGCCGTCGCCGAGTACAAGAACCCTCGGAAGCCCCCGGAGGTGCCAACCTCTTCGACAAGATGCTCAAGGAGTCGTGCCCCTATCACCAGGGACCGGTCAAGCACACCCTTGAGGAGTGCGTCATGCTTCGGCGCCACTTCCACAGGGCCGGGCCACCCGCGGAGGGTGGCAAGGCCCGCGACGACGACAAGAAGGAAGATCACCAGGCAGGAGAGTTCCCCGAGGTCCGCGACTGCTTCATGATCTATGGTGGGCAAGCGGCGAACGCCTTGGCTCGGCACCGCAAGCAAGAGCGCCGGGAGGTCTGCTCGGTCAAGGTGGCGGCGCCAGTCTATCTAGACTGGTCCGACAAGCCCATCACCTTCGACCGAGACGATCACCCCGACCATGTGCCGAGCCCGGGGAAATACCCGCTCGTCGTCGACCCCGTCATCGGCGACGTCAGGCTCACCAAGGTCCTCATGGACGGAGGCAGCAACCTCAACATCATCTACGCCGAGACCCTCGGGCTCCTGCGTGTTGATCTGTCCTCTGTTCGGGCAGGCGCTGCGCCCTTCCATGGGATCATCCCCGGGAAGCGCGTCCAACCCCTCGGGCAGCTCGACCTTCCCGTCTGCTTCGGAACACCCTCCAACTTCCGAAGGGAGACCCTGACGTTCGAGGTGGTCGGGTTCCGAGGAACCTACCACGCAGTACTGGGGAGGCCATGCTACGCGAAGTTCATGGCCGTCCCCAACTACACCTACCTGAAGCTCAAGATGCCGGGCCCCAACGGGGTCATCACCGTCGGCCCTACGTACAAACACGCGTTCGAATGCGACGTGGAGTGCGTGGAGTACACCGAGGCCCTCGTCGAGTCCGAGGCCCTCATCGCTGACCTGGAGAGCCTCTCTAAGGAGGTGCCAGACGTGAAGCGTCACGCCGGCAACTTCGAGCCAGTGGAGACGGTTAAGTCCGTCCCCCTCGACCCCAGCGGCGACACCTCCAAGCAGATCCGGATCGGCTCCGGGTTCGATCCCAAATAGGAAGCAGTGCTCGTCGACTTTCTCCACGCGAACGCCGACGTCTTCGCGTGGAGTTCCTCGGACATGCCCGGCGTACCGAGGGGTGTCGCCGAGCACTCGCTGGACATCCGAGCCGGAGCCCGACCCGTCAAGTAGCCGCTGCGCCGATTCGACGAGGAGAAGCGCAGAGCTATAGGCGAGGAGATTCACAAGCTAATGGCGGCAGGGTTCATCAAAGAGGTATTCCATCCCGAATGGCTTGCCAACCCTGTGCTTGTGAGAAAGAAAGGGGGGAAATGGCGGATGTGTGTAGACTACACTGGTCTCAACAAAGCATGTCCGAAGGTTCCCTACCCTCTGCCTCGCAACGACCAGATCGTGGATTCCACTGCTGGGTGCGAAACCCTGTCTTTCCTCGATGCCTACTCGGGGTATCATCAAATCAAGATGAAAGAGTCTGACCAGCTCACGACTTCTTTCATCACACCCTTCGGCATGTACTGCTATGTCACCATGCCGTTCGGTTTGAGGAATGCGGGCGCGACGTACCAGCGGTGCATGAACCATGTGTTCGGCGAACACATTGGCCGCACGGTCGAGGCCTACGTCGATGACATCGTAGTCAAGACGAGGAAAGCCTCCGACCTCCTTTCCGACCTTGAAACGACATTCCGATGTCTCAAGGCAAAAGGTGTCAAGCTCAATCCCGAAAAGTGTGTCTTCGGGGTGCCCCGAGGCATGCTCTTGGGGTTCATCGTCTCCGAGCGGGGCATCGAAGCCAACCTGGAAAAACTCGCAGCCATTACCAGCATGGGGCCCATCAAGGACTTGAAAGGCGTACAAAGGGTCATGGGATGCCTCGCGGCTCTGAGCCGTTTCATCTCACGCCTCGGCAAAAGAGGTCTACCTCTGTACCGCCTCTTAAGGAAGGCCGAGTGCTTCACTTGGACCCCTGAGGCCGAGGAAGCCCTCGGGAACCTGAAGGCGCTCCTCACAAAGGCGCCTATCTTGGTGCCCCCAGCTGCCGGAGAAGCCCTCCTGGTCTACGTCGCCGCGACCACCCAGGTGGTTAGCGCCACGATTGTGGTCGAGAGGTAAGAAGAGGGGCATGCACTGCCCGTTCAGAGGCCAGTCTACTTCGTCAGCGAGGTACTGTCCGAAACCAAGATCCGCTACCCACAAGTCCAGAAGCTGCTGTACGCGGTGATCCTAACGCGACGGAAGCTGCGACACTACTTCGAGTCTCATCCGGTAACTGTGGTGTCATCCTTCCCCCTGGGGGAGATCATCCAGTGCCGAGAGGCCTCGGGTAGGATTGCAAAGTGGGCGGTGGAGATCATGGGCGAGACAATCTCGTTTGCTCCTCGGAAAGCCATTAAGTCCCAGGTCTTGGCGGACTTCGTGGCTGAATGGGTCGACACCCAGCTACCGACGGCTCCGATCCAACCGGAGCTCTGGACCATGTTCTTCGACGGGTCGCTGATGAAGACAGGAGCCGGCGCAGGCCTACTCTTCATCTCACCCCTCGGAAAGCATCTACGCTACGTGCTACGCCTCCACTTCCCGGCGTCCAACAATGTGGCCGAATATCAGGCCCTGGTCAATGGGTTGCGGATCGCCATCGAGCTAGGGGTCCGACGCCTCGATGCTCGTGGTGACTCGCGGCTCGTCATCGACCAAGTCATGAAGAACTCCCATTGCCGCGACCCGAAGATGGAGGCCTACTGCGATGAGGTTCGGCGCCTGGAAGACAAGTTCTACGGGCTCGAGCTCAACCACATCGCTCGGCGCTACAACGAGACTGCGGACGAGCTGGCTAAAATAGCCTCGGGGCGAACGACGGTTCCCTCGGACATCTTCTCCCGAGACCTGCATCAACCTTCCGTCAAGATCGACGACACGTCCGAGCCCGAGGTACCCTCGGCCCAGTCCGAGGCGCCCACGGCTCAACCCGAGGCGCCCTCGGCTCAGTCCGAGGCACCCTCAGCTCGACCCGAGGTACCCTCGGCCCAGTCCGAGGCGCCCACGGCTCAACCCGAGGCGCCCTCGGCTCAGTCCGAGGCACCCTCAGCTCGACCCGAGGCGCCCTCGGTTCAGTTCGAGGTACCCTCGGCCCCCGAGGGTGAGGCACTGCGCGTCGAGGAGGAGCAAAGCGGGGTCGCGCCTAATCAAAACTGGCAGACCCCGTACCTGCAATATCTCCACTGAGGAGAGCTGCCCCTCGACTGAGCCGAGGCTCGGCGGGTGGCGCGGCGCGTCAAGTCGTTCGTCTTGCTGGGAGATGAGAAGAAGCTCTACCACCGCAGCCCCTCAGGCATCCTCCAGCGATGCATCTCCATCGCTGAAGGTCAGGAACTCCTGCGAGAGATACACTCGGGGGCTTGCGGCCATCACGCAGCGCCTCGAGCCCTTGTCGGGAACGCTTTCTGGCAAGGCTTCTACTGGCCGATGGCGGTGGCCGACGCTACCAGAATCGTCCGCACCTGCGAAGGGTGCCAATTCTACGCGAGGCAGACCCATCTGCCCGCTGAGGCTCTGCAGACGATACCCATCACCTGGCCTTTTGTGGTGTGGGGTCTGGACCTCATCGGCCCCTTGCAGAAGGCACCCGAGGGCTACACGCACCTGCTGGTCGCCTTCGACAAATTCTCCAAGTGGATCGAGGTCCGACCCCTGAACAGCATTAGGTCCGAGCAGGCGGTGGCGTTCTTCACCAACATCATCCATCGCTTCGGGGTCCCGAACTCCATCATTACCGACAACGGCACCCAGTTCACCGGCAGAAAGTTCCTGGACTTCTGCGAGGATCACCACATCCGGGTGGACTGGGTCGCCGTGGCTCATCCCATGACGAATGGGTAGGTGGAGCGTGCCAATGGCATGATTCTACAAGGGCTCAAGCCTCGGATCTACAACGACCTCAACAAGTTCGGCAAGCGATGGATGAAGGAACTCCCCTCGGTGGTCTGGAGTCTGAGGACAACGCCGAGCCGAGCCACGGGCTTCACGCCGTTCTTTCTAGTCTATGGGGCCGAAGCCATCTTGCCCATAGACTTAGAATACGGCTCCCCGAGGACGAGGGCCTACACCGACCAAAGCAACCAAGTCAGCCAAGAAAACTCGCTGGACCAGCTGGAGGAGGCTCGGGACCAGGCCTTGCTACACTCGGCGCGGTACCAGCAGTCCCTGCGACGCTACCACGCCCGAGGGGTCCGGTCCCGAGACCTCCAGGTGGGCGACCTGGTGCTTCGGCTGCGACAAGACGCCTGAGGGCGGCACAAGCTCGCGCCTCCCTGGGAGGGGCCATTCGTCATCGCCAAGGTTCTGAAGCCCGGAACATACAAGCTGGCCAACAGCCAAGGTGAGGTCTACGACAATGCCTGGAACATC
Organism: Zea luxurians; assembly: GCA_029449295.1. NCBI lineage: Eukaryota > Viridiplantae > Streptophyta > Magnoliopsida > Poales > Poaceae > Zea > Zea luxurians. The sequence goes on along the minus strand of JAOPSE010000308.1, from coordinate 407,547 downwards.
CAACAGCTACGTCGCTTCTACCCTTAAGATGTTTTCAAGTTGATCATATACCTCGCACCCACGCAAAGTTTAGTCATCAAGGAAGGGTCGGCCTCGCCTCGGCAAAGCCCGACCCTCCCTCGGGGGCTAAAAGGGGGGAACCCCCTCTGCGTCGAAATTTTCCTCGAAAAAAGATCTTTTCTGCCAGAATGTCTTTCGCGCTTTTTGGCTACTTCGAAAGTGGATCCTGAAAACGATGGAGTACACGTAAGCAGCCAAGGCTGACCGAGCCGAGGGACTCCTACGCCTCTGGGATACGGATACCTCACTCATCACCTTCTACGATAAGTAACTCACGTTCGGATAAGTGATTCTGCGGACCGAACAAGTCTTCACGCCCGAAAGCTCTTCTGCCGAAGCGATCCTCCGAGCCTTCTCGACTGCGTCGGTGACAGAGCCCCATGGACGGGTAAGAGTGCGCGTAAGCGGCAAGGTCGACCGAGCCGAGGGACTCCTATGCCTCCGGGATACGGATACCTCACTCATCACCTTCCGCGAGAAGCAACTCTTGCTCGCACAAACATTTCTGTTACCAACAAAAAAGTCCAGATACTCAAAATAAAAGGAAAAGAGACGCAGCTTTACAACACGGCGAGGGTGTGTTTAGGCCTCGGCGGCTGCAGGAAACACACGCTACAAGACAATCCGATCTTGCAGGCTCGGATCTTGACGGCTGAAGGGAGCAGCAGCACCCTTGGCATCGATGACACCTTTGGCGAGGGCCGACCTAGCCTCGGACGATGACGCGGTCTGAGGATCTCCACTCTGGAGGACGACGTCATCACCACGCCCGGGCCATCGCCGCTAGGGTCTTCTCCGGGAATCCGGCCTGAGCAGGCGGCTCGGCCGGTCGCCCCGGGGCCTCGGCCAGTTACCCTCCGAGGACGTCAGCCTGACCCGAGGCCTCGGCTGGTCAATTCCGGCGTCGGTCCCGCCGACGGACGACCCGGCCAGGCTCCGGCCAACCAGGTTTCCTTTTCAAGCCAACTCTGCCTCTGCACATGTTGATGCCGCTACCCCTGGCCTCGGCTCATCGAAGAGCGGCCGAGGGGTTCCTTTAACTAAGTTAGAGAAGCCTCGGACAACAAGGCCGACCGAGCCGAGGGACTCCTACGCCTCCGGGATACGGATACCTCACTCGTCACCTGTACACGGGGCGACTCACGCTTGGTGAAGCGGTTCAGATAACCAACAGGCGAGTTTTAGTGCTCGGAAAGGAGGAAAATACACGGCTCCATGCCGAAACTACATACATGTTCAGGCCCCGACAGCCACAATGAACAAAAACACTGGCACTCAAGGCGCCATTACAAACGGAACTCCGGTTCCGTCCCCGCGAGTATGGACAACCCCCACGACGGGGAAGCCCGTGGAGCGACAAGCTCTGGGCGAATCACCAGCAAACGCGGGTCACCCCAAGGCGCATCGGCAGGTCCTCACTCCTGTCCTCGCCACGCAAGCGAGGAAGAGGACGGAATGTTGCATCCTAGCTGGACAGCAACAGCCCACCTCCCCCAGCATGACTGGAGGACGTCTCCTCCACAGAACTGGAGGATGGTCTCCACCACCAGAAGCTGGAAGAGGAGGCGGTCGGCCGACCCACGCAGGGGGCAGAGCACCGGCTTGGCCCGGGCCCCGTCCCAGCGGGGATGATGAAGACCAGCTGGGGGCGGGGCAAAGACCACAGCCCAGCTTGCTCCTCCCCATCCAGGGGCTGGTGGTCACCGTCTTGGGTGACCCCCGGCGAGGGGAGCGGCCGGGCCGGCTGATGAAAATCCTTGAAGCCGAACGATGGCTGAAAGGTACCAACTCCCGCAGAGTTGCGTTCCCCCAACGACGAGGCGGAAAGACGGTGGATCTCCCCCATCCGGGGGCCTAGAAGGTGGAAAGACACGATGCATAAGGGAGCGCGAAGACATGGTCGCCCTCCAAAGGGGTCACCCTCCTTTTAAGGACGGTTCTCCATTCTCGCGCCCCCAGCCGTCATGGGCTGAGTCTTCTCCAACACACTCCAAGGTCCTCCCCTACGGCGCGGGGGCTGGGTCCCACACGTCATGCAAGCCAACTCAGGGCAGAAGAAGCCAAACCGCCGCGCGCGGTGCACACAACCGCCCAGCGGTTACAAGCGACCCTCCACTTTTGCCCAGACCAACGGGCGAAAGGGTGGGCAGCCATGCAGGCGGCATGCAACCGCGCCAAGTGGGCGTGCTCCTCCGACTCCCAACACGCCCGGCATAGAGGCCCAGGCCCACGCGTCATGCAACCGGTGCGCCGTTTGCTACGCGTGAGTAACTGCATCGCCACCCGCGCCACCACCGCACCTCCTCGACTGCGGAACCAATACCGCGACTCGAGGCGACCCGGCGCGCGACCCAGCAGCACCAGCCTGGCGCGATGGTCAACACGGCCAGAAGTGGGCCGGCAGTAATGGCGGTGGCAGGCGAGCAGGCGCAGCGGTCGCGTCGTCAGCCAAGCTTACGTCCCATCCGGGGGCAGCGAGAGAACCCTCTCCCACGGCGTGAAGACGATGCGCCCGTGATCCGTTCCTCAAACGGCTCACGCACGCGCAACGGTCGCCTCTCCAACCACTCGCCCTGTCACATTAACTCCGCGACGGGACACGCGGCGCCTCTGGCAGGAGAAGCAGGCGACGCTTCCCCTTCGCCAAAATGAACGCGTCCAAAAAGGTACGCCGCGTCGTTCGATTTCGTATCCTTTTCCATTTTTCCTCTTTCTCTCTCTTGCAACAGGGACCAGGAAAGGGGGATACCCCGAAAAGGATCCTTCCCCGAGAAGGAACCAGGCTCCGAGCCCCCCTACTGATCAGAGGTTCGAAGGCTGTCCCCCGGAAGGGTTCAACAGCCGCTTCAGATCGCGTGGGCCCTACACCCACTACTGATCAGGGGTTCGAAGGCCGGCCCCTCGAAAGGGTTCAACGACCGCCTCAGGCTGCTCGGGCTCCGCGCCCAATACTGATCAGGGGTTCGAAGGCTGGCCCCCGAAGGGTTCACAGCCGCCTCAGACGCCGAGCGAGGGATGACCATGGGTACGTTCGATACATAACCAAGGCTCGGGTTGCGCTCCCGAGGTACCCTAGGACATTTCCGAGACCGGCGGGAACGATCTTGTAACAGAATCCCACCAGAGGGAGGCATCGAGCCCTCGGACCCCGTCGCCAAGGGACCGGGTCTGGCAGATCACCCGTAGGTACTTTTGGGCGTGCCTCTGGGCCCCTAGCCGACCCCTAACAAACGGGGCACAGACGTCCACTCGGATTACCCGCTTGCAGCTCGTCGGAGACACCATGTTCGATGCCCATCGAGGGCAACATGGCGCTTTCCCCCCCCCCTCCTCCTTGCGGAAAGGCGATGCAGGGGCGTATGTAAAAAAGCCGAGTCTACCCCTGACCGCCCTCTCGCTCTGTGCAGAGGCTCAGGGCTGCTCTCGCAAACCCGGCTCCGGCCGAACCGTTGACAGCGTCAACATACCAGCCCGAGAACTTGGGACCCGACCGTACACCTGGGCTACGGCCAGTTCGCATGAGGGAACGACCAGACCAGCCGAAGCACTACGTGAGGCAGTAAGACCTCGAAGGAGTGAAACCACTCCTCCGAGGCCTCGGGGGCTACACCCGGCGGGTGCGCTCGCGCGCACCCACCGGAACAAAACGCAACCGAGAAAGGCTGGTCCCCTTGCAAAAAGGTGCGACGAAAGCCTCCAAGCGAGTGCAAACACTCCCTTCGAGGCTCGGGGGCTACTGTAGGGGACCATAATTAGGGGTACCCTCAAGGCTCCTAATTCTCAGCTGGTAACCCCCATCAACATGAAGCTGCAAAGGCCTGATGGGTGCGATTAAATCAGGGATCAGTCCATTCGAGGGACACGATCACGCCTCACCCGAGCCTAGCCTCGGACAAGGGCAGTCGACCCCGGAGGATTTCCGTCTCGCCCGAGGCCCCCTTTTTGCGGCGAACATATTCCCGGCTCGCCCGAGGCCCTGCCTTCGCTAAGAAGCAACCCTGACCAAGTCACCGCACCGACCGACCAAGTCGCAGGAGCATTTAATGCAAAGGTGGCCTGACACCCTTATCCTGGCACGCACCCCCCGTCGGCAGAGCCGAAGTGACCGCCGTCACTTCGCCGCTCCACTGACCGGCCTGACGAAAGGACAGCGCCGCCTACGCCACACCGACTACAGTGCCACTGGACAGAGTAAGACTGACAAGCGGTCAGGCCCTGCCGGAGGCACCATAGGAAGCTCCGCTTCGCCCGACCCAGGCCTCGGGCTCGGGCTAAGTCCCGGAAGACGGCGAACTCCGCTCCGCCCGACCTAGGGTTCGGACTCGGGCTAAGTCCCGAAAGACGGCGAACTCCGCCCGACCCAGGGCTCGGACTCGGGCTAAGTCCCGGAAGACGGCGAACTCCGCTCCGCCCGACCCAGGGCTCGGACTCGGGCTAAGTCCCAGAAGACGACGATCTCCGCCTCGCCCGACCCAGGGCTCAGACTTGGGCTCGGCCCCAGAAGACAACGATCTCCGCCTCGCCCGACCCAGGGCTCGGACTTGGGCTCGGCCCCAGAAGACGACGATCTCCGCCTCGCCCGACCCGGGGGCTCGGACTCAACCTCGGCTTCGGAGGAGCTTCCACATCGCCCAACCTAGGGCGTAGACCAGCCACGTCGACAGGAGGTGCCATCATCACCCTACCCCGAGCTGACTCGGGCCGCAGGGAACAAGACCGGCGTCCCATCTGGCTCGCGCCGCCAGATAGGCAATGATGGCGCCCCGCATGCTCTGTGACGACGGCGGCTCTCCGCCCCCTTACGGAAGCAAGAGGATGTCAGCAAGGGCTCAACCGCTCCGACAGCTGTCCCTCCGCCAAGCTCCATCGCTCCTTCGACGGCCACGACATCACACCAGCTGGGTGCCAAGATCTTTCCGGCTGCCACAACGGCATGTACCTAGGGCGCTAGCTCACCTCCGCTAGACACATAGCACCCTGCTACACCCCCCATTGTACACCTGGATCCTCTCCTTACGTATATAAAAGGGAGGACCAGGGCCCTCTTAGAGAAGGTTGGCCGCGCGGGGACGAGGACGAGAACAGGCGCTCGCCTGGAGCCGCTCGCTCCCTCTCTCGCGTGCACGCTTGTAACCCCCTACTGCAAGCGCACCCGACCTGGGCGCGAGACGAACACGAAGGCCGCGGGATTCCCACCTCTCTCACGCCGGTCTCCGGCCGGCTTGCTCTCCCCCCTTCGCGCTCGCCCTCGCGCTCGACCCATCTGGGCTGGGGCATGCGGCGACATTCACTCATCGGCCCAGGGACCCCCCGGTCTCGGAACACCGACAGTAGTGCAAAACCTATACAATTAATCAAACTAGAATGTGCAAAATAGGTTTTGTCTAAGTGTTGCTATCTATATCACAATGTCTAAGTTTCAATCCTAAACAATATAAGTATAAAGACAAGATTGAAACTTAAATGCTTAATATAAATGAGGAAGCTAAAGAGCAAGGTAGAGATGCAAACTCTTGTGGATGACACCGGTATTTTTACCGAGGTATCCGGAACCGCGCAAGGTCCCGACTAATCCTCATTGGAGCCCCTACGCAAAGGGAAGCCCACACGAGGGCCAAGCACCACGGTCGAGTAACTCCGTAGAGAGTCACGGGCCTTCTCCACGTGCAAGTGGTGCTCTGCTTCCGGCTCCTCTCAGACGCTCCCCGCCGTCTCCACTATCGAGCTTCCGACTAAAAATGCCGCGAGCCTCGTTCCCTCCGGTACACAGTGGCGGCCGTGACACAAACGCGCTTGTCACGGTCTCGCAAGACTCTCGCCCCACTCGGTACAATTACAACGGCTCGCGCAAGAGCCGAGGGGTTGTGTGGTTTTTCTAAACTCACTCAACTAACTAGGGTTCACCTAGAGCAAGTGCTAATGCGGTCTAACTAACCTAAGCACTTCGCAAAGCACCTACGCTAATCACCGAGTGATTCTATTAAGCACTTGGGTGTATGAGCACTTGGGAATGTCTACTATATGCCTGGTATGTTGCTTGGGCTCCCACACCTTGAAATGTCTAGTTGGGGTGGTATTGTAATACTCAAAAGTGCAATAATGAGAATTGAGATAATTTCAGTAATTTGTGTCCTCTACTTATCATCACATGTGATCAACCCTAGTTATAAGTGGATAATTAACACAAAGAACACATAGATAACCTGTGCATCATGCTGGAGTTTATTTGATTGTGCATTTATGGATGACAAAAAAAATAATAAAAGCATCAATAGCAATGTAATAATATGCCCATGACATCCAAACCCTAAATTGAAAACAAAACCATGAAAATGGAGAAGGAAAGGAATAAATATGGTACAATGCAAAATAAATATATAAATAAATAAATAAATTCCTCTCACGTTTTAGGTATGTCCAAATTGTACTATTAATCTGAGAGTGAAACTGTCACAAGTTTGAATTTAGATTAGGATTTAAATTTGAATTGGAGAAATAATGGGGAAAACAGAAAATATAAATAAAAGAAAAGAGAAACGAAGCCAACTGGGCCGATTCTCCCTCGGACCGGCCCAACTTCACTCGCGCCCAGCCCATCGCCACTGCGCCCGGACTCACTGGCGCGTGGGGCCCACTGCCCAGTCTTCGGTCACGCGCGCGTGATGGCTATCTCGCCCGATGACAGGTGGGGCCGCCTTGTTAGCTTCTCCTTCCACCTCGTAACAGAAATCTCCCGTGTTGCTCGCGCGCTCCGCCGGGGATCTCGCTCCTACCTCCGCCACCCCTCGGACTTACCGCTTGGGTATAAATCACGGGCCGTCGGGACCCTCCCCCTCATCTCATCCACCGGTGCCCACATCCGTGCGTAAACACCGTAGCCGCCATCGCCGCAAGCTCGAAGGAACGGTGGCCGCTGCCTTTCAACCCTGTCAATTCTCCTGACTGGCCACTGGAAAGTACTCGTGGAGTGTCGCTGGAGTGTGGGAGTTGTCGCGGCATTATTGGGCGAGTCGGGGTCTCCGTCGGCAAGTAATTCCTCACTGGAATTGGTGTTGCGCGGCGGATCTTCCTCGCGTCGTCACCGGGGTCTTGCGGCTTCGAAATCAACGGTGAGAACCCCCTCATTTGATTCCTGGTTGCGCATACTCGTCGTAGGACTTGTGGATTGGAGTTTGGGCTCCGGTGTGTGGCGATTGGGTGTCTCCGGTGGGTGCGCCACCGCGGGGCGGGGCGGCGCCGCCGTGCGGGTGTGCCCTGTTGGGGCGATGATCGTGGACCGTTGAAGTCCATACGGTCGGCTGCGATTAGACGCTTGCGTACCGCTTCGGTACGTTAAATCAGGGCCGTTAGATTTGATCGGAGGGTTCAATAGAAATGTGCGCGTGATCGAATCTCGGCCACAGATCTCGGATCGTAGGGTCAGGAGTGCGTACCGCTTCATTCCACGGCCGATCTATTCTGATCCGTGGATGTATGATCCAACGGCCCAAATCCCTCTGTACCCCTTCGACCGTAGTATTTTGCTAAAGAGCCCCTCTGGATTTAGGATACTAACCCGCGGTCCAGTCCAGGATTTTCTGTGTCTTGGGAATCTTTCCCCGAGACCCCTGGGTTCTCTGTAAATAGTGAGCGCAGCCCAGGCAGGAAAGAAAAACCTATAAAATCATTTAGAAATTGATTTTTAGTGTAAAAATAAATGCCAGAACTTGTTTAATGTATAGAAAATGCATACTTAGTCCAAATCGACCCATTTCAGTCTCTATAATTTTGTAATAATATTGTTTATCACTTAGTAAATTTGTTTAGTCATGAAACTTGAACTAAAATTATTCACATGAGTTATGCTATTCCAAGTACTTGATAACTTCAGAAATTCATAACCTAAAATCTATAACTCCAAAATTAATGATTCATGTTCCTATGATCTTATTTCAATATGTAGATTATTATTATGTGTTTTGCATATATGTTTGGTGTAATGTTAACTTTGCCTATACACTGTTTGTTTATATTACTACGTTTAGCAGTGAGGACACGTGTCATCTGAAGAGCAAGTTGGTACCTGGAATCTCAAGTCCCAGGCAAGTTGTGCCCTTGATCACTTCTTTTACCCACTCATGTTCTAATTAATCATAATGATCTGCATAGGTTAATTTGATGGGACCTAATAGGTTACCCTAGTTTGTCTATCTTTATGCCTTGTTTACCACTAAACTTTCTGGGTAGTACTTGCTAGTGCTATATGTGGATTTGGGCATTGAGATACATATTATTCATACTTTTGTTATCAGTTGCTATTTACTGTTCATGATAAGATCATTATGTTAATTGGAACATGGAGAACCACCCGGGAAAACAGTGCTACCACAAGGGTTTAATGGGACGCCCTTGGCCGATTAATTAGGAAAGCTAGTGGAAGACTACCTTACCCGAAAGGGGCAAGGGCAGTAGGGGAGTGGTCAGTGTAGGGAGGCCCTCGGGAGGATTTTGCTGCGATGGCGATCCTGCAAGGGATTCCTGCATTGGAGCTTCCTATAAACTGTAGCGGGTTTTCTGAAGCTAGTGGAACTTTGTAAAGGCCTCGTAGTGTTACCCTGCCTCGCCTCCTCGGTAGAGGTGTATGGGAAGTCGCGATCCCTTGGCAGATGGGTAACATGACTTGTGGGTAAAGATGTGCAACCTCTGAAGAGTGTAAAACTGGTATACTAGCCGTGCTCACGGTCATGAGCAGCTCGGACACTCACATGATTAATCTATGGAACTTAAATTCAATTTGTCATATGCATTGCATCGCAGGTGATGTTGTTACTTCTGTTCTACTATTTAATTGGGTTGGTATTTACTTATACTTAGTAATGGCTAATAAAATTTTGACCAACTTTAAAAGCAATGCTCAGCTTCAGCCATCCTCTTTGGTAAGCCTTACACTTCACATGAGCTCCCACCTTTGGCGAGTTCATACACATTATTCCCCACAACTTGTTGAGCGATGAACGTATGTGAGCTCACTCTTGCTGTCTCACACCCCCACAGGTCAAGAACAGGTACTGCAAGATGAGGCGCATGGAGGATGCTGTGAAGAGTTCGTGAGAGGTCTAGGCCGTCGTCTCCCAGTCAACTTTGGGTTGCTGGACCGTTGTCTCCTTATAATGTAATTATTTATTTTGTATAGAACTCCTGTTATATAGTAAAGATGTGACATTCGATCCTGTGCCATGATTCATCATATGTGTGAGACTTGGTCCCAGCACACCTGGTGATTATGTTCGCGCCCGGGCTTTGGACCCCTAAAACCCAGGTGTGACAGAAGTGGTATCAGAGGAATGTTGACTGTAGGACGAAACCTAGATAGAACTGGACAACCATTATCTACTTACCTTTGTTACTCTGATTCTTTTCTAAACTTATCTCAATCTTTTCTCATCTATTTCCGCCTTACTCTGATCATTCTTACCTTTTTCCTTCTACAAATAAATGTGGATTTCACACCTTGGAATCCTACCAATATGATTTTTTTTGAGTTAGAGGACCTAAGACAAAATTTAAAACTATTTTCTCTAAAAAATGTTGGTTGATTGTTCTGATGATAAATGCCTGATTTGCTTCTTTGACTGATTGAGATATTATATATGGGCATCTTAGCATGTACCACCATAAGGTATTGAATTAGCTATGGTAGGTAAAACATTAATCTGCTTAGCTAATAAATCCCCAAAAGTAACCTGAATTGTAAATACCTTCCTTGTCTACTATTCTATTACCATATGTATCTAACTCAGATGGTCAATACCAGGCGGGGTGGTGGAATTGATTTACCCCCTAATCGACACACTCGGCGGATATATAGAAAACCCCAGCCACAGCCAGCAGAGATGAATCCTCCTAATCCTCTACCAGGCGGAGTTGACCCACTGATTGCAGCTCAAATGAGAATGATGCAGCAAATGGCTGACACTATGGCAGATATGCGCGCCCAAATGCAGCAAGAACGCCAGGAAATGCGCCAGGAAAGAGAGGATGCACGTCGGGAGATGCACCAAGAGCGGGAAGAGATACGCCAGGAGAGGAGGGTGCAACAACAGCAGCTGCAACAACAACTTCAACAACAGCAGCCACAGCAACAGGTGCCATTGCCTCCACCTCCACCACCAGTTCCACCCCGAGATAAGCATCGGGAATTCATGAGCCACAAACCACCAACCTTCTCCAACTCCACGGATCCACTACAAGCTGATGACTGGCTAAAGTCTATAGAGAAGATGCTCAACATAGCTCAGTGCTCGGACCTACGCATCAGGTCGTCTCGCTGGTCCTGCTGCAGATTGGTGGGATGCGTACTGCGCTGCTCATGCTGCTGTCGATACAATTACCTGGGCAGAATTCTCCACACAATTCAGGAATTACCATATTCCTGCTGGACTCATGAAGATTAAGAGAAAGGAGTTTCTCTCCCTCAAGCAAGGAAGTATGTCCGTGAGTGAAAATAGGGACAAATTCATCCAGTTATCTCGATATGCTCCTAGAGATGTTGAGGATGATGAGCAAAAGCAGGAGCTTTTTCTGGACGGTTTGATTGGACCCTTGCAATATCAACTGGTATCGCACACATTCCCATCCTTCCAAAGGCTACTTGACAAAGCTATTGCTGTAGAAAACAAGAGGAGTATATTTGGAGAGAAAAGAAAGGCTGCTAACCAAGGGCAGGCTGGAAGTAGTTCCCGTCCTCGCTATACTACCACTCCAAGTACACCAGCTAGTGGCAGTTCTGGACAACAAACTCAACAGGCACCAACTGCTCCTCCAAGAGCAAGCACCCTAGCAGGACCCGTTGCTCCCAACACATCCACCAACAGGGCATGCTTCAAGTGTGGACAACCGGGACACTACGCCAACTACTGCCCCAACAGAGCTGCCTACACTACACCAGCTCCAATGAAGCAAGGACAAGCCTCGGCAGGAAAGAGTCAGCCCCTATCTATCAACCGGGGACATGCCCATCATGCAGAAGTAGAAGTTGAACCAGGTGAACTTGAAATTCAAGAAGAAGAGCCAGTTGAAGATGAAGTAGTCGATGAAGAAGTCAACGAGCAACAAGAATAGAGATAAACATAAATATAGATACTTATATATATTTTACTATTTGTAAGACCTAAATATTAGTTTAGCTATTAGTTAGTATTTTACTATTTTAGTGATAATAATAAGGTCTATTAAACCTATGTTTTGTTAAAGAATTATGCATCATGCCGAGATTTCGTTGTTTGTGCATACGTTCCGAGAACAATATGAGTATACATCCCTTTTCGTACAAATCTCGAGGACGAGATTATTTTTAAGGGGGGTAGGATTTGTAATACTCAAAAGTGCAATAATGAGAATTGAGATAATTTCAGTAATTTGTGTCCTCTACTTATCATCACATGTGATCAACCCTAGTTATAAGTGGATAATTAACACAAAGAACACATAGATAACCTGTGCATCATGCTGGAATTTATTTGATTGTGCATTTATGGATGATAAAAAAAATAATAAAAGCATCAATAGCAATGTAATAATATGCCCATGACATCCAAACCCTAAATTGAAAACAAAACCATGAAAATGGAGAAGGAAAGGAATAAATATGGTACAATGCAAAATAAATATATAAATAAATAAATAAATTCCTCTCACGTTTTAGGTATGTCCAAATTGTACTATTAATCTGAGAGTGAAACTGTCACAAGTTTGAATTTAGATTAGGATTTAAATTTGAATTGGAGAAATAATGGGGAAAACAGAAAATATAAATAAAAGAAAAGAGAAACGAAGCCAACTGGGTCGATTCTCCCTCGGACCGGCCCAACTTCACTCGCGCCCAGCCCATCGCCACCGCGCCCGGACTCACTGGCGCGTGGGGCCCACTGCCCAGTCTTCGGTCACGCGCGCGTGATGGCTATCTCGCCCGATGACAGGTGGGGCCGCCTTGTTAGCTTCTCCTTCCACCTCGTAACAGAAATCTCCCGTGTTGCTCGCGCGCTCCGCCGGGGATCTCGCTCCTACCTCCGCCACCCCTCGGACTTACCGCTTGGGTATAAATCACGGGCCGTCGGGACCCTCCCCCTCATCTCATCCACCGGTGCCCACATCCGTGCGTAAACACCGTAGCCGCCATCGCCGCAAGCTCGAAGGAACGGTGGCCGCTGCCTTTCAACCCTGTCAATTCTCCTGACTGGCCACTGGAAAGTACTCGTGGAGTGTCGCTGGAGTGTGGGAGTTGTCGCGGCATTATTGGGCGAGTCGGGGTCTCCGTCGGCAAGTAATTCCTCACTGGAATTGGTGTTGCGCGGCGGATCTTCCTCGCGTCGTCACCGGGGTCTTGCGGCTTCGAAATCAACGGTGAGAACCCCCTCATTTGATTCCTGGTTGCGCATACTCGTCGTAGGACTTGTGGATTGGAGTTTGGGCTCCGGTGTGTGGCGATTGGGTGTCTCCGGTGGGTGCGCCACCGCGGGGCGGGGCGGCGCCGCCGTGCGGGTGTGCCCTGTTGGGGCGATGATCGTGGACCGTTGAAGTCCATACGGTCGGCTGCGATTAGACGCTTGCGTACCGCTTCGGTACGTTAAATCAGGGCCGTTAGATTTGATCGGAGGGTTCAATAGAAATGTGCGCGTGATCGAATCTCGGCCACAGATCTCGGATCGTAGGGTCAGGAGTGCGTACCGCTTCATTCCACGGCCGATCTATTCTGATCCGTGGATGTATGATCCAACGGCCCAAATCCCTCTGTACCCCTTCGACCGTAGTATTTTGCTAAAGAGCCCCTCTGGATTTAGGATACTAACCCGCGGTCCAGTCCAGGATTTTCTGTGTCTTGGGAATCTTTCCCCGAGACCCCTGGGTTCTCTGTAAATAGTGAGCGCAGCCCAGGCAGGAAAGAAAAACCTATAAAATCATTTAGAAATTGATTTTTAGTGTAAAAATAAATGCCAGAACTTGTTTAATGTATAGAAAATGCATACTTAGTCCAAATCGACCCATTTCAGTCTCTATAATTTTGTAATAATATTGTTTATCACTTAGTAAATTTGTTTAGTCATGAAACTTGAACTAAAATTATTCACATGAGTTATGCTATTCCAAGTACTTGATAACTTCAGAAATTCATAACCTAAAATCTATAACTCCAAAATTAATGATTCATGTTCCTATGATCTTATTTCAATATGTAGATTATTATTATGTGTTTTGCATATATGTTTGGTGTAATGTTAACTTTGCCTATACACTGTTTGTTTATATTACTACGTTTAGCAGTGAGGACACGTGTCATCTGAAGAGCAAGTTGGTACCTGGAATCTCAAGTCCCAGGCAAGTTGTGCCCTTGATCACTTCTTTTACCCACTCATGTTCTAATTAATCATAATGATCTGCATAGGTTAATTTGATGGGACCTAATAGGTTACCCTAGTTTGTCTATCTTTATGCCTTGTTTACCACTAAACTTTCTGGGTAGTACTTGCTAGTGCTATATGTGGATTTGGGCATTGAGATACATATTATTCATACTTTTGTTATCAGTTGCTATTTACTGTTCATGATAAGATCATTATGTTAATTGGAACATGGAGAACCACCCGGGAAAACAGTGCTACCACAAGGGTTTAATGGGACGCCCTTGGCCGATTAATTAGGAAAGCTAGTGGAAGACTACCTTACCCGAAAGGGGCAAGGGCAGTAGGGGAGTGGTCAGTGTAGGGAGGCCCTCGGGAGGATTTTGCTGCGATGGCGATCCTGCAAGGGATTCCTGCATTGGAGCTTCCTATAAACTGTAGCGGGTTTTCTAAAGCTAGTGGAACTTTGTAAAGGCCTCGTAGTGTTACCCTGCCTCGCCTCCTCGGTAGAGGTGTATGGGAAGTCACGATCCCTTGGCAGATGGGTAACATGACTTGTGGGTAAAGATGCGCAACCTCTGCAGAGTGTAAAACTGGTATACTAGTCGTGCTCACGGTCATGAGCAGCTCGAACACTCACATGATTAATCTATGGAACTTAAATTCAATTTGTCATATGCATTGCATCGCAGGTGATGTTGTTACTTCTGTTCTACTATTTAATTGGGTTGGTATTTACTTATACTTAGTAATGGCTAATAAAATTTTGACCAACTTTAAAAGCAATGCTCAGCTTCAGCCATCCTCTTTGGTAAGCCTTACACTTCACATGAGCTCCCACCTTTGGCGAGTTCATACACATTATTCCCCACAACTTGTTGAGCGATGAACGTATGTGAGCTCACTCTTGCTGTCTCACACCCCCACAGGTCAAGAACAGGTACCGCAAGATGAGGCGCATGGAGGATGCTGTGAAGAGTTCGTGAGAGGTCTAGGTCGTCGTCTCCCAGTCAACATTGGGTTGCTGGACCGTTGTCTCCTTATAATGTAATTATTTATTTTGTATAGAACTCTTGTTATATAGTAAAGATGTGACATTCGATCCTGTGCCATGATTCATCATATGTGTGAGACTTGGTCCCAGCACACCTGGTGATTATGTTCGCGCCCGGGCTTTGGACCCCTAAAACCCAGGTGTGACAGGTATTTGTAGACCCCAACACAAAACTAGCCGATGGAGAAAAGTTGTTGCTCTCTGTGGCAAACTGGACAGTCCGGTGGTGCACCGGACAGTCCGGTGTCCCTTGCCCGGTGCGTCTAGCCGTTGGATCTGACACCGCAGGTGACCGTTGGCGCGTAGGCTTTTCACACCGGACAGTCCGGACTTAACACTGGACAGTGCGGTGGTCTTTTCTCTATAGTGCCACCTAGAACTAGTCGTTGGGCTACAGTTCCTCGGTGCACCAGACTGTCCGGCATGTGGCACCGGACATTCCGATGTGCCACCGGACAGTCCAGTGTGTCTCAACTGGATAGTCCTCTGTGGCAACACTTGTCTTCATTTCTTGGACTTTGCTTGATACTTGTTGATCTTCTTGTGATCTTCATAATGTCTTCTTTTGAGATGTTGCTTTCCTCAATGCCTTAGTCCAAGTAACCTTAGCATCTTGTGAACTACGAACATAAACACTAGCAAATACATTAGTCCACATGTTGTGTTAATCATTGTCGGGGAGGAAATCTCCGGCCGGGTGGTGGAATGCACCCGCCCTAAATCCTAAGATGAGAAGGGGCCTAAGCGTTTTGCCTGTTACGAGATTGGGGGATGAACACCCAAGAACACAAAGATTTAGAGTGGTTCGGGCCGCCGGAGCGTAATACCCTACTCCACTGTGTGTTGTATTGCTGTGAGAGCTTGAGTGCTGAGAATCTAAGTTGGCCTGCGTGGATCTAAGTGAGCCTGGATCTCCCCCTATGTGTCGTTGCATGCCTCCCCTTTTATAGCTCAAGGGGGGCACGTAAAAGGGTGCTGAGCCCCGACATGTGGGCCCAGGAACATGACAGATGTAATACTTGGAGCAACTAATGCTCATCGTTGGAGCAATCTCCTTGCCCCTGATATCCGTGATCTGCATAGTATTGGCGTGCAGGGGAAGCTTCCCTGGCAACGTACGAGTGATGATGGATGGGCACAGTGCACTTTGCAGCACGAGCGTACCGTTTGGCAATGGAATGGACAGGCACGCCGCTTGCAGGATGGCCTGGACGCCGCCTGCCAGCTGAGTGGACAGGACACATTAAATGCTGAAGGAGCACATCGCCTGTCAGCGGGATAGTCAGGCGGCGCGTCTTCTCCGCAATAAATGCAGAGACAGCGCGGCCCAGAGGCCTTACGTCAGGCTCCGCCCGCTGGCTTACGTCACGTGCGGTAGGCTACGTGGCAGCATCGGGTCTCCGCCTGGGTAGGGAGCAGTAGCGTTGTGCGGACAGGTCCGCACCAGGCTTGGCCTAGACACATGTCGGCACCGGACCCCTGTCTGAGCAAGGCCTAGGTATTCTCTGTCCCAGAGTCCTGGGACCCAGCTATGGGTAGTCCGGACCCCATGCAGAGGGGTCTGGGACCCGACCCGGAGGTCCGAGCTGCACTCACGGGGGTCCTAAACCTTGCTCCGGAGGTCCGGTCTACATGTATAGGGGTCCGGCACTTTCCCATGGGGGTTCGGACACATTGTTGGCATCTTGGAGTGTATCGTTTTCTCTGGCCACATGGCAACCCTGGGGCCATCCACGTGGTGGAGTCGGGTGCTGTTCACCACGTGACTAGAGATAGTCACGTGGGCACCGCGTCTTTATGCTGTAGTAAGGGGTACCCCTGTTTCAGGGTACCGACAATCATCAAACACCAAAACCTATTGAGCCAAATGGCCCGTTATCCATTTTCCTTACAATCTCCCCCCCTTTTGGTGATTAATGACAATACAACCAAAGCAAGCAAAATAAACAAACATTTGAATGAAATTATGCAATCTACTTGCTAGGATGCATGATTGTCCCCATAATGTGAGATTATGGACTTAAGCCTCCCCCTAACTCCATATTCACTTACTTCCTATTTTAGACCAAAGAACCAAAACCACTTGAAGGATCAAAAAATTTAAATTGGTGGTGTTTGGTGTTTGATAACATTTCATTGCTTTGGTCCCTACAACTTCTCCCCCTTTGGCATCAACCACCGAAAAGGAAGACAATAAAAGCACATAGGAAGCAAATAAGACTTGCCCTCATAAAAGATTTATCAATTAATACCAATTGAAGCACTCAACATTATTACTCCCCCTAAATGAGTGTTATCCTTTAGAAAGAATTTTCTCCCCCTTTAGAGACAAAGAAATACTCCCCTGACAGAGATCTTCTACTTAGGAAAAAACATGTTAGAAATAGAGGTGCAAGACATGATTTGATTAGACTAACTTCCCTTATGCATAGGTAATGGAATATGATTTAACAACTTATGGATGTATAGCAACATGGGAAGTATAAGATATGAAATATAGTCTAAACAAATGTTGGAGAAGACATGTAAATGATGCTAAATGTAGTCTCAAAGTTACCAATTGAAAGTCAATGGCTGACAAATTTAAGACCAATGGCGGCCTTTTGAGACGTAAGAATTCTTGTAGATTTGCAGTGGAAGCTTGTTGTCTATCTCCGGGGACTCTATTTTCCTTACAGTGAGATTATTACATGAAATAGACTTGAAAACAGGTATTAGTCTCGAAGTCTTAGATTATAGAGTAAACTCCCCCTGAAAGTGTGTATACAAGTTTTGAATACTTGTAGGAGACATACACTTTGATTTGATATCAAGACGGGCAAGTTGTCTATAATCCGAGCTTTGGCACATATAAGTCAAATGGTACCAATTGAAGCATACCAAATGAAGTATAATTGAAGTGTTATACCACTTGAAGTATTTTACCATATCAATTGATGTATCATTTTCTTAGGAATGTTAAGTAAGCTATGTGCCGTGCTTATCATTTTAAACCTTGTAGGTTTGCTCAAGAGTATGAATTGAAGGTGAGCAATCCTACCATATGATTTACCGAGTATGCATGCATTTAAACAAAAGTAAATACCAATTGAAACACTAGGTATGATAGGTAAAACTAGATACATGAGAATAGATACGCATATCTAAAAACAAGAAATACAATAAATCTAGTTACCTTAGTTATGGATGGGGAAAATTGGGTCCAAAATATTCACTAACCCACTTGGCAATAAACTTGATCCAATATGATGTATCCCATGATATACATCCCAAATTTGCCAAGTCTCCAAATGTAAAGCCCAAAATTAGTATAAGAGAAAAATAATGAAATAAATAAATAAATATATTTATATGATAATGTTTTGGGATTATGAAACCTATGGAGATTAATTGGTTCCCTTTTCCCAAATTCAATTAATGGGGTTATATTGGTCAAATAACAAAATAAATAAATATTGAAATATGTACCTCATGATGAGGTTCTTGCATTTTTGTATGTATTCAAATTGTGAGACAAGTTTAAATTAGGAAATTAGAATTTGAAAAATGAAATAGAAAATAAAGGGGAAGGAGAATTAAGAAAGAGAAGGAACAAAAAATGGAAAATGCATTACAAAGAAATATATATATATATATAATTGTAATTCTTCATGCTAATACTTTACTTGTGACTCAGTTTTGAATTTGAACCATGAATATAAACTTGAATTTGGTTTAAATATTGGATAATGAAATAGGAAGAAGAATTATTAAAACCAGAACAAGAAAAAAAGAAAAGGACTCACCTAGGCCGGATCTACTCAGCCTCGACCCAACTCCCCTTTCTCCACATCCGGGCGGCCCAGTAGTGGATCGGGCGCGCCGACCTGTGGGCCAGCTTCGTCGGTCGCTGCAGGTCACCAGCTGTCCACGGTCTCTCTGGCGCATGGGACCGGCACGTCAGGGCCTCCGTCCCCAATAGAATCGTGCGCGTCCTGTAGATCTCCTCCGCGTCGCCACGGTCTTTGCCCAGCAAGATGGCGGCTGGTTGTGGCTCTCGCCCCCATATAAGACGTTGTTGTCGCGGACGTTTCCCGGTCGAACTACCGCAAAGCCGGGGGTTCCTCCATTGCGTCTCTGGTTCGCCAGTGCAGAGTAACGCGTTCGGGCGGACAAGTCGCAAGTTTTCGAAGCATTGCTGGGCGGGGAGACCTCCGGGGTGAACCGCAATCGCTCGTCGGTGTGTGCATCGGCCTCACACCCGCGCCTCGTCGTGGATCGGTCGCTGCACGTCGTCTCTGTAGGTATGAGCTGCCCCTACCTACTCACCATAGCTCGATTGAGGTTTTGATCACAAATAGCCGAAGTTCCGTGGTTAGGAATGCGATATTGTGTTTCCCCGGTGATGGTGCGCCGCCGCGGCACCCCTGTTTCGCCGCCGGAGTCCGGTTTGGGTGGGGGAATAGTTTTCGGCCGTTGGATATCCTTTGAATGGCCGTGATCAAGTCAACCATACCGCTTCGTCGAAACATATGGTAGTCGATGATCTCTGATCGTAGGGCTGGGCTTGATCAAAGACGCGGATGGTTGGGGGCCATTGATTTCTAATCTTGCGGCTCGCAACGCATACCGGTCCGGCTGGCGAGTCTTCTAATCTAGGCCATGGGATCAGATCGGTCGGGTCATGATCACCGATACCCTTTCGGTCATGGTCTTTTTCATAAGAGCCCCTGGGGTTGTTAGATATCAACCCGTGGTCCACTGCTATGTAAAAACAACTGCACTTGGGTCCTAAAATTCACAGATCAGACCCTAGGGTTTATAATAATCGTGTTCGCAGTCCAGAACCATTATAAAAATTTAGAATAAATCAGAAAATGATTTCTAATAAACAAATAATTCCATAAACTCGTTTAATTCATATCTAATTCATTTTAACTCCAAATTGATCCATTCTAGTTGCATTAAATTCATAATAATGTTGTTTAACATCTTGTAACCTTAGCTTGTTATGAAACCTAGATTAAAATTTTGCACTTAGTTTCTTTTACATCCAACATTTAAATCTTCTGAAAATCATTACTTTTTAACCGTAACTCCAATTTTAGTGGTTCTTGAACCTACGATCTAGTTACGATGCGTAGAACGTTATTATGCAGATTATGCTTATGTTTAGTGTGATGTTAATTTTGTCTATACCATGTTTGTTTGTATTGGTACGAATAGCAGTGAGGTCACGAGAATCTGAAGATCATCTTGGTACCCAGAATCTTAAGTCTCAAGCAAGTTGTGCCCTTGATCACTCCTTTTTACCTAATAATGTTCGATGTTAATCACTGTGACATGCTAGGTTAATTTGATGGGACCTAATAGGTTTCCCAAGCATTATTTATCCCCCACCTTGCAAATAGATAAATTATTGGGTAGATTTGCTATCGCTCTACATGGTTTTGGGAAAGTAATGTTTTATTATATTTCAAAATAAATAAATACATCCAAAAATAATAATGTAGATACGTTACCCATTTTAAAAATAAATTATTTTAGGCACAAACATATTATTTAAATAGAATGGGCTATATAAAAAACAAAATGAATTTTTTCACAAATACCTACAACAAAAATTATTAACTATCAAAAAGCATGTTCCAAAAAACACTTATTTTAACAGCTCATTCTTATTTTATAAAATTAGATTTTTTACACTAACTTAAATCCAAAAATTGGATACATCAAACAAAGTTTATGCTTCGGCATGAATGCATCAAACACTTGACAAGATTTTATCTAATCAAGAAATTGTTCCATTCATTTATGTCACCATTTCATTATTTGAAAATAATACCTTTTAATATCTATTGGAAATTATTAATTCAAACTAAGTTGTTTTCGACTGATGGATTTAGGGTGTTACAATGTTCTTTTAAGCATCATTGTCTTTACTTTCTTATTTTAGAGCTCAAGTTGCACAAAGTCATCCCCGGACCTTACAAGTCCTTGTGCAAATGATGCATATGTTTAGGGGGAGGATATGCTACAACTTGACCCTTTGAGACTAATGTGTTTGTTTCAGTACTTATGATATAGTCTTAAAGATGGATTGAAAGGGAAAAGGTGGACTTGGACAAAGAAAAGGCTTCCACTACATTACGGTAACAATGTCCTTTGTTACAAGTCACTATTGTATTCTCCCATTGCCCTTGGTTTTATTTGCAATCTTTGGCAAGGCAATGGGGTTAAAAAGGCCACTAGTTCTTCAGTTTTGGTGCTTAATACCAAAGGGGGAGAAGTTAAAGCCAAAGCAACTGGATCAACTAACACTTGTGAATTTTTCAAAAATTTAACTGTTAGTATACTTGGTTTTTTATCAAAACCCTCTTATTGCAAAAACTACTCTCTTGTGGGGGGAATTTGATTATGGAAAAAGGGGTAGTTTCTGGTTTTTTGATCAAAACTAGTATTGAAAGATATATTAATTTGCCAAAACAAAGTGTTTTTGACATAGAAATAGGAAAATGAATTTGCTTTGTGAAAACAAACCAAGTGGTGGCAAAAATGATCCAAATATGCCAAATCCTATAATAATTTAATTGGTTTTAAGTTTGACATCAATTTGTACTTTTTAGCTCGCATTTTGGATATGTTAGTGCATTTTGAGTTGCTTTTGATGTGTTGGCATGAATCACTAAAAAGGGGAAGATTGAAAGGGAAATGTGTCCTTGGGCCATTTCTATATTGTTTTGGTGATTAGATGCTCAACACATTTTGTTTAGACTAACATCATCTAATGTGAGAAATGAGCATAGGTACTTAAAAGCAAATTGAGCTTGGGAGAAGGCAAAATACAAATCTATATGGGACAAAGTGAAAAAGGTAAGCTCTGGACACTTAGTCAATTGTTTTGGTTACTAATCATATTTGTCTAAGTGCTAGAGACTTTATGAAGTCAAGCCAAAAGGAGTAAAAGAGAATAAGATTGAAAAAGAAGAAAGTGGGCTAGGCTGCATTGCACCGGATGGTCTGGTGCCACCCACCGGACGGTCCGGTGGACAGTCCGGTGCATGGTCTGTCGTACTGCTTGCTCTCGAGAATTTCAGCCTGCGTCGGCTATAATTCACTGGACCGTCCATGTGGAGCGCCTCGGACCGACGGTCACATGGTGCACCGGACGGTCCGGTGCCCCAGAAGCAGAAAGTAGCCAATCAGGGGATTCTCTGTCGTTGCACTGTTCACTGTCCAGTGTGCACTGGACAGTCCGGTGCACCCGCGGACAGAAGGCAACCAGAGTCTTCCAAATGGAGCTCCATCGGCTCCTAGGTCCCTTGGGGCTACAAAAGAGACGCCT
The DNA here is from genome assembly GCA_029449295.1 of Zea luxurians. Taxonomy (NCBI): domain Eukaryota; kingdom Viridiplantae; phylum Streptophyta; class Magnoliopsida; order Poales; family Poaceae; genus Zea; species Zea luxurians. Next base: position 385,733 of record JAOPSE010000308.1, on the reverse strand, counting down.
AGGCGTATGGAGCTCTATACCAAGCATCCATTGAACATTCTACAACATCGAGACAGTGCGATCACGCTTTTGGTTTGATAGTTTGAGATTTGAGCAAGTTTGAGCTGTAATTTCGATGTGTTGTCTCTTGTGGTCCTCTCTCAACGTGTGTGTGTATGTTGCTTTGATTTTGTCTCTTGTGTGCATTTTTACTCCCCCTTACTCTTGTGGTTTATTTGAGATCAACTCTGTAAGGCGTGAGAGACTCTAAATTGTGAAGATTCCTCACAACAGGAAAAGCTTGTGATAAGAAAGAGAACTGTTATGCTCAAGTTGATCATTAGATCACTTGAGAGAGGTTGAGTACAACCCTTGTCCATTGGGACGACACAACGTGGAGTAGGTGAGCATTTTATGCTGAACCGAACCACGAGCTAAAATCGTTGTCACTTGTCTAAGTTACTTTACGTTATTGCGATTCTACTCTTTCTAGCACTTTACTTCACATACAATATTGCTCTAAGTTTAATACTCACCTTGTGAGAGCAATTAAGTGAAGAAGTTCTCTCCGTTCATCCTCTTTATTTAGACTTGGTTTTTGATCTCACTAATTTAATATCAAACTAAGTTTGTTTTGTTGAGCTATTTTTTACAAGATCATATATTCCCTCCTTCAAACGTGGTAAAAAAATCAAACAAATTATAATTTAGAACGGTGGGAGTAGTATTATGTTATGGTGAGCTTGCTGGGTGAAGGAACTGATATGATATCGTAACTTCACGACCTACAGTAGTGAATTTAATTTTCTAAAGAAAATGTTAATGCGGGTGCCGACGCTGGTTGCACCGACAGCGGGGAAGAAAGCGAGCGGTGGCCGCCTGGGCAGGGGAGGATCCGCCGGCAGGACAGGGACGTTGGCAGTGGCCGCACACCCGCGCCCTGCCTCAACCCCAGTGGCACCTCGCTGTTGCGATGCGTCGCGGGCCTATTGCAACGTCGGCCGGGCTGGGCTGGACGGCGACCCCCTAGCTAGCGCGGCGACCGGCAATGCAGCTTTCTCCACGTGTGATCGTGAGCAACATGTGTGTCCGGCACGTCTTGCGCTGTCGGTTCGATTCTCATCTCCGCGTCCGTGCTGGCGTGCACACCCCTCATCAACTTGTATATACTAGGAATAGGAATAAATAAGCCATTATACACCCTGCGCCGTTACGGAGGCAAACAAGCTCATTGGCAGTGAGATACCGGCCAATCTGGAAACTTGCAGCGAACTGGAACTTGTGATATCTTTTTCATCTGTCGTAACAACTACCACTATACAGAGACCATTGCTCTAGGGTTGCTTTATCGTAAGCTCGGCTCTCAGATGCAGCATCCCATCCACGAAGAAGAGGCTGTCATCGGCCAAGAACTTCTGCCATGGGATTGCAAAGAGATTCCTGTACCCAACCGCCTTTCCACCGGTGAATGTGTAGTTACCCTTGTACTTGCTCACAAACTCGCCGGATGGTCTCGTCCTTGCAGCGAACTCGTAGTCCACTGTCACACTCGTTGAGCCCTTCTCTTGCATCCCCAGGAAGAGCCCGAAGCAGTAGAACGCGCTTTGCTGCTCCATGTTACAGTGAGCTGAGAGGAAGAAACCCTGCCCTGCAAGGTGGAACGCTTGCGAGTATATCCGCCCTGCAGGAAAGAGTCGAGAGCACTCGTCGCGCTTGAGATCCAAGTATGCTATGCACTGTGGGTAGGGCCGATCAAACTCAACAACTTTGAGTGGTCTGTACTTGTAAGCCCGCTCGGCGAATTTCCGGCAGGTTATTGCGTCCGCTGCAAGAGCTCGTTGCCGGTGTGGTGCATCAGCTTTGAACAGAAGAGCCTCGGTGACACACTTGGTTGCTTGCTCGTGGTCTATATCTGTGCAGGCTAGGACCTTCCGCAGCTTCCTACACGTCATATGACTGAATCGCACAAGAGGGAGCAGCCGAGAACTAAGGACCTCACGTCTCTCTTCTGATTTCGGGTATTGTGCACGGGCCCATCTGAGTAAGAAGTCATAGATGGTATCTTCAGATGCCACCTGGAGGTCATTACTTGACAAGATGGCTTCGATTCCAGCACGAGGGATGTTCATCACTTCATCTTGGAACCTGAAATGAGAGAGAGAGAAAAAAACACCTTCAGTATGTTCACAATGATCTTGTCAGGACAATGTTGGGCTAAACTTTCCGTAAGTAAAAATAGGTCCCCATCCCAATGTACTACCCTCCATCTTTTTTATATTTGACGCCAAACAGTACAAAAATAAACTACAAAACGTCAAATAAAAAATGTGGAGGGAGTATATCACTCACTTAATCAGATCCTTGTACTTTACAGCGAGAAAATCCTTAGCTGCATCTGTCAGAGGTTGAACTGCAGCTGCCATTGAAACTGAGCAAGGGAGATCTAGGTAGAGAAGTGCAGATTCTGTGGTCATCTGCAAGCTTGTGAGCAACTGGCTGCAGTACCTCATGCATGAAACAACCTCAAATTTGTCGGCAGCCATCAAGATATCCAGAAGAAGAGTGGGCTCAGTAGTTGTCAACTTTCCACTATACATAAAGCTTAAAAGCTCCATGAGGGCAATTTCCTCTGTTCCAAGAGAATTAAGAGAAAAAAAAAGGATGACGCACAAAGCAAAGATCCACTAGAGAACGATTTTTTTGTGCCTGTGTTTATGGCAACTGTTTCACATATAGCAAATGACAAAAGCTGTACGTAAAAGGCTAGACAAAAATATCCATTTAGTAGGTAAAGTAATGAGGGAAGAAGAGTAGGTAATTTCATTATCAAAGAGAAAAAAAGGTACAACTTTGGAAACATTAAAGATTCTTTGCATATATAATCATAACAGTTAATTTAAAAAAGAAAAAATATTAGGAAATAAATACAAAAGAACCAGGATGTTCTAGTTTCCCAAAGTTGTCACATTACCTGAGTCAGTAATTCTAAGGGTTGCATGTCTCTGGTCCGATTCTTTCATGCCGTTTGAGAAAAGCTAAGGAAAACACATTAAGCTTATCAGAGATCAGCATTGACTGGAGTAGAACAATTGCATTTGAGGTTTCCATAAGTACATAACTACCTTGAAAAAGAAAGGACTCTTCGCAGCAAGAATCGCCGAACTGATATAAATTGTCTTGACTCGTAGAACCGGCGTAATCACAGCAGCCCAAGATGGATCAATACCTTGCTCATCATCACCTGGTAATACCAAGGTCAGAGGTGTATAATGAGTAAACAGGGAAGAAAGCAAAAGGTACAAAACAGTGAACTAGACAGATATTCTGCAATCAATCACTTGGAGCAAACTGTTAGTTGCATCCAGATTAGTTTTCTACCTATAGAAAGACAGGGTAATGGGAAAATAAAGGCAGAACAAAATTTTAAAAACACATATTCTGCAGTCAAAACACTTGGAGCAAATTGTTCGTTGCATCCAGGTTAGTTTGCTACCTTCAGAAAGACAGGGTAATGGGAAAATAAAGGAATTTTAATTTAATAAATACTCATTTTGTATGCCTTTGGCAATCTAAGAAAGCTTATAGCTCACTGCTCACCAAGTAACAATCATAGATGTTTAGCACCAAGGATCAATTTATAGAATAAGTAACCACCTAGTTTGTCAGAAGATTGGACCTAACTCACCAGCGGATGTCACATTGTGCAACTAAATTTATAAGTTATTCCTACGTACATATCTTTTTTTGTTAAATATGTAGAACTAGTAATAGCAGATTTGAGGTAATGATCAAGCAGAATAATTGAACAGATTGTATGACAACTACAGCTTTTGTGCTTAGTTTGGGGCTCAAACAAAAAAAAGAACATAGCAATTCCAGAAATAAGACAGCTTTGGGCTCCAAAACAGGGCTGGATTAAAATTTTGGATGTTTCGATTTAAGAATCTAGTCTTTGGATTTTATAATGTGGTACAAAACTTAAAAAGAAGCATATTTATCAACAAGAATGAAGTGATCAGAACAGGGGATGAAAACTGAAAGGCCACAATAGGAACTTAGGAAGTGCTTTAACAAACTGGAACCAGGCTCGTCCTGATTGCTCAATGATTTCTGCAAAATCTCAATCTAACTAACCCCAAAAAAGTTCAATTCATTAGGTAATATAAATTTCATTAGAAATTAAACTTTGTCAAAAGCCTAAATAGACACTATTCTTCCAACAGCAAGAGTTTTTGCCTAACTTCACTAATAATCATAAAAAAATTAATATTGGATTCACAAAGAAAAACTATTAGGGATGCAATTTATGGTTATACAAACCATCTTGACCAACATCAGGTGGAGATCCTTCCATCATTGCTACAGGTTCCTCTTGATTCTCTTCATACGCATCGCACTCTTCTGCTTCGACTTCATTAAAATTTGTTTGGTCTGACATGTGGGTTGTAGATTCTACAGAAGAAATTGATAACAAAGAAATCACAAAAACGAAGGCGAAACTCGCATAGCAGAAAATAAAATGAAACGAAAGGACCACAACAATAGAACAACTTACGGTATCAATGTTTTAAAGTCAGCTAGTCAACTCTAGTCGCCTGAGCACTGATAAGGTGACTAATCGCGATTAGTCGTCGATTTGCTCGATTAGTCGAGCCTAGTCGACTCCTAGTCGTCCACCTATAATAGGACCATATGTGTGTGTGTGCGTGCATGCGCGCGCGTGCGGGTGCGTGTGTGTGTATATATATAGCTGTAGCTGCCTAGCTGGATTGCAGGACTGTAGCAGTGCCACTGCCAAAGTTCTAGGGCTGGAGCAACACATATCTGGAAAGATTACTTCAACATTATTATGCCGCCTCCTATTCTCATCTGCAGTGGCACAACAATCAAGTGAAGCACAACTCAAGAGGCCAAGGCGGGCACAATACTGCTCTGTAAGTGAACAGAGAACACTGAACAACCAAAATATCAGAGCAATTACCATCTGAAGAGGTCCTCCTCTTGGTCTCTGAATTCTAAACAGAGAAGTGGTCGCCTACTCGCCTGTTCAGCCGCTGAACAGACAGCAGAGGAGGACGGGAGCGCGCTGGAGGGGGGCCTCTACAGACTACAGTCGCCGCGCGATGGAGGAGGCGCACCTGCTGCTCGAGCAGAGGGCTGCCAGAGCACAACAGGGCGGCAGGAGAGGAGGGCGGCGGCGAAGGAGAAGGGGTGGCGGCGCTAGGGAAGGGCGCACGCGCAACAGTGCGTACCGTATTAGTACAGGCAGGGGCGTAGGGCAAAACAGTGTTTGTGTTGTGTACAGATGGTGGGCCGACCCACATAATAGAGGCTGGATTAGTGGCCCAAAACAGGCATAACTAATCGACCATAACACCTAGTCGGACGACTAATCGTGATTAGTCAGCGACTAGGACGACTGATCACTACGTAGCCGCTCTAGTCGGGTCGGAGACCCTAATCGAGCTCGGACTAGCGATAAGGCCGACTAATCGCGATTAGTCGGCCGACTTTAAAAACTTGAACAGTATAATATGAAACGTTGTTGCATAGCAAAATGGTCATATGTACACAACAGTAGCACTAAGTGGAAAACATATTGTAAATCAAAATCTAGCATCCATAAGAAACACCCATGACTTGTATAGCTAATATAAAGTCAAAATGAAGTGTGGGAAATGCCATAAGCAGAAGAAAGCAATGCAGATTGTGACTGTCAGGATCAAAAGCTTACTCAATATTATCTTTAAATCTTTAAAAAAGTATAGAATTTTCAGAAAACCATTTGTATTTTTATTTAAAATAATCATATTTTACACCACAGCCATTATGTCATTTCAAGAACCTCAATCGTGTGGTCTATTAATTTGGGCAGTTGCTACTGTCAAGAATATTCACACAGTCCCACCAGCAGGAACATGACTATTGACTACAACTCGAGATTTATAACCTTGTAACCTTAAACAATTTTGAATCTATCATTACAAACATCATTGGTTTAACTGGCATATAATATTTATCGAAATTTTGCTTTTGAAGGTTAAAAGTATACATCCCAATTAGAACAATTATAGGAAAAAATGACAGACTATTTTATATAACTACTCAATAACCATATTACATAACTAAGGTAGAAAACTACTCATAAACCACATGAATAATAAGGTAATGCATCAATTAATTTTTTAAAATAAATACGAAGGTGACTCAAACAAGATCTTTTCACAATTCCCATGTGAATCCTCATACATAAATATTTGGATCTAAGGAGAAAAGGGAACCGTTACAAATTAGAAAATATATGAAATTTTAGACACTACCAGCTGGACTCTCGGACATCTCGATGCACTTGTTTAGGGTATCTTATGCCTTAAGAACATAGTTATCAAGGCGATAAAGCGAGATAAGATGACTGATTACCACTTGGACACTTATAAGTGCTAAACAAGGTTATTATGGCGCCGCCTAGGCGACGCCTAGGCGTCCAGGCGGCTGTAGTTTCTGGGCGTCGAGCTCGCCGCGCCTTGGGTGCGTATGGCGTCGCCGCGCGCGCCTAGGCGTCGCCATGGCGTCCAAATTGCGCCGCGGACGCGGGAACGGACGCGGGAGTTTTAAGTTCGCGCGCGTACAGGAAAGGGTTTTAGGGTTTCAGGACGCGCCGCCTCTCCTCCAACAGGCGCGCCGCCGCTCCTCCATCCGGTGCGCCGCGCCGCCGCTCCTCCATCCAGCGGCCGACTCCTCCATCCGGTGGCACTCTGCTCCATCCGATGCGCCACTCTGCTCTTCCTCTGCTCTTCCTCTTCCTCTGCTTCCTCACTCCTCAGGCCGAGCTGAGCGTCGCCCACCGGCCGAGCGTCGCCCACCGGACGAGCTGTGCGCATCTTCGAGCGCCGCCCGTCGGCCTGCACTGCATCTCCGAGCTCCGTCGGCCGGCCTGCATCTCCATCTCTGATCTCCGCCCGCCGGTCTGAGCTTCTTCTCCCCCTGCGGCAGCCGATCCTTCCTGGCATGCGCTTCTTCCACCTCCCTCCCAGTCCCACGGTCCCTCCATACCAGACCACAGTGACTCGAGTGACAAGCCGACAGGTACCACCTCTTTGACTCGAGTGCCCATGCTCGTATGGCGTCGCCTCGCCGCACGCCTAACTCGCCTAGGCGTTTGGAAGGGGGTGGGTCGCCATGTCTCGCCTTAACGCCTTAATAACCTTGGTGCTAAAGTATAAGGCGTGGTGATGTTCAAGGTCTTACTCGGCCTTATCGCTAGAGCGAGCTCGATTAGGGTCTCCGACTCGACTAGAGCGACTAGGAAGCGATTAGTCGTCCTAGTCGTCGACTAATCGCGATTAATCGTCCGACTTGGGGTAATAGTCGACTAGTTATGCATGTTTTGGGCCACTAATCCGGTCTCTGTTACATGCGCCAGCCCACCATCTGTACAACACAAACACTGTTTTGCCCTACCTGCACCAATATGGTACACATTACGCAACCACAGTCGCGCGTGCACCCTTCTCCAGTGCCGCCGCCCCTTCTCCATCGCCGCCGTCCTCCTCTCCTGCCACCCTGCTGTGGTCCGACAACCCTCTACATATGCTCCTGAAGTCCTGACCTCCAGTTGTAGTCACTGACAACAGCCTACAAGTTTGGCATTCTAATAATTCCTGGAGTTGAAATCAGTATGCTGATGTACAATCTAAGGTAAGTGATCTTTACCTTTTACTTTTAGTGAAAACATGTTTGTACAGTTATATTGTTAATTAATAGATCTGTTGATCTACATATATATATATATATATATATATATATATATATATATATATATATCGACTCACCGTGGGAGCGAATTTCAAGCTGTGGTTAAACAAATCCACTCGTCTGTCCCACACCAAAGCACAGGCCTAAGGCTCAGCCCCGGTAGCGGTCGTTCTCATGGGCTTCGATGCCGCTGTGTATGGGTGGGGCAGAGGTTCGGGAGTTTTCTCGACCTATGTGAGAAGGTCTTCTTAATACAATACTTGGGGCCTATATTACCCTCGCAGGTCGAGTTTTTTAGGCTCAACTAATCGAGCAAATCGACGACTAATCGTGATTAGTCATCTTATCGGTGCTCAGCCTTGTTTTCAAGTCGGCGACTAGTCGTCGGGTCAGCCCTGGGATCTCAACTGGTGAGGTCGGGTTGACTTTTCTGGCAAGTCGGGCGACTTGGCAACGACTGGAAATTCTCAGTCGGCTAGTCGTCGACTTGGTCTAACAAGTCGGCCGACTTGTGTCCCAGTTCGGCCCAAGCAGCCCAAAGGCCCATTATACAACATAAACCCTACCTCCAATCAGTTTCTATCTTGTTTTAATTGATTCTAGGACAGCACCACTGATTTATTATTTAACACATAGATTCATACCCAAAAAAAAAGAACAGATTGGAGCACCAAAGGTTAAACAATTTGGTTTATATCCAATACAATAGAAAGATGGCAGCTAGGTTCCAAAGATTGCATGAGGAGGGAAATATTGGTAACCCTTTAATTTTAGAGGATTTCCAATGGGACAATGAGTGGGTGGACAATCAAAAAGAAACAGTTAGAGAAGGGGCTGATCTTGCATGGGCTCATGTGGATGATGCAATCGGTGCTTCTAGTTCACTTCAAGGTCGCAACTTCACAAGAAGAGCCCGATATGAGTCTGTTTATTCAAGGCGTTGTCAAGCTGCTGCTACACAGGAGTGAGTTATGGAAGAGGAAGAGCAAGGCAATGAGGGCAATGAACAAGATGATGAAGAGTACATGCCTAATGATGATGAAGAAGTGGATGACTTTGGTGAATCCCCACATAGCAGTCCAACTCAAGCTGGTGCTGGTGGTGAAGAAAATGCAATGGATGATCTTGATTTGGGAGATATTTAGGGTATCTAGTATCTATCTATCTACAGCAGCAGCAGCTTAGCTATCTAATGGAGCTTATTTCCTTTCAAGTTTGAACTATATTTTCTTGCTATTTGATTTCCAATTTGAACTATATGTCTATATATGGCTGTTATGACTTATGAGTTTATGACTTATCACTTATGTGGCTGATTTGGTTCAGTTTGAGGCTTCAAATGAGGTAATACTTGATGTTTATTTCAGTTTCGTTCAATTTCAGGCTTCAAATGAGGTAAAACATGCCCTTTCTTCATATATAAATGTTATATTGTCTATATGAAGCCATTATATAGGCAAAACAGCCACTATATTGGCAAGTCGACGACTAGTCGACTGACTTATCGAATAGTCACCAAGTCGGTACCTTGTCGACTCGACTCGACTTATTGACTTGAAAACATGGGTGCTCAGGCGACTAGAGTCGACTAGCCGACTTTAAAACCCTGGTGATGCTATTCTAGTATGTCAGCCGAAGGATTGTGGGGCAGAATGGCAACACCAAAAAGGGAAAAAGAGGAAAAGGCAAAATGCCATCAAGCCAAGTAACCCATAGAAGCCCAACAGTCCAACAGGTCCACGAACCTACCTGGCTAGGCTAAAGAGGTCAAAAGGGTAGCAATTGTCTGCTCGTCAACGCTGTAGTGCAGGCTGGAGGCGATGGTCCCTTTGTGCTGGAGTACAGATTGGTGGCGGTGATCCCAGCTACTGTAGCACAAACTAGAGGCCGTGTTCCCTGCTGGATCGACCAGAGAAGATGTCCGCTGCCGCCAGTGCTGCTGAATCAAGGGAGGAGGGCGGCAACTCCTCCTGCGCAGTATCCTGCAGATCTGCCACTCTCCCTGTCTTCCGTGCACTTCCTCCCTGTCTCGCACTCTATTTCTCCCATGCTTCCTCTATGATTGTCTCCTGCCAGAATCTCCTGCTGTCCCCTCCCCCTCCTCCCACCTTTCTGCTACAAGTGATTTCCAATAGCTAGCAAAGTGCCCATTCGTTGATACGGTTTATATTGATACTTGAGTATAGAGTATAAAACATAAAGACATATGTGTTCTGTTGGATAGGTAGGTGGGTATGAATGTGATCTTGGAGCCAACAACCATTATTTGAATCTCATTTGTACATAATTTTAGCTTTTTTACCATTTAAATGTAAGGGAGCACGACGACGATGAGAACAAATGTGGGAGAGCATGACGACGGTGGGAACCGTGAAAACTGATGTTTTATATAGCAAAGATTTGGACCCTAAAGCAACGATCTTGAGACACCACATCCATAAGGGATAAGGCAGACGTCATACATAAGGCATGGTGTCACCCTAGACCGTTCCAGTGATTAAACTATGCCTTAATAGCCATGCTTATGAAGCACAACTGCCCCTCTCAGGGTATTTTATCAAGCAGAGTAACCCTTCCAAGGTTACCTTATTAACAGTCAACGCAAAACTTACATCTTCATAATCAGAAGCATCTATATGCTGTCAACCTAAAGAGGACAAATGCACCAGCTGCGAATGGTTTCTGAGTTGCACCCCTCTGGTTGCCCCATAGATTCTCAACTAGATAAATTAGAATATTTCGGCACGTGAATTCTATTCAAAGTATGGATAGCCTAAATTAATTCATCTATTCTTGTAAATACGTTTGCCAATTATTGTGGCTGATGACAGATCAAAGTGTCAGATAATTCGTATATGTACAACACGACAGCTCCAAATTGATATACCTCTAACCTCTTGATCCTTCTCCAATTCCTTTCCCATTATAACCTATATTGTCGTGTACCTACAGAAATCAGATTTTACTCCAAAAAAACGAGGCACCCAACTCCCCAGCAAATTCTCAGCCGAATCGAACCGAGCGTGACAAATCAACACACAAAATCGCACGATCGCAAGGCAGCAACGGCATGCGTAGCCAGATTCTGTCGGCATACCTTTCTCCTTGAAGAGCTCCTCGCGTCGGCGCTTGCGATGGCGCGCCCAGTCGGCGAGGCCACCTCCTCCGACACCGCCGCCAGTGGACCCCGGCGCGTCGTAATCCCCCGCGACGACCTCGATCCGCAATTCCCGGTCGGAGAAGTTGGCCTCGTTGAAAGCGAACTCAAAGCTGGGCCCGCCCACAGTCGAGAAGTCCGGCTCCATCTCCGCCGCCGAGGTCGTCTGCACGCCAACCAGCCTCCTCCACCCACGGGCAGTCGGGGAGGGGTGGAAGGCGGTGGCAGTAACCCTAGCCGGCGGAGGGAGGGCGAAATGAGAGAAATGGCCGGGAGAGGGAGCGCGCGGTAGCAGCAAGATTAGGAAAAGGGCTCCAAACGTTTTGGACGTGGTGGTACCGCGATAAAAGCGGGGTTGAATTCGTGTGCTCGGATTAGGGATGAAAACGGTTTAGATTTTTTTTTTGTAATTTTGATAAATGTTTTGATTTTTTTATCGATTTTACTGGTAACGATTTTCTCGAACTTAGAATCGGTATGAAAAAAAATATCGAAAACAGCATCGGAATCTATATGCTGTGTTCGCTGCGGCTTAAAGCCGTACTGTTACGGCTGTTTGTACTGCTGCAGCTGCAATCAGTAGAGACAAAATACTGTAGAAGCCGCAGCCGCAGCCGGATTAAAGCCGCAGCAAGCCGCAGCGAACACAGCCATGGTGTTTTACCAACTGTTACATTTGTTCATCGGTTTTAATCAAAATTTATCAAAAAAAACTCCGAATTTTAGCGGAAATAAAAACAGGCTGAATCGTTGCTCCAAGAAATAGCGGCCCAGTCACCAAAAATCATCAAAAATAAGAGGAGCAGGGTATTTAAATCGTGGTCTGATAAAGTAAAAGACTTAGAGATTGTTTGGTTATTTCCGTTCCACGTGTATTGAAGGATATTTAGGTGAGATTAAGATAGACTTTATAAATTTATAGAGCTTGAGGTATGTTATTCCTTCAATGTACTGTTATGCAGATATCTGTGCCGCTCTACCGTCGTGCGGCTTCGCCTCTCGACGGAATGGCCACATCAGAGTTATTAAAACTCCACCTGGTTTGGGCTCCTCCCCGCACTTCATGGGCTCTCAGCCGCACGCGTGCCGACGCGTGCTCAAGGTCACGGATCCGAAAATATTTTCTCCATTTCAGCTGAGTCTGAGCGTGCTGCATCCGTCGCTACTACTTTCGTCCCAGCGTCGCCCCCCTCTCCGCGGCCTAGACGCCAACCCGTCCCCAACGTCGCCGCGAAACAGGAGCATGGGGACCATGAGCGGAGCACCGTCGACGCGCTTCTCGAGGCATTGCTCGATTGTTGTGGACATGCGACGGACCTCCTCCGACTCCTAGCGCCCGCGCCGGTGCTTTCGCTTCTCCTCCATGTGCGCTTGATGACATCTTCGACTCCCCGTGTGCCAGCACGTGGGCAGGCTCCGGACATGAAGCCTTCCTTCAGCTCAGTTGAGCCTTGAAAGGTCCGCTTGTTCCTCTCTCGTCGTCCCTCTCGTCGTGTCCCCCTCTCCCAACCAACCCCAAATCCCAAGATCCGGTTATCTCCGTCGTCGCCCTCTCGAGGAGGCGCGACGAACAGGCTTCTCTCCTCACACGGCCTCCTCCCCACTAGGCAGTCGGATCCCCACGTGTGGTGCCGCAATTCTTCTCACGCATTGAAGCAACAGTTGCTGCCTGCCGGCGGCACCCTCCTGCTCGTTTGTTTAAGGCAGGGGGTCTCTCTTCCTCCAGGCAAGCTGGCTAGCTGCATCGCCATGCCCCGCGCACATTGCGCTGCTTAGCTCTACCGCCGTTGCGTGCGCATCACTGGATAGATGGGCCTGTGGGGACGAGTTCCTTTCCTTCCGCGCACCATGAATGTTGTGCTTTTTCTTTCTTCCTTCCATCTGGCTCAGCTCGCCTGCTCGTTCCTCTGGTCTCCTCTCCTATGCCTATCCATGCTTCGCTATTGGCCTCATGCTTCTTGCTTAGGCATTCTTGTTAGGGAACGACACCGATGACGATGGCGAAGGAGTAGGACTACTACGACGTGCTCGACGTCGCCTTTTAGTTCCTATTTATTTGGGGAGTATTGTATATCTTTGAGTGTTGTACTGTTGTTAAGGGTTATTCTTCCGTTTTTTGTTCAGACCAGGCAGGTACATGCATAATGACAAGCATCCCAACAACCCACGCGCAGCCAAGAAGTTCTAGGCTATCACTGTAGCTTGATTCAATCCATATTCTTGTTAGCAATTTGATTCAGTGGAGTAGATGTATGATGTGCTGACAAGCTAAGACTTTTTTCCCCGTGGATGATTCCCAGGCTCTTGGAGATGCTTATCAGGTGCGTAATGACCCACTACAGAGGTTTTATTAGCCTGAAGCTTGTTAGTCATAGCATCTTGGAAGGGCTTGATAATTATAACTGTCTAAAAGAGAATGGCAATGAAAATAAGTGTTGACTAGAAATATAGGATTAATGTCAGCTACCTGATGCTGAGTTCAACCTGATTTTTTCCATTGATTCCTGTGAGGTATCCGAAGAAAAGTAAGTAGGCAATGAAAGGTTCGCCATATTTTAGTGTCTGCCCTTCTGTTCAGACAGCGACTATTGTCCTACATGGTGGTGCAGACAAGGTCTTTTATTGATAAAATTTGTTTTAAGGTGTAATAGACGTTCTTATATTTCTTCGCTTCTGGTGGCATAAGGTAACTTTGTTTTATTATTCACTGACTTGTTCCTCTCTCTAAATAGGCTACAGTTCATTGTTCACTGACCTCACTTTTAATTAAATTTAGGACACGAGGTACCTTTGGGCCAATAATATAGGCTACAGTTCCTGACGTACTCCATCATGCTGGACATTAATTTTCCATGTCAAATATTAGTTGTACTGTTGTACCACTACTGGAACTCCACTCGGATCTTTCTCAGATGTTAAAACCATGTGTGTAACTTGAATACAAACAAATAACAAAGCCGTAAATTTGCAGATGAAATCTGTTCTGGCTACTTGCTTGCCTAAAATAGTTTGGTGGTTATCTCTTTCCTCACAACCTATTTGTGTCATCTGAAATATTAGTTATGAGGTTCTATTATTTGTGTCATCTGAAATATTTGAGAAGGTTGATACTTATGTTTTTTATTTGAGAAGATGAGATGAGAAGAATACACTAGCTATGTCCTAGACTATGGGACACCTAGATTAGGAAAATAGATATATCGTGTGTGGCCTAGAAGTATTTATCAATGTTTTGAAAGTCTTTTGCTCAAAAGTTATTCTGATGGTGGTATCCTAATGATCTCAGGTTTCTATTGGATCATGACACTTCAGTTCTAACGTGTACAAGGTAACGCCCATGCTTCTCCACTTCAAGACATGGATGTCAGCTTTTCCACCCTTAATATTTAGGCATCCGCAACTTGGTTTGTTTGTACCAAAAACTAATGGCCACACATGCGACCAATTATCGCCTATGTCACTCTTTTGTATGTAGCGGACATCTACTACTTAGAACATGTATCTACAACTTATATGACTACAAACTGCGTTGCTTGATTATTGGTGTGATGAAAATCCTTTAATGACATAAATGTGTATTATCTTTTGGAACCGTAGTAAAGCCTATCGAAGTATGACGTTTGATTCAAACTAAATATGGACATAGTCCTATAAGCGGATGCCCCGTTTGGTGTTGCTAACACTGCGTGTCATTGCTAAATTTGTTTAGTAGTCAAGACACATACGTAATTTTTTTGTTAAAGCCTGTTGGTATACAATCATTGTGATTTTTTGTCTAATTTTATTGCCGCATTGAAATGTGTCCTATACGATACAACATATGGTTTCATTTAATCCCCTACATACATTGATACATGAGGTGTTAGCGCCTGATAGGGCGCTTCCTTTTCTAGTTAGATAAATACTCCATCCATCTGGATAGGGTGAAGAACAGGATCACGTGAAGGCTACTACTCCATCTAGACAGCATGTTCATGTGAAGGATTATCTCTGGTTGGACCGACTACCAAGTGGTCCGACTACCGAGTGTCTACTGCGGCGCAGTGGAAATTGAGAAAAAGCTGACGCCAAAACCGACGTATATAGACCAGAGTTAACTAAACAACGTAACTATAGGACTCAGAGTCAAACGAATTTGTTGGGTCCTAAATAATTTAAACCAGGTCATATATTGTTTTCAAGGTCCTATTTTTAGAGTTTCTCTTGAAGATGCTTGTCATAAAAACCAAATTGTTATTCCAAAAGGTACTTCCTCGGAGACAAAATACTAGAATCCATAGTTTGAGTCATCATCATTAAACCATCATCATAATTGTATTTAGAGTATCTTTAATCTAAGATAATCTCAAGGCCGCTCTTAATTGTGAGCACGGCTGGTATATCAGTTTTGAACCCTCTTCAGAGGTCACATACTTTACCCATGAGCCATGATTCCCTTTCTAGCCTAGGCTTGCACGACCCGATCTTTACTGCCAAGGTGAATGCCTAGGGACTCACTATGTAGCCTTTACAAAGTATCCCAGAGGTCATAGCTGCTCGTTAGGTTTCTCGAGTTTGATAAACACAGTACATCTTCCCGTAGGATGGGTGACTAACAAAAGCAAAACGAAAGGACCTCGGCACCGAGCCTCGGTAGAGCAAGTACTGTGCCCGGACTCCATTGACGGCACAACACCAAAGCAACTACACCTCTAGTTCCCCTAATTAATTAGCTAAGTGTTATCACCAGATTTTAGCCAGGCCACAACACAGGATGGGTCGCGAAGAGTGGTTCGAAGGAATAGAAAAATGTGCCCCCGCGCGGGAGCAACCTAGGATAAGCATCCACAATTTGTGCGACGATAAGTTAGCTTAAGAGTAGGAAAGATGAGACTCATTTGTTACACTAGGGTTAGAGATTCCCTGAGATTCCCTTAAGAGTAGGAAAGATGAGACTCATTTGTTCCACAATCTGGGTCGTTGATCGAGGGACCGGGACCCACCAGCAAACCCGGAAGCCTCCCGACTCCTCGTGTCACTTGTCGTCTCTCGTCGGGTGGGTTTCAAGCGGTGGCACTAAGGGCGTCCCATACCAGCCTAATGGCTGCACTGTTTTCCTAGGTGGTCTCTCAACGAACAGGTCCTTACCGAGAGCTACTCGGGAAATAGCCCGAGCCCCCTTTAGTGCCACAAGTTCATCATCATATCCAGAATAAATCATCGTATCATAAAGTATTTCTCATCATGTTCATTGATTAGAGTAAAACACTGGCATGATATTGATCATAATAGCCCAAACTCAAAAAGGTAATCAAGGACATGATAGATAAAAAAACTAGTCAATCCTTAGGTTGATCATGATATGCAGGAGAATGAATTATAGAGTGAATATGATATAATAGGTTAGAGGACACTTGCCTTCACCAGGTTAATGCTCAGGAACTTCTCCTACAACTCCCTCGGGGAACATAGACTGCTCATTGTGTACAAGAAATAATCATTCATTCCATACACTTAGGGAATCACAAATGAACAATACACCTGAAAGTTGCCTAGAGGGGGTGAATAGGTGGAATCTGAAAATTATAAACTTAAGCACACACTACAAGCCGGGGTTAGCGTTAGAATTAAAATCGAGTCCGAAAGAGAGGGTGAAAACAAATCAAAAGCAAATGAAGCGGATGACGTGGTGATTTGTTTTACCGAGGTTCGGTTCTTGCAAACCTACTCCCCATTGAGGTGGTCACAAAGACCGAGTCTCTTTCAACCTTTTCCCTCTCTCAAACGGTCACCTAGACCGAGTGAGCTTTTCTCCTTAATCAAACGAGTCACTTAGACCCCTACAAGGACCACCACAACTTGGTGTCTCTTGCTTTGATTACAAGTTGCTTGAGAACAAGAATAGAGGAAGAAGAAAAGCGATCCAAGCGACAAGAACTCAAATGAACACAAATGTCTCTCTCACAAGCCACTAAGTCTTTGGAATGAGTTTGGGACTTGGAGAGGATTTGATTTTTTTTGTTTTGTGTCTTGGAGTGAAGTCTAGAGCTCTTGTATTGAATGCAAATTGTTGGAAACTTGGATACCTTGAATGGTGGTGGTTGGGGGTATTTATAGCCCTAACCACCAAACCAACCGTTGGGGAGGGCTGCTGTCGATGGGCGCACCGGACAGTCCGGTGCGCCATCGGACACTGTCCGGTGCGCCAGCCACGTCACCCAATCGTTAGGGTTCTGACGATTTCGACCGTTGGAGCTCTGACTTCTGGGGGCACCGGACAGTCCGGTGCAGCACCGGACAGGTAATGTTCACTGTCCGGTGTGCCTTCTGGCGCTACTATGACTCTGCACGAACTGTCCACGCACTGTTCACGCACTGTTCACCTTTTGCAGTCGATCGTTGGCGCAGTAGCCATTGCTCCGCTTGTCACACCGGACAGTCCGGTGAATTATAGTGGAGTGGCTCTCCAGAAACCCGAAGCTGAGGAGTTTGGAGTGTACGGTCCCTGGTGCACCGAACACTGTCCGGTGGCACACCGGACAATCCGCTGCGCTAGACCAGGGCTGCCTTCGGTTTCTTTTGCTCCTTTCTTTTTGAACCCTAACTTTAATTTTTTATTGGTTTGTGTTGAACCTTTGGCACCTGTGGAACATATAATCTAGAGCAAACTAGTTAGTCCAATTGTTTGTGTTGGGCAATTCAACCACCAAAATCATTTAGGAAAAGGTTTGATCCTATTTCCCTTTCAACACCAAACATATGCAACAGAGTAATCACAGGTGCATCAGAAAGATGTAGACAATGGGGGTTATTTTCTAAGTCTGGGGTAGGTCACTACACAAGGTGATTCATTATTCACTAACCAAGCCTATGTTATCATAAAATTTGCTCAAATTAAGTTGGTTTAGTGATGGGGTTAATCATTTGATGGGGCTAATTTTCAAAGCTAAAGCATTTGCTAGGGTTATCTATCTTTGATTTGCTTTTATAAGGCTCTAGTAATATCATTTTCAAACAAGAGATCATCTACTAATCGGAATATTAAAATAGTGAATGAACATAACTTTAATAGGTACACAAAAACATAATGGACAATTTGCAATTTGAAGCACTTAATTTGGATTTCATATGACAAAGTTATGAATTTTGGAAGTTTTAGGATTTAAAATTGTATTTAATTACATTTTTATGATTAAATAAAAGCTCGAGGGCCTAATAGCAAGATTATAGATACTCGGGCGAAAGGACGGGGATGGTGGGTTTATTCCCCACAACTGGAGGGTCACTTTAGTAAAACGCTCGAGTGAA
This sequence comes from Zea luxurians, assembly GCA_029449295.1. Classification (NCBI taxonomy): domain Eukaryota; kingdom Viridiplantae; phylum Streptophyta; class Magnoliopsida; order Poales; family Poaceae; genus Zea; species Zea luxurians. Next base: position 367,555 of record JAOPSE010000308.1, on the reverse strand, counting down.
GGGGTATTGGGCTACCTCGACCATCGAATCTCAGATCAACAGCTGAGATTAGATCGGCAGGGTTGGTGCACGCACGAGGGGAGCGACTGATAGGCTGGGCCGAGGGGTGACTGACAGGTGCGAGCGTTGCAGCTATTAGGTTGTAACACCACAAAATCCATCAACTAAAAATAATGAATTTAGTTATTTAGGTAATTAGAATAAAATTTTTTAAGTGTTTAATTGTTTATTTCCATTTTGATCATTTTCTTTGTATGCGCTTGATTGTTTATCGGATGTTTATTATCAATCCTTTTTAAAGAAAAACCTAGTAAATAATATAATAATTAAATAATATAATAGTTATTAGTCTAAAAACAAGTATTTTATTTATAAATAGTTTTGATGAATTTTTAGGAATTTTTGAGCTCTTTAAATATTCATTTCGCAATTAAAAAAAGAAAAAAAAAACAAATCCTAACCTAGCCGACCCACTAGGGCCCAGTTCCTAAACCCTAACACCCAGCCGCGCGCGCTAGGGGAATTCCCAGCCGCCACCGCGCTGCTGTTTCCTTCTCTCCCCTAACTCTCTCTCTCTTTCACTCCCTCGCTCCTCTCTCTCACCGCTCTCTCTGTAGCGCAAGCCCAAGCCACCGCACGCGCGAGCAAGCCGCCAGGCGCCCGCACAGGGGCCTCTCCTCCCGCACGAACCCAGGTCGGCCCCTGCGTCCCGCGCCGCGCGATGCGTGCGCCAGCCGAGCCGACGTCCATGACCAAGCTCGACCACGACGCCCGACTGCAGCGCCGCGATGCCCGCGCACCGAACACCCGAGCCGCACCGGCCACGACGTCCATCAAGCCGCGCCATGAATGTCCCGCGTCCGTTACTCCCTCCCTATTAAGCTTTCCCTCTCTCCATTGACGTCGTGGAAGAAACAGACCCATCAATGGCGCCATGAAGTCCGACGGCGCCCCATTAACAGCCGGCCACCTCTCCCTCTCTCTGGCCGACTCTCCCTCTCCCCTCCCTCTCTCTATAAAATGGCAGCCGAGTCTCTCTCCCATCTTCCTCCTACCCGAGCTCGCCTCTCTCTCTAGCTCTCCTCGCTCATCGCTAGTGTCGTTCGTCGCCGGAGTTGCCGTTCGTCGTCGGAGTTCACCGGAGCCGCAGTTCGTCGCCGGAGCCACGCACTCGCCGTCCGTAGTTGAGCCCCTGCTTTTCTCCACCCGACCGAACCCCGTCGAACTCTCCCCGTCGCAAGTGCGAACCTAAGGTTGATGACGACCCAAATTATTTTGTGTATTTTATAAAAGTACTTTTTGATTCGATTCATGAGTTGTATATTTTGTTTGTTGTAATATGAACACGTGTGATCCGCAATTTATGTGTATGTGCGTTATGGAATTTTTGGTAGAGAAATGCGATTGTTAGTACACTGTGATATTTCATGTTAATCGATGCGATGATTTTTGGATTAGAAAAAGATGACAAAATTTAGTAGTCACACGTTGGTGATAAAAACAATAGATAGGAATTTTTGTAGGTAAATTTGGTCGCAATAAACTTAGAAACTATTTGGAGAATTATAGTCATAGGTGCATTTTAATGGATTTAGAAAATGATATAGAACTCATGTCACATGAATAATATAGGATTTTTAGATGATTTATCTAATTATTTTATTAACATTTTCTTCTTATAAAGAAAGGAGAAAATATCATTAGCAGGATGGAAAATAGATTTTTGCTACTCAAATAATCATGTTCACAAATTTAGCATTTAAATTTTTAAAGTACTAGTTTATGTCATTATAAACCCGCTTATGTTATAAAAAGTCCAATTAGCAATTTATGTAGATTTTTAGAATATTAATATTAATAGATTCATTTTTAGCCATACTCAATTTGAGTTAGAAATAAAAAGGATAAAAGATATTAATTTATTTATTAGTATTAAAGACGATAATTATTTTCATTGATGATGTTAAAATATATTAATATTAGTTAAAATTATATTTATTGTACCCACCCATAAATTCACCATTTAGGACTCACAATAATAGCTATAATTGAATTAATAAGTATTTACGCGATTAGGACGAATTTAAGATGTGATTAGTTCGATATGTTAATGTGTATGTAATGGTGTATGTTTATGTAATGGTGCATGTTTATTTATTTGTGTATGTTTTATTTTTGTATGTGCGCTATGCGACTCTATTAGAAGCCGACTGTGCGGTAGACGAACCGAACTCGTTCGAAGACGATCCGTAGGACTCGCTTGAGCAAGGCAAGTGGATTCTCCCTCAGCATATTATGTTTGTACCTACTCATTGCATATAATAATGTTTACTTTTTGATATATTGCATAATTTGATGGGTTAACCTAATTAAGGATTTCCTAGATTTACTACATGTATTCCTTGTTTAACCTGGGGAAATTATTAAGCTGTGCAAAATTTGTGCTACCGCTCAACTTAATGATTTCTAATGTCACTCATTAATTGGTTTTAATGTTCCAAAAATTTAATTGACAATTATGGCATTAACCCGATGGTTAAGATAATATTGTTTCAAATTTATTGGAACATGGAGTGACCACCCAGGATAACAGTGCAACCACGAGTGCTATCATGGCTCTGGATTTGGTAATTAGCTTTATATGCTTAGTGCCTAGCAACCTTACCTGAAATATGGGCAAGAGGGGGAGCGGTAGGTGCTGGCAGCCCACGTTAACATGGGGACGTATTCTTGGCTAAGGTACCTCACCCAGGGGGCCACCACCATCGTCTTTAGAAACCTTAGCGGGTTGCTTCGTATTAAGTGTATTTTGTGAAAGCCTCATAATGGATCCCTAACCATTCACCTCGGCAGTGTTTAAGGGTCCGATCAACCCGGGCTAGATGGGATACATGGCTTGTGGGTAAAGTTGTACCACCTCTGCAGAGTGTAAAACTGATATATCAACTGTGCTCCCGGTTATGAGCGACCTGGACTCCTCACATGATAATTGAACTTGAAGATGGAATTAAATTGAGATCCGATGATCTGCCAATAATTTGCTTAAGTGATTTCACTTAAGTGTGTTTGTTATATTCATATTCCTTTGTTTAAATGGGATATTTGGGATTCACACTTATTAGTAAGACATGTGTTGTTAATAAAATGTTGACCAACTAAAATGCTTACTACTCAACCTTAGCCTCCCCTTGTTATACCTGCATTAATTTTTCCCCCACTTGCTGAGCCCCGACCATAAGTGAGCTCACCCTTGCTAATATTTTGATCAGTGGGTGATGCTGGAGATTTTGATGGAGATTTTATCGATGACGATGAATTCTAAGTCTAACGATGTGTCGGTCATCTTCCTGTGAGAGATTGCCCCTGTTATTTATTTCCGCTTTACTTTGATGTGATACTTGTTCAAGATACAATGTTTCAGATGATGTAATAAAGTATTATACTCTCTCTTTACGCCTTTATTGCATTGTCTTTTGATATATTACACTTGTGACGTCAACATATGTGTGGAAATGGATCCTGGCACACATATGGTATGTGCTCGGTTCTACCCCCTGGAACCGGGTGTGACAGAAGTGGTATCAAAGCTATGCTGACCCTAGGTCGTTAGATTAGTTAGAAATGGAAAGCCTAGTTATTCAAAACTTGCTAATTTCATTCTTATAACTTATTTTATCAGCCTTACCTCTTTAAAATTTCAACTGAGTTGACTCTTCTCTTGTAGATGGTTCGTACTCTCCAAACCACCCGCATCAACACCAGCTATGCCCCTCAGCCCCGGCAGATCCCGGTCTACCCAGTGGTAGTCGAGGAAGTTCCGGCGGATCTCCCTCCCATCCGAGTGGAGAATGTAGTCAACCTAGAGGACAGCTCGGAGGAGCAGCTGCCGACGCCTACCCCGTTGGTAGAGTCCCTGGCCTTCGCAGCTGGGTCATCGACGTCAGCACCACCTGCACCAGCCTTCCAAGCACCTGCACCCGGAGGCGACGACCCCGACGACTCCGGAGACGACGATGACGAGGATGACGACGACGAAGAAGGTGGAGACGAACACGTCAACCAAGAAGCTGACTACGCCCAGCAGGACAACTTCATGGGGTTTGGTCCTGTTGTTGAACATTACACATCAATGTTCGAGATGGGGCACTTCCCCAACCTGCTGCAAGAAGTGCTGCACACGCTAGGCACCTACGTCCGCCCCCTGTACGAAACAAGGCGAGTGAGCGAGCCTCCCCGGGCTTGCTATTACATCACTCGCATCCACATTAGGGTGATGGATGCAGGTGACAGGGGATTCAGGACTCTGTCTGCTCACGAGTCCTTGACACCACTCTCCACCTACGCTGCCCCGGTCAGCGACGCTGCCCGTCGGACCCTGTGGTCGCTCAGCCACACCTACCGGCAGCAGCTGCAGAACACGAGGTTCAGGCATCTTCCTCAGCGTCTGTGTGGAGGAAGCCAGACCAACATCGTCCCAGGTGAAGCTAGTGAGGATCGCCTCAACACCCTAGCTAGTGTAGCGGCCGGTCTCAACACCGACCTGGACAGTGCCACCCTGGATCTCTACAGGGTGCACTTAGAGCTGGAGAATGCCCACGCCAGGATTGCAGCCCTGGAAGCCCAACTGTAAGGACTGGATCCGCCAGAAGCTCAGGTCCCCGCCATGGTGTTGTCTCCTCCCCGCAAGAGGCTGCGCTATGGAGAGCCCGGATCCGTCACTAGGCTGCTTTAGGAGTTTTGGAGTCATGATGTAATAAGTTATACTTCGCGTTAGACGATGATACTCTTTTTAAGTTATCATATTAATAAATAACAACCATGTGATGGTGATTGGTTGACATGCTTGAGTTGGATCTTTGTTTGAGTGCAATGGTCTTATGGAATGATGGCCATAAGAACATATAAAAATAATAAACATAAGCTATTTCCCCTCCTAGAATCTTTTCTACTCCTCACTTTTCTAAGGACTTCACTTCCTAACCAATCAGATGGTGAACGCTCGTCAAGGACCTAACAACAACCGGAACCAGCGTAGTCAACAAGTACCACCACCACCACTGAATCCCAATATGGAGCAGTTCATCGCTGCTCAGATGCAGATTCTGCAAGGACTCACTACGACTGTTCAGCAAATTCAACAGAACCAACAGAATCAGCAACCCCAGCAGCATCAGCAGTATGACCCCCGGCCAGAGATAAACACCGGGATTTCATGAGTCATCATCCGCCAACATTCTCTCTTGAGGTTGATCCTCTGGATGCCGATGACTGGCTCAAGGTCATTGGAAAGAAGCTGGACATCACTTAGTGCAACGACAGGGAGAAGGTCTTGTACGCCTCGGGAAGACTCGAGGGAGCTGCGTCCGACTGGTGGGATGCCTTCACAGTGGCACATCCCAACGCAGATACTATAACTTGGCAGGAGTTTCAGGAGAACTTCCGCGCTCATCACATCCCTTCAGGAATCATGAAGTTGAAGGAGTTCCTTTCCCTTACTCAAGGGAATATGTCTATAAGCGAGTATCGTGATCGCTTCACTCAGCTTTCACGCTATGCCCCTGAAGAAGTGGATACAGATGAGAAGCGCCAAGAGCGTTTTCTGGAAGGATTGATTGGACCTCTGAATTACCAACTTTAGAGTCATACTTTCCCCAATTTCCAGACACTGCTGAACAAGGCAATTGGCCTTGAAAGTAAAAGAAAGGAGCTATCTGACCACAAAAGAAAATTTCAAGGTCAGTCTAGCAGGAACACTCGCCCGAACAACGCTCAAGGTTCGCAGTTCCGCTCTAGAAATCAAGGCAGAAACAATTATCAAGTGCAACGCTCCGGACAGCAAAGCCAGAGAAATAATCAGAGTCAAAACCAGTAAAGGAGCAACCCCCAGACCAACTAGAGGTCTGGTGGGAGTTCACAGAACCGTCAAGCTGGCGCCAGTAACACGCAGGCCAGAAGCAACAACGCACCTGTCCAACCCAATGGCTGCTTCAAGTGCGGTGAGCTAGGCCACTATGCCAACAACTGCCCAAGGCGCAACCAGCAAACACCCCAAAGGAGCAATACTCAGAGGAATGACTAGAACACCCCTGCTCGTGGATCTGCTCAGAACAAGACTCCGCAGAACCAGAGCAGAGGAAGGGTCAATCACGTCACTGCGGAATCAGTGCCTGAGGATGCCGACATAGTGTATGGTATGTTCCTTGTTAACTCCATACCTGCATCAGTTTTATTTGACTCTGGAGTATCGCATTCGTTTATAACTGAATCATTTGTGGAAAAACACAATATACCTAAGTATCCTCTTAAGAAGATATTACACATTAGTTCACCGGGAGGTGACATGAAGGCCACACACTCATGCCCCATGTTAATATCAAGATTCAAGGAATAGATTTTTCAGTCGACCCAGTGGTCCTAGGATCCAATGGTATTGATGTGATTCTTGGATGCAACTGGTTAAAAAGTTGTGATGGAGTGATACAGTGTGCCAAAGAAACAATTATGTTGACAAGTCCTCAAGGTGAAAGAATCCAAGTTAACATAGACAAGTCAACAGATGAAAAAGGGAAAACAGTGATCAATCACTTGGAAGAAAAGCCCTTGGAAAATATCAAAGTAGTGTGCGAATACCCAGACGTATTTCCGGAGGAATTACCAGGTATGCCACCTGACCGTGATATAGAGTTTTCTATTGAGTTATTACCCGAAACCGCACCTATCTTGAAAAGACCTTATAGAATGGATGTCAAAGATTTAGTAGAACTGAAGAAACAAATAGAAGAATTACTAGAAAAAGGTTTCATTCGCCTAAGTTCATCCCCTTGGGGAGCCCCAGTGCTATTTGTGAACAAGAAGGATGGTTCGAGGAGAATGTGCGTTGATTATAGGAGTTTGAATAATGTAACCATCAAGAATAAATACCCACTACCTCGGATTGAAGATTTATTCGATCAAATGAAAGGAGCTAAGATATTCTCGAAGATAGATCTGAGATCGGGATATCATCAGTTAAAGATTCGAGCAGAAGATGTACCGAAGACAGCCTTTACGACGAGATATGGATTATATGAGTTTTTGGTCATGTCGTTTGGACTGACTAATGCACCAGCATACTTTATGAACTTGATGAATAAAGTATTCATGGAATATCTGGATTAGTTTGTGGTCGTATTCATTGACGACATACTGATATATTCTCCGAATGAAGAAACACATGAAGATCATCTAAGGCTAGTCCTACAAAAGCTTCGTGACAACCAACTATATGCGAAGTTCTTGAAGTGTGATTTTTGGTTGAATGAAGTTGCTTTCTTAGGGCATATCGTTACTTATGGTGGAATTAAAGTGGACCCAGGAAAGATAAGTGAGATACTGGATTGGAAGCAACCTAAGGATGCGTCCAAGATCAGAAGTTTTCTTGGATTGGCGGGATACTATAGAAGATTTATTGAAGGTTTTTCCAAGTTAGTGAAACCTCTTACCTCACTACTAGAGAAAGGTAAAGAGTTTAAGTGGGATGAAGCTTGTCAGAATTGTTTTGAAGAACTCAAGAAAAGATTAACTACTGCACCAATATTGGTAATGCTAGACATCCACAAGGGATTTGATGTGTATTGCGATGCATCACACCTTGGACTTGGATGTGTGGTAATGCAAGAAGGAAAAGTGATAGCTTATGCTTCAAGACAGTTGAGGAAACATGAGAAGAACTATCCGACGCATGATTTGGAACTAGCTGCCGTAGTGCATGCTTTGAAGATTTGGAGGCACTATATGATTGGAAACAAGTGCAGAATCTTCACGGATCACAAAAGCTTGAAATATATATTCACTCAGAAAGAACTCAACCTTAGACAGAGAAGATGGCTTGAGTTAATTAAGGACTATGATTTGGAGATACAATATCACCCTGGAAAAGCAAATGTAGTAGCTGATGCTTTGAGCCGTAAGGGTCAAGTGAACAACATCACTACTCATTTGATGTCGCAAGAATTGTGCTGGGAAATGGAACAACTCATCCTTGGATTTCTCAATAATGTAGAAGCAACGGTGATGGAAGTTGAATCTACTTTGGAAGAAGAGATTCGTAAAGGACAAGAGTCTGATGAGAAAATCAAAGAAATGAATGCTTTGATTGGTTTGGGTAAAGCCCCAGATTTCACGGAAGATGATCAAGGCACAGTATGGTTTAAGAAGAGAATCTGTGTACCCGAAATCGAGCACTTGCGCCAACTTATTTTGAGAGAAGCTCATGATTCAGCTTACTCTATTCACCCTGGAAGTACAAAGATGTACCAGGACCTTAAGGAAAAGTATTGGTGGTACGGATTGAAAAGAGATGTTGCTACTCATGTTGCATTATGTGACGTGTGTCAGTGAGTTAAAGCCGAACACCAAAGACCAGCAGGATTGCTACAACCTCTCAAGGTACCTGAATGGAAATAGGAAGAAATTAGTATGGATTTCATAGTTGGACTAGCCCATACTCGAGATGGCTATGATTCAATATGGGTCATAGTAGACAGGTTAACTAAAGTAGCACACTTTATACCTGTGAAGACAACTTACTCGGGAGCCCAGTTAGCAGAATTATACATGTCAAGGATTGTTTGTCTGCATGGAGTACCGAAGAAGATCGTATCGGATCGAGGAACCCAGTTTACCTCGCGCTTTTGGAAAAGATTACATGAGTCCATGGATACCAAGCTAAATTTTAGTTCAGCTTATCATCCGCAAACGGATGGGCAAACGGAAAGAACAAACCAAATGTTGGAAGACATGCTAAGAGCTTGCGCTCTAAAGCATGGTAGAAGCTGGGATAAGAGTTTGCCTTATGCAGAATTTTCGTATAACAACAGTTATCAGGCAAGTCTAAGAATGGCACCATTTGAAGCACTTTATGGACAAAAGTGTAGAACATCACTTTATTGGAATCAGACTGGAGAACGTCAAGTATTTGGTCCAGAAATTCTCCAAGAGGCGGAAAAGCAAGTGCGGATTATCAGAGAAAATTTGAAGTCAGCACAGTCAAGACAGAAAAGCTATGCTGATAATAGAAGAAGAGAATTGATGTTTGAAGTAGGAGACTTTGTCTACCTTAAAGTTTCACCGATGAGAGGAATGAAAAGGTTTAAGGTTAAAGGAAAACTATCACCTCGCTATATTGGCCCATTCAAGATTTTGGAAAGAAAAGGTGAAGTAGCCTACCAGTTAGAGCTACCTGATAGTTTATCAGATGTGCATGACGTATTTCATGTATCACAACTTAAGAAGTGCTTAAGAGTATCGGAAGAACAATTACCCATGGAAGAACTGAATGTCAATGAAGATTTGACTTATTCGGAGTACCCGGTCAGAATTCTGGAAACATCTCGCAGAATTACATGGAGTAAAGTCATTAACATGTGCAAAGTTCAGTGGAGTCATCATTCGGAAGATGAGGTCACTTGGGAAAGAGAAGATGAACTCAGAGCAGAATTTCCCCAGTTATTCTCGGAAGTTTCTTAATCTCGAGGACGAGATTCTTTTTAGGAGGGGTAGGTTTGTAACACCACAAAAATCATCAACTAAAAATAATGAATTTAGTTATTTAGGTAATTAGAATATTTTTTAAGTGTTTAATTGTTTATTTGCATTTTGATCATTTTCTTTGTATGCGCTTGATTGTTTATCGGATGTTTATTATCAATCCTTTTTAAAGAAAACCTAGTAAATAATATAATAATTAAATAATATAATAGTTATTAGTCTAAAAAACAAGTATTTTATTTATAAATAGTTTTGATGAATTTTTAGGAATTTTTGAGCTCTTTAAATATTCATTTCGCAATTAAAAAAAAGAAAAAAAAACCTAACCTAGCCGGCCCACTGGGGGCCCAGTTCCTAAACCCTAACACCCAGCCGCTCGCGCCAGGGGAATTCCCAGCCGCCGCCGCCCTGATGTTTCCTTCTCTCCCCTAACTCTCTCTCTCTCCTTCACTCCCTCGCTCCTCTCTCACTCACCGCTCTCTCTGCAGCGCAAGCCCAAGCCGCCGCGCGCGCGAGCAAGCCGCCAGGCGCCCGCACAGGGGCCTCTCCTCCCGCGCGAACCCAGGCTGGCCCCTGCGTCCCGCGCCGCGTGATGCGCGCGCCAGCCGAGCTGACGTCCGCGACCAAGCTCGACCGCGACGCCCGACTGCAGCGCCGCGATGCCGGCGCGATGCCCGCGCACCGAACACCCGAGCCGCACCGGCCACGACGTCCATCAAGCCGCGCCATGAAATGTCCCGCGTCCGTTACTCCCTCCCTATTACGCTTTCCCTCTCTCCATTGACGTCGTGGAAGAAACGGACCCATCAATGGCGCCATGAAGTCCGACGGCGCCCCATTGAACAGTCAGCCACCTCTCCCTCTCTCTGGCCTACTCTCCCTCTCCCCTCCCTCTCTCTATAAAATGGCAGCCGAGTCTCTCTCCCATCTTCCTCCTACCCGAGCTCGCCTCTCTCTCTAGCTCTCCTCGCTCATCGCTAGTGACGTTCGTCGCCGGAGTTGCCGTTCGTCGTCGGAGTTCACCGGAGCCGCAGTTCGTCGCCGGAGCCACGCACTCGCCGTCCGTAGTCGAGCCCCTGCTTTTCTCCACCCGGCCGAACCCCGTCGAACTCTCCCCGTCGCACGTGCGAACCCAAGGTTGATGACGACCCAAATTATTTTGTGTATTTTATAAAAGTACTTTTTGATTCGATTTATGAGTTGTATATTTTGTTTGTTGTAATATGAACACATGTGATTCGCAATTTATGTGTATGTGCGTTATGGAATTTTTGGTAGAGAAATGCGATTGTTAGTACACCGTGATATTTCATGTTAATCGATGCGATGATTTTTGGATTAGAAAAAGATGACAAAATTTAGTAGTCACACGTTGGTGATAAAAACAATAGATAGGAATTTTTGTAGGTAAATTTGGTCACAATAAACTTAGAAACTATTTGGAGAATTATAGTCATAGGTGCATTTTAATGGATTTAGAAAATGGTATAGAACTCATGTCACATGAATAATATAGGATTTTTAGATGATTTATCTAATTATTTTATTAACATTTTCTTCTTATAAAGAAAGGAGAAAATATCATTAGTAGGATGGAAAATAGATTTTTGCTAGTCAAATAATCATGTTCACAAATTTAGCATTTAAATTTTTAGAGTACTAGTTTATGTCATTATAAACCTACTTATGTTATAAAAAGTCCAATTAGTAATTTATGTAGATTTTTATAATATTAATATTAATAGATTCATTTTTAGCTATACTCAATTTGAGTTAGAAATAAAAAGGATAAAAGGTATTAATTTATTTATTAGTATTAAAGACGATAATTATTTTCATTGATGATGTTAAAATATATTAATATTAGTTAAAATTATATTTATTGTACCCACCCATAAATTCACCATTTAGGACTCACAATAATAGCTATAATTGAATTAATAAGTATTTACGCGATTAGGACGAATTTAAGATGTGATTAGTGCGATATGTTAATGTGTATGTAATGGTGTATGTTTATGTAATGGTGCATGTTTATTTATTTGTGTATGTTTTATTTTTGTATGTGCGCTATGCGACTCTATTAGAAGCCGACTGTGCGGTAGACGAACCGAACTCGTTCGAAGACGATCCGTAGGACTCGCTTGAGCAAGGCAAGTGGATTCTCCCTCTGCATATTCTGTTTGTACCTACTCATTGCATATAATAATGTTTACTTTTTGATTTATTGCATAATTTGATGGGTTAACCTAATTAAGGATTTCCTAGATTTACTACCTGTATTCCTTGTTTAACCTGGGGAAATTATTAAGCTGTGCAAAAATTTGTGCTACCGCTCAACTTAATGATTTCTAATGTCACTCATTAATTGGTTTTAATGTTCCAAAAATTTAATTGGCAATTATGGCATTAACCCGATGGTTAAGATAATATTATTTTAAATTAATTAGAATATGGAGTGACCACCCAAGATAACAGTGCAACCACGAGTGCTATCATGGCTCTGGCTTTGGTAATTAGCTTTATATGCTTAGTGCCTAGCAACCTTACCTGAAATATGGGCAAGCGGGGGAGCGGTAGGTGCTGGCAGCCCACGTTAACATGGAGACGTATTCTTGGCTAAGGTACCTCACCCAGGGGGCCACCACCATCGTCTTTAGAAACCTTAGCGGGTTGCTTCGTATTAAGTGTATTTTGTGAAAACCTCATAATGGATCCCTAGCCATTCACCTCGGCAGTGTTTAAGGGTCCGATCAACCCGGGCTAGATGGGATACATGGCTTGTGGGTAAAGTTGTACCACCTCTGCAGAGTGTAAAACTGATATATCAGCCATGCTCCCGGTTATGAGCGACCTGGACTCCTCACATGATAATTGAACTTGAAGATAAAATTAAATTGAGATCCGATGATCTGCCAATAATTTGCTTAAGTGATTTCACTTAAGTGTTTTTATTATATTCATATTCCTTTGTTTAAATGGAATATTTGGGATTCACACTTATTAGTAAGACAGATGTTGTTAATAAAATGTTGACCAATTAAAATGCTTACTGCTCAACCTTAGCCTCCCCTTGTTATACCTGCATTAATTTTTCCCCCACTTGCTGAGCCCCGACCATAAGTGAGCTCACCCTTGCTAATATTTTGATCAGAGGGTGATGCTGGAGATTTTGATGGAGATTTTATCGACGACGATGAATTCTAAGTCTAACGATGTGCCGGTCATCTTCCTGTGGGAGATTGCCCCTGTTATTTATTTCCGCTTTTCTTTGATGTGATACTTGTTCAAGATACAATGTTTCAGATGATGTAATAAAGTATTATACTCTCTCTTTACGCCTTTATTGCATTGTCTTTTGATATATTACACTTGTGACGTCAACATATGTGTGGAAATGGATCCTGGCACACATATGGTATGCGCTCGGTTCTACCCCCTAGAACCGGGTGTGACATAGGTTGGGCCTAGCAGCAGGGAGGCGAATGCGAGAGAGGCTCTGGGTCGTCAAATCTTGGGCTGACGTTAGGATTAGGAGCGGTTTAATTAAAAATAGTTCGTCCGATCAAAGATGGACGGCGGGGATCGCGTGACCGGCTTCGATCTTTTCTTCTGGTTGCTAGAGGTGCCACCACCCGCGTCCATAATGGTGAACTCGCTGGATACGAGGGGGCGGGGGACTTCGGGGTCCTTATGCAGTCGAGGAAGCTTGGAAATGTCGGGGAGGGTATGGGGAATCTAGTGGTGGGGTCTAAACCGGGGTAGGGGCACTAGAGGGTGGTGACCCATGGCGAGGCGGTTCAGCAGCGACGCTAAACCACTCTGGTGAGGAATCGCCCGAGACAGAGAGTAAGAGAGGAAAAAGGAGGGGGTAGGGGAGGTTCAATACCTCATGGTGGAGCTCAGGGACCTTTCAGTGGCGGGAACGACACGATGACGGCTCGGATCAACAGCAGCGGCACTAAAACTGCACAGAGAATGGCGGGTGAGCACAGTCAGAGCGAACTTGGGGTGGGGAGGGGAATTGGGGCGTGTTTCGAGCCACACGCGTCGAGGTGAAGCTCACCGTGGTAAAGGGCTTCATGGGGCCTCAACGACGGCGGAAGAATGGCACATAACGGCGGCAAATGGCGTTGGTTCCTCTCTGGCGTGTGCATAGCATGGGACTAGGGCAGGGGCTCTTTGGGCATGTAAATGAGGGAGGGGGAGCGAGTGGGGATCTAGAGGGGTTCAAGTGGCCGAGGGCAGGGCGGTTGTGGGTTCAAGGCGCGACGTAGGCGCGGAGCTCTCAGCGTGTGCACGGGGCACGCGGGCAGGCGATTGAAGGAGACAGGACTAAGGGTTGGGACCATGGCGTCAGTGGGTCGACACGGGCAATGGGCAGGGAGAAGGGTGCGCCGATAAGTGGGTCCCGTGACACACACACACACACAGAGAGAGAGAGAGCCAGCGCGCGGGGCGGACGGTTGCGCTGACAAGATGGGCTCGCCAGGCAGCGAGAGAGAGAGGCCGCGCGGGCGCGGGGAAAGGTGTGTCGAGAGTGGGCAGAAAAGCCGAGAGGGAGGGGCTGCGGGGTACTTTTCCTCTTTTCTTTTATTCTAAAATTTAATTCCTTTTCCTTTTTATTTTCTCTTTTGGATTCCAAATCAAATGACTCATGAATTCGATACAACCATCCCAAGCATATGCATCAAACAAAGACAAAGTTTGGGGTTCAACATGATGCAACATTCCATATTCCTTTGATGTTTTGCCTACAAAAACATAATTACATTTTCTAGTAAAGTAATAACCTTTATTCTAGAGAAAAATGAGAAAAGGGGATTGGGAGGGAAGGGAAGAGAGGAGTAACACCTGAATTTGTGGATATGAGCAAAGAAATTTTATACCCCCAAATTCAGAGTATTTCAAACCTACCCCCCTTAAAGGAATCTTGCTCTCGAGATTCAAGGTTGGCCAGCAAAGAGTTCAAGGTACTTGGCTTTCAGGCCATCCTCTCACTCCCTGGTTGCTTCTTCCTTGCAATGGTGACCCCATTTGACTTTGCACATTCTGATGGTATTCCTTTGTGTGGTTCTGTCTACTGTTTCTAGGATCTGAGTTCGCTTCTCTATATAAGTCAGATCTTCTTGGACTTCCAGGTCCTCCTCTAGCAACTATTCTTCTGGCACTCTCAGACATTTCTTCAAGTAAGACACGTGAAACACATCGTGCACTACCGATAGACTTTTTGGTAAGTTGAGCTGGTAGGCCACATCTCCATGCCATGTTTGGATTTGATACAGTCCAATATATCGAGGTGCTAACTTGCCCTTTACTCCGAACCTTTTAACTCATCTGATTGGTGACACCTTTAGATAGACATAGAGCCACGGGCCTGCTCCACGCGCAAGTGGTGCTCCGCTTCTAGCTCCTCTCGGACGATCCCCGCCGTCTCCATTATCGAGCTTCCGACTAAAAACACCGTAGGCCTCGTTCCCTCTGGTACACGGTGGCGGTCGTGACACAAACACGGTTGTCACGGTCTCGCAAGACTCTCGCCCCACTTGGTACAATTACAACGGCTCGTGCATGAGCCGAGGGGTTGTGTGGTTTTACAAAACTCACTCAACTAACTAGGGTTCACCTAGAGCAAGCGCTAATGCGATCTAACTAACCTAAGCACTTCGCAA
Source organism: Zea luxurians (assembly GCA_029449295.1). NCBI lineage: Eukaryota > Viridiplantae > Streptophyta > Magnoliopsida > Poales > Poaceae > Zea > Zea luxurians. The sequence continues at coordinate 352,355 of JAOPSE010000308.1, read as the reverse complement.
TGCACCTACACTAATCACCGAGTGATTCTATTAAGCACTTGGGTGTATGAGCACTTGGGAATATCTACTATATGCCTTGGTATGTTGCTTGGGCTCCCACACCTTGAAATGGCCGGTTGGAGTGGTATTTATAGACCCCAACACAAAAACTAGCCGTTGGAGAAAAGCTGTTGCTCTCTGCGGCACACCGGACAGTCTGGTGGTGCACCGGACAGTGCGGTGCCTCTGTCCATTAGATCTGACACCGCAGGTGACCATTGGCGCGTAGGCTTTTTACACCGGACAGTCCAGACGTCACACCAGACAGTCCGGTGGCTTCTCCCCACCAGTGCCACCTGGAACTAGCCATTGGGCTACTGTTCCCTGGTGCACCAGATAGTCCGGTGCCCTCACATGGACAGTCCGCCTAGCAACACTTGTCTTCGTTTCTTAGACTTGCTTGATACTTGTTGATCTTCTTGTGATCTTCGTAATGTCTTCTTTTGAGGTGTTGCTTTCCTCATTGCCTTAGTCCAAGTAACCTTAGCATCCTGTGAACTACAAACATAAACACTAGCAAACACATTAGTCCACATGTTATGTTGATCATCAAACACCAAAATCTATTGAGCCAAATGGCCCGAGGTCCATTTTCCTTACACATCGGTCTAGCAATCTTTGAGAAGCCTTCAATGAAACGTCGATAATATCTAGCCATTCTGATGAAGCTCTTGATCCCACGCACATCCTTTGGTGCTTTCTAGTTTAGAATGTCTGCTACCTTCTTTGGATCCATAATTAGCTCATCTCGATTTATGATGTGACCAAAAAACAAGACTTCATGAATCCAGAACTGACATTTACTCAGCTTGGCATACAAATGATGCTCTTACAGCCTTTGCAACACCATCTTCAGATGTTTCACATGCCCCTCCTCACTCTGAGTACATATGAGGATATCATCGATGAACACTACCACAAACTTGTCCATGTAATCCATGAACACATTGTTCATCAAGTACATGAAGAAGGCTGGCACATTTGTTTGGCCAAAGAACATCATTGTGTACTCATATAACCCATACTTGGTGATGAATGTCGTCTTCGATATGTCTAAGGGTCGGATCCTGAGCTGATGATAACCTGATCTCAGATCTATCTTCGAGAACACGTTTACACCTCTGAGCTGGTCAAACGGATCTTCTATCCTTGGTAAGGGGTACTTGTTCTTGATAGTAGCCTCATTCAGAGCTTTGTAATCTATGCACATCCTCTTGGTTCCATCCTTCTTCTCTACAAACACGACTGGAGCAGCCCAAGGTGAGGTACTTGGTCTGATGTAGCCTTTTTCTAACAGTTTATTTATCTGCTTCTTGAGTTCCACCAATTCTGGTCCAGACACTCTATAGACTCTATTAGAGATGGGGGGCTGTTCCAGGGATAAGCTCTATAGAAAACTCAACCTTCCTCTGAGGCGGCATGCCCAGTAGCTCCTTTGGACCACATCTGAAAACTCTGACACAACCTTGATGGCCTCAAGTGGGTTGGCCTCCCTACCATCAACGATCGTCTGGTGATAGGCTCCTTCCTCTAGTGTGGGCATGATCAGTTTGGTCACTATTTCTTCCCTAGATGGGGATATCAACTTCATTGTCCTCTTGTCACAGCTATTTGTCGCTTAGTTCATATCTATCCAATTCATCCCTAGGATGACATCTATCCCCTGAGTACCCATTACCACTATGTTAGCGGGGAACTCTATCCCCCTTATTTTGATCATAAGGTTTGGGCACATTTTATATGCCTGAATCGTCCCCCCAACTGACTTAACCCTTAGTGGTGGTACCACTGGTTCTATGGAGATATTATGTGCTTCTACCCATGTTGCAGTAACAAAAGAATGTATGGCACCAATATTAAATAGCACTTTTGTTAGATGAGATTCGATTGGAAACATACCTACAGCCACATCTGGAGCATCCTAGATTTCTTCGGTCTCCAAGTGGTTTAGCTTTCCACGGTTGTATGTCGGGCCACGACCGCCTGCTACCTGCTGCGGTGCATCTTGTCTTGTTGGGGCGTTGCAGCTTTCATCGGGCAATGCATTGTCCAATGGCCTTGCTCTCCACAATGGAAGCATCCTTTGCCTCCTCCTTGTGCCAGGGTTGCCTAGTTGCTCTAGTTAGCTGTTGGGGTTTGAAGACGAGGCCTCATTGTTCTGCCTCTAATACTGGTTACCTCATGACGAGTTGTTCTAGCGGTATGACTACTGATGTGGATACTGCCTCTAATACTGCTGTTGGTGTTGACGTTGGTTCTGATGCTGATATTCATATTCCTGTGGGTGACCATGCTTGCATTGCTGGGCTAGGTTGCTTGAGAAATGGGATGACTGCTACTCCTGATCTTGCGCTTCCAGTCTTCCATTTCCTTGTGCTTCCTTTCAGTCATGATTGCTCTATCAATCAGGTGCTAAAAGGTGGGGAAAGTGTGGTTCATCAGCTAGTAATACAGGGGTTGACCAAACCTCTCATGAATCTGTACTGCCTTTTAGCATCAAGAGTTGACGTCTACTACCTTTTAGCATCAGAGTTGATGTCTTCAAGTGCATAACAGGATAACTGTAGTAACATATCCCTGTACTCACTAACAGACATGGGCCCTTGCTTTAGTGCTAGGAACTCTTCCTTCTTCATGATCATCAGTTTATCTAGAACGTGGTACCTATGGAAGTTGTCTTTGAACTCTTCCTAGGTGATGGCTTTAGGGTTGGCATGGGTGGCAAGGTAGGACTCCCACCAGGATTGAGCTACTACCCTCACCTGGTGGGGACCGTACAAACCCTTCTCTCTATCGTCACATTGGGTAGTGAGTAGTTCTCTTTCCACAGCGTGCAACCAGTATTTAGCATCCATGGGGTCAATAGAATGGGCGAAGGTAGGATGCCCTCTCATGAACTTGCCATGTTTGTTCTGTGGCATCTACGACATCTACATCTGGGGTTGAGGCTGGGGTTGTTGTTGAGCTTGTTGTATGGCTACCAGAGTCTACCCAATAGCCCGCACTACCTGGGTCTGCATCAAGAACATCTACTCCATTGACAACGGGGGTGGTGGGGGAGGTAGCTACTGTTGCTGGGGTTCCTCCTCTTGCTGGCACGTTGCTACTGCTGAGCATGCTTGCCTCCTAGGTGCCTGTTGTCAGACATCTGTAGAAGGCATACACACATCATCATTAATCTTGCAATCTTTCAACATGAGATAAGGTATACATAATTCTTCATAACACTAGATAAACAAAGTCTTCACTGATTTTCAACACGATCCACACAACTTCACATATAAAGATGAAAGAGGAAGTAAATGGTTTCCCGACTAAATAACTGACTTATATTAACATTACTAGCTAAACCAAAGGGCAGAGGAAACCCACATTTTGGCGGCAATCATTACAAAGATCCAAATCCAGTAGAGGTTCATCATAACAATCATGAAAGCGACTGATAAGAAACCTAACCTGACCAACTAAGACTACGACATATGACTTAAGTATTTATTACAGACTCTGACGCTAACAGTCTAAGGCTCCAGACCTATCCTAGTCCTACATGCGAGGGAGCCGTAGGTGTGGTGACCACGTGGCGATGAGTGGTAGGGGTGCTGGGTCCTAATAGGTGCGGTAAAACCACCCTCCTGCTAGTGGTGCTCCACTTGTTCAGCATGCAACTTCGTAATCTCCACATGAGACCTGCTCAACTCATCTAGAGAGTGGTCTAGCTCAGTGTTAAGCACAACAACTAGGTTGACTGTGTTTCTCAACCTAGGGTTTCCCCCCCATTAACAGGCGAGACAACCATACTCTATGTATTGCTAGATGCATGGCGGGGCTAATATCTGAGATTAAGACCATCAGCCACCCCACCGAATAATGACCAGTACAGGGAAAGTGCACGTTGTGCAACATCCTGCATGGCCACCTCAGCAATGTTCCTCTCCGAGAAAGCCTCTGCACCTCGGAAGTCATCCTTTGGGCGGAGTACCAGGCAGGTAGCCTCCCATTGATCCGGGTACCTCTCATGACTATGCTAGTAGACTACACAATGGTACTCGATCGACCAGGTGTGCCGCTCCAAAAGCTCGACGCAATAGGGTGTCGAGTGTGTCATGAAAGTGACAACCGCGAGTGGCGTCATGGGTGATGGGTCGGGCGACCCATCCCTCTGGCTCCTGCTCTTTCAAAATCTCAGTGCTCTGGCCTGAGCTGTCTCCATTATCATCTTCGTCGGGGTCTCCTCTAGAAGTCAGGGCACCCTATGGTGGTGCAGGGGGTGCCTCCAGCTAGGCACATAAAAGGGGCGCCTCATAGACTCTACCTCCTATTGAGGTGGGGCAGAAGAGTCCTGCTGCTCCCTCTCCTAACGTCCATGCTCCTGCTCCTCACATAGGCGGTGGTGTAGCCTCTCCAGGTGACTCGACTAACCGGACACTGTGCAACGAAGTGGACGCTATGCAAGGCAGGAAGATAGGAAAGGGATCGCCAACTTACAAACAATGAGCCTAAGACGGGCCATCTACAAAAGACACTGTAAGCATAAAAGTAAGAGCATAACTATTATGACACGTAAGTAAACCATAGACAGAACCAAAAATAAAATTTTAGCAAGGTATAATATATATAGTAGTATAACATAGTGTTGGTTAAGACGACCAACTTTTGAAATGATACCAGAGGTCAATGTGAGAATAGGGTTAATAGTCCTCAGAATGACTATTACTACTCTAGGTTAGCGGTCCTACAGTCAGCACGACTTTGATATCACTTATGTCACACCTGGTTTCAGAAGGCAAACCGAATGCGGACCATGTACGTGCCAGGATCAGAACTCATGTACACAACAATTACATAAATGAATATCTTCACACAGTGCTCCAATGATAACATAAAGAGATATTAACTTATTACATCACAATGTCGAAGACATCCACATAGTCATCAACTTAATGAGTAATCAAAGTGCTAAAGCGAAACAAAGTAAAGATAAGGCCTTCACAGGCAGCTGACTAGGGGTTGCCACCAATCTAGTCTAGAACTCCTCGAAGTCCACGAACTCCTGAAAGTCCTCCATTGCCTTCATCTTCTCCTGAGTAGTGGTTGTAGTGTGGACAACCTGGTGTTTTGTGTTTAAGCAAGGATGAGTACACATCAACGTAGTCAGCAAATGTCCCGTTTGGCTGAAGTGGACTACCTGTTTGTGAGGTTAGGCTCAAGCAGTTGCTTTTTAGTTTATCAGGTATTTATTATTAGTAGAACCCAAATTTTATCATAAAACCCAAGTTATTATCCCAAAAGGTACTTCCTTAGAGAGGAAATACTAGAATTCATAGTTTGAGTCATCATCATTAAACCGTCATCATAATTATATCCAGAGTATCTCTAATCAAAGAGGATCCCAAGCCCACTCTTAACTGTGAGCACGACTGATATACCAGTTTTCTAACCCTCTATAGAGATCGCACACTTTACCCGTGAGCCGTGATTTGTAATACCTAAGTTTTAGTGAAATAAAAGTGGGTCATTGTTTACATGTGATGCGATTCTCGAATTTATCTACCTAGTTAATCCTCATAAATAAGTAATCAACTTAGCTAATAAATCTTAAATAGAATAAATTTGTGCATACATGTTGGATTCTTTTTTATTGGTGCATTTAGTTGAGTTTAGAACCTTGGCTTAGGTTTGAATTGGGAAGTTTAAAGTAGAATAAAATTAGAAAAAAGAAAGGGAAAATAGAAAAGGAAAAGAAGAACTATGCGTGCGGGCCTAAACTACACGCCCTTGGCTCAATGTACCCCATGGGCACTTGGGTCGCGCGCTCCCTGTCGGCCCAACTCGGCGCCCTGCACCAAACACTGCCTCTTTGCGCTGACACCTCGAGCCCACGTATTAGCCACATGCCACGTGCATCCGCGCGCGCCCGCACCCGTTTTTGGCCGCTGACATCGGGGACCCAGCGAACAGTACTCTCCCCCTCCCCGCACCGCGCAGCTCAGGATCTCAACCACCGCGTGAACTTCGTGTTCTATTACAATCGTCGTGAGCCAACCTCCACAAAGGCTATAAATACGTGTTGCGGGTGCATCCCCTTCCATCTCTACCCGTAGACCAACCACCTCCGTCTTTACGTTGAAGAACGGCGCCGAGAAGAAGAGACCGGAAGTTGCCACCATCGAATTTGTGCTTAGCCATGGCCCAACCCTCAGTGTGTGGGCTGCAGTGATTCTCCAAGTCGCAAGGAAAATGTGGGGGGCTTCGGCGGGTGCAGAGACTGAATTGGGTGCGGCGAATTTCTCTCCGGAGGATCGCTTCCACCGCGGAACCACCCCTCCCCGTGGTCAGGGACCTCCACGATGAACCGTGGTGAGTAAAACCTCCAATCAAGCTCTCTTGATTCCCTTATTCACGTTGCGGCAATTATTCTTGAGTTGGGGCATGGGACCTGTCAGTTGGCCATTGCATGCAATGGCTCCGTCGTGCCTTGGCCACCGCTATTCATTGGACCTTGGGTTTAGGGTGATGGGCCAGGGGCAGTTAGATCCTCATCGAGAGGTGCAGAACAGTATGTCCAAGTACCCCTTCGCGTATGGAATGACAGTCGTAGATCTTTGATCAGACGAATATGTGTGGCTCTCGCTTGTTTTAAATCACCACCGTTGAATTCGTATCCAGTGGTCATCAGTGCGTACCGATTCGTGAACGATAAGATCTAATATGGGCCCTTGATCCCCAATCTGACGGTCCATAGCAACTGCCAATGCACATCCGTGGCATTTTTCAATATGAGGCCCTGGGTTTTATTAAATTTCGCCCGCCGTCCAACACAGATAAAAAGATATATTATTTAGGTCTAGAATTTCATAAAAGGACCCCTACACTTTATAATAATCGTGTCCGCAGTACAGAAGTTTATAAAATTAAGATGGCTAAAACAGAAATGAGTTTTTAGCATGAAATTAATTCAATAAACTAAGAAAATTCATATCTCCTTCGTTTTAGCTCTGGTTTTAGTGGTTCTCGAACCTATAATTTCGTATTGACATGTAGAATAATATTATGCTATTTGTTCTCGTGTTTGGTGTAATGTTATTTTTGCCTATACAATGTTTGTTTGTGCTGTTGCAAATAGATGTGCAAGTGACCGAGGAACCCGAAGCGCATCAGGTGGAAGATTTTGAGCAGGAGCTCGCTGAAGGCAAGTTGTGCCCTTGATCACTTTCTTTACCTAATAATGTTCCTAATAATCACCGTGACATGCTTAGGTTAACTTGATGGGACCTAACAGGTTACCTAGTTTTCTTTACCCCACACCTTGCAAACAAATGAATTATTGGGTAGTCTTGCTAGTGCTCTACCTGGTTTATGGATTAATGCTACTTATGATTCACACTCATCTTCCATTATTATTTATTGATGTTCCTAACGAGCTGCCAGGAGTAAATACCACCGGTCTAGGGATTGAACGGTGTGTTACAAGTGGTATCAGAGCCGACCCTCGAGGTTTCACGGGCGTGTGTGGGCTAGGGGGTTCAGATATATGGCGCATGGCGCATGTGGGCCCAGAGTGTCACATGGCATGGCATATGACGACACTAGACACATAGACGTGGCTAAGAGGGGAGGTTCCTGGATTGGGGTTGACCGACGAGGACGTCAGTCTTCTAAGGAGGGTGGATTATGATATCCTGGCCCCTGGGATGGTAATATCCTGGCCCAAGGCTTAAATAGAATCAATAGAGTATCCATACCAACAACGTGCATCTTCTTTTTCGGAAGCCTATCTTGAAAGAACCTCTAAGTTAAGCGTGCTTGGCTTGGAGCAATTTGGGATGGGTGACCGACCAGGAAGTTTTCTCAGGTGCACATGAGTGAGGACAAAGTGTGCACAAAAAACCCGAGTTGGTATGTGGGGATAATATATGATCATAGAGAGCTACCAGGAGTAAGTACCGTCAGTCCAGGGATTGGACGGGGTGTTACAAGTGGTATCAGAGCCAACCCTCGCGGTTTCACGGGCATGTGTGGGCTAGGGGTTCGGGTATATGGCGCATGGCGCATGTGGGCCCAGAGTGGTCACATGGCATGACATAGGACGACATTAGACACATAGACGTGGCTAAGAGGGGAGGTTCCTGGATTAGGGTTGACCGACAAGAACGTCAGTCTTCTAAGGGGGTGGATTGTGATATCCTGGCCCCTGGGATGGTGATATCCTGGCCCAAGGCTTAATAGAATTAATAGAGTATCCATACCAACAAGGTGCATCTTCTTTTTTGGAAGCCTATCTCGAAAAAACCTCCAAGTTAAGCGTGCTTGACTTGGAGCAATTTGGGATGGGTGACCGACCGAGAAGTTTTCTCGGGCGCGCATGAGTGAGAACAAAGTGCGCATAAAAGATTCGTGTTGGTCTGTGGGGACAATATATGATCCTAGCGAGCTGCCAGGAGTAAATACCATCGATCCAGAGATTGGACGAGGTGTTACAAGTGGTATCAGAGCCAACCCTCGAGGTTTAATGGGTGTGTGTGGGCTAGGGGGTTCGGGTATATGGCGCATGACGCTTGTGGGCCCAAAGTGGTCACATGGCATGGCATATGACGACACTAGACACACAGACGTGGCTAAGAGGGGAGGTTCCTGGATTGGGGTTGACTGACGAGGACGTCGATCTTCTAAGGGGGTGGATTGTGATATCCTGGCCCCTAGGATGGTGATATCCTGGCCTAAGGCTTGAATAGAATTAATAGAGTATTCATATCAACAAGGTGCATCTTCTTTTTCAGAAGCCTATCTCGAAAGAACCTCCAAGTTAAGCGTGCTTGGCTTGGAGCAATTTGGGATGGGTGGCCGACCGGGAAGTTTTCTCGGGTGCGCATGAGTGAGGACAAAGTGTGCACAAGACTCGGGTTGGTCTGTGGGGACAATATATGATCTTAGAGAGCTACCAGGAGTAAGTACCCGCCGATCCAGAGATTGGACGGGGTGTTACACTTTATTATGATACATGATAAGATCTTATTGTTTAATTGGAACATGGAGCGACCACCCGAGACAATAGTGCAACCACAAGAAATATATGGCTCTGATCTTGGTCGATTAATTAGGAAAACTAGTGTGAGATAACCCTTTCCCGAAAGGGGCAAGCGGCTAGGCGACGCTGCAGAGTATAGTGCCGACTGCAATTACTGCGATGGGGTTACAGATCGTGAAAAAGGCATATGCTTCCTTCGTCCTAAAACTGTCATGAGTTTTCTTATGCTAGTGGAACTTTGTAAAGGTCTCGTAGCGTCCTTATGCCACCACACCTCAGTAGTGTGGTATTGTGCTTGGCCGACACATGCGTGGTTGGGTGCATAGTTCTCTGAACTTTTATATGACTTGTGGGTAAAGATGTGCCACCTCTGTAGAGTGTAAAATTGATATATGAGTCATGCTCATGATCATGAGCGGCTCGTACCCTCACATGAGTAATTTATGGAATTAAACTTAATCTTTAATTTGCATTGCATTATGGGATTTATTAATTTTGATCAGTTATTTAATTGGGTCGGTATACACTTAACCTAGTAACTGCTAATAAAATTTTGACTAACTTAGAAATGTTGACTATAGGATGTTGGCTATCAAAGGAATGTTACTAGGATGTGACAGAAGTGGTATCAGAGGAATGTTGACTATAGGATGTAACCTAGATAGACCTAGACAAATCCTTACCTACATTCCTATGCTACTCTCACTCTGTCTAAACTTCCCTCAATATTTTCTTATCTTTTGCTGCTTTACCCTGATTAGTCTCACATTTTCTATTCTAAAGACTAAATGGATTTCACACCTTGGAATCCTATACCTATGATTCTCTAAGAGATAGGAGACCTAATCTTAGAAAAAAATTAAATTATTTTATCAATAATTAGGCACTTGAATGTTTGTTCTTATGATAACTGTTTGATTTTCTTCTTTGTTTGATTGAAATATTTGTAGGATTATATCCACAATGAAGCCTAGTATTGTAGGTACATTATAGCATGTACCAACATAGATGTAGCATAGTAATGATAGGTAGGTGACACTCTATTCTACTGAGTTATTTTGACTCAAAAGCCATGTGTTCCTCACCTAGCTATCTGTCTTATATGCAAATCTATATTACCTCATGTCTCTAACTCAGATGGTCAATACCAGGACAGGAGGAGGTGTTGATATACCTGCACGCATCCATTGAAGAGGGCAGTAATTAATCCAGAACCGTAGATGAATCCTCCAAACCCTCCGCCTGCTAGGTCAGAAGCTTTCTTCGCAGCCTAGACACAGCTACTGCAATAGATGGCCAATGCCATGGCCAACATGCAAGCCCAGCTCAACAATAACCAGCAACACCCACACCAACCACCACCCAGGGACATCATCATTGGTATGTTCCTTGTTAATTCCATCCTAACATCTATAATATTTGATTCGGGAGCCTCACATTCGTTCATCTCCGCTCGCTATGTTAACACGCATGATCTACCCTTTATTACTATGCATAAACACATGGTAGTCATCATACCTAAAGGTCCTTGTGAAGCAAATTTTATGAGCCTCAAAATAAACATAACAATCATGGGAAGGCAATTCTGGGCCATGCCTATAGTATTGGAAGAAAGTAGCATAGACTTGATTCTTGGTATGAACTGGTTAAAATAGTGGGATGCAGTGACACATTGTGTTAGAGGGACTATAGAGCTTACTAGCACGGACGGAGATAGATTTGAGGTCGCAGTCACCCTATCCCTATCCACTAAACCCACTATCTAACTACTAGAGGGCAAATTTGTGGGCGACCATATCCGAGTTGTCATAGATTTTCTAGATGTTTTCCCAGAAGAGTTGCCCAGAATGCCGCCAGATAGAGATGTGGAGTTTGTTATTGGTCTCTTACCTGGAACCGCCCCCATTTCCAAAAGACCCTATAGAATGTTTGTAGAAGAATTAAAAGACCTTAAGAAACAATTAAAAGAGCTATAGGTTTCGGGGTATATTTGTCCTAGTTCCTTGCCTTGGGGAGCGCATGTCCTATTTGTTCAGAAGAAAGATGGTTCCCAGATGATGTGTGTGGATTACTGGTCTCTCAATGATGTAACCATCAAAAATAAAGACCCCTTACCACGTATTGAGGATCTATTCGACCAAATGAGAGGTGACAGAGTCTTATCCAAGATTGTCCTGAGGTCTGGTTATCTTCTGATGAAGATTAGGCCTTCTAATATTTTCGAGACGACTTTTTCTACCCGGCATGGGCTATATGAATTCACGATCATGTCATTTGGCTTTACTAATGCACTAGCCTACTTCATGAATCTGATGAATAAGGTGTTCATGAAATATCTAGATAAGTTTGTTGTGGTATGCATCGGCGACATTCTGATTTATTCCAAGAATGATGGAGACCATGAGGAACATTTTCGACGAGTCCTGCACAAGTTGAGGGATAACCAGATCTACGCCAAATTCAGCAAGTGCGAGTTCTGGTTAGACAAAATACCTTTTCTTGGGCATATCATATCCAATGGAGGAATGGTAGTAGATCTAGCCAAAGTAAAGGAAATAGTGGGATGGAAGATACTTGAATCGGTTACTAAAATCTAGAGTTTCTTAGGACTCGTGGGATCCAACCGACGCTTCATAAATGGGTTATCCAAAATAGCAAACCCGATGACCTCGCTGTTAGAGAAGGGGAAGGAATTTAAGTGGACTCAGGCATGCCAGGATAGTTTCACTTAGGTAAAGTTGAAATTGATGTCACCCCTAGTGCTAGTAATGCCGGACTACAGAAGGGTTTTGATGTGTATTGTGATGCATCTCATCATGGATTGGGTTGTGTTCTTATACAAGAAGGACATGTCAATGCATACGCATCTCGCTAGTTGAGGAAACACGAACCGAACTACCCCACTCATGACCTAGAACTGACCATCTGTGCATGCCCTCAAAATTTGGAGGCATTATGTAATGGGGACCAAGTGTCAAATCTATACAAACCATAAGAGCCTGAAGTATATCTTTACCAAGAAGGAACTAAACCTTAGGAAACGCCTTTGGTTGGAACTCATCAAGGACTATGACTTGGAGATTCATTACCACCCGGGCAAGGCGAATCTAGTGGTAGATGCCTTGAGTCGCAAATCCCAAGCTCATATGGCTATTGTGTCTCGGATGCCTGAAAAGTTGACAGAGGAGTTTGCCAGGCTTAACCTAGGGATAGTTACTCATACAGAGGGAGTTATCATGGAAGTGGAACCCACGTTAGAGCAAGATATTCAGAAAGGTCAGAAGGGTGATGCCAATATACAAGAGATTAAAATAATAATGGAAAAAAGGAAAAGGTCTAGATTTCATGGAGGATGACCAGGGAACAATCTGGTTCAAAAACATGATATGTGTGCCTAAAATAGATAGTCACCGAGAAACTATACTGAAAGAAGCCCATGACTCAGCCTATTGCATTCATCTTGGTAGTACCAAAATGTACCAAGACCTAAAGCAAAGATACTGGTGGTATGGAATGAAGAATGATGTGGCCGCACATGTCATCGTATGTGACATCTATCAGCGAGTGAAAGCCGAACATCAAAGACCTGTCGGATTGCTTCAATCAATGCAAGTGCCCGAATGGAAATGGGAAGAAATCAACATGGATTTCATTGTTGGCTTACCCCGCACTCCTGCCGGGTATGACTCCATTTGGGTAATCATAGATAGGCTGACTAAGTGTTGGGGGCCTTCGTCTTCCGAAGCTCCTCAAAAACATGACTAACAATGTTTCCCAAGTGTAATATATGTTCAGGAATCTTCGCACTCGGGATAAAGCTGTACACAATATGAAAAGTAGGGTCAGGATGAAGGATGAACTAGTTCCAAAGCTATGCGCAAGGAAGCTTCGGCTCAACGACAGAAAAGGGAACCGACTTAAAGGGGAAAAGGCTATATTGTCCTCGTTGGATTGTCATTAAGTCAATAGTAAAAAGGGCATGAATGTAATTTTACACAAGCTGCGCCTTGTGCCTATAAATAGATGAACAGTACTCCTGTATCGTTCACGCTGACTTGTATTCGCTTGTGCGTCATGCTTGTACCTTTGCCTTCAATCAAGCTGAAGGTACAAATGTAATTTGATATTGTTCTTATTCATTCCTGATTATATAAAAGAAAGATATATTATGATGTCATGTAATTATCCATGTTACTATGTTTCATATGCTTCGTCTTTCATTGATTTATGTTGCAATGATGAAGGTACGTCCTTCATAACCTTCGTCCGAAGATCGTTATATCCTCAGGGAAATAATGCTTCAAAGGACAAAGGGCATTAAACATTAACCTATTTTTGTGTTGCCTTGTTCTTAATTCATAGCATTTGAGAACAAGTCACCAACATTGGCGACCACCTCCGGTGTACTCACTTCCACAACCTTCGGCAAAGCACTGACCTTCGTTGTGCCGCCGAAGAAGATAATAGCGCTAGGGGCTGCTGCACTGCAGCCACTGGACACAAACCAGGAGACTCTCTCTCTCCGAGAGGCTCGAAGCCAGAAGAGAAAGGCCACCAGTCCAACATTCCAGGAGGAGGAGTTGGACCAAGAGATCAGGGACATGGAAATCATCCATCAACAAGTGCAAAGGAAAAAAGAGAAGATGGCTCGACTAGCCGATCTTCAAAGGAAGATCGATGAAGCTACTGAGGAAGTGTGTCATCTTACTCAAGATGACCAAGACCGAAGGCCTCAATACAGGGAGCTTCGTCAAGAGGGCTTATTCAACGAAGATGGATGGTATGATGATTTTAATCATGATACCTTTACTTTTGATGATGCTTCTTCCTTGGCAGCAGAATTGCAGGCTATCCCATGGCCACAATCCTACAAGCGACCCCAGCTACCCATGTATGATGGGCACTCGAACCCAAAGCAATTTTTGATGAGCTATGAGGCAACAATATCCTCATACGGAGGCAATGCAGCTGTCATGGCAAAGTCCTTCGTCATGGCAGTCCAGAACGTTGCCCAGACATGGTATTTGTTGGGACCATGCTTCGTCGCCGAAGGTCCTGCAGAAATAAACAACTGCGGTTGAAGCCGCTCGTACGTGATGACGAAGGTATCATTCATGAAGCTTCGGGGTTATAACATATCCGAAGATGAAGGGTCGAACCGACTTAAAGATAGAATGACCTTTTAGCCTGTAGGGGTCTGAGTCATTGTTGTAAACTTTTATGAAGGGCATCACTACCGGAATCCGAGGCTTTGCCGAGTGTTGGCCTCTTTGCCGAGTGCCTTTTGTCGGGCACTCGGCAAAGAAGTCTTTGCCGAGTGCCGCGCTCGGTAAAGCTAGGCACTCGGCAAACCGTGCTTTGTCGAGGGCTGAACACTCGGCACAGAACGACACTCGGCAAAGACAACTTTGCCGAGTGTTAAACACTCGGCAAAGGGGGCTCTCGGCAAATGGCCGTCAGCGGCCGTCCCAAAGCTGACGGCCGTCAGTCTTTGCCGAGTGCCAGCCGTTGGCTCTCGGCAAAGAGGTTCTGTACCGAGTGCCACATAGTAGGCACTCGGCAAAGCATACTTTGCCGAGTGTCATCTGTGGACACTCGACAAAGTATATTTTTATTTTTTTTATTTTGTCTATCAAAATTTTTGTGGTATGTTCCTACACTATGTAGACCTACATGTATCATTTGTGGACAATTTTAACAGAGTTTTCAATCGTTAGTAGATTTAGTTCGTTTATTTGAATTTCTTCGGAAAATTTAGATTTGAACTGTAGGTCACTCGAAACTTGGAAAACCGTGCATGCAAAATTGATATTCATGTTACTTAGCATAAGTTACGACCGATTCCAGGAGCGGACCGGAAACTTCGAGCAACATGCTCACTAAACAGGGCCGTGAACTTGCCATACACATGTTTAAAAATTGTATAAAACACAAACAAAGTCAGAAAATCCTGAAACTTGTCCACGTGTCATGATATCATATGTACAGGCTGCGATAAAAAATTGAAAAAATTTCGAGAAAACTATGACATGCTATGTGTACAAACCTAAGAGATCCACATTGAAACTCTATGATTTCATGTGTAGTTCTCTTAGGTTTCTACACATAGTGTCTCACAACTTTGTCCAAACATTCTCAATTTTTTATCACAACCTGTACATATGATATCATGACACGTGGCCAAGTTTCATGATTTTCTGACTTTGTTTGTGTTTTATACAATTTTTAAACATGTGGATGGCAAGTTCATGACCATGTTTAGTGAGCATGTTGCTCGAAGTTTCCGGTCCGCTCATGGAATCGGTCGTAACTTGTGCTAAATAGGACAGATATCATTTTTGCATGCACGATTTCCCAAGTTTCGAGTGACCTGCAGTTCAAATATGAATTTTCCGAAGAAATTCAAATAAATGAACTAAATCTAATAGTTATAAAAAACACTTTTATAATTGTACCAAAATGGTACTTGTAGGTCTACATAGTGTAGGAACACACAACAAAAAGTTTGGTTGCCAAAAATAAAAAAAATAAAATATACTTTGCCGAGTGCTGGCAAGTTAGCACTCGGCAAAGACGGCGTTGCCGAGTGCCTGTCCTTGAGCACTCGGCAAAGTTTGTACAACACATCTTTGCCGAGTGCTCTACAGCTAGCACTCGGCAAAGGCGTCTTTGCCGAGTGCCCGCGATCCGGCACTCGGCAAAGGCGTCTTTGCCGAGTGCCCGCGATCCGGCACTCGGCAAAGTTTATTTTTAAATTTTAAAAAAATCTTTGCCGAGTGCCGGATCGCGGGCACTCGGCAAAGAATGTAATTTAACCGCCCGACGGGCTCTCTTCTCTCTTTCTCTCCTTTCAGCTCCTCTCTTCAACCCGCCCGGCGCCGCCGCTCCCACCGCCGCCCGCCCCACGCCCGCCCGCGACCGCCGCCCGCCCCTCGCCGCAGCTCCCACCGCCGCCCGCGAACGCCGCCCGCCCCACGCCCGCCCGCCCTTCGCCGCCCACCCCTCGCCGCCGCCCCTCGCCCGCCCCTCGCCGCCCGCGAACGCCGCCCGCTCCCACCGCCCGCCCCACACTCTCGGCTCGACGCCGGCGGCACCCGTCAAGCCGCCCGGCCTCCCCACGCGCCGTTACGGTCGTCGCGCCGCCGTGCCCCGCCACCGTCGTCGCGCCGCCGCCATCGCCGACCCGTACATTAGTGAGTATAATAAGTTTAATTAGTTTAGTATGTATTTATTGAGTTTATAGTATATGTGTTTAGTGGATTTAGTGATTTTCGTGAGTTTAATTAGTTTAGTATGTGTGTTTAGAGAGTTTATACTATTTGTGTTAATTTGGCATAATGTGATGATGGATATGGATGCCGTTGAAATATGTGTGATGGTGGATATGGATGCCACTTAGATGTGACTTGCATTCATCGTGTCGTTTGTATATGTGCGTGTCAGCCATCGTGCTGTTAGATCTATTTGCAGGTTTTGGAAATCTTTCCGTACAGGGGAAGTGCTGCCGATTTTTTTTGACATGCTTGTTTATTTTTTACAGAGAAGATACTTGTCTTCCTAGCCACTGCGGGTCTGCCTGCACCGCGTCGCGTCGCCACTGCACCGACTCGCCACAGCCCCACTAGCCTGACTCCACCGCCACCCTAGGTATAACCTCTATTTCCGCATCATGGTCGTAGATCACGTAACCCAGTTAGGCGTCTCCCGTTCGAAAGAGATACGGTGTAGATATGCAGATCTTTGCATATCTACAAATGTATCAGTTTCGAATTGTCCACGTTTTTTGGACAGCCCGCGGTTGCGTAGATGGTGTTAGTTTCCATGCTCTACTCCGGTCCGAGAAAGAGTTTCGGCGTCACCTCCCTGTTGTTCTCCGGACAGTACACTCTCCCTGCCAGGACGTGTATCCGGAGAACAGCGGGGAGGTGCTGCTGAAATTCTATCTCGGATCGGAGTAGAGCATGGAAACTAACTCCATCTACGCAACCGCGGGTGGGATTAGGACCTATCCTCACCTATTAGAAGGTAGGAACGTAGTGTACATGCATTATATGTCTATATTAAACTATACTCGGTTATATATGTTAGAGGATGGAGGACCGTGAGTGGATGTACACGGGCCGCGTTCGACGTAATGATGTCACCCCAGAATGGATTAGGAAGACCGATGCTTTCGTGGAACGGGCATATGGCGAAGCTGCTAAAGGAGCTAGCCTAGTCCCTTGTCCGTGCAGCAAATGTGACAACCGGAAAAGAAAACCAAAGAAGGCCATGGTAGAACATATTTGGAAGAATGGATTTACGCCGGACTATACTCGGTGGATCTTCCATGGTGAAGCGCATCGCACGAGAGAGGAGGTGGTGAGACAACGCGTCGAGGATTACGATGCTGATGCCGGGGTAGCAGACATGTTGAACGACTATCACGAGGCACAGTTCGCCGAAGGACGTACGGAGGACGAGCCAGAGGCGACCGCAAAGGCATTCTACGACATGTTTGACGCGGCACAGAAACCCCTTCACGGCAAGACAAAGGTTTCTCAACTGGATGCCATTGGGCGTATAATGGCGTTCAAGTCGCAGTATAGCATGAGTCGAGACGCCTTCGATGGTTTGTTGACAGTTATTGGCAGCCTGCTTCCGGAGGATCACGTTCTGCCAAAGAGCATGTACGAGGCACAGAAACTCCTTCGTGCACTCAAGATGACGTATGAGCAGATACATGCTTGTCCGAAGGGCTGCGTCCTATTTAGGAAAGAACACACTGAGGCAAAGTACTGTCCGAAGTGTAAATCGTCTAGGTTCATGGAGGTAGACTCTGGTGATGGACAGAAGAGGCAGCTCGACATCCCCGTGACAATCCTACGCCACCTTCCGTTCATACCGAGGATCCAGCGTCTATACATGACAGAGGAATCCGCGAAACAGATGACATGGCACAAAAAAGGCAAACGATACAATCCTGACAAGATGGTTCACGCATCCATTGCAGAGGCATACATACTGGAGGAGGTGTCAAACTTCACAACAACTTACTATGGTGACAAACTGCCGAGCGAGCATAATCCACCCCCTCGTTACAATGATGGCGGCAATGAATCGAACCTCAGCATTTTTCGAGGGCAACTCGGAAGCGCGAGTGGTTCGACCACCAAGACCCTGAGACATGAAGAGTGGCGCCATATCATGCTATATGTATTGACCAACCTTGAAGAGGTGACGCCATACATGGAGCAATTTCTTCATGAATTCTGGCGTCGATCAAGGGACCCAACTCCACATGAATATGATACCCTTCTTAGAAAGGGTGCGGGAAATGGATTGCCCGATTTCATTTCCTGGTTTAAACATAAGGTACGTGCTTAGTTTGTTATTCCAAGTTGCTCTTACGTGCGAATAATATAACAATCTAGCGTGTTTGAACTTGCAGGGCCAAAGAGAGCCGTCTATGAGTGCCGAGTTGAGACAAGTAGCCAATGGCTTTGCCTATAGGGTCAGGAAATTTTCTGGGTATGACGTCAATGGATACCGTTTTCGCACAACAAGCTACGACCAAAGTCGGCCCAATCTAAAAACCACATGTTCTGGAGTCTTTACGCCCGGGCTTGACGAGGTCGAGTATTATGGAAGAATTGAAGAAATATATGAACTCAATTTTTATGGTTCCAAACCTCTTACTCCAGTGATATTCAAATGTCATTGGTTTGACCCTGAAGTTACGAGACGGACACATTCTAATCTTGGGATAGTCGAAATTCGACAGGATTCCACCTTAACAGGAGACGATGTCTATATTGTGGCCCAACAGGCCACACAAGTGTATTATCTTCCATATGCGTGCCAAACGAAACAACATCTTAAGGGTTGGGATGTTGTGTATAAGGTATCACCGCACGCTAAATTACCTGTTCCAAACGATGAAGATTATAACTTAGACCCGGACACATATGACGGAGAGTTCTTCCAAGAAGATGGGCTCGAAGGGCAATTTGAGATAGACTTAACCGAAGCGATCGGAATGGAAGTAGATATTGAAATGGTTGTTGATGACGAGGATGATGAGGTGCAAAATGAGAATGACTTAGAAATACTTGAAGGCAATGCCAATGACGAAATTGCGCCTTCAGATGATGTTGACTATGAAATGGTTGATAGTGATGATGACACTTATGATCCGGCTAACCCGGACACATATGAAGATTATTTTTAATCGATGTAATGATATATTTCATTTATTTTGCATATGTTTCTAAATACATATTTTTTTATCTGTGCTTAATTGTTTACTCTTAATTGCAGGTTGTTGGACAAAGATGGTGGGCGGTGGGACGAGGACGAGGAGGGGGAGGGGGAGGGGGAGGAGGAGCACCCGTAGGACGGAGGAGGAGGCGCAGCAGGACGACGCCGTACAGCAGCAGGTGGAGCAGCAAGCCGCTGTCGATGCGGCACAACAGGACGACGACGATGCGGCGCAGCAGGACGACGACGACGACGACGCCGCCCAGCAGGACGTCTCAGGTTCTGGCTCCTCAGGTTCGAGGAGTATCTACCTGCGAGGTCCCGCGAGCCTACCTAAGCGACCCATACTTCGTGACAGACGTCCGCTGATACGACCCGATGGAGAGAGGTAGGTAACTTTAGATGTTGTTGCTGCTTTTTCATATTATATGTTCAAATTAATAATAGAAACTAATACTTCATCTTAATCACTTCGACAGGTCTTGGATGGTTTTGGAGACTGCAGGGGGTCACGGCCGCAACCCCAATGGCATCCTCGGCCTTCTATGCCGGGAACACTTCCCTGGACTTGTCGAGTACGCCGGAGTGACGAGCCCAGCATACACCTTCGACCACTACGCCGTCGCCCCTGATGCAGTAGATCGGGACGGCAGACAATTCAACAACAAGGCGGAGCGGGTGAAGCAAGAGCTGTGGGTAAGTCTTCCTCGCACTATATTGTTTAATAAGTCGCATTTGTTGCATATTCTTGAAATAATGTATGGATACATCGTCTTTGTATGTAGGATTTCTTTAGGTGCGATGCTGGATACGAGGCCAGGGCGGATGTGGTGTCTACGACGTGCTGTAAGAAGCTCATCGTGGACATGCACTACGAGGCGCGCATCCAGGCCATCGTCACTTACCACGGCTCCGTCCTTGGGGAGAAGGTGAACAAGAAGGACGCCCGAACCATGTCATTGACTGCGGACCAGTACTTGCAGGTAAATACAAAACTTTATTATTGGTACTAAATATGCTTATTCTTATCTTCTGATATGCGGTGTACTTATATTTTTTTAGATGATTCCTCATTGGTGCGCCGCGCATCCTGAGTGCTGGGAGAAGATGATGCAGAGGTGGTGCTCGGCTGAGTGGGACGAGGCGCACAACGCTAGCCGGGAACGGCGTTTGCTGATGCAAGGTCCCTCCCACCATCAAGGCAGCCGCAGCCTGGGCAAATACGCGGAAGCATGGGTACGCGCTCTTTTTTATTTAGGTATATAACTTTCGATTAGACATGATTTCTAACCATATCGTTGGTTTTTTCGCAGTCGGCGGCACATGGTGGCGCGCCTTGCTCCACGTTCTCGGCATATGCCATGGCCCACAAGGGGAAGGCGACGTCCGACGTCACCTACAACCCGGATGACGGGCCCGAGGCGTACACCAACCCCGCCATCCACAGCCGACTCAGTGAGTACACCGCCATGGCCAAGGAGGTCCATGGGCCAGATTACGATCCGAGGACCGAGGACATCGACGGAGATGTCCTCATGAGGGTCGGAGGAGGCAAGAGGCATGGGCGGTACTGGATTGCCGACGGGGCAATCGACTCGTCCTCCACTCCCACTCTCTCTCAGGTGCGAGCAAGGAGCACGAGCGTGAGCCCAGCCATACGACCTCGGCAGGACACCTCACAGCATCGTATCCAGCAACTCCAGGTTATTCCTTATCTATTCATCGTTCATTGATTTTTATATATCTTCTCTTTGCATTATCGTAACATTAGGGCGAAATATTACAGACTCAGCTAGATGATGAGAGGAGGCAACGTGAGGAGCTGGAGAAGAGGATGGCGGAGATGTTCGCGTACATGCAGAGCCTTGGCGCCGCACAGGGTCATGCTCCACCACCTCCGTTGTTCCCTGCAGCTGACCCTACAGAGTTCACTACTCCTGTGAGTATCAAAATTTTAGTACTGCATGATATTTATTCATATGTTCTCACACATACAATCTCTTCTCTGTGCAGGGTCAATCGGCGGCGTTGAACAACCCTCATGCTTCGTCCAGCCCTTCGCCGAACCAGTCCAGATGCCCACCTCATTGATGATCTGTTTTGTGATGATCCAGACTTACCTTTATGAGTGTTGGTGATGTTAGTTAAACTTTATCTTGTGAGATACTTGGTGATGTTAGTGATGACGCAGACTTATATCTGTTTTGTGATGATCCTTACTTATATTTGTGAGACTTTAGTGAGACTTTGTGATATATATGGTGTTGATGATAAATGTGTTCATTCTGTGATGTGATTGATATATAATGTGATGTGAATCATATATATCTTTTGTTTGTTTGGATGGAACAACAAAAGCAAATAAAAAAGGGACATTCTGGTCACTTTGCCGAGTGTAACACTCGGCAAAGGGGCGCTTTGCCGAGTGCTATGACCATGGCACTCGGCAAAGAAGGCAACCTGGGAACCGGTAAAGCCATCTTTGCCGAGTGCTGACAATGGCACTCGGCAAAGAAGGAAACCTGGGAACCGGCAAAGACATCTTTGCCGAGTGCCATTGCCAAGGCACTCGGCAAAGGGACTGGCAAAGGGGCCCACTGGAGGGTTCTTTGCCGAGTGCCAGTCCACCAGACACTCGGCAAAGAAACCTCCTTTGCCGAGTGCCTACTAGAGCTCTCGGCACAGGGACTGGCTGTGGGGTCCACTGGACCAGTCTTTGCCGAGTGTCGCCGTAGGCACTCGGCAAAGGATCCGTCACCGTCACTTGGCGCCGTGACGGTGACTTTTCTTTGCCGAGTGCCAAATGGCACTCGGCAAAGTCTTTGCCAAGTGCCCGACAAAAAGTACTCGGCAAAGATGCTGTTGCCGATGTACAGTTCGCCGAGCTTTCTTTGCCGAGTGTTACACTCGGCAAAGCCTTTGCCGAGTGTAAAATAGCCTTTGCCGTGTGTTTAGAACACACGGCAAAGGAGTTGATTCCGGTAGTGCATGATTGTAATTCTTCACAGGCTGTGTCCTGTGCCTATAAATAGTGAACAGTATTCCTTTACTGTTCACGCATTCCTGTAACTGCAAGTGCATCACTCGGGAATTATTGCTTGTCAAGGCGAAGGTATAAGCATACCTTAAATATTGTATTCAAACATTTTAGATTCAGATAATAAAATATATGAACGATGCCATTTATCTCCAACGTATTTATCTTTAATGTTCTACATTTTACATCGTTTTATATTATTTTTGTCACCTTCATAATATTATGTCTATAGCCTTCGTCCGAAGTTCATTATACCCTTGAGGAGATAATGCTTCAGCGGACGAAGGGTATTTAATATTTAACATCTTTGTGTTGCCTTGTTCTTGATTCATAGCATTTGAGAACAAGTCCCCAACATTGGCGCCCACCTCCGGTCAACTCACTTCCACCTTTTTTTTGAGCTAATGGCTTCGTTCAACGATCAAGTTGGAGCTGCTTCGGCTCCGAAGCTGGTACTCCCCATAACAGGCGGTTCATGCTCAGAGCCAGCTAACAAGAAGCAGAAGAAGGAGGCACAAAGAAGGGTACAACATGTCGGGGTGCAAGGACCCTTCATCAAGTCAAGATGGTCTCACATTCCAATTACCTTCTCTCAAGAAGATCTTCAACTCAAGGACTACCCACACAATGATGCTATGGTTATCTCTTGTGTGATCAAAGGATTTCTGGTCCATATTGTTTTGGTTGATACAGGCAGTGCTGCAGATATCATATTTGCTAAGGCTTTTAGACAAATGCAAGAGCCCGAAGACAAGATTCATGATGCTACGCACCCTCTTTGTGGCTTCGGAGGGCGGCAAATTGTAGCACTTGGGAAGATTACCATGCCAGTAACCTTCGGATTTGTCAACAACACAAGGACTGAGCAAATTGTGTTTGACATTGTTGACATGGAGTACCCTTACAATGCTATCATTGGTCGTGGTACTCTTAATGCCTTCGAAGCAATTCTTCATCCAGCTTACCTTTGCATGAAGATACCTTCGGACCAAGGGCCCATTGCTATTCATGGAAGTCAGGAAGCTGCCAGAAGGGCCAAAGGAAATTGGACAGATTCAAAAGCAATCCATAACATAGATGGAGCTGAAGCTTGTGAGCAGTACAAGTTCAGAAGGGAAAAAGCTGCTTCGGCTGATCAGCCGAAGCCCATGCTCTTATGTGAGGATATAGCAGAGCAGAAGGTACTACTGGGATCTCAATTGTCCGAAGAACAGGAGAAAACCTTGATAAGGTTTTTGTTCAACAATAAAGATGTCTTTGCTTGGTCAGCTAATGATCTTTGCGGAGTTAACAGGGATGTTATTGAACACTCCCTTAATGTTGATCCATCATTCAGACCCAGGAAGCAGAGGCTTCGGAAGATGTCTGATGATAAGGCTGAAGGTGCTCGGAATGAAGTGAAAAGGCTCCTCAGTGCCGGAGTTATCAGAGAGGTAAAGTACCCAGAATGGCTGGCTAACACTGTTATGGTAAAGAAGGCCAACGGTAAATGGAGGATGTGTATTGACTTTACTGATCTCAATAAGGCCTGTCCGAAGGATGAGTTTCCATTGCCGAGGATAGATTCCTTAGTTGATGCAGCAGCTTCATCAGAGCTCATGAGTCTGTTGGATTGTTATTCAGGCTATCATCAAATCTGGATGAAGAAGGAGGATGAGCCGAAGACCAGCTTCATAACCCCTAGTGGAACATATTGTTACCTTCGGATGCCTGAAGGGCTTAAAAATGCTGGAGGAAGCTTCAGCAGAATGACAGCGAAGGTCCTCCATTCTCAGATAGGCAGGAACGTGCTAACTTATGTTGATGATATCATTGTGAAAAGCACGAAGCAAGATAATCACATTGCTGATCTGCAGGAGACCTTCGCTAATTTTAGACAGGCTGGTTTAAAGCTGAATCCAGAAAAATGTGTCTTCGGAGTGAAAAAGGGGAAATTTCTTGGTTGTCTAGTTTCAACAAAAGGAATTGAGGCTAATCCCAGCAAAATCGAAGCTATCCTTCGAATGGAACCACCAAGTACAAAGAAGGGGGCTCAAAGATTGACAGGAAGACTGGCATCTCTCAACAGATTCATATCTAGATCAGCAGAGAGAAATTTGCCATTTTTCGAAGTACTGAAGTCAGCCGAAGTTTTTCAATGGGGACCAGTCCAGCAGAAAGCCTTCGAAGAGCTGAAGCAATATTTAATAGATCTAACAACACTAACTCCACCAACGCCAGGGGCTCCTTTGTTATTATATGTGGCAGCTTCACACTCAGCGGTAAGTGCAGCACTTGTTCAGGAGAAGCTGGAAGGCCAAGTCAAAAAGCAGGCCCCAATATACTTTGTATCAGAAGTTCTTAGTTTATCAAAGAAAAATTATACAGAATTGGAGAAGGTACTGTATGCTGTTTTGATGGCCTCTAGGAAGCTTCAGCATTATTTTCAAGCTTATAATATAATTGTTCCTTCTTCACAACCATTGAAGGTTATTATGAGAAACCGAGAAGCTACTGGAAGGATCGGAAAATGGGCTGCAGAGCTCAATGAATTTTGTATTGATTATGTGCATAGATCTTCAATTCAGTCCCAAGCGTTGGCAGACTTCATTGCTGACTGGACGCCAGGGGCTCAGGAGAAAGAAACGAATAAAGATGCCGAAGCATGGACAGTGTTTTGCGATGGGTCTTGGGGAACCTTCGGAGCAGGAGCAGCTGCTGTGTTGGTTTCACCTTCCAAAGTTAAAACTTGTTATGCGGCAAGACTTGATTTTAGTTGCACAAACAATATTGCTGAGTACGATGCTCTGCTCTTGGGTCTTCGAAAGTTAAAGGCAATGGGAATCAGAAGGGCCATTCTTAAAACTGATTCCCAAGTTATTTCTGGTCATATTGACAAAAGCTATAAGGCAAGAGATTCGAAGCTTGAAAAATATTTAGATACAGTCCGAAGGATTGAGGCTTCCTTTGAAGGATTCTCTGTTAAAAACATTCCTCGTGGAGAGAATGAATATGCTGATCTATTAGCCAAGTCAGCAG
The DNA here is from genome assembly GCA_029449295.1 of Zea luxurians. Taxonomy (NCBI): domain Eukaryota; kingdom Viridiplantae; phylum Streptophyta; class Magnoliopsida; order Poales; family Poaceae; genus Zea; species Zea luxurians. Next base: position 326,997 of record JAOPSE010000308.1, on the reverse strand, counting down.
CACAGGGGCTGCCTTTACCTTTGGAAGTATTTTTTGAAACAATAAAAGCACCTTCGGTCGAGCTTCTTGAAAGAGCGGTTCTCAACATATCACATGTCTATAGTGAAGATTGGAGAACTGAAATCATTTCTTTCCTTCAGGGTAATTTTCTTTCAGATGACGAAGCTTATAACAGGAGGATAGAAGCAAGAGCTCGACCATATGTCATTATAGAAGGGGAATTATACAAGCGTGGGGTCTGTTCCCCGTTGCTCAAGTGTTTATCCAGAGCCGAAGGCATAGAATTGATGAAGGAAATACATGCAGGCCTGTGTGGATCTCATATTGGATCTAGGCCTTTGTTGGGAAAAGTTTTTCGCCAAGGATTTTATTGGCCAAAAGCAGCTTCGGATGTAGCGGAACTAGTGCAAAAGTGCGAAGGTTGTCAGAAATGTGCAAGAGATCAAAAACAACCTTCGTCTCTAACTCAGTTAATACAACCCACTTGGCCGTTGCAAAGGTGGGGCCTTGATTTGTTAGGTCCGCTACCACCAGCACAAGGAAATTTAAGATATGTTGTAGTGGCAGTGGAATATTTTTCTAAATGGATTGAGGCAAAGCCTTTAGCCAGAATAACTTCGGTCACTGTCCAAAAGTTTTTCTGGCAAAACATTGTTTGTCGCTTCGGAGTGCCAAAGGCCATTACTGTGGACAATGGAACGCAGTTTGACTCCGAAGCTTTTAAAGAGTTTTGTGACCGAATTGGCACGAAGATCCATTTTGCGTCAGTTCGACATCCAGAATCAATGGACTAGTCGAAAGAGCTAATGGGATCATAATGACAGGAATAATGAAGTCAATCTTCAATCAGCCCAGGGGAAAGTGGCCAGAAGAATTAATCAAAGTGGTGTGGAGCCATAACACAACAGCATCAAGATCAACAGGCTTTACGCCATTCAAACTATTGTTTGGTGACGAAGCAATAACCCCGGAAGAAGCCAAAGCAGGATCAATAAGAACAATAGCTTCGGGAAAAGGCGAAGATGAAGCAGACTGCTCTATGGAAAAAGATGCTATAGAGGGGATCAGGCTTCAGGCTGTGGAAAACATCAATAAATACCAAGCCGAAACAATAAAATGGCGTGATAGAAAGGTTCGATTGAAGAACATTAAGCCAGGACATTTGGTGCTTCGAAGAGTGGCCAACCCAGACACAGTAGGCAAACTACAGCTGAAGTGGGAAGGCCATTTTTTGGTAGTATCTTCGTCAAGACCCGGTTCCTACAGATTAAAGGATATGGACGGCAACGACATCCCTAGATCGTGGAATGCGGATGAGCTTCGGCGATATTATGTTTAACTTGATGTAATTTTTTCTATTCTTTTTTGTGGCACCCTTTTCCTTTCCAAAGGGGGATAAAGGTTTTTAATGGGGCCACAACATGTAATTTCCCTTATTACAATTCTATAAAAATGATATCCCCCAAAAAATGTAAATGCAAATGCAAAGGAAAAAGAAAGAAAACAGGGAGAAGCTCAAAAGTCGTTCCTAAGGGAATGCAGAGCTTACAGCGAAAAGTCAACGCTGATTCCGCTGAAAGTAAAAGGCGAAGAAGCTCCTAAGGGATGCTTACAGCGAAAAGTCAACGCTGATTCCGCTGAAAGTAAAAGGCGAAGAAGCTCCTAAGGGAGGCTTACAGCGAAAAGTTAACGCTGATACACCGAAAAATAAACGGTGAGGCCAAAAAGTAAACGGCAGAAAAATTTGAATCATTCCCAAGGGGATGAAGGTTTATGATTATGATTTTTGAATATATGTGTCCCGATATTCATCTGCACAATACATTACATCATGTCATTTGCACTCATAAACATTCATTTAGACATATAGAATCATCATCATACCACACAAAAAAGTCAGATGCTTCGGCAATGAGGAAAGACTTCGTAGAAAGAGGAAGTTTTTATGCTTCGTTGTGTACAAAAAGAAGGGAAGGTGTTTTTCGCCTTTGGCTCAAAAGGAGAAGTTTCGTCCACAGCAAAGCAGATTGCACACGGATAAAGGAGACAGAATATATTACAAGGTATGTACAAATTTACATAAGTTTTTTCCATAATGATATTACAAAGATCCCTTCAGAATTTTTTGTAGGAAAGTCTATTCTAGCAACTATCAAGCTTCAGCTTCGTCATACTTCAGCTTCGTCGTCCTGCACATATTAAGGAGCAGAATAAGAAAGGTGCAATTTCAAGGAGAAGGTAAAAGTAACAAATATAAGTTTCTTACCGGCTTAAGGTGACTTCGAGCTTCGTCACCAGCCATCCTTCGCCCGCCATTTACCCAAATCTGGGTCATAAATCTATTCCCGATGCTTCGGGCTAGGCTCGGGATATCAATCAAGTCTGCTGCTGACAAGCTAAAGTTTGGTCTATTCACAATTTTCCCATGAGTGCAACCGGCCTTCAGAAAAGCGGCAGCTGTGCCTCGAGAAGCTACCAGGGCACAGAAATCGGCATGCCCACCAATAACTTCGTCAAGAGCATCAACCTCGCCTTCAATATGCTCCAAGGTGCTAGGCAGGTTTTCTGCTGAAGGTGAAAATTTTTCAGAGCTGGCTCCGATAGAGTGAAATACGTCCTTCAGCCGCTGCACGCACCGGCTGCCGAAATTTAAACATATCTCTTGGAGATCCTTCAATGATTTTTGCAAATTTGAATTTTTCTCGACCTCAATCTTGAGACTTGCTTCAAGCTTCTCCTTTTCTTGTTCATATTTTTCTGACTTTTCGAGTAGTTCATTCTTTAAACTGTCATTTTCCGCTTGGACTTCGGCCAAGGAGCCCTCCATAGACTGAATAATAAAGTCTTTCTTTTCTAAAGCACCTTCGTGTTCTTTAGCCATAATTTCAAGATCTTGAATGGCGAAATCTTTCTTCTTCAGAACAGCTTCGTAGTTTTCAACTTTTTCTTCTAAATCCTTGATGATAGCTTTGTTCTTCTCCTCTTCAAGATCTTGTTGCATTTTCAGCACTTTACTTAATAACATACTCTGCCAAAACAACCTTCGTCAGAGAAAGACATAAAAAATAACAATAATAAAATAATAATAATATTTTTACCTTAAAATTAGCATAGAGCAGGCTGCCAGCGACATGATGTCGCTGGTACCTGTAGAGGTCTGCTTCTATCTTCGGCAAGCCAACGCTTTTGGAGAGGGTTCTAATAATTTTGGCCTCGGTGCGGTTCCGGAGGCATCTTAGTTTCCCTTCGTTAACCCCACCAAATAGCATCCCCTGATTTATATCCACAAGATATAGCATATTTTTTCAACTCTTCTTTTTCGGCGTCTGTTAACTCCTGTCCAAGCAAATCTTGAAAGTTAAAATCTCCTTTTTCCGAAATTTCATCAATCTGTTCTTTCTCCTTCTCAGTTGCCGTGTTCACCGCAGCCATAACAGCTTCTTCTTCAGCCATTTTCAGGAGTATATTGTCAATAACCTCAAGTGTGGTTTCCAGGTTCGACTCTTCGGTGGTCCCGGCTTCGGCCCCGGTAGCTTCGGCTTCGCCGATTTCAGCTTCAGTGGCCTCCACTCCGGTAGCCTCGGCTGCGGTGTCTTCGGCTTCGGCAATCTCGGCAAAGATAATTTTTGACACCGTCGCCGGTGGCGGCGTCTGATGGATCACATCTGTCACTTGAATGATTCTCCATTTTTTCGGCTTCGCAGAACCTTCTGCTGCCGAAGGTTTTTCGTCCTTCTGAAAAAACTTTGTCAGTTCCGGTGCCAGTGGACTTAGCTTGACAGGCAAAGATTCAGTCATTACCTTCAAGATTTCTTCTACTTCGGCAGCAGAAGGTGCCACAGACACTTCCTCATCTCAGACCAATCTCTCTGGTTCTGGAGACGCAGGCTTCGGAGATACAACTTTTCTCTTTTTTGGAACAGCTACTTTCGGTTCAAGCTTTTCTTTCTTCTTTTTTGGTTGATTTTCGTCGTCTTTAATTAAAGCGCTAGCCACTCGTTTTCTTTTCTGCCCTTCGGCACCCTTGTCTAGTCGCTCGTAGTCAGGGTATTCAAAGCCTATAGCATCAAGCACTCTGTTTAGCCTTCGTTTCGGCCGGGTGCCGAAGGCTGCCGTCATCAATTGATCTTCTTTTTTAGAATAATTCCCAAGAATTTCAGTGCTCATTACTTCGATTGTTTCGAGCCATTCTTGGCAGGGTTCTTTAAAATATTTCTTGAACTTGTAGTGGTAGGGTAGGCGGACAAGTTCCCCCTCTTTCTTCTCTTTTTCGAGCTTCGGCATAGCCCATTCCTTCATAGTTGGAAATATTTTGAACGACAGAAATTCCTGCACAAGATCTCTAGTGCCAATGTGCTCAACAATAGTCCGAAATTCAGCTAACGCGATTTGAGTTGGACCTTCTGGTGTCATATTGCAGTGGGGTCTGGTCTCTCCGAAGATCAGTTCAAGTGGGCTCTGTACTAACTTCTCCTTGTCATCGTACACTTTGACATAGAACCATTCCGATTTCCAGCCTGCCGGCCACTTGCTTCGGTAGCTGATCACAGGAAATTTTGTAGTCTTCCGATAGGCAAAATTATAACAACCAAAATTCTCATGTAACCCATCTTTTCTGGCCTTAGTTTGATAATGTAGCTCGTGTACCCGGCAGAAACCTTCGGCAAATGGCTCCACCCCTTGGCTTCGGAGAGCCCAAATATAAACACTAAGTCTGACAATAGCATTAGGAGTTAGTTGATGAAAATAGATACCAAACTTCTTTAGCACATCGACAATCATCCTATTCAAAGGAAATCTCAAACCAGCTTTGAGGAAGCTCTTGAAGATCACTATTTCATCTTTCTGCGGCTTCGGGGTAGTTTCCTCCCCACCGAAGCGAACCACCTTCTTCTCATCTTCGCTAAAGTAGCCCGATTTTACCATCTTCGGGAAATCAGCCTTGGAGATGGTTGACTTTCCAAAGTCCAGGTGGCTAGGCTTGCTTGGTATTGCGATATTGTGATCATCTTCAGAATCAGTCTCTTCAATATCTGCTTGTTCTGCTTCGGCAGCAGGGGTGCTCTCCGATGTCAACAACCCACTTCGCCTCATTGCTTCCGAAATAGGGACGGTTTCCGCAGCTTTGGCTTTGTCTCCTTCGCGCTCAGCCCTAGCAGTAGAGCGCACTCTGGCCATTTGATTTTGAATATCTTGAAAATTGCTCGGAAATTAATAACCTTTTTCCCGAAGCCCTTCTTCTGACGAAGCAGACACTAAACTAGAGCTTCGTTCGAATGCGAAAGTCAAGCTTCGGCTATGGTTAAAATTTTGGCAGCAAAACAGTGCAATAGCAATGAATGCTGTGGTAACTTCACACCTACCCGTCTGTTTATATAGTGTTGCAGGAAAGAAGGTGAATCGTCAGGATTTTTACACCAAGCAAACAGTTGCTCGCACCCGCTGAACGGTGGACCGCAAAAACCAGAATAATGAACCTGCATGGTGGAATCGCTACGCGCTCGAAAACTGTATCGTTTCTCGACAACGAGCTCAGGGAAGGTGTTTTTCGGACCTTCGGCTTCCTGAAGCCTAAGAGACTTTTTTCACGGATCAAGCTCGTTACGAAAAATGATCTAGCACCACGAAGGGGCTACTGTTGGGACCATGCTTCGTCGCCGAAGGTCCTGCAGAAATAAACAGCTGCGGTTGAAGCCGCTCATACGTGATGACGAAGGTATCATTCATGAAGCTTCGGGGTTATAACATATTCGAAGATGAAGGGTCTAACCGACTTAAAGATAGAATGACCTTTTAGCCTGTAGGGGTCTGAGTCATTGTTGTAAACTTTTATGAAGGGCATGATTGTAATTCTTCACAGGCTGTGTCCTGTGCCTATAAATAGTGAACAATATTCCTTTACTGTTCACGCATTCCTGTAACTGCAAGTGCATCACTCAGGAATTATTGCTTGTCAAGGCGAAGGTATAAGCATACCTTAAATATTGTATTCAAACATTTTAGATTCAGATAATAAAATATATGAACGATGCCATTTATCTCCAACGTATTTATCTTTAATGTTCTACATTTTACATCATTTTATATTATTTTTGTCACCTTCATAATATTATGTCTATAGCCTTCGTCCGAAGTTCATTATACCCTTGAGGAGATAATGCTTCAGCGGACGAAGGGTATTTAATATTTAACATCTTTGTGTTGCCTTGTTCTTGATTCATAGCATTTGAGAACAAGTCCCCAATAGTATTCTTCTCTTTGGCCAGGGACAATCACGCCGTGGCAGAAGCTCAAGGATATGTTGGTTACCAGTTTCCAAGGCTTTCAAACGAAGCCAGTCACAGCTCAGGCTTTGTTCCAGTGCACGCAAGACCATGAGGAATACCTTCAGGCATATGTCCGAAGGTTCTTGCGGCTGAGGGCATAAGCGCTCACAGTGCCCAATGAAATTGTCATTGAGGCCATCATCAAGGGTCTTCGGCCAGGACCTATGGCTCAATACTTCGCCAGGAAGCTCCCACAAACTTTGGAGAAGCTGCTTTAGAAGATGGATGAGTATATCCAGGCTGACAATGACTTCCGCCAAAGAAGGGAGGAAGCTTACAGATTCTCTGAGATGACCAGGGGCTTCGGAGGAAGAATCCACCCTAGGCATGTCAAATCAATCCACAGCTCCAGTCAGAATGATGACAAAGAAAGCCAGCTTCAGAGGCCACAGTACACCTCACAGTCTTCGGGGCAGCAGCAAAGCTCCTTTAAGCCACCAGCTCCAAGGGGCAGAGGCGCCAGGGGCTTTGGAGGAAGATATGGGGATCAGCCTAGGAAATTCTATTGCCTATTCTGTGATGAGGACAAGGGCCATACTACAAGAATGTGCCAAATCACTATCTAGAAGCAAAAGGAGACCGCAGAAGCCGAAGCTCGGCAGAATCAGCCGAAGCAGGTCTTACACACTGCTTTATGCCACTCTCCCTACAAACCAGAATATGTGGGCAATCATCCTGCAGCCTCTGTTGCTTCGGCTAGCCATTCTCAGGCTTCTTGGCCTCAGCTTCCACCGCCACCACCACTGCACATTCCCGAAGCCAGCAGCAAGAAGGGCGCCAGCACTCTCAACAGCAACGCGAATTCAGGGAGGAATCCGAAGCTCGTACAGTCAACAGTACTGTGCCAGAATCAAAGCACATTTATTGAGCAATATCCTCCCTCTGAAATACTTTTATGTTCTATGTCATTTTGTTTTTTAATAAGGAATAAACAATGTAAATCTAGTTTTAAGTTCCTGTAATAATTTTTGCTTCTATCGAGATGGAATATATCTTCTTCACAGACTTACGGAACCTAAAAATCGTCGAAGCTCAAAAGTCGTTCCCAAGGGAATACAGAGCTAAAAATTACCGAAGTTACAAAAAGTTGTTCCTAAGGGAGCGCGACGTAAGTTTTGTCGAAGCTACAAAAAAGTCGTTCCTAAGGGAGCGCAGCGTAAGTTTTGCCGAAGCTACAAAAAAGTCATTCCTAAGGGAGCGCAGTGTAAGTTTTCTGCTCAAAAGTCGTTCCGAAGGGAATGCAAAGCCAAATACCGCCGAAATATAAGGCAAAGAAGTTCAAAAGTTGTTCCTAAGGGGATGTAGAACTTATACCGCCGAAATAGAAGGCGAAGAAGTTCAAAAGACGTTCTAAGGGGATGCAGAACTTACACCGAAAAATAAACGGTGAAGCCGAAAAATGAACGGCAAATAGATTCCAGTCGTTCCTAAGGGAATGCAGAGATTGTGTGTTCCAGTGTGGGAGTGTGAGTATGTGTCCTCGGCATCATTATCATTTTGCATCATATCATCACATCATTTCGTATAGCATCACATCATACATCATATTGCATCAATGACACAAGAATGGAATATGGAGCCAATTTTCGGAAAATACTGTCGAAGTTACACGAAGTAAGCTTCGAATTACAGCCTCATTAGCCTACACGTAAAAGAAGGATCCCTCTTTGCGAAGCAAGGATATCTTTATTTTTGCGAACCACGAATCTTCTTTCTTCACGAAGCATGAAAAGAAGGGAAGGTGTGTTTTTCGCCGAAGGCTCAAAAACGGTATGTATGAAAGTTTCATGCATCGTAAAAAAATAAATTACAATAATTTACATATTCAATCCAAAGTTACACACATCAAATATTACAGCTTCGTTACAATAAAAGCACAATGTCTATTCCGATGTCTCTTGCATTGACCATTTAAAAATGTCTCACAATAAGTGCTAGTCTTCTTTCAAGACTTTCTCTGCAATTTCATTTAGCAACTTATTGACGACTTCGTCAACGATAGATTTAGCCATATTAATGATCTCCAGTGCTTCCTTCGTTTCTGGATCGGCCATGGGATCGAATGGTTCCGGTGGTGAAGACAATTCAGCTGAAGTGGGGAAAATTAATTAGTCCGAAGCCACAGAAACAAATGCCGAAGATGAACATCAGAAGATATTACCTATATGTCTTTCACGCTCTGCAGCTTCTTCAGCTTGTCTCGCTTTTATCCGGGTGTCATGGGTGTCTTTTTCACTTTTCTTTATAATTTCATGAGCCATCTCTCGGCCACCATTCACCCAGACATCATTATAGAATTTTCCGCCCATTAAGGTCGCTTCAGCTAAAGGATCCTTTGTGTCATCTGCGGAGAAGGCAGCTTCGGCCTGGGCCATGGTCTTGATGTTATCACATCCCGCCTTCTCCAAGATAGCCGAAATCCCCCACGCACCGGAAAATGCACAGACATCCCCGCGATCACTCAAGATTTCTTCAAAGGTCTCAGCCTCCCCACTTATCCATTCAATAACACCTTCGAGGTCGCCTCGTATGAAGTTTTCTTCGGTAGAATAGGCACCCACGTTAGCAAAACTGCCTTTTATTTTCTTCATGCACTCCAAGGATTTTTCAAAGCATCTTTCCTTGGATATGCGAAGTTCTTCAACATTTTTCTCTAAATATTTTTTCCAATATTCGTTGATATCTCAGTTAGCTTCTGCGAGTGCGCATTTTTCTTTAGCTTCTGCCAGCTGTTTCCGAAGGTCTTCAATTTCAGTCTTTTGGATTTCGGCCTGAGCCTTGTAACTAGCTTCGTCTTCTGTCACTTTGTTTACCAATGAAATTAAGATTTTGTCTTTTTCAAGACCTTCGTTTCTTAATTCGATCACCTCTGAGCGAAGGTTGTTCAGAGCCATCGTATAACCTTCATCTTCAATATCTTTCTGTGCCCTAAGCGCATTGCTAAGAATTAAGCCCTACAAGAGGGGGACAGAATTGAGCATAGCACAAAAACATTTCATTTTCAAATACAAAATTAGCTTTTATACCTTTATGCTATTGTACGCTAGGCTGTCAGCAAGTTCGTCCTTCGATAAAATCGAAAGACCGTCTTCCAGCTTCGGGAATCCGATGCTTTTACCTATCTCCCGACAAACGGATATTTCTTTGTTACCCGGGAGACAATACAAAAAGTCTTCTTCGCCACTCCCATTAAACACTAGCGCCCCTTCGGATATTTCAATTTTTGGGCATAGTGTTGCGCTTCTAACATCTCTTCTTGGGATAGTACCTTTCCCGAAGCATGACGAATAATGTAGTCAATACTTTTGTTCGAAGCTTCAGGAACAGGAGTTTCAATCAGTTGCAATCCGCCCTGTTGATTTTTCCTTGGGGTCAGCAGGCTCCATCTCGGTGGGCTCTGAAGGCCCAGCTTCGGTTTCAGCCTGAATTGTTGCAATTTCGTCTTCTGCCTGCTTAGTATCAGCTTTGGGTTGCACTTTGGCAACTTCGGCAATTTTCCTTATGGGAGCGGGACTCAAGGTTTTTGTTGTTTCTAACACAACATCCAGCACATTCGCCATCCTTCTCCTCTTAGGAGTGGCGGTGGAACCCTTTTGCGCCTTCGGCACTGTTGCCTCTGTTGGAGGGGTCAAAATCTCTGGCATTTTCGTTATTTCTTCAATTTTTGGCCCTTTAGCCTTATCAGCCTTCGTCTCAACTAGCTTGACTGAAGGTAACTTCGGTATTACAACCGGCTCTTCAGTGCTCTGCGCAGACGGAATAGTTTCTTTTGTTTTGGCAGCTGAAGTGGCCCCTTCGCCAAATTCAGGTATCGCGGTCGGTTCAATGTAACATGGCCAGTGAGTCAGAACCTTCATCTTCTTGCCCTTTGGCTCAACTGTGATCGTTGAAGCAGCAACTTTTCCCGAAGCAGTAATCTTTCTTTTTACCCCTTGCCCTCGCAGCGGGTAACAATAGTCAGGGTATATGAAAGCACCTAGAGGGGGGGTGAATAGGTGATCCTGTAAAAACTTCAAACTTAAGCCACAAAAACTTGTTAAGCGTTAGCACGATTATTGCCAAGTGGCTAAGGTGAAGTCTCAACAAAACACAATACCACAAAAGATCAAGCACAGAGGTGACACGGTGGTTTATCCCGTGGTTCGGCCAAGCCAATGCTTGCCTACTTCCACGTTGTGGCGTCCCAACGGACGAGGGTTGCAATCAACCCCTCTCAAGCGGTCCAAAGACCCACTTGAATACCACGGTGTTTTGCTTTTCCTTTCACTATCCCGTTTGCAAGGAATCTCCACAAATTGGAGTCTCTTGCCCTTACAAGTATATGATCACAAAGAAAGCACAGAGTAAGGGAGGGAAGCAACACACACAAATCCACAGCAAAAGCGCACACACACGGCCAAGAATCGAGCTCACAAGACTATCTCAGAGTTCTCACTTAGAACAGAGCTCGAATCACTTAGAAACACAAACGAATGCGCAGAGACTTAGTGTGGATGATCAAGAATGCTCAAAGGTTGCTTGTGTATCTCCTCCATGTGCCTAGGGGCTCCTTTTATAGCCCCAAGGCAGCTAGGAGCCGTTGAGAGCAAATCCGGAAGGCCATCCTTGCCTTCTGTCGTCGGGGGCACCGGACAGTCCGGTGCACACCGGACATTGTCCGGTGCCCGATTTGTTTCCATATCTGGCGCTACCGACCGTTGCAGACCGTTGGAGATCTGCGAGCCGTTGGTGCACCGGACATGTCCGGTGCACACCGGACAGTCCAGTGCCGTCTTCCGACCGTTGGCTCCGCCACGTGTCCCGCGCAGATTGCGCGGCCGACCGTTGGCCCGGCAGACCGTTGGCTCACCGGACAGTCCGGTGCACACCGGACAGTCCGATGAATTTTAGCCGTACGCCGTCGGCGAATTCCCGAGAGCGGCCAGTTCGCTCCGAGCCAGCCTGGCGCACCGGACACTGTCCGGTGCACACCGGACAGTCCGGTGCTCCAGACCGAGCTGAGTCTTGGCTGCACACAGCCAAGTCATTTTCTCCTCTTCTCTCTTCTTCTTCTTTCTGTTTCTAACACTTAGACAAATATATTAGTACACAAAACCAATGTACTAAGGCTTAGAAACATACCTTTATCTCATGATTTGCACCTTGTTCATCCATGTACATAAATTCACAATTAAGCACATGTGTTGGCACTCAATCACCAAAATACTTAGAAATGGCCCAAGGGCACATTTCCCTTTCAATCTCCCCCTTTTTGGTGATTTATGCCAACACAACATAAAGCAACTAGAACAAGTGCAAACTCACTTCAAATAAAATAAATTTAAGTTTTATTCAATTTTGGCATATATGGATCATCCTTTGCCACCACTTGGTATGTTTTTGCAAATCAAACTCAAATCTCTATCTCTTTGTCAAACACACATGTTGAAGCATAAAGAGAGTCATTCCAAAAGAGATTGATCAAAGATTTCAAAAACTCCCCCTTTTTCCCATAAACAATACTTCTCCCCACAAGAAGCCAACTTTTGACAAGAGAGACAACATAAGAATTTTGACAAACCAAAAACTCTATTCTACTATTTTCAAAATCTCTCAAGTGGTAGCTGATCCATTTATTGCTTTGGCCTTTATTTTCTCCCCCTTTGGCATCAAGCACCAAAACGGGATCAATTGTGGCCCTTTAACCCCATTGCCTCACCAAAATCTTCAATTAAGAGCAAATGGCAATAAGAGTTCATGAGATGAACTTGGAATAAGTTACCCCTCATCGGAGTGCAGTGGAAGTCTTTCATGGTCCAAGTCCACCTTTTCCCTTTCAATTCTCCTTTGTGACTAAAACAAGCAAACTCAAACATATGGTTAGTCTCAAAGGGTCAAGTTGTAACACATCTCCCCCTAAACATGTGCATCACATTGCAACGGACTTGTGAGGTCCAGGGAGTGTTTGTACAACTTGAGCACCATAATAAGCAACAAAATGCAGAAAGAACATGATCAAAGGCATAAGCACATGTATGCTACAATTCAATCCAAGTTCCGCGAATCTAAGACATTTAGCTCACTACGCAGCCTACAAAAGGTCTTCTCATCTAAAGGCTTGGTAAAGATATCGGCTAGCTGGTTCTCGGTGCTAACATAAAACACTTCGATATCTCCCTTTTGCTGGTGGTCTCTCAAAAAGTGATGCCGGATGTCAATGTGCTTTGTGCGGCTGTGCTCAACAGGATTTTCCGCTATTCGGATAGCACTCTCATTATCACATAGGAGTGGGACTTTGCTCAGATTGTAGCCAAAGTCCCTGAGGGTTTGCCTCATCCAAAGTAGTTGCGCACAACACTGTCCTGCGGCAACGTACTCGGCCTCAGCGGTGGATAGGGCAACGGAGGTTTGTTTCTTAGAGTTCCATGACACCAGGGACCTTCCTAAGAATTGGCACGTCCCTGATGTACTCTTCCTATCGACCTTACATCCAGCATAGTCGGAATCTGAGTACCCAATCAAGTCAAAGTTAGACCCCTTTGGATACCAGATCCCGAAGCAAGGCGTAGCGACTAAATATCTAAGAATTCGCTTCACCGCCACCAAGTGACACTCCTTAGGATCGGATTGAAATCTAGCTGAAAGGGAATTAGGCTTAGACCTAGTTCCTAAATAATTTTGGTGGTTGAATTGCCCAACACAAATATTGGACTAACTAGTTTTGCTCTAGTGCATAAGTTATACAGGTGCAAAAGGTTCACACTCAGCCAATAAAAAGATCAAATGTTGGATTCAACAAAGGAGCAGCAAGGCAACCGAGGGCTTCTCTGGCCGGAGGCACCGGACTGTCCGGTGTGCACCGGACTGTCCGGTGCGGCCAGAGGACTTCGACTTCAAACTCTTCACCCTCGGGATTTCTCGGAAGCCGGCGCGCTATAATTCACCGGACTGTCCGGTGTGCACCGGACATGTCCGGTGCTCCAAGGAAACGCGGCCTCCGGAACTCGCCAGCCTCGGGTTTGCTCGGCAGCCGCTCCGCTAAAATTCACCGGACTGTCCGGTGTGCACCGGACTGTCCGGTGTACCAGCGGAGCAACGGCTCTCTGCGGCGCCAACGGCTCCCTGCAGTGCATTAAATGCGCGCGCAGCGCGCGCAGTCGTCAGGCACGCCCATGCCGGTGCACCGGACATCAAACAGTACATGTCCGGTGTGCACCGGACACCCAGGAGGGCCCACAAGTCAGAAGCTCCAACGGTCAGAATCCAACGGCAATGGTGACGTGGCAGGGGCACCGGACTGTCCGGTGCGCCATCGAACAGAGGAGTTCCAGCAACAGTCACTTTTGGTGGTTGGGGCTATAAATACCCCAACCACCCCACATTCATTGCCATCCAAGTTTTCCAACTCTCAACCACTTACAAGAGCTAGGCATTCAATTCTAGACACATACAAAGAGATCAAATCCTCTCCAATTCCACTCAAACCCTTAGTGACTAGTGAGAGAGATTTGCCGTGTTCTTTTGAGCTCTTGCGCTTGGATTACTTTCTTTCTTTCTCATTTGTTCTTGAGATCATCACTCAATTGTAACCAAGGCAAGAGGCACCAATTGTGTGGTGGCCCTTGCGGGGAAGCTTTGTTCCCGGTTGATTGAGAAGAAGAGAAAGCTCACTCGATCCGTGGGATCGTTTGAGAGAGGGAAGGGTTGAAAGAGACCCGGCCTTTGTGGCCTCCTCAACGGGGAGTAGGTTTGCGAGAACCGAACCTCGGTAAAACAAATCCTTGTGTCACACTCTTATTTGCTTGCGATTTGTTTTGCGCCCTCTCTCTCGCGGACTCGTTTCTTTATTACTAACGCTAACCCGGCTTGTAGTTGTGATTATTTTTGTAAATTTCAGTTTCGCCCTATTCACCCCCCCTCTAGGCGACTATCAATTGGTATCAGAGCCCGGTACTTCATTAGAGCCTAACCGCTCGAAGTGATGTCGGGAGATCCCGCCAAGAAGGAGATGGAGACCGGCGATGACAAGCCCACTACAAGCCAAGGGAGCACCTCATCTTCATCGGAAGAGTCCCGCACCAAGAGAAGGGAGAAGAAGAAGAGATCCTCCAAGCGAAAGGAGAAAAGATCTTCCTCTTCTCACCACAAGGAGAAGAAGGAAAAATCTTCTTCTCACAAGCCGCATCGGAGTGGGGACAAGCACAAAAGGATGAGGAAGGTGGTCTTCTACGAGACCGACACTTCATCGACCTCCACCTCCGGCTCCGACGCGGCGTCCGTCACTTCTAAACGCCAAGAGCGTAAGAAGTATAGTAAGATTCCCCTACGCTACCCTCGCATTCCTAAACATACACCTTTACTTTCCGTCCCATTAGGCAAACCACCAACTTTTAATGGTGAAGATTATGCTATGTGGAGTAATTTGATGCGATTTCATCTAACCTCTCTCCACAAAAGATTATGGGATGTTGTTGAGTTTGGTGTACAGGTACCATCCGTAGGGGATGAAGACTACGACACGGACGAAGTGGCCCAAATCGAGCACTTCAACTCCCAGGCCACAACCATTCTCCTTGCCTCACTAAGCAAGGAGGAATACAACAAAGTACAAGGGTTGAAGAACGCCAAGGAGATTTGGGACCTACTCAAGACGGCGCACGAGGGTGATGAACTCACCAAGATCACCAAGCGGGAAACGATCGAGGGGGAGCTCGGTCGCTTCCGTCTTCGCCAAGGGGAGGAGCCACAAGACATGTACAACCGGCTCAAGACCTTGGTGAACCAAGTGCGCAACCTCGGGAGCGCAAAATGGGATGACCACGAAGTGGTTAAGGTTATTCTAAGAGCCCTTATTTTCCTTAACCCTACTCAAGTACAATTAATTCGTGGCAATCCTAGATATACACAAATGACCCCCGAGGAAGTCATCGGGAATTTTGTTAGTTTTGAATGCATGATTAAGGGCTCCAAGAAGATCAACGAGCTTGATGAGCCTTCCACATCTGAGGCGCAACCCGTGGCCTTCAAGGCAACGGAGGAGAAGAAGGAGGAGTCTACACCAAGTAGACAGCCAATTGACGCCTCCAAGCTCGACAACGAGGAGATGGCCCTAATCATCAAAAGCTTCCGGCAAATCCTCAAGCAACGGAAGGGGAAGGACTACAAATCCCGTTCCAAGAAGGTTTGCTACAAGTGTGGTAAGCCCGGTCACTTTATTGCTAAATGTCCATTATCAAGTGATAGTGACAGGGACAACGACAAGAAGGGCAAGAGGAAGGAGAAGAAGAAGTACTACAAGAAGAAGGGCGGCGATGCCCATGTTTGTCGGGAGTGGGACTCCGACGAAAGCTCAAGCGACTCCTCCTCCGACGAGGACGCCGCCAACATCGCCGTCACCAAGGGCCTCCTCTTCCCCAACGTCGGCCACAAGTGCCTCATGGCCAAGGACGGCAAAAAGAAGGTAAAATCAAAGTCCTCCACTAAATATGAAACATCTAGTGATGAGGATGATGATAAAAATGAAGAGGATAATTTGCGTATTCTTTTTGCCAACCTTAACATGGAACAAAAAGAAAAATTAAATGAATTGATTAGTGCCATCCATGAAAAGGATGATCTCTTGGACTCCCAAGAGGACTTCCTAATCAAGGAAAACAAAAAACATGTTAAGGTTAAAAATGCTTATGCTCTAGAAAGAGAAAAATGTGAAAAATTGTCTAGTGAGCTAAGTATTTGTCATGAGACTTTAGACAACCTTAGAAATGAAAATGCCAATTTAATTGCTAAGGTTGATTCTCATGTTTGCATTGATCCTAGAAATGATAATGTTGATTTGCTTGCTAGGATTGATAAATTGAATGCTTCCATCGCTAGCCTTAGAAATGAGAATGAGAAATTAATTGCTAAGGCTAAGGATTTTGATGTTTGCAATGCTACTATTTCCGACCTTAGAGCTAAAAATGATTTGTTGCATGCTAAGGTTGTTGAACTAAAATCTTGCAAACCCTCTACATCTAATGTTGAGCATATTTCCATTTGTACTAGATGTAGAAATATTAATGTTGATGCTATCCATGATCACCTAGCTTTAATTAAGAAACAAAATGATCACATAGCACAACTTAATGCTAAGATTAAAGAGCATGACTTAGAAAATGAAAAATTTAAACTTGCTAGAAGCATGCTCTATAATGGGAGACGCCCGGGCATTAAGGACGGCATTGGCTTCCAAAGAGGAGACAATGTCAAAATTAATGCTCCTCCTAAGAACTTGTCTAACTTTGTTAAGGGCAAGGCTCCCATGCCTCAGGATAACGAGGGTTACATTTTGTACCCTGCCGGGTATCCTGAGAGTAAAATTAAGAAAATTCATTCTAGGAAGTCTCACTCTGGCCCTAATTATGCTTTTATGTATAAGGGTGAGACATCTAGATCTAGGCAACCAACCCATGCCAAGTTGCCTAGAAAGAAAATTCCAAATGCATCAAATGATCATGCTATTTCATTTAAGACTTTTGATGCATCTTATGTTTTGACTAGCAAATCCGGCAAGGTAGTTGCCAAAATTGTTGGGGGCAAACACAAGGGCTCCAAGACTTGTGTTTGGGTACCCAAAGTTCTTGTATCTAATGCTAAAGGACCCAAAACCGTTTGGGTACCTAAAACAAAGAACTAAACTTGTTTTGTAGGTTTATGCATCCGGGGGCACAAGTTGGATACTCGACAGCGGGTGCACAAACCACATGACAGGGGAGAAAAGGATGTTCTCCTCATATGAGAAAAACCAAGATCCCCAACGAGCTATCACATTCGGGGATGGAAATCAAGGTTTGGTCAAAGGTTTGGGTAAAATTGCTATATCTCCTGACCATTCTATTTCCAATGTTTTTCTTGTAGATTCCTTAGATTACAATTTGCTTTCCGTATCCCAATTATGTCAAATGGGCTACAACTGTCTTTTTACTGATACAGGTGTTACTGTCTTTAGAAGGAGTGATGATTCAATAGCATTTAAGGGTGTGTTAGAGGGTCAGCTATACTTAGTAGATTTTGAAAGAGCTGAACTCGACACATGCTTAATTGCTAAGACTAACTTGGGTTGGCTCTGGCACCGTCGACTAGCCCATGTTGGAATGAAGAATCTTCACAAACTTCTAAAGGGAGAACACATTTTTGGACTAACCGATGTTCATTTTGAGAAAGACAGGATTTGTAGCGCATGCCAAGCTGGGAAGCAAGTTGGGACACATCATCCACACAAAAACATCATGACTACCGACAGGCCACTGGAGCTCCTTCACATGGATTTGTTTGGCCCGATCGCTTACATAAGCATCGGCGGTAGTAAGTATTGTCTTGTAATTGTGGATGATTATTCTCGCTTCACTTGGGTATTCTTTTTGCAGGAAAAATCACAAACCCAAGAGACCTTAAAGGGATTCTTGAGACGGGCTCAAAATGAGTTCGGCTTAAGGATCAAGAAAATTAGAAGCGACAATGGAACGGAGTTCAAGAACTCTCAAATAGAAGGCTTTCTTGAGGATGAGGGCATCAAGCATGAGTTCTCTTCTCCCTACACTCCTCAACAAAATGGTGTAGTGGAGAGGAAGAATCGAACTCTATTGGACATGGCAAGAACCATGCTTGATGAGTACAAGACACCGGACCGGTTTTGGGCCGAGGCGGTCAACACCGCCTGCTACGCCATCAACCGGTTATATCTTCATCGAATCCTCAAGAAGACATCCTATGAACTCCTAATCGGTAAAAAGCCCAATATTTCATACTTTAGAGTTTTTGGTAGCAAATGTTTTATACTTGTTAAAAGAGGTAGAAAATCTAAATTTGCTCCTAAAACTGTAGAAGGCTTTTTACTAGGATATGACTCAAACACAAGGGCATATAGAGTCTTTAACAAGTCCTCAGGACTTGTTGAAGTTTCTTGTGACGTTGTGTTTGATGAGACTAACGGCTCTCAAGTAGAGCAAGTTGATCTTGATGATGTAGAACAGGCTCCATGCATAGCGCTAAGGAACATGTCCATCGGGGATGTGTGTCCTAAGGAATCCGAAGAGCCTCCAAATGCACAAGATCAACCATCCTCCTCCATGCAAGCATCTCCACCAACTCAAGTTGAGGATGAGGCTCAAGATGTTGAACAAGCAAATCAAGAAGATGAGCCACCTCAAAATGACGGCAACGATCAAGGGGGAGATTCAAATGATGAAGACAAGGAGGATGAACAACCAAGGCCGCCACACCCAAGAGTCCACCAAGCAATACAACGAGATCACCCCGTCGACATCATCCTCGGCGATATTCATAAGGGGGTAACTACTCGATCTCGTGTTGCTCATTTTTGTGAACATTACTCGTTTGTTTCCTCTATTGAGCCAACCAGGGTAGAGGAAGCACTACAAGATTCGGATTGGGTGATGGCGATGCAAGAGGAGCTCAACAATTTCACAAGGAACGAGGTATGGCACTTAGTTCCACGTCCTAATCAAAATGTTGTAGGAACCAAGTGGGTCTTCCGCAACAAGCAAGACGAGCATGGTGTGGTGACAAGGAACAAAGCTCGACTCGTGGCCAAGGGGTATTCACAAGTCGAAGGTTTGGATTTTGGTGAAACCTATGCACCCGTAGCTAGGCTTGAGTCAATTCGCATATTATTAGCCTATGCTACTTACCATGGCTTCAAGCTTTATCAAATGGACGTGAAGAGTGCCTTCCTCAATGGACCAATCAAGGAGGAGGTCTATGTTGAGCAACCTCCCGGCTTTGAAGATAGTGAGTACCCTAACCATGTTTATAGGCTCTCTAAGGCGCTTTATGGGCTCAAGCAAGCCCCAAGAGCATGGTATGAATGCCTTAGAGATTTCCTTATTACAAATGGCTTCAAAGTCGGCAAGGCCGATCCTACTTTGTTCACTAAAACTCTTGACAATGATTTGTTTGTATGCCAAATTTATGTTGATGATATTATATTTGGGTCTACTAACAAATCTACATGTGAAGAATTTAGTAGGATCATGACACAGAAATTCGAGATGTCAATGATGGGAGAGTTGAAGTATTTTCTAGGATTTCAAGTCAAGCAACTCCAAGAGGGCACCTTCCTTAGCCAAACGAAGTATACTCAAGATATCCTAACCAAGTTTGGAATGAAGGATGCCAAACCCATCAAGACACCCATGGGAACAAATGGGCATCTCGACCTCGACACGGGAGGTAAGTCCGTGGATCAAAAGGTATACCGGTCGATGATTGGTTCATTGCTTTATTTATGTGCATCTCGACCGGATATTATGCTTTCCGTTTGCATGTGTGCAAGATTCCAAGCCGACCCTAAGGAATCACACCTTACGGCCGTGAAACGAATCTTGAGATATTTGGCTTTTACTCCTAAGTTTGGGCTTTGGTACCCTCGGGGATCCACATTTGATTTGATTGGTTATTCGGATGCCGATTGGGCGGGGTGTAGAATCAACAGGAAGAGCACATCGGGGACTTGCCAGTTCTTGGGAAGATCCTTGGTGTCATGGGCTTCAAAGAAGCAAAATTCGGTCGCTCTTTCTACCGCCGAAGCCGAGTATATTGCCGCAAGCCATTGTTGCGCGCAATTGCTTTGGATGAGGCAAACCCTGCGGGACTACGGTTACAAATTAACCAAAGTCCCTTTGCTATGTGACAATGAGAGTGCAATCAAAATGGCCGACAATCCCGTCGAGCACAGCCGCACTAAGCACATAGCCATTCGGTATCATTTTCTTCGGGATCACCAACAAAAGGGGGATATCGAGATTTCTTATATTAATACTAAAGATCAATTAGCCGATATCTTTACCAAACCACTTGATGAACAATCTTTTACCCGACTTAGGCATGAGCTTAATATTCTTGATTCTAGGAATTTCTTTTGCTAGTCTTGCACGCATAGCACATGAATATACCTTTGATCATGTCTCTTTTATATATGCTATGACTAATGTGTTTTCAAGTGTATTTCAACCAAGTCATAGGTGTATTGAAAGGGAATTTGAGTCTTCGGCGAAGACAAAGGCTTCCACTCCGTTCTACTACTCATCCTTCGCCGTCGCTCCGCATCATCTCTCCAACGTTGGTATAACCTTCACTCATTTATTTCATGACCAAAGGGGGAGAATGTACTTCATTGGGCTCTAATGATTCCGTTTTTGGCGATTCATGCCAAAGGGGGAGAAAATATGAGCCCAAAGCAAAAGGACCGCACCACCACCTAATTTCATAAATTTGATAATTTTATTGGTAAATTTCAAAATTGGTATCTCTTTGTGCTCTAAGAGGGGAATAACGAGTATTTTCATAATTGATGTCTTAAAACCCTCTTGAACACTAAGAGGAGACCTTATTTGAGGGGGAGTTTTGCTTAGTCAAAGGAAAAGCATTGGAAATGGGGGGAGAAAATTCCATATCTTGAAAATGCTTTGCAAAATCTTTTTCATTTACCTTTGACTATCTTGCAAAAGTACTTTGAAAAGAATTTACAAAAGAATTTGCAAAAACAAAACTCATGGTGCAAATATGGTCCAATATGTCAAAAACAAAGAAACCATCCATGCGCATCATATAAGTTTAGATTGGCTCAATTCCAAGCAACCTTTGCACTTACATTATGTAAACTAGTTCAATTATGCACTCCTATATTTGCTTTGGTTTGTGTTGGCATCAATCACCAAAAAGGGGGAGATTGAAAGGGAATTAGGCTTAGACCTAGTTCCTAAATAATTTTGGTGGTTGAATTGCCCAACACAAATATTGGACTAACTAGTTTTGCTCTAGTGCATAAGTTATACAGGTGCAAAAGGTTCACACTCAGCCAATAAAAAGATCAAATGTTGGATTCAACAAAGGAGCAGCAAGGCAACCGAGGGCTTCTCTGGCCGGAGGCACCGGACTGTCCGGTGTGCACCGGACTGTCCGGTGCGGCCAGAGGACTTCGACTTCAAACTCTTCACCCTCGGGATTTCTCGGAAGCCGGCGCGCTATAATTCACCGGACTGTCCGGTGTGCACCGGACATGTCCGGTGCTCCAAGGAAACGCGGCCTCCGGAACTCGCCAGCCTCGGGTTTGCTCGGCAGCCGCTCCGCTAAAATTCACCGGACTGTCCGGTGTGCACCGGACTGTCCGGTGTACCAGCGGAGCAACGGCTCTCTGCGGCGCCAACGGCTCCCTGCAGTGCATTAAATGCGCGCGCAGCGCGCGCAGTCGTCAGGCACGCCCATGCCGGTGCACCGGACATCAAACAGTACATGTCCGGTGTGCACCGGACACCCAGGAGGGCCCACAAGTCAGAAGCTCCAACGGTCAGAATCCAACGGCAATGGTGACGTGGCAGGGGCACCGGACTGTCCGGTGTGCACCGGACTGTCCGGTGCGCCATCGAACAGAGGAGTTCCAGCAACGGTCACTTTTGGTGGTTGGGGCTATAAATACCCCAACCACCCCACATTCATTGCCATCCAAGTTTTCCAACTCTCAACCACTTACAAGAGCTAGGCATTCAATTCTAGACACATACAAAGAGATCAAATCCTCTCCAATTCCACTCAAACCCTTAGTGACTAGTGAGAGAGATTTGCCGTGTTCTTTTGAGCTCTTGCGCTTGGATTACTTTCTTTCTTTCTCATTTGTTCTTGAGATCATCACTCAATTGTAACCAAGGCAAGAGGCACCAATTGTGTGGTGGCCCTTGCGGGGAAGCTTTGTTCCCGGTTGATTGAGAAGAAGAGAAAGCTCACTCGATCCGTGGGATCGTTTGAGAGAGGGAAGGGTTGAAAGAGACCCGGCCTTTGTGGCCTCCTCAACGGGGAGTAGGTTTGCGAGAACCGAACCTCGGTAAAACAAATCCTTGTGTCACACTCTTATTTGCTTGCGATTTGTTTTGCGCCCTCTCTCGCGCGGACTCGTTTCTTTATTACTAACGCTAACCCGGCTTGTAGTTGTGATTATTTTTGTAAATTTCAGTTTCGCCCTATTCACCCCCCCTCTAGGCGACTATCACTAGCACACATGCATACGCTAAGCATAATATCCGGTCTACTAGCACATAAATAAAGTAAAGACCCTATCATTGACCGGTATGCTTTTTGATCAACGGACTTACCTCCTTTGTTGAGGTCGGTGTGTCCGTCGGTTCCCATCGGAGTCTTTGCGGGCTTGGCGTCCTTCATCCCAAACCGCTTTAGCAGATCTTGCGTGTACTTCGTTTGGGAGATGAAGGTGCCGTCCTTGAGTTGCTTCACTTGGAACCCAAGGAAGTAGTTCAACTCGCCCATCATCGACATCTCGAATTTTTGCGTCATCACCCTGCTAAACTCTTCACAAGACTTTTGATTAGTAGAACCAAATATTATGTCATCGACATAAATTTGGCATACAAACAAATCACCATCACATGTCTTTGTAAAAAGAGTTGGATCAGCTTTCCCAACCTTGAAAGCATTAGCAAGTAGGAAATCTCTAAGGCATTCATCCATGCTCGTGGGGCTTGTTTAAGTCCATAGAGCGCCTTAGAGAGCTTACACACGTGGTCGGGGTACCGCTCATCCTCGAAGCCAGGGGGTTGCTCCACGTACACCTCCTCCTTTATTGGCCCGTTGAGGAAAGCGCTCTTCACATCCATTTGGTACAACCTGAAAGAATGGTGAGCGGCATATGCTAGCAAGATACGAATGGACTCTAGCCTAGCCACAGGAGCAAAAGTCTCCTCAAAGTCCAAACCTGCGACTTGGGCATAACCTTTTGCCACAAGTCGAGCCTTGTTCCTTGTCACCACTCCGTGCTCGTCTTGTTTGTTGCGGAACACCCACTTGGTTCCCACAACATTTTGCTTGGGACGAGGCACCAGCGTCCAAACTTCATTGCGCTTGAAGTTGTTAAGCTCCTCCTGCATGGCCAACACCCAATCCGGATCTAGCAAGGCCTCCTCTACCCTGAAAGGCTCAATAGAGGAGACAAAAGAGTAATGTTCACAAAAATTAACTAGTCGAGACCGAGTAGTTACTCCCTTGCTAATGTCATCCAGAATTTGGTCGACGGGATGATCCCTTTGAATCATCGCTCGAACTTGGGTTGGAGGTGCCGGTTGCGCTTCTTCCTCCATCACATGATCATCTTGTGCTCCCCCTTGATCACACGCCTCCTTTTGATGAAACTGTTCATCGTCTTGAGTTGGGGGTTGCACCGTCGTTGAGGAAGAAGGTTGATCTCGTTCATCTTGTTCCTGTGGCCGAACGTCTCCAATCGCCATGGTTCGTATAGCGGCCGTCGGAACATCTTCTTCATCTACATCATCACAATCAACAACTTGCTCTCTTGGAGAGCCATTAGTCTCATCAAATACAACGTCGCTAGAGACTTCAACCAAACCCGACGATTTGTTGAAGACTCTATACGCCTTTGTATTTGAATCATAACCTAATAAAAACCCTTCTACAGCTTTGGGAGCAAACTTAGAATTTCTACCCTTCTTCACTAGAATGTAGCACTTGCTCCCAAAAACACGAAAGTAAGATACATTGGGTTTGTTACCGGTTAGTAGCTCATACGAAGTCTTCTTGAGGAGTCGATGAAGGTAGACCCTGTTGATGGCGTGGCAAGCCGTGTTCACGGCTTCCGACCAAAAGCACTCGGGGGTCTTGAACTCTCCGAGCATCGTCCTCGCCATATCGATTAGCGTCCTGTTCTTCCTCTCTACCACACCATTTTGCTGTGGTGTGTAGGGAGCGGAGAACTCGTGCTTGATCCCTTCCTCCTCAAGAAACTCCTCCACTTGAAGGTTCTTGAACTCGGACCCGTTGTCGCTCCTTATCTTCTTCACCTTGAGCTCAAACTCATTTTGAGCTCTCCTGAGGAAGCGCTTGAGGGTCCCTTGGGTTTCAGACTTATCCTGCAAAAAGAACACCCAAGTGAAGCGGGAAAAGTCATCAACAATAACTAAACCATACTTACTTCCTCCTATGCTTAGATAGGCGACGGGTCCGAAGAGGTCCATATGCAGCAGCTCCAGAGGTCTTGACGTGGTCATCACATTCTTGCTGTGATGTGCTCCTCCCACCTGTTTACCTGCCTGACAAGCTGCACAAGGTC
The DNA here is from genome assembly GCA_029449295.1 of Zea luxurians. Classification (NCBI taxonomy): domain Eukaryota; kingdom Viridiplantae; phylum Streptophyta; class Magnoliopsida; order Poales; family Poaceae; genus Zea; species Zea luxurians. The sequence continues at coordinate 302,562 of JAOPSE010000308.1, read as the reverse complement.
TATCTTTTTCGAAATGCACATTTGTTAAACCTATCACGTGTTCTCCCTTTAGAAGCTTGTGGAGGTTCTTCATCCCCACATGAGCTAAGCGGCGATGCCACAGCCAGCCCATGCAAGTCTTAGCCATTAAGCATGCATCTAGACCGGCCTCTTCTTTTGCAAAATTAACTAAATAAAGCTTGCCGTCTAGTACACCCTTAAAAGCTAGTGAACCATCACATCTTCTAAAGACAGACACATCTATATTTGTAAATAAACAATTATATCCCATTTGACATAATTGACTAACAGATAGCAAATTATATCCAAGACTCTCCACTAGGAATACATTTGATATAGAATGCTCATTAGAAATTGCAATTTTACCTAACCCTTTTACCTTGCCTTGATTCCCATCACCGAATATAATTGAATCTTGGGAATCCTTATTCTTGACGTAGGAGGTGAACATCTTCTTCTCCCCCGTCATATGGTTTGTGCATCCGCTGTCGATAATCCAGCTTGAACCCCCGGATGCATAGACCTGCAAGGCAAATTTAGGCTTGGGTCTTAGGTACCCAACTCATGTTGGGTCCTGCAAGGTTAGCACAAATATCTTTAGGGACCCAAATGCAAGATTTATCTCCCTTGCATCTAGCCCCTAATTTCCTAGCAACTACCTTCTTACCCTTTCTACAAATAGCAAAGGGAGTATTGCAAGCATAATAAATGGTAGAAGGTTTGTTTACAACTTTTTTAGGAACATGAGCAAAATTTCTCCTAGGCATATGCGCAACATTTCTCCTACTCATATCTCTATCATGCTTATGAGAGGAACTAGAAGCAAACATGGCATGAGAATCATAAACATGTAAATCAAAATCATTATAAGCATTTCTAGCATGTCTCCTATCATGGTATAAGAAAGCATGGTTCTTTTTAGCACTACTAGCCATAGGGGCCTTCCCTTTCTCCTTGACGAAGATGGGAGCCTTATGGCTTGTTAAGTTCTTGGCCTCTCTCTTGAAGCCAAGACCATCCTTAATTGAGGGGTGTCTACCAATCGTGTAGGCATCCCTTGCAAATTTTATTTTATCAACTTCATTCTTGCTAGTCTTAAGTTGGGCATTAAGACTAGCCACTTCATCATTTAGTTTTGAAATAGATACTAAGTGTTCACTACAAGCATTAACATCAAAATCCTTACACCTAGTACAAATTTCAACATGTTCTACACACGAATTAGATTTATTTGCTACTTCTAATTTAGCATTTAAATCATTGTTAACACTTTGTAAAGCAGAAATGGTTTCATGACAAGCAGATAGTTCACTAGAAAGCATTTCATTTCTTTTAATTTCTAAAGCATATGATTTTTGTGCCTCTACAAATTTATCATGTTCATCATACAATAAATCCTCTTGCTTTTCTAAAAGCCTATCCTTTTCATTCAATGCATCAATCAATTCATTGATTTTATTTATCTTAGATCTATCTAAGCCCTTGAACAAGCATGAATAATCTATGTCATTATCATCACTAGACTCACTATCACTAGAAGAAGCATAAGTGGAGTCTTGAGTACTCACCTTCTTCTCCCTTGCCATAAGGCAAGTGAGACGCTCGTTGGGGAAGAGAGCCGATTTGTTGAAGGCAGTGGCGGCGAGTCCTTCGTTGTCGGAGTCGGAGGAGGAGCAATCCGAGTCCCACTCCTTTCCTAGATGCGCCTCGCCCTTTGCCTTCTTGTATTGCTTCTTCTTCTCTCTTTTGTTCCCCTTTTCCTGGTCACTTTCATTATCGGGACAGTTAGCGATAAAATGACCAAGCTTACCGCATTTGAAGCATGAGCGCTTCCCCTTGGTCTTGGTCTTGCTTGGCTGCCCCTTGCGACCATTTAGCGCTGTCTTAAATCGCTTGATGATGAGAGCCATCTCTTCATCATTGAGTCCGGCCGCCTCAATCTGTGCCACCTTGCTGGGTAGCGCCTCCTTGCTTCGTGTTGCCTTGAGAGCAAGGGGTTGCGGCTCGTTGATCGGACCGTTCAACGCTTCGTCGACGTATCTTGCCTCCTTGATCATCATGCGCCCGCTTACGAATTTTCCAAGCACTTCCTCGGGCGTCATCATCGTGTACCTGGGATTCTCACGAATATTGTTCACGAGATAAGGATCAAGAACGGTAAATGACCTGAGCATTAGGCGGACGACGTCGTGGTCCGTCCATCGCGTGCTCCCGTAGCTCCTTATCTTGTTGATAAGGGTCTTGAGCCGGTTGTATGTTTGCGTCGGCTCCTCGCCCCTTATCATCGCGAACCGTCCGAGCTCTCCCTCCACCAACTCCATCTTGGTGAGCAAGGTGATGTCATTTCCCTCATGAGAAATCTTGAGGGTGTCCCAGATCTGCTTGGCGTTATCCAAGCCGCTTACTTTATGGTATTCATCCCTGCACAAGGAAGCTAGAAGAACAGTAGTAGCTTGTGCATTCTTATGAATTTGTTCATTAATGAACATAGGACTATCCGAACTATCAAAGTGCATCCCACTCTCTACAATCTCCCATATACTAGGATGGAGAGAGAATAGGTGACTACGCATTTTGTGGCTCCAAAATCTGTAGTCCTCTCCATCAAAGTGTGGGGGCTTGCCAAGTGGAATGGAGAGCAAATGTGAATGTGAACTTTGCGGAATACGAGAGTAATCAAAAGAAAAGTTCGAATTAACCGGTTTTCTCCTCTCGTAGTCGTTGTGGTCCTCGTCCTTTTGGGAAGAAGTAGACTCGTCGCTGTCGTAGTAGACGATCTCCTTGATGCGTCTGGTCTTCTTCTTCTTCCCTTCCTTCCGTCTTTGGCCCGAGCCGGAGTCGGTAGGCTTATCGTCCTTCGGCTCGTTGACGAAGGATTCCTTCTCTTTGTCGTTGATCACTATACCCTTCCCCTTAGGATCCATCTATTCGGGCGGTTAGTCCCTTTGTGAATAGAACGGCTCTGATACCAATTGAAAGCACCTAGAGGGGGGGGTGAATAGGTGATCCTGTAAAAACTTCAAACTTAAGCCACAAAAACTTGTTAAGCGTTAGCACGATTATTGCCAAGTGGCTAAGGTGAAGTCTCAACAAAACACAATACCACAAAAGATCAAGCACAGAGGTGACACGGTGGTTTATCCCGTGGTTCGGCCAAGCCAATGCTTGCCTACTTCCACGTTGTGGCGTCCCAACGGACGAGGGTTGCAATCAACCCCTCTCAAGCGGTCCAAAGACCCACTTGAATACCACGGTGTTTTGCTTTTCCTTTCACTATCCCGTTTGCAAGGAATCTCCACAAATTGGAGTCTCTTGCCCTTACAAGTATATGATCACAAAGAAAGCACAGAGTAAGGGAGGGAAGCAACACACACAAATCCACAGCAAAAGTGCACACACACAGCCAAGAATCGAGCTCACAAGACTATCTCAGAGTTCTCACTTAGAACAGAGCTCGAATCACTTAGAAACACAAACGAATGCGCAGAGACTTAGTGTGGATGATCAAGAATGCTCAAAGGTTGCTTGTGTATCTCCTCCATGCGCCTAGGGGCTCCTTTTATAGCCCCAAGGCAGCTAGGAGCCGTTGAGAGCAAATCCGGAAGGCCATCCTTGCCTTCTGTCGTCGGGGGCACCGGACAGTCCGGTGCACACCGGACATTATCCGGTGCCCGATTTGTTTCCATATCTGGCGCTACCGACCGTTGCAGACCGTTGGAGATCTGCGAGCCGTTGGTGCACCGGACATGTCCGGTGCACACCGGACAGTCCGGTGCCGTCTTCCGACCGTTGGCTCCGCCACGTGTCCCGCGCAGATTGCGCGGCCGACCGTTGGCCCGGCAGACCGTTGGCTCACCGGACAGTCCGGTGAATTTTAGCCGTACGCCGTCGGCGAATTCCCGAGAGCGGCCAGTTCGCTCCGAGCCAGCCTGGCGCACCGGACACTGTCCGGTGCACACCGGACAGTCCGGTGCTCCAGACCGAGCTGAGTCTTGGCTGCACACAGCCAAGTCATTTTCTCCTCTTCTCTCTTCTTCTTCTTTCTGTTTCTAACACTTAGACAAATATATTAGTACACAAAACCAATGTACTAAGGCTTAGAAACATACCTTTATCTCATGATTTGCACCTTGTTCATCCATGTACATAAATTCACAATTAAGCACATGTGTTGGCACTCAATCACCAAAATACTTAGAAATGGCCCAAGGGCACATTTCCCTTTCAGTATACGAAGCCAATAGCATCGAATACCCTGTTCAATCTTTTCTTACTCCGGCCCCTAAAGGCTGCGGACAAGGCATTATCCTCGGTCTTGGAATACGCCCTAAGTAACTCGTCGCTAGTAGTTTCAATGCACTTTAGCCAGTCATCATTTGGTTCATCAAACTTATCCCTAAACCTAAAGGTATACTTCAGCCGAACCAAACCACCTTCGCTAGAGTCAGTGATGGTCTCCTTCGACATTTCCCAGCTTTCCACAAGCGGCCATACCCTGAAGGCTATATGTTCTTGAATTAAATCCCTTGTGCCAATGAAGGAGCAAACAGTGCTGAAGGCCTTTTGACACGCTTCGGCGGCGTCATCAATTTCGACCTTCGGCCTTCGAAGGCCGAAGCGGGACCAGATGGGGCGCATGATGATTTCTTTTATGTCTTCTCTCGTCTTCAGATCATTCTTCACATAAAACCACTCTTCCATCCAGGCCCCGGGCCATCTCTTCCGAAATGTTGGCACTGGGTGGCTCGCGTTGGGACGAGCAACGAATCCATAACAACAAAAGTTGTTGTGGTACTGCTCTTTACCAATGGCCTTCATCTCATATAAAAGTTCGTGCATGTTGCAGAAGCATTTCACGCTTGGCTCTAACCCTTGACTCCTTACTGCCCAAAAAGCACCATCCTTATTACGGCTTCGGGGGTGATCTGATGGAGGAAGTTCTGGAAGGTTTTCAACACTTCAACTACAAACTTGCTCAAAGGGAACCGAAGTCCAGCCTTGAAGAAGCTTCGGTAAATTACAACTTCGTTTTCCTCAGGGGCAGGGACGTTGTTGTCTCCGCCAGCCCTCACAATAGACATGTCCCGAAAGTACCTTCCTCTCATGTTCTCAAGATGACTCTACTTAATGGTCGATTTTCCTAAGACAGAATGGCTTGGCCGCCAGGGCCGATCTTTAGAATCTTCATCCCCACTTTCCATATCATAGCTATCGCTATCACCAGTATCTTCAGATAAACCTTCCAGTATCTCCTTAGTAATTTTCTCTATGTTTGTCTTTGCCATCGACTCGACGAATCCAGCAATATAAGGATCCACAGCCTTCTTCTCCTCAAACAGCTTCGTCTCTTCATTCAACTTCGTCTTCACAACAACCTTCTTTTCCTTGGATATTTTTTCCTCAGACCTGGTGAAAACGTGATTTTAAACTGAAGCTCAAGAAGCTTGGAAATCAGGTGAGAGCTAGTGAGCAAGAGCTAAAAAGTTTGAGAAAATAATGCAAATAGTGGCAATAGCGTACCAAATGCTGTCGCTATGGTTTATATTTATATGCCCAATGCATTGTAACTTGGTGGGCCCTGTCTGTCATTGGCTATTGCTATTCTAGCAAAGGGAAGGTGTTTTTTCGGACCTTCGGCTTAAGGCCTTCGTTCATGTCGCAGTCTGAATTCGTTGTTATAATAAATTAATACTGCGAGGGGCTACTGTTGGGGGCCTTCGTCTTCTGAAGGTCCTCAAAAACATGACTAACAATGTTTTCCAAGTGTAATATATGTTCAGAAACCTTCGCACTCGGGATAAAGCTGTACACAATATGAAAAGCAGGGTCAGGACGAAGGATGAACCAGTTCCAAAGCTATGCGCAAGGAAGCTTCGGCTCAACGACAGAAAAGGGAACCGACTTAAAGGGGAAAAGGCTATCTAGTCCTCGTTGAATATCATTAAGTCAATAGTAAAAAGGGCATGAATGTAATTTTACACAGGCTGCGCCCTGTGCCTATAAATAGATGAACAGTACTCCCGTACCATTCACGCTGACTTGTATTCGCTTGTGCGTCATGCTTGTACCTTTGCCTTCAATCAAGCCGAAGGTACAAATGTAATTTGATATTGTTATTATTCATTCCTGATTATATAAAAGAAAGATATATTATGATGTCATGTAATTATCCATGTTACTATGTTTCATATACTTCATCTTTCATTGATTTATGTTGCAATGATGAAGGTACGTCCTTCATAACCTTCATTCGAAGATCGTTATATCCTCAGGAAAATAATGCTTCGAAGGATGAAGGGCATTAAACATTAACCTATTTTTGTGTTGCCTTGTTCTTAATTCATAGCATTTGAAAACAAGTCACCAACACTAAGGTAGCTCATTTTATTCCAGTGAAGACCACCTATTCGGGTGCCAGACTGGTAGAGTTATACATTTCTCAAATAGTATGTTTGCATGGAGTTCCCAAGAAGATTGTTTCGGATAGAGGACGCAGTCACCTCTCAGTTCTGGCAGAAGTTGCACGAGTGTATGGACACAAAGTTGAACTTTATTTCAGCCTACCATCCTCAAACTGATGGCCAAACTGAAAGGACCAATCAAGTGTTGGAAGATATATTGACAGCACGCGCTCTTAAACATGGTGACAGCTGGGACAAGAGTTTTCCCTATGCAGAGTTTTTGTATAATAACAACTATTAAGCAAGTCTAAAGATGTCACCATTTGAGGCATTGTATCGAAGAAAATGCAGAAGTCCACTCTATTGGAACCAGACCTGAGAGAGCCAGCTGTTTGGATCGAAAATCATTCAGGAAGCCAAAATACAGGTGTAGATGATTAGAGAAAATTTGAGAACAACACAGTCTAGGCAGAAGAGCTATGCCGATACCTGGAGGAGACAGTTGGAGTTTGATGATGGTGATGCACAGATTCAAAGTCAAACGAAAGTTGTCACCTTGCTTTATTGGACCCTTTAAGATCCTAAAGCGAGTGGGGCAAGTGGCCTACCAGCTAGAGTTACCCGATCACTTATCTGATGTGCATGATGTGTTTCACATCTCACATTTAAAGAAATGTATTACTCCCAGATGAGCAACTACCAATGAAAGAACTCAACGTGCATGGTGATCTGACCTATCTAGAGTACCCCACCAAGATCAACGATACCCCGACCCAAGTTATGAGAAACAAAGTGATTAAAATGTGCAAAGTGCAATGGACCCGCCCTGCAGAAGATGAAGTGACTTGGCAACGAGAAGATGAGTTACAAGCAGAGTTTCCCTGCCTTTTTTCTTAGTTCGTCGTAATCTCGAGGTCGGGATTCTTTTAAGGGGGTAGGATTTGTAATACCTGGGTTCTAGTGAAATAAAAGTGGGCCATTGTATACATGTGATGTGATTCTCTCATTTATCTACCTAGTTAATCCTCATAAAAAATTAATTAACTTAAATAATAAATCTTAAATAGAATAAACTTGTGCATACATGTTGGATTCTTTTTGATTGGTGCATTTAACCGAGTTTAGAACTGTCACACCTGGATTTAGAAGGCAAACCGAATGCGGAACATGTACGTGCCAGGATCAGAACTCACGTACACTGCGATTACATAAATGACTCATCATAGCCTAATGTTTCGAATAATAATAAAGAGTAAGTAATAATATTACAGACTAGATCCATTTACATAATATATATCAAAGTACACAGAATAGAAACGTAGCTAACATAAATAAACCCAACACAGGCAGTTGATTGGGGGAGGTTGCTGAACTAATCCTCAAACTCGTCGAAGTCCTGGAACTCCTGGAGATCTACCTCGACGCCTTCTTCTTATTCTTCTTTACCCGAGCATAGATTGCACCAAAGGCAACATGGTGTTTTGCGAAAGCAAGAGTGATTACACATCAACGTACTCAACAAATGTCCCATTTGGATAATGTGGACTAGCTTTATATGGAGCTAGGCTGAAGACAGGTTGCTTTTCCTTTGTCAAGTTTTATTTTTAATATGAGCTAAGTTTTGTCAGTAAACCCAAGTTATCATCCCAAAGAGTACCTCCTCATAGAGGGGCCTTCTCCTTCTGAAGACCCTCAAAAACATATTTAACCATTTGCTTTTAGCATAAGCTATTACAGAAACTTCGTCTTCAGGATGCAGACCTCTTCCTCATGACGAAGGTACATAAGATGAAGACAGATCTAAAAAAGGATAAGAGTAAATGCCGAAGCTATCACTAGATGGACAGCTTCGGCTCACAACAGAAGATGATAAGGATGAACGCTGAAGCTATAGTCGAAGGATAGTAGCTTTAGCTTAGAATGGTGACGAAGGCCAAACATGATGCTGACCGGAAGGGAAAAAGACTAGCTAGTCCTTAATGATTTACGTTATGGTCATAAATAAATGTCAGGGATACAAATGTACTTTTACCCGGGCTACGTCCCATGCCTATAAATAGATGAACAGTAGCACCATACTGTTCACGCTGAATTATAATCACTCTCTCGCGTCTTCACCTTTGAGCAAGCCGAAGGTACCAATGTAATATTAATACTGTTAATATTCATACAGGTTTTATGAAATGCAAATATGTATGAATTAATGAGATGCAGTTATTGTCTTCATCATTTTATATTCCCATTCACATATTAAATTATAAAGGTATGTCCTTCTTGACCTTCATCTGATGAGCATTATACCCATGTGGAGATAATGCTTTGGAAGACGAAGGTCCATAATAATTAACAATTGTGTTGCCTTGTTCTTAATCTACAGCATTTGAGAACAAGTGACCAACATTGGCGCCCACCCCCGGTGAACTCGAACAACCACCTTTGGCAAGCATCCACCTTAGTCATGCTGCCGAAGAAGACAACAGCTCCAGGGGCTGCCCTGCAGCCACTAGACACAAATCAGGAGACACTCTCCCTGCGAGAAGCTAGGAGCCAAAAGAGAAAAGCTACCAGCCCAACACCTCAGGAGGAGGAGTTGGACCAGGAGATCAGGGACTTGGAGGCTATTCACCAGCAAGTACAAAGGAAGAGAGAAAAGATGCTTCGGCTAGCCGACCTTCAGAAGAAGATCGATGAAGCTGCCAAAGAAACGCGTCACCTTACTCAGGATGACCAAGACCGAAGGCCCCAACACAGGGAGCTTCGTCAGGAAAGCCTAATCAATGATGATGAATGATACGATGACTTTCATCATGGTAACTTTGCTTTTGATGATGTTTCTCCTCTAGCAGCAGAGTTACAAGCTACCCCATGGCCACCATCTTACAAGCTACCTCAGCTCCCCATGTATGATGGTCACTCAGATCTGAAGCAGTTCCTGATGAGCTACGAAGCAACCATATCCTCACATGGGGGCAACATTGTTGTCATGGCGAAGTCCTTCGTCATGGCAATCAGAAGTGTAGCTCAAACATGGTATTCTTCTCTTCGGCCAGGAATAATTACTTCATGGCAGAAGCTGAAGGATATGCTAGTCACCAGTTTCTAAGGCTTCCAAACAAAGCCAGTCACTACCCAAGCTCTGTTCCAGTGTACGCAGGACCATGAGGAGTACTTGTAGGCGTACGTCCGAAGGTTCTTGCGACTGAAAGCTCAGGAGCCTACATTACCTAATGAGATTGTCATTGAAGCCATGATCAAGGGGCTCAGACCAGGACCTACAACGCAATATTTTGCAAGGTAGCCACCACAAACCTTGGAGAAGCTTCTCTAGAAAATGGACGAGTATATCAGAGCAGACAATGACTTTCGACCAAGAAGGGAAGAAGCTTACAGATACTCCGAGATGACCAGGGGCTTCGGAGGAAGACTCCACCCAAGGCATGTTAGGACGATCCATAATCCTAGCTCAAGCGACGATAGGGGAAATCATACCCAAGGGCAACAACACAGCTTCCAATCATCAGGGGCACAACAAAGTTCCTTCAGGCCACTGGCCCCAAGAGGCAGAGGGGGCAGAAGCTTTGGAGGAAGATATGGTAATCGGCCAAGGAGACTGTTCTGCCTGTTCTGTGGCGAAGATAAGGGACATACGATAAGGACGTGCCAAGTCACGATCCAAAAGCAGAAGGAAATCGTTGAAGACGAAACATGCCAGAACCCGCCGAAGCAGGTCTTGCATATTGCTTCATGCTATTCTCCGTATATCCCGGAGTATGTGGGCAATCAACAGCCTACGGCTTCTGTTGCTTTGGCAAGTCACTCCCAAGCCTCCTAGATTCAGTTGCCACCACCGTCACCATTGGTGCCGGCCTTGGCTCATAACCAACAGCTAGAAGGGCATCGTTAGGCTCAGCAACAGCATGACGCGTGTGAAGAATCCGAAGCTCGTACAGTCAACAGCAATGTGCCCGAGTCGAGGCATATTTACTAAAGTCACACAGAGGCTCCATTACAAATTTTTCATACCTAATGTACTCTTTACCTTTTTGTCTTTATGTTGCTCCCTTTTGAAGACAATATAAGAAGGTTTAAGCTTCGACCTGTTGTAAAAAATCTATGGTTACACCATCAAGTGTAACAGGAAAGGTGATGAAGCTTCAAAGTCGTTCCTAAGGGAATGCAGAGCTAAAATGCCACCTAAGTAAAAGGTGATGAAGCTCCAAAGTTGTTCCTAAGGGAAAGAAGAGCTTAAATGCCACCTAAGTAAAAGGTGAAGAAGCTTCAAAGTCGTTCCTAAGGGGATGCAGAGTCTAGCTCCAAAGTCGTTCTTAAGGGAATGTAGAGCAAAAATACCAACTAAGTAAAAGGTGAAGAGAATCCAAAGTCGTTCCTAAGGGGATGCAGAGTCTGGGTGTGTATTTGTGTGGGTTCTTATCTTCAACATAAACATCATTTTGCATCATACCATCATATCATATCACATAGCATCATATCATATATCATTTTGCATCAGCAAAAAGCTATGGAGAAGAAGGAAAATTGCTCCTTCGAAAATACTTGTCGGATCATGAAAGAATGTTTTGTAGCACAAAATATTCCTTTGGTAGATATATTTTTACACAGGATGAGAATCTTCGTCAGCAGTATTACTATGCAGCAATCGTGGCAAAATACGCAGTATTGAATCGACAGAAGGGGAATCTTTTTCTTCGTGAAGCATAAAAAGAAGGGAAGATGTTTTTCGCCAGCGGCTCAAAAACAGTATGTACGGAAGTTTCATGCATCATAAAGAAATATATTACATCAATATACACACAAATTGTTTACAAGTGTTTCTTGCAAAACTAGGGATCATGTTCAACGATATTAAACTAGCAAAAATAAAAAGTTATAGTCTTCCTTCAGGACCTTCTCGGCAGCTTCGTTTAACAGCTTATTGACAGGTTCGTCAACAGCTTCATTGGCAATTTTGATAGTCTCGAGCGCTTCCTTCGGGAACGGGTCGGCTTCTAGATTGTATGGCTCCGAAGGCGGAGATAGTTCAGCTGCACCGTAGTATATGTTTGTTAGTTACGAAGCTAAAACAGATTACGAAGCTAAACCACAACAAATGCATACCTATAAGCCTAGCCCATTCGACAGCTTCTTTAGCCCTTCTTGCCTCTTTCGAAGCATCATGAGTTTCCTTTTCTTTTCTTCTGATAGCTTCGTAGGCGACTTCTCGTCTGCCCTTCAGCCATACCTCAGAGTAAAATTTCCCACTTAGCGCAGAAGCTTTGGCTGAAGGGTTTTTCATGTCGTCGGCTGAGAGAACAAACTCTGGCTGAGCAACAGCCTTCGCGTGATCACAACAAACCTTTTCTAGAATTGATGTAGCCCTGCGGGCACCGGCAAAGGCGCAAAAATCCCCTCGATCACTGAGAATCTCTTCAAAAGCTTCAGCCTCGCCACTGATCCACTGAATAACTCCATCTGGGTCACCACGGATGAATTTTTGCTCCGAGGAGAAGGCTCCAACTTTGGCAAAACTGCTCTTTAGCTTTTTTGCGCATTCCATGGATATCTCATAACATTTTTCTTTGGTAACACGAAGCTCATCGACATTCTTCTGCGCTCTTGATCTTTCGATTTAGCATATCTCATGCTTCACCACATCAACTTCAAATTTTTCAGTTGCTTCAGCAACCTTCCTCTTTAGCTCTTGTACTTCAGCTTTGTGAGCTTCGGCTTGGGCAACAAGCTTAGCCTCGTTAGATTTCAGTCTATCTACTAAGGAGAGTAATATTTTATCCTTTTCAAGAGCTTTGTTCCTTAGCATGATAACTTCTAAACGAAGATTCCCAAGAGCTATTCAGCAGCTCTCATCCTCTGCTTCTTTCTAGGCCTTTAAAGCATTGCTTACAATTAAGCCATGGAAAATGAAGAGTGAGCACGTAACGATGGCAAGAAAAACCATAAAAATAATCTATTCTAGATAAGTCAAAGTATACACACCTTTAGACTATTGTAAGCAAGACTATCTACAAGTTGATCTTTCGACATTGCAGACAGGCCAAGCTCAAGCTTCGGGTATCCTATATTATCCATTATTTCCCGGTAGACATGAATTTCTTTATTGTCTGGTAGATAGTAAAGGAAGTCATCTTCATCATTTCCACCATATACCAAGGACCCTCGGGGGTATTTCAGATCCTTGGCATAGTGTTGCACTTCGGCAATCTGTTCTTCTGTTAGTTGCTTTCCCGAAGCATGTCGAATGATATAGTCCAAGTCACCCTAGGAAGGTGCTTTGGGAGCAGGCGCCGAAGGTTTCTCTGGAAGGCTCTCTTCCGTAAGTTTTCTGGTACGACTTCCGAAGAACCTGCTTTGGCGTGGGTAGAGGTAATGGCAGTAATTATCTTTGGAACTTCTTCAGTTTTACTCCTAGAAGCCTCGACAGAAGAAGAAGGTGGCATCTTCACAGATTCTAGAACAGCTTCCAAAACGCTCGCCATCCTCCTTTTCCTTGGAGTGCCTGTGGTACTTGGCAGCTTTGGCAACATTGCTACTTTCATCTTTGACTGCTCTGGTACTTTTTCTGTTATTGGCTCTAGCTCTCTGGCTAGGTCTACAATAATTCTAGTAGGCACAACAGGAATAGCCTCTATGGCCGGGGGGTTGTTTCCACCATTTCACTTAGCTTCGGCACTTCGACCATCTCAATGCGCTTGGGTTGGCGCATCAAAACTTTAATCTTATTCGACCTTGACACACCAGAAGATGCCGAGGTAGCGGCTCTCCTTTTCCTCCCTTGCTTCCGCGTGGGATAGCAGTAATCTGGGTATACGAACCCGATAACATCAAATACCCTGTTCAGCCTCTTTCTCCCTCGAGCGCCGAAGGCGACCATCATAGCTTTGTCTTCAGCCTTCGAGTAGGCTCCAAGCAGCTTATCGCTAGTTGCCTCTATAGCATCTAGCCAGTCATCGTTCAGTTCATCAAATTGGCTTCTGTATCGAAAGGTATACTTCAGATAGACCAAGCCATTTTGACTGGAGCCAGCGGCAGCCTCCTTCGGCATTTACCATCCACTTGCAAGGAGCCACACTCTGTAAACAATATGCTCTTGGACCAAGTCTCTTATGCCAATATAGGTGCACACTGTGTTGAAAGCTGCCTGGCATGCTAGCACGTCATTCCCAAGTGCAATGAGTGGCCTCCTAATGCCGAAGCGAGACCATATAGGGCACTAAATAATCCCTTTCACATCCTCCCTATGACTCAGGTCAATCTTCACATAAAACCATTTCTGCATCCAGGAGCCTGGCCACCTTTTCCGAAACGTCGGCACAGGGTAACTGGCCTCAGAGCGAGGCACAAAGTTGTAGCAGCCAAAGTTGTTGTGGTATTGCTCTTTATCAGTCGCTTTCGTCTGATAAGACAATTCGTGAATATTACAGAAGCACCAAGCATCTGGTTCTAACCCTTGACTCCTCATGGCCCATATAAAAACCCCAACTTTGATAAAAGTTTCGGGGTAAGTTGATGAAGATATATTTCAAAAGTTTTTAGAACTTCGACCAACATCTTATCTAGGGGGAACCGAAGTCCAGCTTTCATGAAGCTTCTGAAAATCACCACTTTGTTAGCTTCGGGAAGAGTAACGGTACTCTCCCCTCCGGCCCTCACGATAGAAATACCACGAAAGTATCTACCTTTCATCGCTTCGATCTGCCCTTGCTTAACAGTCGACTTTCCAAAATCAACATTGCTCGGCCTCCATGTCTTCGACATCTTCATTTCCACTTTCTATGTCAAAACTCTCACTATCGCTGGATTTTCAGTTAACCCAGCCAGCATCTCATTAGTGATTTTCTCCGTGTTGGTTTTCTCCAAAGCTTCGTAAAACCCGACCAGTGCGGGGTCAGCGATCTTCTTCTCCTCAGCCATTCAGACGGTGGTTGCACAAATGCCGAAGCTCAAAAGTTAATCGAGCTCAAGAAAGCAAAGAAGGTTAAAATGGCATGCATAGTACAAGCAGCTAGATAGCACGAAAAATACTCACGACACAGGTCTCTATATATACACTCAGAACCCCGCAGCGTGGTGGGTCCCACGAGTCAGAATGATTCACTATTCTAGCGAAGGGAAAGTGTTTTTTCGGACCTTTGGCTAAAGGCCTTTGTTATCGTTGCGGTCTTAATTTGTTACAATAAAACCAATTAATACTGCAAGGGGCTAATGTTGGGGGCCTTCTCCTTCCGAAGGTACTCAAAAACATATTTAACCATTTGCTTTTAGCATAAGCTATTACAGGAAGCTTAGTCTTCAGGATGTAGGCATCTTCCTCATGACGAAGGTACATAAGATGAAGACAGATCTAAAAAAGGATAACAGTAAATGCCGAAGCTTTCACCAGATGGACAGCTTCGGCTCACAACAGAAGATGATAAGGATGAACACCGAAGCTATAGTCGAAGGATAGTAGCTTCGGCTTAGAATGGTGACGAAGGCCAAACATGATGCTGACCGAAAGGGAAAAAGACTAGCTAGTCCTTAATGACAAGGAACAAAGCCCGACTTATGGCCAAGGGTTATTCACAAGTCAAAGGTTTGGATTTTGGTGAAACCTATGCAACCGTAGCTAGGCTTGAGTCAATTCGTATATTACTTTCCTATGCTACTTACCATGGCTTTAAGCTTTATCAAATGGACGTGAAAAGTGCCTTCCTCAATGGACCAATCAAGGAAGAGGTCTATGTTGAGCAACCTCCCGGCTTTGAAGATAGTGAGTACCCTAACCATGTGTATAAACTCTCAAAGGCGCTTTATGGGCTCAAGCAAGCCCCAAGAGCATGGTATGAATGCCTTCGAGATTTTCTTATCACTAATGGCTTCAAAGTTGGAAAAGCCGATCCAACTCTCTTTACTAAAACTATTGCAAAAGATTTGTTTGTATGCCAAATTTATATTGATGATATCATATTTGGGTCTACTAACAAATCTACTTGTGAAGAGTTTAGTAGGATCATGGTATAGAAATTCGAGATGTCTATGATGGGGAAGTTGAAGTATTTTCTAGGATTTCAAGTCAAGCAACTCCAAGAGGGCACCTTCATCAGCCAAACAAAGTACATTCAAGACATACTCACCAAGTTTGGAATGAAGGATGCCAAGCCCATCAAGACACCCATGGGAACCAATGGGCATCTCGACCTCGACACGGGAGGTAAATCCGTAGATCAAAAGGTATATCGGTCGATGATAGGATCCTTACTCTACTTATGTGCATCTTGACCGGATATTATGCTTTCCGTATGCATGTGTGCAAGGTTCCAAGCCGATCCTAAGGAAATTCACCTTAGGGCCGTGAAAAGAATCTTGAGATATTTAGTTTATACTCCTAAGTTTGGTCTTTGGTACCCCAAGGGATCCTCTTTTGATTTATTAGGATATTCAGATGCTGATTGGGCAGGGTGTAAAATTGATAGGAAGATCACATCAGAGACTTGTCAGTTTCTGGGAAGATCCCTGGTGTCTTGGGCTTCAAAGAAACAAAACTCAGTAGCTCTTTCTACCGTCGAAGCCGAGTATATTGCCATAGGCCATTGTTGCGCGCAATTACTTTGGATGAGACCAACCCTTAGGGACTATGGCTACAAATTTAGCAAAGTCCCTCTCCTATGTGATAATGAGAGTACAATCCGCATGGCGGATAATCCCGTTGAACACAGTCACACTAAGCACATAGCCATTCGGTGTCACTTTTTGAGAGATTACCAACAAAGGGGGATATCGAGATAGCCTATATTAACACCAAAGAACAATTAGCTGATATCTTTACCAAACCATTAGATGAGAAAACCTTTACCAAACTTAAGAATGAGCTAAACATTCTTGATTCTCAGAATTTTGATTGATATTTTGCACACATAGCTCGTTTATGTACCTTTGATCATATCTCTTTCATGTGCTATGACTAATGTGTTTTCAAGTACATTCTTATGCTAAGTCATAGATTGAAAGGGAAATGGAGTCTTCGGCGAAGACAAGGCTTCCACTCCACTCTACTGATATTATTTACCCTTCGCCGTCACTCCGCACTGCTCTCCACATTGGTATAATCCTTCACTTATATCTTGTTTGCCGAAGGGGAGAGAATTTAAATAGGGGCTCACAAAGTCTCCGTTTTTGGTGATTCATGCCAAAGGGGGAGAGAGTATTAGCCCAAAGCAAAAGGTCCGCACCACCACCTAATTTTTAATTGTGTTTTGAAAATTTTTATTTGTATATTTCAAATTGGTATTCCTCTAATGAAAATATCTCAATTGGTATATCCCAAAACCCCCTTGAAAGCTAAGAGGAGAATTTCATTTAAGGGGAATTTTGTTTAAGTCAAAGGAAAAGCATTTGAAAAAGGGGAGAAAAATTTCAAATCTTGAAAATGCTTCTTTCAATCTTATTCATACACCTTTGACTATTTGCAAAAGGATTTTGAAAAGAATTTTCCAAAGAATTTGCAAAAACAAAACTAGTGGTGCAAGCGTGGTCCAAAATGTTAAATAAGAAGAAAGCAATCCATGCATATCTATTGAAATAATTATATTGGTTCAATTCCAAGCAACATATGCACTTACATTATGCAAACTAGTTCAATTCTGCACTTATATATTTGCTTTGGTTTGTGTTGGCATCATTCACCAAAAGGGGGAGATTGAAAGGAAATAGGGTCAAACCTTTTCCTAAATGATTTTGGTGGTTGAATTGCCCAACACAAACAATTGGACTAACTAGTTTGCTCTAGATTATATGTTCTACAGGTGCCAAAGGTTCAACACAAACTAATAAAAAGAACAAGTTAGGGTTCAAAAAGAAAGGAGCAAAAAAACCGAAGGCAGCCCTGGTCTGGCGCACTAGACTGTCTCGTGTGTCACCGGACAGTGCCCGGTGTACCAAGGTGGATCAACTCAAACTCCTCACCTTCGGGTTTCTGGAAATGCCACTCCACTATAATTCACTGGACTGTCTGGTGTGGCACCGGACTGTCCGGTGTATCATGCGGAGCAACGGCTACTGCGCCAACGGTCGTCTACAAAAGCAACAGTGAACAGTGAACAGTGCGTGTCTGTGCGCGCAGAGGCAGAGCAGGCGCCAGAAGGCACACCGGATAGTGAACAGTGACTGTCTGGTGCACCACCGGACTGTCTGGTGGCCCAGGTTGTCAGAGCTCCAACGGTCGAACCCTAACAGTTGGGTGACGTGGCTGGCGCACCGGACTATCTGGTGCACCCATCGACAGACAGCCTCCCCAACGACTATTTTGGTGGGTGGGGCTATAGATACCCCCAACCACCACACTTCAAGGCATCCAAGTTTTCAGCCATTGCATTCAATACAAGAGCTCTAGACTTCACTCCAAGACACAAACAAGAGATCAAATCCTCTCCCATGTCTAAGATCACTCCAAACAATTAGTGACTAGTGAGAGAGAGATATTTGTGTTCATTTGAGTTCTTATCGCTTGGATCGCTTTTCTTCTTCCCCATTCTTGTTCTCAAGATACTTGTAATCAAAGCAAGAAACACCAATTGTGTGGTGGTCCTTGTGGGGTCTAAGTGACCCATTTGATTGAGGAGAAAAGCTCACTCAGTCTAGGTGACCGTTTGAGAGAGGGAAAGGGTTGAAAGAGACCCGATCTTTGTGACCACCTCAACGGGGAGTAGGTTTGCAAGAACCGAACCTTGGTAAAACAAATCACCGTGTCACTCTCTTCATTTGCTTGTGATTTGTTTTCGCCCTCTCTTTCGGACTCGATTTTACTTCTAACGCTAACCCCGGCTTGTAGTGTGTGCTTAAGTTTATAATTTTCAGATTCCGCCTATTCACCCCCCTCTAGGCGACTTTCACGCCGCCATCGGGCTAACCCGTGTCGTTTTGGGAGCTTCACCTCAACACTCTAGTGGTATCCGCAGTCTCGCCACACAAGATTATCGGCCAGGAAGGCGTGAATTTGTTGTCACAGGCAAGGCTCCGCCGTGCGCGCGCTCTTCGCTGTGGTCTGGGGCATCTGCGTTGCAATCCTCGGTAAGAAGCCCTCTATACCATCCGCCTTGTTCTCTTTTTCGTGTTACCCTAGTCGAACATGGGGATTGGCGCCCTAGTCACCGAGTGGCCATCTCCAGTGAGGAGCGGGATAGCGGCGGTGAATCGCCACCGTGCGGGGTGAGGGAGACGAGTCCAGGCCGTTAATTAGTTGATGAACGGTTCTGATTAGCGCACGCGTGACCCTTCGGTAGGATTGCCTTGGGTCCTCGAATCATGATCCTGGTATTCAGATTTGATCTAGAACATTTTAAATCATGGTCGTTGGTCTTCGATCTGGTGGGCAAGGTTACATATCGGTTCGCGGGATAATAGGAGCCGTGGATGCCTGATCTGAGGGATGGCATTACAGATCGGATCATGATCTGTTGTGGGGCGTTGATCTCTAATCCAACGAATCCGAATTCGCGATACTGTTAGGCCATGACAGTTTTTCTAAAGAACCCCTGTAAAACTTACTAAATAACCCACCGTCCTCTCCCATGGTAATGCCATTGCGTTCAAGTCCTAGAAACTTGTATTAAAGACCCTGAGCTCTCTGGTCTTTGTACCAATAGTCCAAAAGAGATCTCAGGCTAATAAAATAAATCAAGAAAAGAATTTTAATATAGAAATTAAATCCTAAAAATTCATAAGTCCATAATGTTGGGGGTCTCCTTCTCTGCCAGAGGTCCTAAAGATGAAGGAACTGTTTGCAATCAAAGGAACTAAGCGTCGAAGCTACAATAGACATGCATAAAATGCAGTGAAGCTTTGACAAGAATTAAAGCTTCGGCTTAAGTTAGTCATGAAGGTTATACGTGACATCAAGTCAGCAATGAAAAGACACCTTTATCCTTAATACTTGTATTAATGTAATGAGTGGATATCAGGGTCATAATTATACTTTTGCTTGGTTTGTGTCCCTTGCCTATAAATAGATGAACAGTACCCCCGTATTGTTCACGCTTGATTGAAGAAGTTGTATTTGCACTCTTTCCTTCAAACAAGCCGAAGGTACAAATGTGATATATAGTTTGTATCACTTTATTAATATACATTATGGATTGGAACATTGTTCTGACATGTGATATGAAATGAGTAATTGTTATAATGTTACATTGTAATATTATATATGTGAATAATGAACCTTCATCCGAGACTCATTATCCCTGGAAGAGGATAATGCTTCGAAGGACAAAGGTCCTTAACGTTTAATATTTGTGTTGCCTTGTTTTTGGTTCACATCAATCAAATACAAGTAACCAACATTGGCGCCCTACCTCCGGTGAACTCACTTTCACGACCACAACAATGGCTTCGCAAAGTCATCAAGCTGCATCACCTTCGGCGACGAAGCTCGTGCTTCCAATCACAGGCAGTTCAAGCTTCGAACCAACCAACAAGAATCAGAAGAAGGAAGCATAAAGAAGGGTACAACATGTTGGACTGCAAGGACCCTACATCAAATCTAAATGGTCTCATGTGCCGATCACATTTTCTTAAGAGGACCTTCAACTCAAGGATTATCCCCACAATGATGACATGGTCATATCTTGTTCCATAAAAGGGTTTTTTGGTCCATAATATCCTGGTGGATACAGGTAGTGCAACAAATATTATCTTTGCAAAGTCTTTCAGGTAAATGCAAGAGCAAGATAACAAGATACACGATGCAACACATCATCTGTGTGGCTTCGGAGGAAAACAGATAGCGACACTTAGAAAGATAACAATGCTAATCAGCTTCGGCTACATGCACAACACCAGAACTAAGCAAGTTGTGTTTGACATTGTAAACATGGATTATCCCTACAATGCAATCATTGGAAGAGGAACATTGAATGCTTTCAAAACGGTAATGTATCCAGCGTATTTGTGCATGAAAATACCATCAGATCAGGGCCCAATTGTTGTACATGGAAGCCAAGAGGCTGCCAGAAGAGCCGAAGGAAATTGGACAGATTCTAGGGCCATTCACAACATAGACGAAGCTAAAGCTCACCAGTAGCACAAACACATAAGAGATAAAGCAACTTTGGTGGACCAGCCAAAGTCTATGCTTCTGTGTGAAGACATAGGTCACATAGCCGAACAAAAAGTGTTGTTTGGATCCTAGTTATCTGAGGAACAAGAAAAGGCTTTATCAAAGTTCTTATTCAACAACAGAGTCATCTTTGCCTGGTCAGTCAATGATCTGTGTGGTGTCAACAGAGATGTTATCAAACATTCTATCAATGTAGATCTAGCTATCAGACCAAGAAAGCAGAAGCTTCGGAAGATGTCGAATAATGAAGCTGAAGGAGCAAGAAATGAAATCAAAATACTCCTAAGTGCTGGAGTAATCAGAGAGGTGACATATCCAGAATGGTTAGTCAATACTGTAATGGTAAAAAAAGGCCAACGGAAAGTGGAGAATGTGTATTGATTTCACATATTTCAACAAGGCATACCCGAAGGATGAGTTTCCTTTGCCTAGAATAGACTCCCTTATAGATGTGGCGGCTAATTCGGAGCTCATGAGCCTACTATACTGCTACTCAGGCTACCATCAAATTTAGATGAAAAAGGAAGATGAGCCCAAGACAAGCTTCATAACCTCCAGTGGAACTTATTGCTATCTTCGTATGCCTGAGGGGCTCAAGAATGCCGGAGAAAGCTTCAACAGAATGTCATCCAAGGTTCTGAGTACCCAAATTGGCAGGAATGTCTTGTCATATGTTGATGATATCATAGTTAAGAGTACGAAAAAATAAAATCACATTGTTGATCTGCAGGAAACATTTGTAAACTTCAGAAAAGCTGGCCTTAAGGTAAACCCAGAAAAATGTGTCTTTGGAGTAAAGAAGAGTAAATTCCTTAGTTGTCTAGTATCAACAAAGGGGATCATAGCTAACCCAAGCAAGATAGAAGCCATACTTCGGATGGAGCCACCAAAGTCAAGAAAAGGTGCCCAGAGATTGACGGGCAAGCTGGCATCATTGAATAGATTTATCTCAAGATCATGGTTATTAAAGCGATAAAACGTTAAAACGTTATGAACCACCTTTTTAACATTTAAACGTTGAAACGAACGTTGAAACATCTTTTTAGACTTGACATAGAACTTCAAATATAGAATAAGTTCATACATAAGTTGAGTACTTAAGTTCACAAACCAAATAGCATAAAAGGAAACAGATCAAGTTCAACACAAGTTCAACCACACAAGTTACAACTTGTATCTATGATCAGTAACCATCATCCAACTCATCAATATCAAGATCTAAAGGAATGATTCACTGTGACTCCTGGGATGGACCGTCTGGAAGGCTTAGGCGATAGGAACTTAGGATTTTCCATCTTTTGGCCCAGGAAAGGAAAAGCCCACGACGAGTAGATGTTGTTTGAACCTCTTGATACCTCCTTTTATTTGTTTGGGGCACAAAGCACATTGAATCAGCTCTCGCTTTCCCGCCTCAACATAGTATGCATATTTCCATCCTGGATCATTTGACTTTGGCCTTCGTGACTGATCTTTGAGTGGGTCATAGGAGTCATTACTTTGACTGGCAGACAAGGCCTAGCTATTTGTTGCCATTGAAATTGAAATTCACTGTCACACTTTAGGTAAATGCCCCCAAAATCTTTATATCAAATGGATCAATAGGTGCTGCAACAGGAGTTGAATCAGGGAATTGCGCATCTACTTCCAACAACAAGCTTGCTAAAAACTGTGTGCTTCATGGTTTCCTGCAACACACACAGTAGAATGGCATATTATCAATGGCCAGCCACATGTAACACCCCGGGCTTAAGGAACAAAGCCGGGTGCATCTCATACATGCGCCAAAGAAGACAACAGATATAATAACAGAGTGTATAGAGATAAATGTCACAATAAAATCAGAGTACTTATTACATAGCGGAAGTCTTACAAAATAAAATATAAATATCGCAGGAACTAAAATGTATCCTTGGCGCTAGAAAGCTGACTGGGAAACGCCACCTAGATCAAGTCGAAAGCCTCAGTGCTAGGCGGCTCCTCTTCGACCACCTGTTCTTCTCCTGTGGGGGGTGTGAGACAGCAAGAGTGAGCTCACATATGTTCATCGCTCAACAAGTTGTGGGGAATAATGTGGCATGAACTCACCAAAGGTGGGAGTTCATGAAGTGTAAGGCTGATCAATGAAATAAAGGCTGGAGCTGAGCATTGCTTTTATAAGTTGGTCAAAATTTTATTAGCAATTACTAAGTGTAAGTAAATACCAAACCATAGTAATAATAAATAAAAGTAATAGTAAAATAATCCCAAATGCAATGAAATGACAAATTAAGTTTAAGTTCCATAAATTAATCATGTGAGTGTCCGAGCCGCTCATGACTGTGAGCACGGCTAGTATGCCAGTTTTACACTCTGCGGAGGTTGCGCATCTTTACCCACAAGTCGTGTTACCCATTTGCCACGGAGTTGATCAGACCCCATACACCTCTACCAAGGAAGCGAGGCAGGGTACCACTACGAGGCCTTTACAAAGTTCCACTAGCTTCAGACTACCCGCTACAGTTTATAGGAAGCTCCAGTACAGGAATCCCTCGCCTGACCGCCATCGCAGCAAAATCAACCCAAGGACCTCCCTACACTGACCACTCCCCTACTGCCCTTGCCCCTTTCGGGTAAGGTAGCCCTCCACTAGCTTTCCTAGTTAATCAGCCAAGGGCGTCCCATTAAACCCTTGTGGTAGCACTGTTTTCCCGGGTGGTTCTCCATGTTCCCATTAACATAATGATCTTAACATGAACAGTAAAGAATAAAACAAATAATAAAAAGTATAACAATGAGTGATGAATATCTCTATACCCAAATCCACATAAAGCAATAGCATGAACTACCCAAAACTTTAGTAGTAAAACCAGGGGTGAAACAAGGTATAAAGATAGTCAAAATCTAGGGTATCCTATTAGGTCCTATCAAAATTAACCTATGCAGACCATTATGAATAATAAGAACATGAATGGATAAAAGAGGTGATCAAGGGCACAACTTGCCTGGCACTTGAGATTTCCAGTTACCAGGGTGATTCTTCAGATCCTCGAAACCTCGTGCTAGTCGTAGCAATACAAACAAGCATGGTATAGATAAAATCAACATCACACCAAACATGAGAACAAATTGAATAGTAATGATCTACGCGAAGCTACGAGATCGTGGGTTAGAGAATTACTAAGATCGGAGTTATGATTAAGGAGTTATGATCTTATAGAAGATTTTATGTGATTAAAATATTAAACTATATTATAAATTGGTTAGTACCTATCATATGAAAGATTATTCCATAAATAATTATCTCAACTTTAATCTAAGTCATTATTTTATTAAAGATTATCTAGTTAAATTATAACCATAAAATTAGAATACTATATTAATATTAAATAAGTTAATCTAATAGACATAGATTAACCCAATTATAAAAGTATAGGATATCATATAATAAATGTTGCTATTGTGTAGTAGATATTTATACAAAGCTAACGCAACTGGAACGAGTCAAATCAGATTTGAAACGGAGGAATTATGAATTTCCTAAGGTTTATGTATTTTGCACAAGATTAAATAGGATATAAATTTTAATGTGATTTTCATGTGAAAACAGTGACACTAAGTGATAAACAATATTATTACAAAATTATAGAAATTAGAATGGATCAATTTGGGCTTAAATATGAATTTTCTATGAATTACCCAAGTTTTACAATTATTTTTATACTCAAAAATCCATTTCTAAATCTATTTTTCTGGTTTTATTTAATTCCTGGACTGTGCCATTATTATTAGAAAGTGCAGGGGCTCGGCATAAATTATCTCAGGACTCATATTCACCCCGCGCAGGATGGAGGGTTTATTTCTAAAAATGGCAGGGTCTCTTTAGCAAAAGTCTTGGCGAAGGGGTATCGACCCACCAGAACCATCCGATCCTCGATATGCGGCACAGATTAGATCCGCGAAAGGGTATGCTCTAATCTAATCTGGTCCATTCACCCAAGATCCGATGGTCGAGATTCCTATGACGCCTGATCTAATCCTGGCCTTGCGATCACGATCCAAGGGCTATCCAACCATCTAATCTACATCGTCCAAAGGAAAATCAATGGCACACAGCCATCCTCCACCTCCCGACCACCCAGAGCTCGATGCCGCCGCCCCGAATCGCGGCACAACCACGCCGGAGAACACCAACGCAGTGTGCTAGAACTCAAATCAACCACCCGCGCACGCACTACGATGGGAGGAAGAGCAAGAACAACATGGGGGCTTCATACCTTGAATCGCGGCGCGGAGGTCCACCACGGGACATGCAGGCTCCCCGCCATGGCTGGGAAACGGCGTCGAGTGCCAAGAGGAAAAAGGAGGCCCGGCCTGCAGGGAGCCGTGAGGGAGGAGATGGCTGGACGGAGCAACAGGGTTGTTGGACCCGCGGCGCATGGACCAAGGCGCGCGCATTACACCGGCGTCCAGACCCTTCACCCGTGGTCGCGATGGGTGGACAGCAAGCGCAGTCGATGCGACGCCGATGAGAGGTTTCACAGCGCCTAGGGTGCCGCCTAGACTGCGGAAGAGGCTTAGGGAAGGGCGAATCGGAGTCCCCCCGGCGGCGGTTCCTTCCTGCCCACCTCGATTTGCAAGCACCGCCGCGATTCTACCAGTCCAGCGAATACACGCCCAGCTCCGCCCACGCCATCGTGACGAAGATAGTTCAAGGCAAAGTTGGGAGGAGGTGACGGCTCAAGATGGCGGACAGAGAGGGGGTCTGTTACCCAGGCGATAAAGGAGGAGGTTGGGGCTTATAGCCGGGCAGGGAGAGGATCCGTGCCGTTCGGTTCGTGGCCGAATTCCTCGCGTTGACCACGGAGGAGTTTGCTGCGGCGCCAGGATGAGGATGAAGCCGCCAGCGCGGTCCCACGAACTAGCAAATACGGAGAGGAAAGGAGACGCAGACAGGTGGTCCCATCGGGTCAGTCCGATCCACGCGCGCCGCGAGTGAAGTGCGAGTTGTCGGGCCCGCGTGGCCACGTGGTGTGCCTGCACGGCAGTGACCTAGGCCGCGGCGTGAGAGTGGTGCTGGGCCAAGGGTGTTAGTTCAGGCCCAAGGGCGTGAGATTTGTGGCTATTTTCCTTTTCTTTATTATTTTCCTGATTTGTTTTCCTATTCCTTATTCTTTTGAGTTTGAACTTCAAATAAATTAAATTCTGAGTTCTAACAAACAAAATAATCCTAGCATTATGTGATGATATTTTACTATTTATTTTATTATTTGAATAATATCGATGCCTAATTCGTGAGAGAGAAAAAGGAATAATTCACTCATCCGAAAATAGAACTCTTTACGTTTATTAAAAGAATTTCAACTTTGACTTTTAGTTTTGAGACTCAAATCTATCTTTGATAAAACATATATATAATATTGTCATTTACTTATTTCCTAGAAATATTTACTGATCTAATAAAATTCTTATCCATTTGTTTTTCTGGTTTCAAGTTGAATTCCAGTTCCAAACTTTAACTCAAATATTTTGGGCAAACTTTTATGAAATTCCAAAGTTAGGGTTTTGGGATGTTACACCACACTGGGCAGCGGCGGTTGGAGCACTGACTGCTTTGCAGCGGCGGCTGGAGCATTGGCTGGTTGGCGAACCGTGGGGCAATGGCTGGTTGGCGGCGACGCACTGTGGGGCAATGGCGGCTGGAGCACTGGGCGACGGTGCCTGGAGTAATGGCAGGTTGGCAGCGGCGCATTGCCTTGTAGGTGGAGGGAAGAGGGAGGACCGGAGGAGGGAGGAGGGGGACCGGAGGAGTACCTGGAGGGCAGTTGAGGATGGTCGACGACAGCTGGCGTCTAGCAGCACCGCGTCTGGCGGCTGCCGGTTGCATAGCGATGCTTACTAGCGGCTGCCTGACTGGATGATTAAAGGCCCATTAAGGCCCACTAACGCATAGAACATCCGAGAACACTTAAAATGTCCAAAACGCGTGTTCCGACGTT
This sequence comes from Zea luxurians, assembly GCA_029449295.1. Taxonomy (NCBI): domain Eukaryota; kingdom Viridiplantae; phylum Streptophyta; class Magnoliopsida; order Poales; family Poaceae; genus Zea; species Zea luxurians. The sequence goes on along the minus strand of JAOPSE010000308.1, from coordinate 276,082 downwards.
TAAACGACGCTTAAACATCCAAAATGGACGTTCTACACTGTTTTTTAAAACGTACGAACGTTTTAACTCCTAATCGTGTTTTAGCGCTTAAACGATGCTTAATCGTCGTTTAAACGACGCTTTAATAACCATGCTCAAGATCAGCATAAAGGAATCTACCGTTCTTTGAAATACTAAAGTCAGTCGATGTCTTTCAATGTAAATCAATTCAGCAAAAAGTCTTCAAAGATTTGAAGCAATACCTTATACAATTAACAACCTTAACTCCACCTTCATCAGGAGCTCCATTGTTACTGTATGTAGCTGCCTCTCATGCTGCAGTCAGTGCAGCACTGTCCAAGGGCAGACGAAGATACAAGTCCCAGTTTACTTCGTCTCTGAAGTATTGAGTCCTTAAAAAATTACACAGAGTTGGAGAAGGTACTATATACCGTGTTGGTGGCCTCTAGGAAGCTTCGTCATTATTTTCATTCTTACCATATAAGAATACCTTCGTCACAACCCTTAAAAAGATATCATAGGAAATAGAGAAGCCACAGGAAGGGTTCGCAAATGGACCCAGAGTTGAATGAATTCACCATTGACTTTGTCCATCGATCTTCGATTCAATCTCAAGCACTGGCAGACTTCATTGTCAATTGGACGCCAGGGGCTCACGAAGAAGGACATTTGATAGATGACGAAGCTTGGACAGTGTTCTGTGATGGCTCGTGGGGAAACTTCGACGCAGGCACAACAGCTGTTTTAATTTCACCATAAAAATAAGAACATGCTATCCAGTCAGGCTGGAATTCAAATGCACAAACAACATTGCAGAATACAAAGCAGTGCTGTTGGGGCTTCGAAAGCTTAAGGCCATGGGAATAAAAAGAACAGTACTTAAATCTGACTCCCAAGTAATTACAGGTCATGTTGAAAAAAGCAGCAAGGCAAAGGATTCGAAACTTGAAAAATATCTTGACACAGTCCGAAGGATGGAAGCCTCCTTCGAAAGATTTTTAGTGAAAAATATCCCAAGAGGGGATAATGAACAAGCAGACTTACTAGCTAAATCAGCGGCACAAGGGCTCCCGCTCCCCCAGAAGTGTTCTTTGAACTCTCAAAGCACCTTCGGTCGAGCTCATAGAAAGGGTTGTGCTCATAATTTCGCTTGTACATAGCGAAGATTGGAGAACAGAAATTGTATCTTTCCTCCAGGGCAACTACCCTTCGAATGATGAAGTTTACATAAAAATGATACATGCGAGAACAAGACCATATATGATCATAGAAGGAAAATTGTTTAAGTAAGGAGTATGCTCCCCATTGCTGAAATGTCTATCCAGAACCGAAGGTCAAGAATTGGTGAAAGAAATACACTCGGGAATATGTAGAGCTCATATTGGATCCAGGCCACTCCTTGGCAAGGTCTTTAGACAAAGTTTCTACTGGCCGAAGGCTGCTTCAGATGCAGCAGACCTAGTGCAGAAACGTGAGAATTGCCAGAAGTGTGTCAAGGGCCAAAAGCAACCTTAATCTCTAACGCAATTAATTTAGCCCACTTGGCCATTGCGGAGATGGGGACTAGATTTACTGGGACCAGTATCACCAGCCCAAGGGAATCTGAGATATGTTGTAGTAGCAATCTGAGATATGTTGTAGTAGCAGTGGAGTATTTCTCAAAATGGATCGAAGGTAAGCCACTAGCTACAATAACTTCAGCCACAATCCAACAGTTTTTTTAGCAAAATATCATTTGACGGTTTGGAATGTCGAAGACCATCACAGTTGATAATAGAGCACAATTTGACTCCAAAGCATTTAAAACTTTAAACCTTCTGTGATCTGATTGAAACAAAGATACACTTCGCATCGGTAAGACTTAGTAAAACGAGCAAATGAGATCATTATCACAGGAATAATGAGATCAATCTTTAATCTGTCAAAGAGAAAGTGGTCAGATGAATTAGTAAAGTTGGTGTTGAATCATAAGGAGAGATACTCTCTTTCGATCACTGCTTACACCCAGTTTGATCAGTTTGTAGTTGTGACCTGACTTCAATTTCGATTTGTGTTGAGGATAGTTGTAAGGAGATATACTCTCTTACACCCAGTTTGATCAGTGTGTAGTTGTGACCTGAGTTGATCTCATTTTGATTTCGTTATTTTGATTTCGTTTCAGAAAAAACCCAACAAAACTCCACTCTTCTCAGGATTTTGGATCTACGCTGTTTTTTTTAAGTCATCCACTGAAGACATGGAAGATCCACTGAAGACATCATAAAGACAACCTAAAGTAAAGTATCAAGGAGGTAGCAAGATACGAGGTGCCATAACCAAAATCCTTCTGAGTCCGAGCTATTAGCCTAAAGAGTGCTGGCATCTAACTAACAGCCTAATTGACATGGAAGATGATTCACATACGAAAATAGGATTCATGTATTCAGATAGCACAAAGTCCATGTACACAGATACTGAACCAATTGATACGGCCGAAGGAAGTTCCATAGATAGAAGTCAGCTATATTACACCTTTGATTTCTTCGTGTGGGCCTCAAACAGTCAAACCCCGGAATCTGCAGCACTCTCACTTTCTCCTACCAGTTGAGGAGCCACCTGATGCCTTTAATCGGGCATGTCGCCCCTCTAGCCTTGCTTGAAGTAATTTTGCCTTCAGGGTGTTCTCCATCACACCTACTGGCTGTTCAGGTGAGCATTCCTTTATCTCGGGGTCCAAAGATGCGGATTGGTATTTCAGTTGCCGCGTGGGGCTCCCGACATTACACAAATCCCCTGAAGTAGTGCCTTCACAAAAGAGACTTGTTCGGGAGAAATGATCAAAGGATTCCTGCCCCAGGAAATCAACATGATGTGCATCTGGGTTGTCCATCGTTGACCCATTGTTGGACCCTTGAATAATTTGGGTGCCTGTGCGTCCATTCTGCTCTTCTGCTGGAGTGATTCTGGCATTGCTTTGTGAGCTGATTTCTGGTATTTTACTGGCAGGCTGCAATTTGCTGCTACTGGGCCTTGCAATGCCTTTCTGTAAATAAACTGGCACACTGGACATGCATAAACCTTCAGCAGATATAACATGAGGATGCTCTGATCTTCTTTTATGCACATCCATGGCTCCTGTGCCACTTCTGCGGGATCCCATATGCCCGTGCATGTTCAGTTCAAAGCAATTCAAATCACTAGCAATAGAGTCATCATCATCTTCAGCAAACTGGGGAGCACTGGTGGCTCCATTCAAATGGACAGACTCAAGCGATTGACGTCGTAATCTAGTATTATCATTCATATGTTTTTCATTATTCATAGAGCTACCTGCTTTTTTAGAAAGAAGAAAGGCCTGTATTTCACCGCTGAGCCTTTCTGTTATTGTGGTTTTATGAGCCAATTCCCCGTTGACATCTGTATTTTGCATTTGCATTCGTTCGTCAAGCCATAGTTCTGACATATGGAGCACCGAATTATCAAATTTGAGCTCATAATTCTTGACATTTCTTTGCTTTACCACTCTGAGTTCCTCTTCGTAATTCCTGATGCCCATTGCAAACTGGTCACAAAAATCTTCTAAGAGGCGATTTCCTTTCTTCTCCTTCTCAAGGTCCTTGACTGACTTGAGAAACGCTGACTTTATTTCAGACAACTCCATGCCCAACTTCCTGAGTAGGTCCTCAGAATGCCTCCTCAGACGCTTCTCATCCTCTAGTTCACCTTGCAGGGAACGCACAGCTGTGTCAACCTTCACGTGATCCTTGTTTTTTCTAACAAGTTTGTTTTCAGAGAGTTGTCGCATTAGTGATGAAACTTCGTGTCTGTACTGCCGTCTCTCTTGCAGGAGTTCTTGAACATGTGTCTGAGCCTGCTGTAACTCCAGTTTCAATCCATTAACCACTGACAAGTTAGCAGTGTGCTGTTCTTCAAGACTCCAAATTCGATTTAGAACCTTCAATAGTTCTGTTGATGTTTTAAGGCTATAGCCTTCCCCCATAGATCTACCCATGATGCCCAAAGAACGAGTCGGACTTCTAGTTAGATTCACATTGGAATCCTGTAAAATAGAGACACAGCATTACTTGTTTGAGAAATGTGCTTTAGTGTTCTAATATTTGAAGCTGGAATTCGTATCTTTGACACACATTCAATTGCTTGTCATAAATAGAGCTATTTTGAACTACAACAAAACTGCTACATTGAGATAACATTAATGGCATGTTCCTAGTAAAATGAATTTTCATAAAATTCTGAAGGACCACGTCATCAGTGCAGCAACACTATCAAAGCCTTTTGATCCTATGATGGTTGGTGCCAGGTGGTCAAATGTGGAAGCTCCGGTGGATGGACAGGCTAGATAAGGACTAAACCCTTTCATCATCCTAGGGGCATCAACTATTTGGAAACATCACAATCAATGTGTACTTAATTGACAAGAGTAATGGCACTGTGCAGAAAACTCTTAATTCGGTCATCATCAGCCCAGCCCCCACGTCACCTGCTCAGGCAGCACAGGTGGACTTCACCACCAGCATCACTAGGCTGACCAGCAGGCCATCCTCTACACCTCGCCGGCGACGGAGTATGCCACCTAGACTGCGCAACCGTGATAAGGACGGCAGCCAGGCTTCTGCACCTATGGTTCTTCTCCTGTACCTCTTTTTCTCCTTGGCTCTGGTGGCCCCCGGCGAGCCGTGCCTTTCTGAGGCAAATCTGGCCGCTGACCCCCTCCGTCGTGGCCGCATGGGCAGTATGGGATCGCAACATAGTATGATGGACTGCCATGGCTGCATGGGAGCAGGAGGGGTGGTGACTATGGCAGCTCAGGGCACTGTGCCGACAGTTGTGGTGCTGTGGCCAGGCACGTGGCTTGATAACAATGGCCGTTGTAGTCGCGTTCCCCATGGAAATGAAGATGCAAACGCTGCGTGCGCAGATGTTCAATGACATGCCTACGTGGGCAACAGCAACAGCTGTGACCGCAAATGGATGATGTGGTGGTGGTGGGACGAGTGTTATGTCATGGCATGCCCAGGAGCTCAGCTCGTGTGGCTACTTGCAGTAGGAGATGGCTGGTGATTTATATTGTGGCCGGCTCATCACTTGTGTGGTGCATCGCCAGTACTCTTGGTTGGACTATGGTGCTGGAGTCAGGGATGCGTCAATATGGGGTTCATCAAAACTCGGCAACGATGGCATGCCATGGTCTCTCTCGGGGTGGCAAAGTTTGGGAGCTTCAGAAGAGGTTCATGTGAAGTCAGAGCTGTTGCACACTGTTGCGACTAACTCAGCAACAATGACACTAGGTGGGCTCTGTCGGCGACTCGGCATGTGTTCCCTTCAGTGATATGCCTCGGGGGAGGTCATGCCCCCAAGGGTCGAGTTTTTCTTAAAAAAATGGGTCAAAGGCAGAGCTCTTGCCAGTTTTTTAAGAAGATGTATTTGATGGTGCTTCTCCTGATCTAGCTAATGTTTTGTTGCTTGCTGGGGAGTTGTTTTGTTGGCACCTAGCCAAGGCCAGGGGCATCTCCTTCCTAGGGGTGGTAATGGATCACGATTCAAATACTTCTTCACAAAATGATAGAACCCTAAACAAATTTTAGTGCAAAAATGGATAGAAATAGAGTCCGATCTTACTCCGATCCGATTCTTAAATATTATAGTGTAAAATTAGAGCCCATTGTCACCCATACTCCTTCCTCCCTGCTCTCGGTCCAGATGGTGGGTCTTACCTATCACCCGTGTCCAGGTCAAGGTTGCTTATATTCTCCTAACGGTGCATTTATTTTTCAGTTCTCTTTTCCATGGGATGTGTGAGTGTGTTTGTTTTTGGGCTTTTGCCCCTCCTTAATATGATGTTACACAACTCTCTTACGTGTTGGAGAAAAAAATGGGGCCATGGCCAACTTTATTATAAAGCGCAACAAAAGAATATATATGCGTACCCCAACTGAGCTTGTATAACTTGCAGGAGAAAAAGGTTGTATTCTATGGCTTCTTTCTTGATCGAACTTATGATGTTTCATCGACGAGTCTGCAACATGCCTACGAATGCCACCTGAACTCTGTGGCTGAAATAGAAAGAAAAACAGCAGCAATGAAAAAAATGAAAAAACTTTCAATACAGAAAAGAACGAAATTTAGCACACGTATTTAAAATATTTGACTGTTTGTTTGCCCTGGGAAAACTGAAGTGTCATAGCGAGTAACTATGAAAAGAATTTTTAAATCTTTGACTCATTAAAGTGTAGTGGCAGTAATCATTTTTCATGTTACAGGCTTTTTACAGCCTTCATGTTTTGAAGCTTGGTTGCAGGTATGGTGTCACGATCATCTATGACATTTCCCTTCTGTTCAACTATTAAAATTATGCCTTTTTTTCCTTCACTGTATGTACTGCATTTCATCACCCTATCTGTAGACAGGAATTCAATGGTGCATAATTTGCATTAGATATCCTTGGATGATTCTGTTACTTTGGATGTAACCTTAGTCTCCCAAACTGGCAGTGGCAAATTTCAGATTCCCGGCATTTGAAATGGCATCAGAGCAATTATTCCAGGAATATAGCACCAGAGGTGAGAAAACTATAGAACCTCACTGAGCTGTGGTTGAACAGAAATAGATTTAAGGGATCAATTCGAGGAAGCAATACTGCAGTTTTCTTCCTACTCCAAATATTTGGATTGTGACTCCTTGTAGGAGTGTAAAGTGTTGTATTGATAATAGATGGGGTTACAATATATAGAGACACAGGAAACCCTAACCCTAATGGGCCGGCAGCCCAACAGTGGTGCCGACCCACACACACTCACACACACATAGTCTAACATCCCCCCGCAGTCGCAACGGGGGCACCACACACGATGAGACTGGAGTAGAGGCCGAAGGTAGGAGCCGACGGGTTGAAATCCCCCCGCAGTCGCAGCGTCGTGATGGTGCGAATGTTGCGGCTGGAGTAGAGACCGTTGTGTGCTCCAAGAAGACAATAGCCCCTAGATGCCGAGGTAGCCGAAGTCGAGGTGGTCGCGGTCGGAAGACGCGCAGCAAAAGCCTGATCTTCGGGAGGGTCGACGTTCGAGCGTCAACGATCGGCAGGGCGACACAACAAAGGGGCACTGGCAGGCCGACCTTCCTGCTTCTTCGATCATCCGGGCCTCAACAAGCCCCGCCAGGGAGGCCGACAGCAGCGCACGCGTCTGCGCCGGTCATGGTGTCCGCGCCCGCGGCAGAATAGAAGAGGAACGACAGATCCGGCCGGGAAGGCCACGGCAGCGACGGATCCAGCCGGGAAGACGCGATCCGGCCAAAGGGACGGCGGATCGAGCCGGGATGGTCGCGGCAACGGGGATCCGGCCGGGAAGGCCGCGGCAGCGACGGATCCAACGAAGGCGAGGAAGGGGAGGGCGACGGGGCGGTTCCAGCCAGGCAGGGGCCTGCGCCGGACCTGGCAAAGGGTGTTGACGGCACCGGCGACGGGAGAAGCTCGAAGGGGAGGCGCTGCTGGGGCGTCAGCGCGAGCAAGTAGGAGGTAGCAAGCGCGATGACAAGGGGCTGCATGGGCAAAGACGCCGACACAGGGGAGAGGAGCGCAGGAGATCCATGCCGGGGAAGAGGTGGCCGGCACTGGTGAGGATGGTGGCCCGCGCAGGAAGGCCGCGGGGCGCTGCGCCTGGGGGCGGCGGACGCAGAGGAGGGGCGCAGACGCCGGGAACAGCACGGACGCCGAGGAAGGGCGCTGCACTGGGGGCGCAAAGGCCGAGGAGGGGTCGCCGGGAATGGCCGGCAGTGGCGAGGAGTGGCCGTCAGCGGAGGGCGGCGCGTGGACCACCCCTGCAGCGGCACCACGATGCGCATCCCACCGTCGGCGCGTGGCCGCGACTGCGGGTCGCGTGATGGCTTCGTCCTCGTCGCGCGGCGCAGGCGAGTCCCGCCTGTTGGGGAGCTCGGATGGGGGCGCCGGCGGCACTGATCCGGAGGTCGACGGCAGCGAGGAGTCGCGGCAAGCCAGCGACGGCTGCGGAGGCTGGGGCGCCGCGTACGCCGCCTGCAGCGTCGGGCTTGTCGGTGGCTGCGCTGCTGCGGGGCGCGGTCGCGCGGTCGTGCGCCAGCGGGGAGGGGAGGGGCGGGCGCGCCGGCGGCAGACGCGGCCGGTGGAAGGAGGTCCCGGCGTCCATGGAGTTGGGAGGTCGCCGGACCTAGGCGCTCCCTAGCCAAGGGCTGGGAAGAGCAGGGGGAAGGCCGACGTTGAGGGAGGAGCTCGCAGGGGAGCCGCCGGCGGGAGGGGAGAGGCGGGCGCTGCGCGCAGGGGCGGCGGCGCGCAGGAAGGCCGTGGACGCTGAGCGCGAACGGCTGCCGGCAGGGGAGGCAGCAGGCGCGGGTGGGCAGGTGCCGCCCCGGGAGGGAGGAGCCTCCCGGGGGGGGCGGCGGCTCAGGTGGTGGCGGCTGCTCCTGGCGGCTGCTGGGTGGGAGAGAGCCCCCGGCGGCTGCAGTGGGAAGAGAGGAAAGAAACCCTAATCTGATACCATGTAGGAGTGTAAAGTGTTGTATTGATAATAGATGGGGTTACAATATATAGAGACACAGGAAACCCTAACCCTAATGGGCCGGCAGCCCAACAGTGGTGCCGACCCACACACACTCACACACACATAGTCTAACACTCCTAACTCATTTGTGGTGGCTATAAGAAGCATGACTAGCTGCAAGGGAGCTGAAGAGCAACTTGGTAAGGGGACCTCAACAGCTGTTCGAAGTAACAATGGGTTTGAAGAACATGGCAAAATAAGGGGCACCCATCAGTAGATACTAATGGATTGACCACTAGAACATGATGAACTCTGTTTTTTTTTTGCTGAAAGAGAGCTGTTAGGCTTTGTGGTTCATGTTTGATATGTCAAGCTTTGACATTTCTGATATTTTTTTTAAAAAAACAAGGTTTTGCAACTTAAATATTTTGTAGGCATGAATGTGTCATTTAAAATGTTTTAGTTAACATGATCATCATCAGTACAAAGAACATGTGTGATGCTATGACAACTGTCATTTTGAATGGATGTGGTTTCAGATGAATTGGGACAGAGGTTATAGTTCTATGCTTGTGGAAAAAATAGACTGGAGCAAGATTGTCATCCCCACAACCCCATTGCAACGTGCAGGCAGTACCTAGTAGCTGTACATATATGTAATTTCTAGTACACAGGGCCAGGCCTCATGCATGTGCAACAAGTGCGATTGCACAGGGCCCAAAATTCTGAGGGGCCTAAAAAACTTCTTAACTCAGTAGTAAGCCTAAACAATATGCATCAGTGAGCAGACTAATATTACACCATCTAAGCTGAACTCAGTTAGCAGCTAGCTTGCTGCTCTTCAAACACATCTAGTAAACCTTTTGCAATTCAGAATACATGAATTCTATTACTATGTAGTCCTGATTATATTTTTTTCTATAAAATAGGACCTCTTTTGAATTTTAGTATAGGGCCCAATGATTTCAAGTCGCCTAGTCGCCTGGTCGAACCCTAGGACCGACCAGGCGACTAGTCGCGATTAGGCGACGACTAGTCGACCCCTAGTCGGACCCTGGTCGTCCAAGACTAGTAGTTATATTTATATAGGTATATATATAAATATACCTGTATACATTATATAAATTAGAACAAACAACTAGGATAAACAAAGTAACATATTGCTTCATTGTGATTTGTGACTTACCTGAACCTGACATGTGACATGTGACATCCCATAATGGAGTACAGAGAAGGGGGAGAAGTGGGGGGAGCAGGAGAGACCTTCAGATGATGTGCTCATCTCGGCACTGGTTCGCAGCCACTGCCGGTTGGAGACTGCAGCAGGCGAGCAGGACTGCAGGAGAAGGGGCAGGGGACGCAGGGTGCTGTAGCCGCCGGTAATCAGGAGTCTAGGACTGCAGGGGCGGTGCCAAGAGAGGAGAGGAGAGGAGACGTGCAGGTTGGAGACTGTTGGCGGCTAGGTTAGAATAGGAGAGGAGGGTACTCTAAATTAAACTGTAGATGAGTTAAAAAAGGTCCAATAACTAAACCCTAGCCGGGACGACCAGGACACATAACTCGGACGACTAGTCGCCCTAGTCGACAATTAGTCGGACAACCAGGACGACTAGGTCTTCTAGTCGTGTCGTCCAGCAAATCGTGTCCTAATTACCGACCAGCCCGACTAATCGCGAATAGTCGGACGACTTGAAATCATTGACGGGGCCTCTAAATTTACCGGCCCGTCCCTGCTAGTACAAAAAGGATGTATTATAACTACATTTGAGCATTGCAAGTGTGTATTTTTCTTTGTCCACTTCGGCCTCTAGTAATAGTAAGACATGAGAAAAACTGATACACTGAGAAATTCTTGCATAACATAAGAAAAACTCAATATAGAAAATACCATTGGAAATAGAAAATGGCAAAGCTGTAATTTAATTGTAAAATAATCACTTGTAGTTAAAGCTAACATAAAATAATCACTTGCAAAATCACCCTTTTGCATCATATTTCACCCAACGAACAAATGTGGCCACATCACCTCCACTGAGTACATCAGCAGCACAATATCAATTCTTCCCGTTTTGTTAGGTTTGACCCCCAGCATGCAATTATTTCTGTGAAACAACAGGGGAAAAAATCGTACTAGCATTACACCAACTGAAGGTCCACAGTACTTTGGACCTTGAGAAAACTGCATTGGGTGGGGTGGTCAAAAGCGGTACCAGCAAGCAAATCAATGACCTGGGGCCAAAACTTGCGAGCCATGTAACGGACAATTCGACAGAATAGTGTGCACGAACCAAGCAAACGAATAAGAAATAGTTATATGAACTCCCATCTCGTACTGCATTCCATCCGATCCTAATTCCTAAGGTAGATTGAATGGAAACCCTCACCTGGTCCAGTTCTCCGCCGCCGCCGTGCTCCCGACCGGCGGCGATGGCCCTCCCGCCCCGTCGCCTGCTCCGGCGGACCTCCCGCGCCACGTCGTGGATCTCCCAGAGACTGGCGCCGAGCTGGCGCGCCGAGGCCGAGGCCGAGCTCCTCCTCGCCGCGGCGGAAGCGGCCGCAAGCGCAAGCGCGGACGGCCCCTCCCGGACTCCGTCGTCCTCCATCTTCCACGACGGCGTCGGTGTGACAGGTCCCGCCCGCCGACGGGCCCTCCCGAGGCGCAGCCGCAGCGGCACCTCCCGCCCCCCGCGGCTCGCCTTCACGGAGCCCTCGGGCCCCGTCTGTTGCACCTCGACTCTGGCCCCGGCCCCGGAAGCCGGCTCCGCAGCAACAGCCTCGGCGCGCTCGGCCCCTCGTGGCGCTGCGGGGGCGGGCGGTTCCATGCCTATGTGCCTGCACCCGAGCGGACATGCACGCGGCGAAGACTAGGGCCTCCTAGTTCATGGTAGAGGGTTGAGCTGGCAGAGGGACAGGGAAGAGTGGGACGGGAGGGGAGGGTCTGCTTGTCCTTTTGCTGGTGAGGGGAGACTGTGTGTGAGAGAGAGAGGTGAGACGACAGAAGAGGACGAGAAAGGTTTTCCGCCGGGCAGTCAGAGTGCGTGGTGGGCCCACTGGCCAGCATGTCGTGACCTGTGAGCGGCCTTTTTTGGTTTGTTTCGCTCCTCGCGCCTTTTCTCCCGCCTCGGTTTAGGGACTTTTTATCTCCTTTTTCGCCTCGAATTTCGCTCAAACAAACGGCGGACGAATCCACGTACAGAGACAGCGAAAGCAAACTTAAAAGAGTACCACTTACCAAGCGGTGCTTTGCCACGGTAGTTAAAAAAATAATATAAAACATAGATACAAAATTGCAAACATCATCATAATATGTAAATTTTGTATTTCTTGAAACAAGTAATTTCTTTTTTCCTTTTGGGTTGATTCTTGTGTATAGTGGTTCTTAATTTTTCTTGTTCTAGCCTTGCTCGTACGTGCTTAGCTGGAGTGTTTTCTTATCTTTTGTACTATGGTCGTTTTAATAGAATTTAACCGTGTAGGTTTATCTTGTTGTTTTCCCAGTTCAAAAAAGTTTCAAAAAATCATTCATGAACCATCAAAGTGTGTTTCTGTTCTCGTACTTTTCTTTTCAGCTCAACTTCACACCTCGTCCCATATGGAACGTTGCACCATCATGTCTAATCAGCTCCAACACTGCCTATGATTGGAGATAGAAAAACAATATTTGAATAAAAAACTTCATTACTTGTGTCAGCATAGTTATAATTACCAAATAAACGAGAACACATTGATCATGGCTAGATAACAATGATGTTGCTGGCACTCACAACTTAACTCCAATGCTGATTCAGCCAAGTAGATCTTTCCTTCCCAATGGACTGCCTCATAATTCTGGTGCTAGTAACTGAGAGTACGATATTCATGTAGCTGACACTAAAAGACAAATTATGTCAAAGTACAAATGCTTGGCTGCCTTATTTCGGCCTGAAAAAAACACATCAAAGTAACAGAAGGATTTCCCTAACAACTAATAATATACGTGCATCAGCTTAGTTAATGTAATACTCAAATTTGTATACAAAGGATATAGTGGATCTCCTCATTTTGTGTGCCTTAATTGCATCATGAAAAGAGCATACATAAAATCAAGGATGATTAAATTAAACCAATAATGCTAAAATAAAAGAAAGTGCATTTTGTTGGAGTTTTATATGTTTGTGCATTAAATAAAATAATGAGGATAAAAATAATAAGGTAATAATTATTTGAAGTTTGATTAAACCCTAAATTTGAAAATAGGGTTTTGAAAATAAGAAGAAGAGGAATGATATAAAAATATAAAAATATAAAAATATAAATATCCTTAAACTTATTACTTTTAACTGTACAAACATAGTGTAAATGATGAGCCATAAAGTTTGAATTTAAACTTGAATTCAAATTGGATTTGTGAAAGCTCTCTTGTGGTTTTTGGTGTTTGGATGACAACTCAATTAAAGGACTAACAAGTGTGTTAAGTGTTGAACAGGTGCTTAATGTAAAGATAACAGGGTTCAACACAAGTGAGCAAGTGTGATGGTCCAAGGACTAGATGATGGATAGATAATGGGCATCACAAGAAAGATGGATATTGCAAAAGTGATACTCGGGTGTGTAGCTAGAAAACAATTGATCAAGCCAAGGACGGAGGCAAGAAAAGCTTCGAGGTACCAAGTGCACGGGAGAAGGTCAAAGAGGCTGAGGAACCCAAAGCCAAGGGTGAAGAAGAAGGCTTGCAAAGTCAAGGGTGATCGAGTTGAGAACAGCTACGGCACATCAAGGATCACTACATAAGGACGTGACTTACAACTAATGAGGAAATGTCTATAGTTATGTGGTGTAAGTCATAAGGCTCAAGACCAAGCTCTAAGAAGGAGATCAAGGTCACTAGAACGAGAACAAATGTTAAAAACAGAACTGGAAGCAGCCCAAAAGAGCTAAGTGCACTCTGACCTTTAGTTTGGGTTGTTCCTATGTTTGGAGATATTCTATGTGACCTTTACAGGATGTTGGAGCTCAGAAATGTCAGTGTAGATCAAGTTAAGCTGACTTGATGATTTATGAGTCCAACATCAATCTTAAGCATGTCAAATGATAGAAAGGTGAAAATCCAAGAGAAGGTATGTTTCTAGACTTAGTACATTGGTTTTTGTGTACTAACATATTTGTCTGAGTGCTGGAAACAGAAAGAAAAGAAGAAGAAAAGAAAAGAAAAAGTGTTGGCTATGAGCAGCCAACTTCAGCTCGGCTTGGCACACCAGACTGTCCGGTGGTGCACCGGACAGTGTCCGATGCGTCAGGCTGAACTCTAGTGAACAGGCCGCTCTCGGGAGAAGTCTAGCGACATACGGCTATAATTCACCAGACTGTCCGGTGGTGCATCGGACTGTCCAGTGAGCCAACGGTCGGCTGGGCCAACGGTCGGCCGTGCAATCCGCGCGTGACGCGTGGCCGAGCCAACGGTCAGATGGGGGCACCGGACTGTCCGGTGCGCCAACGGCTCCAGGACTGCAACGGTCGACTGCTCCAATTCTGGAAGGAAATCGGGCACCGGACAGTGTCCGGTGCGCCACCCGACAGAAGGCAAGATTTGCCTTCCTGGATTGCGTCCAAACGGCTCCTAGGCCCCTTGTGCCTATAAAAGGGACCTCTAGGCGCCTCAATCAAAGTACAAGAGGAGCCAACAAGTGTAGACATCACTCGGATCAATTCTCTCTCTCCCTCTTGTGTGTATCTCTCTAGTTTGTGTAGAAGGCAAAGCTATAAGCCTTTAGAGAGTGGAGAAGAGCTGCTAAGAGCTAGAGCAAGGTCTTGAACGTATCGTTACTCTGCCGGGGTGCTGTCAAGAAGTTTGTAAGCAGCCGCGGTTTTGTTGTAACCCAACTCAACATGTGAAAGGCTCTATCTGTCATACTGACAGATCTGAGCAAACGGAGGAAGGAGTTGAAACAGACTCCAAGCCTAGGTGTGGCTAACTCCAACGAGGACTAGGCAAGCATTTCAGGCTTGGCCGAACCTCGGGATAAATCCTTGCGTCTGTGTGCTCTGTTCCGTATTGTATTCTGACTCTCTGTCTTACTCGCTTTTATATCTGCACTTCACTGCTTACTTGTGGTACTAGTTTTCCTTGAAGTGCAGGATATTCTTAAGACAGGAACTTCAATTCCGCTGCAACCTACTCGAAGGGTTCTTCACTCCACTGCGATCCTGTCTTCGAGTAGAGTAAGAATCTAAGTTTTATAGTGATATTTTTTTCGCCTATTCACCCCCCTCTAGGCGACATCCAGATCCTGTTCCCGGGCCAAAGGGAACTTTCAATTGGTATCGGAGCTAGGCCTCTCCAGTGTGGGCTTAGCCGTCCGGAGATGACGATGTCGTTACAAGAGGTAACTGTAGAACTTCTTTTAGGCGATGGTTCTAATTACAAATCTTGGTCTGTCTCTATTTACAATGCTTTCATACATGTTGATCCTGATTTGAGACAGATCTTTAGTAGAAGTATTTTTCCCTTAGATATTAGTAAAAATCCTTCTAATACTGAACTAAGATGTTTATCTCTCAATCACCGTGCTTGCAACATCTTAGTTGACTCTCTTTCTAGAAGTGCTTATTTTGCCATCATGAGTAGTGATAGTGATTTATTTGTTTATGCTCATGATTTATGGAATAGAATTAAAGTAAAATATTTTGTGGCAAATTGTGTTGCTCCGACTCCCTATATTGCTTGTGATACTAACCCGTCAAAGGGAGACGAAAAGCGTTGGCCATCAAACGATGAATCCACCTCGTCGACAGGTTTGTTCTCCACTAGTAATAAATGTTTTATTGCTAACAATAACGGTGGAGACGAAAGCCATGATGAGGAGGAATATGAGGATGATAGCGAGGATGAATCTTCATCACCACAAGGTGCATTCTCCTATATTGCTTCCACTGACATTAATGACAGGGAAAATGAGACCGACGATGTGGAAGAAGAGGAGATTCGCCGTTTCTACATCCATCTCAACAAAGAGGACAAAGCACTCTTGGTTAAGCTGTTGAGAAGGAACAAGGAACAAGGCGAGACGCTTCTCAGGCTAGAGGAGACACTCATCAAAACAAACAACAGCCTGGAGAAGATGACCAAAGAACATGAGGAGCTAAAGTGCTCTCATGATGATTTGGTCCAACGGTATGATTCAATTTTATTTGAGCAAAGAAATAATGATGATGCTTTATCTTGTGTTGCTCAACTTAAAATAGAAAATGCCATGCTTGAGAGACAAGTAGAATTGTTAAGTCATGATAAACTTGCTCTAACTGAAAAATATGATTTATTGTCTTGTTATCATGATAATCTCTTGGATAGACATATCATGCTTGAAGTTGCTCATGAGGTTGTAATTACAAACTTAAAGTCATGTGAACCTCATTCTTGCACAAGTGCACATTTGGATAATATATCACCATGTGCCAACCCCTGTTGCTCAAGAGGAAGCGAATGTTTGAATGAGCAACAAGTTGTAGGGTCAAAAAGGAATTTGCTTGGGAACAAGAAACAAAGACAATTAAGGAGAAGACGACATGCTCAACTTCCTCAAGATATCTACGAACACGTGGTGAAGAAGCTTGAGGAAGGAGAAACCGCAGCAAGGGTCAAACTCCTTGAGAAAGATGTTCCTAAAGCAATAAGTGAAGCAATCAACATGATACAAGAAAAAGGTAATGATTCAATTAATCATGTTATTTGCACTAATAATTTCTCTATGTCATCTAAAAGTAACAAGAGAAGAGGAAAATGGAGGTGCTTCAAGTGCAAGGCATTAGGCCACCTCATCGCATCTTGTCCATACAAAGACAAGGACGAAGGGATACAGAGATGTTTTGAATGCAACAACAAGGACCACATAATCACTTCATGTCCTGTCATGAAGAATCAAAGATGTGCATTCTCCAAGATGACTCTCACCAAGGAAAATGACAAACAGCAAGCGTCATGTCAGGTTGAGCGACGTTTCTGCTACAAGTGTGGTGA
The DNA here is from genome assembly GCA_029449295.1 of Zea luxurians. Classification (NCBI taxonomy): domain Eukaryota; kingdom Viridiplantae; phylum Streptophyta; class Magnoliopsida; order Poales; family Poaceae; genus Zea; species Zea luxurians. Next base: position 259,579 of record JAOPSE010000308.1, on the reverse strand, counting down.
GCAAGGTCATCTATCCAAGGTATGTTATAAAGGTAAGGTTCCTAAGCAAGTGAATTTGTCTCAATCTCATTCGCTTAGGAGACCCAAATCATACACTAGTGCTAGATCTATAACGAGATCACCTAGAACTAGCACAAAGACTATTTGGGTACCAAAGGCACTTTTAGTTGAACGTCATGGACCCATCCCTAGATGGGTACCAAACTGTGCTAACTAGACCATGAAGGTGCCTTGAGATGGACTAGGAGACCATGGGAGAGCTTAAGATGGTTAACTCAAACTCTATGCTTAAGCTGTTAATTGTTTTGGTGTTTATTCATTGACCCAAGGTTGAATTATTGTGCGACACTAATCCCATGTTCATCTCAAGTGAAATAAGTTGTAGAGGTCCTTAATCATTATTGGTGAATCAAGCAAAGGACTTTGATGAGAATCTGCATCTGTCTCTCCAAAGGTCGGTATCTGTGTTTCTTAAGTGCATTATCAATATTGCTCTTAAAGTTAAGTGTCGTGCTATCTGTCCTTGGAGTAGTTACGCTTTGAAGATTGCTTGCGTTGGATTCTTGTTAATAATTGATTGATGATTTCCAAGATCGTAATCATGCTTGCTTAATCATGATTGTGTGCTTTAGAGGTTATGTCTCTTGAATCATTTAATGGGTAGCTTTTCATTAGATATATTCACCATGATTAACTCTTTTTGTGTTCGTGAATAAAACTGTATCCCTTTGTGAGTTATGCTATATGGTTTCAATGATCAACCTATGTGTAAATATGACGTTTTGTTTAGTTTATGTTCACATGATTACTCTAGTCTGGTATTGTGTGAATACCAACTCCATGTTGTGCCTCTAATGCACCCTTTTGAGCTATAAGGTGCATGAGCAAAAGGAGCCCTCAATTAGTGACAACTGGTGCTCTCATGGCAATTCAGGAAAAGGCAAAGGTATGGAGAATGGAACTATGCAATTTCATTGAATATCTTGAAGTTTCATTGATTGTGATCTCAACTATGTTCTTGCCTCTGAATTGGTAGTATCTTGGCTTAAGTGCTCCTTACTTTAAAATATTGTTTCTTTTGGTGTACCTAAGGAACCTTCTTAATTATGATGTGCTTAGACATTGTGACTTATGTGCATGATCTTGTAATTTTCAATTGGTATATGTGGTAAGATGATTATCATGTATGAAGCATGCCTAGGTTACTTGTAAAATGTTATACTTCTTGAGGCATGCATTATTGTATTAAGTCAACCTTTCATTTGGTATTCAATTGGTATATCTTTGTGATGAAATTGATAGAGCAGTGGCGGACGCAGACCAAGAATTCATGGGAGGCCAGAAAGACCATGTGACAAAATCAAGCGAGATTATAAAAAGCTAGTACTGTATAGAATTCAAGTTTCATATCAATATATGATACAAGTTCAAAGAATAAAATTGTATGAATAAAAGAAACAAACATATTGCTAAGTTTTTTATGATCGAATCAAAGTCGTGTACCTTGTCAAATGTCGATCTCCTAGAAGGGCAGAGATGCTAGTAAAGCGGTGGGGTCAAGCGACGTCTCTAGCTCAGAGACAGGGCTTGCTGTGTCGCCAAGCTTGTTGGTCGTGAAGACGGGTCACATCATTGTGACGAGCGAGACCTGGCTTTGTCGGGCGGGCCGATGTCGCGACGACAACGGGGCGGGGGTCGAGGCGCCTGGAAGGGTCGGGGTTGGGCAGCGTTGCGTCAAGAGGAGGCGACGGTCAAAACGGGCATCGAGGCAACTGGTTTAGGTGGCGTCGAAAAGATTAGGGTCGAAGTGATAGATGCGAGGACTGGGTTGGAGATGATATGACGAGGAGGCTCATGACAAGGTTGTTTTAGGCAGCTAACAACTGGGTTGGAGAGGATCTGACGAGGAGGCTCATGACATGATTGTTTTAGCAGCTAATTGTTAACTGGGTTTAGCTAGGTTGAGGCAGCTAAGAACTAATGATTATTTGAAGGGTATAGCTAAAAATTTGTTGGTCAATCAGTTGATTCATTCTAAATTTCTCACCTAATTTTAGTCGCTAGCTATTTGTTTTTTTAGGTTTAGAATAGGACTATATCATATCAAAACTTTGATTTTTTTATCCACTTAACAATAAATGTTATTATGTATAATAGGTTTGTATAAAATTGAGGGGGGGCCATGGCCCACTTTGCCCCCCCCTCTGGATCCGCCCCTGTGATAGAGTATGCCTTGACCATGAGATGTTGTGATCCCCTCTAGTTCTGAGAAAGCTAGAATGTGCAAAGTGCAAGTTATTCAAATACTTGATGCACAAGTTTAGGGGGAGCACACATAACTTGTGTCTTTTGAGACTAATTGTTTCTTGAGCATTCTTGTATAGTCTCAAGGTGGAAAAGAGAAGATGAGCAAGAAATGGAGCAACCAGGACTTGGGTACCTCTGTAAGTCAAGAAATTGGTATCTTAAGTCGTGAGTAATTGCATATTTTTAGATTGCTCATGCTCTATAACATTTGGTGATACTAGATGCTTATCCTTAAATATCATGGAGCTATGATAATAAATGACCTTTCAATTGGTAGTTGTGATAGTTTGCTTCAATTGACATCTTTTGATAATCACTAGAATAGTAGCTTCATTGTGTGCCAATACTATAACTTGCTCTAAGCTTAGTGTCTTAGCAACAAGAAAAGGTTAGGATAAAGGATCAGGCACAAGTGTGGAGAAACTCCTGGAGATTAATACTTTCAAGATGGGAAGTACATCACAACATGGTAAAGGTACAAAAGGAAGTATTGATATTTTGCGTAAATGTATCCTAATATCTCTGGTGCATATGTTTACTGAATAAGGGGGAGTTTTGATAGTGTGTTTTTCCTCCTTAACACCCTGCTGTCCCTTGACATCATCCTATGTTCTTGCTTGAGTATGGTTTTTGGTGTTTGATGTCAAAGGGGGAGAAGTTGTGCATTAAAGCTTATCTCAACTTGAGAGGAAAGCTTATCCTAAGGGGTGATGTGTTAGTATGAGCTTTGCTAGTGTGTTATTGAGAGCACCTAGAGGGGGGGGGGGTGAATAGGTGATCCTGTAAAACTTCAAAAACTTATAGCCACAAAAACTTGGTTAATTGTTAGCACAATAATTGCCAAGTGGCTAAAGAGGAATCCTCAACAAAACACAATAACCAACAAGGATCAATCACAGAGATGGCACGGTGGTTATCCCGTGGTTCGGCCAAGACCAACGCTTGCCTACTCCACGTTGTGGCGTCCCAACGGACGAGGGTTGCAATCAACCCCTCTCAAGTGGTCCAAAGACCTACTTGAATACCACGGTGTTTTGTTTGCTTTTTCTCAATCCCGTTTGCGAGGAATCTCCACAACTTGGAGCCTCTCGCCCTTACACTTGAAATTCACAAAGAACACGGAGCAAGGGAGGGATTAGCAACGCACACAAGACACAAGAGTCAGAGTGTCAACACGCACACAAATCGCAACAAGAGCTCGCAACACGACTCAATGAGTTCACAACTCCACAAGAGCTCTATATGCTATCACAATGAAACGAATGCGCGAAATCTATGTCTTGGTGCTTAGAAATGTTGTAGGAATGCTTGGTGTGCTCCTCCATGCGCCTAGGGGTCCCTTTTATAGCCCTAAGGCAGCTAGGAGCCGTTTGGAGCAATCTTGGAAGGCTGATCTTGCCTTCTGTCGACTGGCGCACCGGACAGTCCGGTGCACACCGGACACTGTCCGGTGCCAGATTTCTTTCCTTAAATGGCGAAGCCGACCGTTGGCAGACCTGGAGCCGTTGGCGCACCAGACAGTCCGGTGCCCCCTTCTAGCCGTTGGCTCGGCCACGTGTCCCGCGCAGATCGCGCGGCCGACCGTTGGCCCGGCTGACCGTTGGCTCACCGGACAGTCCGGTGCACACCGGACAGTCCGGTGAATTATAGCCGTACGTCGCCGGTGAATTCCCGAGAGCGGCCAGTTCGCTCGAACCAGCCTGGCGCACCGGACACTGTCCGGTGCACCACCGGACAGTCCGGTACTCCCAGACTCAGCAGATTCTTGGCTGCTCGAGCCAAGACATTTCCAATTGGATTTTTCCTGTTTCCAGCACTTAGACACAATACATTAGTCCATAAAACAATGTACTAAGTCTGAGAAACATACCTTTATCCTTGATTTGTACTTTGTCCACCTCTTTACACTTAGGCGCTTGTGTTGGACACTAAATCACCAAAACACTTAGAAATGGCCCAAGGGCACATTTCCCTTTCAATCTCCCCCTTTTTGGTGATTTATGCCAACACAACATAAAGCAAGTAGAACAAGTACAAAAACAATTCAAATTAGAACTCAAAATTGTTTTGATTCAATTTGACATATATGGATCACTCTATGCCACCACTTGGTTTGTTTTTGCAAATCAAACTCAAATTCCTATCTCTAAGTCAAAACCACTTGTAGAGACATAAAGAGAGGTTTTCCAAAGAAATTTGATCAAGGATTTCAAAAACTCCCCCTTTTTCCCATAATCAACACTTCTCCCCACAAGAGGCCAACTTTTGACATAAAAGACAATAAAAGAGTTTTGACAAACCAAAAGCTCTAATCTACTATTTTCAAAATTTCTCAAGTGGTAGCTGATCCATTTATTGCTTTGGCCTTTATTTTCTCCCCCTTTGGCATCAAGCACCAAAACGGGATCAATCTTGGCCCTTTAACCCCATTGCCTCACCAAAATTTTCAAATAAGAACACAAAGGCAATAGGAGTATAAAGATGAACTTGGAAAAGTTACTCTTTCTCATCGGAGTGCAGTGGAAGTCTTGCATGGTCCAAGTCCACCTTTTCCCTTTCAATTCTCCTTGGAGACTAAAACAACCAAACTCAAGTACATGGTTAGTCTCAAAGGGTCAAGTTGTAGCACAGCTCCCCCTAAATATGTGCATCACTTGCAAAAAGGACTTGTGAGGTCCAGAGAGTGTTTGTACAACTTGAGCACCACAATAAGCAACAAAATGCAGAATGAACATGATCAAAGGCATAAAAACATATATGCTACAATTCAATCCAAGTTCCGCGAATCTAAGATATTGAGCTCACTACGCAGCCTGCAAAAGGTCTTCTCATCTAGAGGCTTGGTAAAGATATCGGCTAGCTGGTTCTCGGTGCTAACATGAAACACTTCGATATCTCCCTTTTGCTGGTGGTCTCTCAAAAAGTGATGCCGGATGTCAATGTGCTTTGTGCGGCTGTGCTCAACAGGATTTTCCGCTATTCGGATAGCACTCTCATTGTCACATAGGAGTGGGACTTTGCTCAGATTGTAGCCAAAGTCCCGGAGGGTTTGCCTCATCCAAAGCAGTTGCGCGTAACACTGTCCTGTGGCAACGTACTCGGCCTCAGCGGTGGATAGGGCAACGGAGGTTTGTTTCTTAGAGTTCCATGACACCAGGGACCTTCCTAAGAATTGGCACATCCCCGATGTACTCTTCCTATCGACCTTACATCAAGCATAGTCGGAATCCGAGTACCCAATTAAGTCAAAGTTAGACCCCTTTGGATACCAGATCCCGAAGCAAGGCGTAGCGACTAAATATCTAAGAATTCGCTTCACAGCCACTAAGTGACACTCCTTAGGATCAGATTGAAATCTAGCACACATGCATACGCTAAGCATAATATCCAGTCTACTAGCACATAAATAAAGCAAAGAACCTATCATGGACCGGTATGCTTTTTGATCAACGGACTTACCACCTTTGTTGAGGTCGGTGTGTCTGTCAGTTCCCATCGGCGTCTTTGCGGGCTTGGCGTCCTTCATCCCAAACCGCGTTAGCAAGTCTTGCGTGTACTTCGTTTGGGAGATGAAAGTGCCGTCCTTGAGTTGCTTCACTTGAAACCCAAGGAAGTAGTTCAACTCGCCCATCATCGACATCTCGAATTTCTGCGTCATCACCCTGCTAAACTCTTCACAAGACTTTTGGTTAGTAGAGCCAAATATTATGTCATCGACATAAATTTGGCACACAAAAAGATCACCATCGCAAGTCTTAGTAAAAAGAGTTGGATCGGCTTTCCCGACCTTGAAAGCATTAGCAATTAAAAAGTCTCTAAGGCATTCATACCATGCTCTTGGGGCTTGCTTAAGTCCATAGAGCGCCTTAGAGAGCTTACACACGTGGTCGGGGTACCGTTCATCCTCAAAGCCAGGGGGTTGCTCCACGTACACCTCCTCCTTGATCGGCCCGTTGAGGAAAGCGCTCTTCACATCCATTTGGTACAACCTGAAGGAATGGTGAGCGGCATATGCTAGCAAGATACGAATTGATTCTAGCCTAGCCACGGGAGCAAAAGTCTCCTCAAAGTCCAAACCTGCGACTTGGGCATAACCTTTTGCCACAAGCCGAGCCTTGTTCCTTGTCACCACCCCGTGCTCGTCCTATTTGTTGCGGAACACCCACTTGGTTCCCACAACATTTTGCTTGGGGCGAGGCACCAGTGTCCAAACTTCATTGCGCTTGAAATTGTTGAGTTCCTCCTGCATGGCCAACACCCAGTCTGGATCTAGCAAGGCCTCTTCTACCCTGAAAGGCTCAATAGAAGAGACAAAAGAGTAATGCTCACAAAAATTAACTAATCTTGAACGAGTAGTTACTCCCTTGCTAATATCACCCAAAATTTGGTCGACGGGATGATCCCTTTGGATCGTCGCTCGAACTTGGGTTGGAGGTGCCTGAGGTGCTTCTTCCTCTTCAATTTGAACATCCTGTGCTCCCCCTTGATCATGCGCCTCCACTTGAGGTACCTGTTCGTCATCCTGGGTTGGGGGATGCACCATAGTTGAGGAAGACAGTTGATCTTGCTCCAAATGTTCCTGAGGCCGTACATCTCCAATCGCCATGGTGCGTATTTCGGCCGTTGGAACGTCTTCTTCATCTACATCATCAAGATCAACAACTTGCTCTCTTGGAGAGCCATTAGTCTCATCAAATACAACGTCGCTAGAGACTTCAACCAAACCCGATGATTTGTTGAAGACCCTATACGCCTTTGTATTTGAATCATAACCTAATAAAAACCCTTTGTTGGAACTTGCTCTCAGTTGCAAGGGAATCCAACAAGGGTGAACAGTGACGTCAACAGGGCACTCGCGCTAGATGGCAAAAGCTCTGTTAATCTGGCCTCTCACGGGCACTGTGCAGGGGTATTTATAGGTACCTGAGAGCGCAGCGCCTTGACCTAAGGACGCATGTGCCCTTAGCTACCTAGGTTATCCCCAGAATATTCCCATAAAGCGGGGTTATAGACTGTAATTACAGGGATGCCTTTACAAATTAGGCCCGTAACACGCGACGGCCACGCGGGGCCCGTTACGATGGGCCGGATCGCACGTGGGCCTCTGAGCTGGTCGAGGCCGCGCTGCGGGATGCCCTTCGTCGCCGGTCTTCGTCTGGTGCGGAACAAGCGAAGGGTGTCCCTGCCTGTTTTGTTTCTGTGAACTCAGCTGCTGCAGCGAAGGCTTCGAGCGAAGGGTGGCGCCTTTGCCTTCGCCCCAACATTTGCCCTCTGAGGGACCAGTTCGACAAAGTCACCTGGTGCCGAAGACGTCGCTAGATGGTGGAGACGCTGCCCTCGCTCGAAGTGGTTCCGCGGGGGTTTTTGATATGACCGTTGATTGACGGCGTACTGTTGGATTGCGGGTTTCCCGAAGCGCCGCGCCCTGTTGGATTGCGGGTTTCCCGAAGAGCCGCGCCCTACCTATAAAAGGGGGCGGGGGTCGGCGCTTTTTGAACTTCACCTTCCGCGCTCCACGAAAACCCTAGCCGCCCTTTCCGCCGTCTTGCTGCTCGTCTGCCCGCCGTGCTCTTGCTCGCCGGAGATCTGGCTCGAGTGAAGCAGACCGCCCGCCGCCGCCGACAGTACGTAGCAATGCCGTCCTCGTCTTCTTCCGCTGCCGCTACACCGCCGGCCGTTCCCTCGCCGCCGGCCGCCGCCTCGTCTGAGGAGACGCTGAGTAGTTTAATGGCGGAGGAGTTGCGCGCCGGCGATTCTGTTGATTTCGGCGTATCGCGGATGTCATCGGTCCGCGTGCAAGATATGCAGCGGTTGGGTTACTTCGGCAGCGGAGTTGCTCGAGTCCCGGGGACGAAGGAAGTCCCCGAGCCGGAGGGCGAATTGGTTGTTTTCGAGGCGTTCTTCGCCGCCGGACTCCGCTTGCCTGCGCACCGTTTTGTTGGCGAAGTCCTGCGCAGGTTCAACGTTCAAATACATCAGCTGACACCGAATGCCATAGTGGCTCTATCGAAGTATGTCTGGGCGACGACTTCGTACGGCAGACAGCCATCGGTCGAAGTTTTTGCGAAGTATTATTGTTTGCACTGGCAGAATAGGATGATTGGAGACGAAGTTGCTCAGTTTGGGTCCTGCACATTCACGCCGAAGATCGGCAAAACCACGATGCAGGTAGTCGAGTTGGTTCCTTGCGCCCGCAACAAGTGGGGCAACTGGAATGAATTTTGGTTTTACGTTGCTGAGGGTGCTGTCGAAGGCCATGAAGGACTCCCCGTGTCCGAGATGTGTTCTCATTTTTACTCAGCGTACCCGCCCTTTGAAGTGGCGGAGGAGGATGTGGACGAAGGGGCCCTTCGGTGCGCCGCCGGCCTGAGCAGTGGGCGCGACTTGGTTGAAGAATTTGTGGCGTACGGGGTATGACCCTTGGCGCATGGCTGGGCGTTGGGCGAAGTGTGCCCTCGCCAGATGCCTTTCCATGGCGGAAGGGTGGTGCGGAGTCCCGCCTTCGCCCTGAATCTGCAAAACCGCGATCCGGCCGCCTTTGTGCGTGAGGCGGAGGATGGGGCGGTGCGGCTCGTTGGACGTTACGTGCCGAGGACAGAGGGCCAACGCAGCTGGGATATCCGCGGGTCGAATGACCGTTTGAACCGGGTTTATGAATTAAATCAATTGCCATATGACGGCTACCCTGGTCAAGACGATGCGGACCGCCGTGGGAAGAAACCGGCGGTGGGGACTGGAGACGACCCTGCGCCGGCGGCCGCCCCATCCTCTAAAAAGAGAAAATTAGGTACTGCTATGGGAGGACTTGGGGTTTCTGATGGTTTTGCTAGAGAGTTGATGAGGACGTGCGCGGCCCCGGGGGAAAGGATGTCTTCGCCCGAGCTCCAGGAGTCTTCGGCTCGGATGCTGAGGGTTACCGGGGGTTGTTGGCCTAGAAATGTTCCTATCCCCCGCGCGGCTGGCGAGGACTTTTTTACATCTCGCATGGTTCGTGAATGGAGGGTTTTTCCTTACGGGCGGAATGTTGCTGCTGTTGTGTCAGCAGTGATGGACAAGGATCGCCAGGGAGCTGCGCAGAAGCGCCAGGCGGCTGTCAGGCTCGTTGAAGCCAGGCCAAAGAGGCAGCGGGGGGCTGCGAAGACTGCGGCCCCCGGCGGAGGCCGGCCGCCGCTGGCGGCGAAGTCGGGCGTCCCTGCATCTAGCAAGGCGCCGGAGGCAACGGCAGTCGCCGGAGGCTCGAAATCGGCGAAGGCGGTGCCGCCGTCCAGCGGAGTGGCGGAGGTTGCGAAGGCGGCCCGAGCGTTGCCGTTGTCGGGCAAACGTGTCGCCGACTTCGCCACCGATATTAGTGTGGAGGACTATCTTGGTGGTAAGTCGTTGGCTCTATTTATTTATTATTATTATTTTTTAATTTATTCGTTGATACGTCGCAGGGTCGGGCGAAGGCCAACTTGCTATGGTTGCGCCTGCCGCGGCGACCACGACGGCCGCCGCAGTGCCGAAGGCGAAGGGCGGGGCTCTTAGCACCGGAGGCGAGGTATCGGCCCTCGCAGCTGTCATGGATGAGGCGGGCGCTGCGTCCCGCCGGCTGAAGGAGGTGACGGAGGCGCTAAGTCAGGTTCGCTGAGCTGGACTTCGTCCCTTTTTTTTATCGGCTTGCTGGGGCCGCGGTCTTACGATTGCTCTGCAGGTGGCTGACTTCGCCAGCCGCACTGCGTCGGGGGCCCTCACGGCAGCCGTGGTTGCCGAAGTCGAGAGACTTCGGACACAACATGCTGATGCCGTCCGTGAAAAATCGGCCGCCGACAGCAAGTGTCGCAAGCTGGCGGACAAGGTGGCCACCCTGGAGGAAGAGAAGGCTGCCCTCCGGCGCCAGCTGGCGGGGGAAAGGAGGGAGACCAACGAGGCCCTTGTCAAGGTGCAAGCTGCGCAGGCGGAGGCCAACCTGGCACGGGCGGAGGGCAATCTTGCCAGGGAGCGCGCCGAGCAGCTGCAGGAGCGGCTCACCGCCCTAGAGAGCCGCGTGGACAGGGCCGAGGCCGCGTCACACGCGGAGGCAGAGCGGACGCGCCAACTGCTTATAGATACATACCGCGGGTTGGGCGCGGGGACCGGTGATTTCGAAGTGCCGGACCGAGAGCCCGGACTTCGCTGCCTGGAGTGGGTGCAGGAGGAGTTGCAGGCACTCCCCACTGTCATGGAGGGGTTTATGGCGTATGCCTCCCTGGTCACCTGCGAGGGGGCGATGAACGCGCTCTCCCGCGAAGGGTGCCGGCACTTCGAGGTCTTCGACCAAGTCGATGAAGATTTTGAGCAAGATATCTTTAAGGTTGAGGACCCCGTAGTGAAGGAATCCGCCGGAGCCATCTACGATCGGATGTGGGGTCCACACGGTCGCGAGGTGGTCAGGGAGCGGGCCGAGACGGCGAGGGCTCAGGTAACGTTTTCGTTTGTTTGGTGTTTGTTGGATGTAGGCTGTGTGTGTGTTTGATGAATTTTGTGTGTTTTGTCTTAGGCGGCGCGCGACGAGAGGGTCGACGACTTCGGGGCGTTGAACAGCATGCTGTCTGACCCGGAGCCGACTCCGGCGGAGGCCGTGTCTGGGGTCGCCCTGGAGCCGACCCCGGAGACTGCGGGAGACGCGTCGGGTGCCCCCGCATCTGCTGCGGCCGGCGAAGACCTGCCCCCAGAGGTCGCCGAAGGCGCGCCTGATGCCTCCGCAGCTGCTGCGCCGAGTGCTGAAGATCCCGCAGTGGTGGCAGCGGAGACAACAGCGGAAGCAACGGCGGAGCCAACGGCGGAGGCTCCCGCAACGTCAGGGCCGTCGCAGGTGGCGTAGTGGGTGTAGAGGGTTGGGGAAATTTGTATATGTTGCTGAATTTTGGTTGCTGCGCAGGTTCAAGATTTTGGGCCTGCGCACACAACCGCTACTACTAAATTTTTGGCGGCTTCGACCGCGGAAGATGGTAATGAATGTGGTGGATCTGCATCTGAGTTTTTTGATTGTGCTGACTCTGGGAGCTCGGTTGAGTGGACTGAGGAGTCGTCGGAGGAGGACTTGGACTACTTTGCGGCCTTGAATGTGGCTGCGGCGGAGGCTTCGCCGCACGTCGCGGACGCAGGAGATGTGCCAGGTCCTAGCACCGGGCGACGACGACGAAGGGCGGTTGCGAAACGTAGAGTTAGTGGGGCAGAGGGGGCTCGGCTTCGTGTGAGTGGGGCTGGCCGGCAGGAACTGTTGTCTTTGCCGGCCGCCGTGAATACAGGTGAAGGGGAACTGCGAAGTCTTTTTGCGGGTGAGGAGCTTAGGATAATGTTATTTAATTATAGGGAGATGGGAATTATTCCTAAGGTTGAGCCGATGTAGAGTGTGGTGCCCTCGCTTGTATATGTAGAGGCTTGTATGATGAAGTTGTGTGCCCTCGCTTGTATATGTGTGCGAAGGCGTTGTGGACTTTGTCTGGTTTGTTTTGTTGTGCTGTGCTGGTGTGATTATAGTTGGTCTTGGCGCGGACGGTTTGATGTTGTCGTTTCTGCCTTCGTTGTGTTAGTCCGGTTGTACCCTTAGGTGTCTTCTGCACGGACAGTCTTTGCGGTAGGCTTCGGTTTTTTCGCACTTGTTGCGCTAGTCCGGCTGCACCCTTAGGCGACTTCTGCGCGGATAGTCTTCGCGACAGACTTTGGTTTTTTCGCACTTGTTGTGCTTAGTCCGGCTGCACCCTTAGGCGACTTCTGCGCGGATGGTCTTCGCGATAGACTTTGGTTTTTTCGCACTTGTTGTGCTTAGTCCGGCGGCACCCTTAGGCGACTTCTGCGCGGATGGTCTTCGCGATAGACTTTGGTTTTTTCGCACTTATTGTGCTTAGTCCGGCTGCACCCTTAGGCGACTTCTGCGCGGATGGTCTTCGCGATAGACTTTGGTTTTTTCGCACTTGTTGTGCTTAGTCCGGCTGCACCCTTAGGCGACTTCTGCGCGGATAGTCTTCACGATAGACTTTGGTTTTTTCGCACTTGTTGTGCTTAGTCCGGCTGCACCCTTAGGCGACTTCTGCGCGGATTTGTCGCACACGAGGGTGGCTAGCGCTTAGCCTCGCGGTGACCTCGTGTTGGTCGAATGTCGAAGGCCGTCGTCGCGGTCTTTTTTCGACGCATGTTTTTGCGGGGGATTTTTCACACATATATTACATGGCTCCGCCTCGTTAAAAACCTCACCCCCCGGGAGGAAAAGAGTGCGGGCCGGTACAAGATTGTTTTGGCGAATTACAAGGGCGAAATCAGCCCTGAGGAGTCAAACAAAAAATTTGCGGAGGTTGTCGATGTTCCAGGAGTGCTCCAGGTCCTCACCGTTTGGCGTTGTGAGCCTGTAAGCGCTGGGGGAAGCTTTTGTCTTGACTATAAAGGGGCCCTCCCACCTGGGCTCTAGCTTGCCCTTGGACTCCGTCCGAGCTGTTCGGACGTGTACGAGGTCCCCCTCGCTGAACTCCCTCGGGATGACTGAGTGGTCGCGCCATGCTTTGGTCTGGGCTTAGTATTTGTTTAGGGCCTGCAGGGCGAGGACTCGGTCTCCGTCAATGAGATCCTTTGAAGTTGGCTCGTCCACGTCGGGGACGGCTGACGGAACTGTTCGCGGGGACCCATGCTTTATTTCTTGCGGGGTCATGGCCTCCGATCCATATAGAAGGCGGAAGGGAGTAAACCCGGTCGCCCTGCACTCAGTTGTGTTTAGTGCCCAGACTGCCTCAGGTAACAAATCGGTCCATCTGCCCTTTTTTTCATCAAGGAGCATTTTCTTGACAGCTGTGAAGATTTTCCCGTTGGCGCGTTCCACGACCCCGTTGGACTGCGGATGATAGACTGAGGCGAAGGCAAGCTTGGTGCCAATGGAGAAACAAAAATCCTTGAAGTCTTGGTTGTCAAACTGCTTGCCGTTGTCAACTGTTAGTTCGGACGGTACTCCGAAGCGGCAAACAATGTTCTGCCAGAAGAATTTTTGGGCAGTCTTTGATGTTATTGTAGAAACAGCCCGCGCCTCGATCCATTTGGTGAAGTACTCGACGGCGACGAAGGCGAACTTAAGGTTCCCCTGAGCGGTGGGCAGGGGCCCGACAATGTGTAGGCCCCAGCGCTGGAGAGGCCATGTATGGGCGATCAGCTTTGTATACTGCGAGGGGCTGCCTGACCGAGGAGAAAACTTCTGGCAGGCTTCGCAGGACCGTGTGACCCGATTTGCGGCGCAGATCATTGCGGGCCAGTAAAAACCCTGGCGGATCACCTTAGCAGCTAGGGCCCTTGGCCCTGCGTGTGAGCCGCACGTGCCACTGTGGACTTCACGTAGGATCTGCATGCCTTCGGCTTCGGTGACGCACTTGAGCATTGGCTGACTGACCCCTTTTTTGTAGAGTTGGCCTTCAATCAGTGCGAAGTCTCGGCTTCGATGTCTGAGGCGCTTAGCCTCACTGATGTCGGCTGGATGATAAAACCCCTGTAGGAACAGGGTTATTGGTGCCCGCTAGTCTTCGGTCATGATAAGGTTGACTATGCGGTGCCCCTCGCTGTCATTGGTTATTTGGAGCCCTTCGGGGCTCCGGACGGCTGGCGTGCCGATGACATGAAAGAACACGTCGGAGGGCAGAGTTTCGCCCCTGGCGGCAGCCTTGGCCACTGCGTCAGCCTCTTCATTCTTGGACCGATCCACATGCTGCAAGGTGAACCCCTTGAATTGCCTCTCGAGACTTTGGATGGCCGCGAGGTACTGCATGAGCGCGGGGTCCTTTGCTGCATAGTCTTTCTCGACTTGGCCGGCAACTACCTTGGAGTCTGTTTTGATGATGCAGGTGGTGACTCCGAGGGCCCTTAGCTTGCGGAGGCCGAGGATGACTGCTTCGTATTCTGCTATATTATTTGTGCATCTGTCGGATTCCAGATTGAAGCTGAGTCGTGCTGCATATCTGTGCTTGACCCCGACTGGTGAGGTGATGACTGCAGCGACGCCTGCCCCCGCATGGCACCATGCGCCATCGCAGTGGATCGTCCAAATCTTCTCTGCGGACGGGTCTGGCTGTGTTGTTGGCCCAGTCCAGTCGACAACGAAGTCTGCCAGGACTTGGGACTTGATAGCTGTCCTGGGCTCGAAGCAGATGTGGTAGCCGGAGAGTTCGGCCGCCCACTTGGCAATCCTCACTGATGCCTCCGGGTTTCTGAATAATTCGCCGAGTCCCCTGTTTGAGGTGACTCGGACCTTGAATGCTTCAAAGTAATGGCGCAGTTTGCGCGACGACATGACGACTGCGTAGGCAATCTTCTCCAGCTCTGTCATGTTGCACTTGGACGGTGTCAGCACTTCGGAGACATAGTACACGGGGCACTGCCGAACCACGCCCTCGACAGTCTACTCCTGCACTAGTGCCGCGCTGACCGCATGTGGCGAAGCCGCGACGTAGAGCAGCAGGGGGAGCGAGGGGTCGGGGCTGGTAAGGACGGCCAACTCTGTCAGGTACTGTTTTAATGAGGCGAAGGCCGCCGCCTGCTCTGGTCCCCAGGCGAAGTCTTTTGCACCACAGAGTGTCTTGAGGAAGGGGAGACTTCGCTCGGCGGACCTGGAGATGAATCTATTGAGAGCGGCCAATCTGCCTGTCAGGCGCTGGACGTCCCTGACGGACTGCGGAGGCGTCATGTCTAAGATGGCCTGAATCTTGGTTGGGTTGGCCTCGATGCCGCGGTGTGATACCAGGTAGCCCAATATTTTGCCTTGGCGAACGTCGAAGACGCACTTTTCCGGGTTTAGGCGGAGTTGTGCGTCTCGCATGTTCGCGAATGTTTCGGCGAGGTGGTCCTCCTTGCTCTTGCTGGCGACGACAATGTCGTCTACATATGTGAATATGTTTCTGCCAACTTGCCCTTCGAGCACTGTTTTGGTAAGCCTGGAGAAGGTGGACCCGGCGTTCTTGAGTCCCTCCGGCATTCTGATGAAGCAATATGTGCCGAAGGGTGTTATAAAGCTGGTGCTAGCCTTGTCTTCTTCCTTCATGTATATCTGGTGGTAACCGGAGAAGCAATCGAGGAGGGACATGACCTCGCATCCGGCCGCGCTGTCGACTATTTTGTCGATCCGCGGCAACGGGAAATTGTCCTTTGGGCAGGCTTTATTGAGACTGGTGAAGTCGATGCACATTCGCCACTTCCCGCTCTTTTTCTGCACCATCACGACATTGGAGAGCCATGTGGGGTAAGCCACCGGCTCGATGAATTTGGCTTCCAGGAGGTGGTGCACTTCTGCCTTGGCGGCCTCCGTCTTCTCGTCGGACATCTTGCGAAGCCGCTGCTTTTTCGGCCATACCGAAGGGTCGATTCCCAGACTGTGCTCAATTATTGAACGGCTAACCCCGACCAGATCGAGGGCCGACCAGGCGAAGACATCTTTGTTCTTGGACAGGCAGCAGAGGAGCTTCTCTTCTTCATGCGAAGTAAGGTCTTCGCTGATAATGACTGTCTGCCTGGGGGTGGCCTGGTCGAGGGGGACAGTCTTGGTCCCGTCGTTGCTCTGCAGCTGTGCCTTGTCGTGCTGCTTATTGGTTGGGCTGGCAGGCGCGGGGACCTCGCGTTGGGCCGTGAGGCAGTGCACGTTTCTTTGACCGGGCACGAAGTCCCGCTCTATGTTGCGCGCAGTCTGTTGATTGCCGAAGACTGTGATGACGCCTAACGGACCTGGTATCTTCATACATAGGTACAGTCCGTGAATGGCTGCTTCGAACTTATTGATGGAGCCCCGGCCCATGATGGCATTGTAAGGATATACCATGTCCACAATGTCAAAGGTTATTTGCTCGCTTCGGGCATTGGGTGCTACACCGAAGGAGAGAGGCAGCTCTATTTTGCCAACGGGGAAGGTGCCCTTGCCGCCGAAGCCATACAACGGGTTGTCCGAAGGCTTAAGCAGGCTGTGGCTTATGCCCATGCGATCGAAGGCGTGGAGGAAGATGATGTCCGCCTGACTGCCGTTGTCAACTAGGACTTTGTGCAGGTCCCAGCCTGCCACGCTGCAATTGATAACCATGGCATCGCAGTGGGGGCGCTGCGCAGGTCGACGTCCCGTGCGTCGAAGGTTAGCGGTATGTGGGACCTCTTTGTCTACACGACTGGGCCCGTGACGGCGACATGGTTGATGCTGCGGTAGTGGTCCTGCTTCTGCCGCTTGGTGTCGAAGTCAGTGCTGGACCCCTCGGTTATCATGTGGATGACTCCGCGATATGGTTGATCGGCGAAGTCTTCCTGCTTGGGGGCATGGGGGATGTTTGGATGTTGCTGGTGTGGTGGTGGGGGTGGAGGAGGTACGATTTGTACTTCCTGATGGTGTTGGTAAGCGTGGTGCGGTGGATGCGGGGCGGGAGCGTGGATATATGGTGGAGGGGGTTGCTGGTAATTATGCGCGACAATTCTGGGGTTGTCGGCTGGCTGCGCCCGTGCCATTCTGTCTCTGGTAGCCTTCGTTTCGGGGCAGTCTTTGGTTTGGTGGGCGCAATCTTCGCCATGGAAGAGGCAGTAGAATCGGCGCGGCGGCTGCGCACGCCCTCGGCCCCTACCACGAGTGCCATTTCCGTGGCCCTGGGGGGGATATTCCTGGCGACGAGGGGGGTCAGCAGCGGGATGCTGGTTGGCGATGTTGTGCACTTGCTGCTGATTGCGGCCGTCTCGACCGGAGTTTGGCTGCGGAGTCCTTGTCCACGTGCGGCTGGACTGTGGAGCGTCTTTTGGCTTCCTTTGGGACTCAATCTTGCGCTGGTGGAGCTCTTCGGATCTGGCGTACTTTTCAAACAGCTGATATAACTCCTGGAGGTTCTTTGGTGGATCTCTGATGCAGTGGCTGTAAAGGACGCCGACGCGAAGGCCGCTGATAGCATAGTGGATGGCAATCTGGTCATCGACTGAGGGCAGCTGTGATTTGAGTGTTAAAAATTTGCGGTAATACTCCCTCAGAGTCTCCTTTTCCAGCTGCTTGCAGAGCGAGAGTTCGGCCAGGGCGTCAGTGTCTGGGCGGTACCCTTGGAAGTTGAGCAGGAACTTGTCCCGGAGACTTCTCCAGGAATCAATGGACAGCGGAGGCAGCCTGGTGAACCAGGTGAGTGCTGGGCCCTCGAGGGCGATGATGAAAGACTTCGCCATTGTGGCGTCGTCCCTTCCGGAAGATGCAACGGCGACCTGATAACTCATTATGTATTGAGCCGGGTCGGTGCTGCCGTTGTACTTGGGATAGGTCCCTGCCCGGAAGTTAGCTGGCCAAGGCGTCACTTGCAGGTGTGGCGCCAGGGGACTTCGCTCATCGAGGTAGTTGACCCCTTGGAATGGTGCGGCGTGCGGGAAGGTGTGGTCGCGTTGGGGGAAACGCGGGTCCTCCGGTTGCGCGCGGTGTTGCAGGGGTGGCCCATGCTGTAGGCCGAGGTGGCCTTCGCGCGTCTTCGAGTTGAGCGCGCTGCTGGAGGGGTGACTCGTGCTGCAGGCCGAGGTGGCCTTCGCGCTGCATCAGCGCAATCTCCCGCTCGAGTTCCTGGGCCTTCTGCTCTTCGTCGCGTATCATTTGCCGCACTTTGGCTAGTGCGGACACACGCTGGCGCTTGGCCTCCAGTATCTCCTTCTGCCTCTGGAGATTGCGGTTCTTGAGGCGCAGGGCGCGCAACTGTAGCTGTTCTTCTGCTGTGACGCCGAGGACTTCACCGTCCTCGGTGAGGTCCGCGCCCTCCGGTGGTGCGAAGCCTGAGGGTGGCTGCGGTTATCCCTCAGGGTCGCAGGTGCGGAGGGTGTCGTCTTCGCAGGCGCGAGAGACATCGTGTTCAGTGGCCTCTTGGTGGGTGGATTGGGTGAGGGCGAGGGCCTTGCCCTTTCTTGCGGCGAGCAGTGCTGCCTTTGCAGCCTCGTCAGCCTTCGGGTTAGCTCTCTTGGGTGCCATCGCGGGTGGTTTTCTCGTAGCACGAACGGTGGGCGCCAAATGTTGGAACTTGCTCTCAGTTGCAAGGGAATCCAACAAGGGTGAACAGTGACGTCAACAGGGCACTCGCGCTAGATGGCAAAAGCTCTGTTAATCTGGCCTCTCACGGGCACTGTGCAGGGGTATTTATAGGTACCTGAGAGCGCAGCGCCTTGACCTAAGGACGCATGTGCCCTCAGCTACCTAGGTTATCCCCAGAATATTCCCATAAAGCGGGGTTACAGACTGTAATTACAGGGATGCCTTTACAAATTAGGCCCGTAACATGCGACGGCCACGCGGGGCCCGTTACGATGGGCCGGATCGCACGTGGGCCTCTGAGCTGGTCAAGGCCGCGCTGCGGGATGCCCTTCGTCGCCGGTCTTCGTCTGGTGCAGAACAAGCAAAGGGTGTCCCTGCCTGTTTTGTTTCTGTGAACTCAGCTGCTACAGCGAAGGCTTCGAGCGAAGGGTGGCGCCTTTGCCTTCGCCCCAACACCTTTCTACGGCTTTGGGAGCAAATTTGGAATTCCTACCCTTCTTCACTAGAATGTAGCATTTACTCCCAAATACACGAAAGTACGATACATTAGGTTTGTTACCAGTCAGCAGCTCATATGAAGTCTTCTTGAGGAGGCGGTGAAGGTAGACCCTGTTGATGGCGTGGCAAGCCGTGTTCACGGCTTCCGACCAAAAGCACTCGGGGGTCTTGAACTCTCCAAGCATAGTCCTCGCCATATCTATGAGCGTCCTGTTCTTCCTCTCTACCACACCATTTTGCTGAGGTGTGTAGGGAGCAGAGAACTCGTGCTTGATCCCCTCCTCCTCAAGGAACTCCTCCACTTGAAGATTCTTGAATTCGGACCCGTTGTCGCTCCTTATCTTCTTCACCTTGAGCTCAAATTCATTTTGAGCTCTCCTGAGGAAGCGCTTGAGGATCCCTTGGGTTTCAGACTTATCCTACAAAAAGAACACCCAAGTGAAGCGGGAAAAGTCATCAACAATAACTAAACCATACTTACTTCCTCCTATACTCAGATAGGCGACGGGTCCGAAGAGGTCCATATGCAGCAGCTCCAGAGGTCTTGACGTGGTCATCACATTCTTGCTGTGATGTGCTCCTCCCACTTGTTTACCTGCTTGACAAGCTGCACAAGGTCTATCTTTTTCGAAATGAACATTGGTTAGACCTATCACGTGTTCTCCCTTTAGAAGCTTGTGGAGGTTCTTCATCCCCACATGTGCTAAGCGGCGATGCCACAACCAGCCCATGCAAGTCTTAGCCATTAAGCATGCATCTAGACCGGCCTCTTCTTTTGCAAAATCAACTAAGTAAAGTTTGCCGTCTAGTACACCCTTAAAAGCTAGTGAACCATCACATCTTCTAAAGACAGATACATCTACATTTGTAAATAAACAATTATATCCCATATTACATAATTGACTGACAGATAGTAAATTATATCCAAGAGACTCTACTAAAAACACATTAGAGATAGAGTGCTCATTGGAGATTGCAATTTTACCTAGCCCTTTTACCTTGCCTTGATTCCCATCACCGAATATTATTGAATCTTGGGAATCTTTGTTTTTGACGTAGGAGGTGAACATCTTCTTCTCCCCCGTCATATGGTTTGTGCATCCGCTGTCAATAATCCAGCTTGAACCCCCGGATGCATAAACCTGCAAGGCAAATTTAGGCTTGGGTCTTAGGTACCCAACTCATGTTGGGTCCTACAAGGTTAGCACAAATATCCTTAGGGACCCAAATGCAAGTTTTGTCTCCCTTGCATCTTGCCCCTAATTTTCTAGCAACTATCTTCCTATCCTTTCTACAAATAGCAAAAGAAGCATTTAAAGCATGATATATTGTAGAAGGTTCATTTACTTTCCTAGGAACATTAACAACATTTCTCCTAGGCATATTATGAACAACATTTCTCCTACCAACATTTCTATCATGCACATAAGAAGAACTAGAAGCAAACATGGCATGAGAATCAAAGGCATTATATGCATTACAACTCCTATAAGCATTTCTAGATTGTCTCCTATCATGGTACATAAAGGCATGGTTCTTTTGCACACTACTAGCCATAGGGGCCTTCCCTTTCTCCTTGGCGGAGATGGGAGCCTTATGGCTTGTCAAGTTCTTGGCTTCCCTCTTGTAGCCAAGTCCATCCTTAATTGAGGGGTGTCTACCAGTCGTGTAGGCATCCCTTGCAAATTTTAGCTTGTCAAATTCATTCTTGCTAGTCTTAAGTTGGGCATTAAGACTAGCTAATTCCTCATTTAATTTGGAAATTGAAACTAAATGATCACTACAAGCATCAATGTCAAAATCTTTACACCTATTACAAGTTTCAACAATTTCTACACAAGAATTAGATTTACTAGCTACTTCTAGTTTAGCATTTAAATCATCATTAAAACCTTTTAACGTAGCAATAGTTTCATGACAAGAAGATAATTCACTAGAGAGCATTTCATTCCTTTTAATTTCTAGAGCAAGAGACTTTTGTGCTTCTACAAATTTATCATGTTCTTCATACAACAAATCCTCTTGCTTTTCTAAAAGCATATTCTTATCATTCAAGGCATCAATCAATTCATTAATTTTGTCTACCTTGGTTCTATCTAGGCCCTTAAACAAACATGAATAATCTATTTCATCCTCATCACTAGATTCGTCCTCACTTGAAGAAGCATAAGTAGAGTTTTGAGTACATACCTTCTTCTCTCTTGCCATAAGGCATGTGTGACGCTCGTTTGGAAAGAGGGCCGATTTGTTGAAGGCGGTGGCGGCGAGTCCCTCATTGTTAGAGTCAGAAGAGGAGCAATCCGAATCCCACTCCTTGCCTAGATGCGCCTCGCCTTTTTCCTTCTTATACTTCTTCTTCTTCTCCCTCTTGTTCCCTTGTTCCTGATCACTATCATTGTCGGGACAGTTAGCAATAAAATGACCAAGCTTACCGCATTTGAAGCATGAGCGCTTCCCCTTGGCTTTGGTCTTGCTTGGCTGTCCCTTGTGACCCTTAAGCACCGTCTTGAATCTTTTGATGATGAGGGCCATCTCTTCATCATTAAGTCCGGCCGCCTCAATCTGTGCCACCTTGCTAGGTAGCGCCTCCTTGCTTCTTGTTTCCTTGAGAGCAAGGGGTTGCGGCTCGTTGATCGAACCATTCAAGGCGTCGTCCACGTACCTCGCCTCCTTGATCATCATTCGCCCGCTAACGAATTTTCCGAGGACTTCTTCGGGCGACATTTTGGTGTACCTGGGATTCTCACGAATATTATTCACCAAATGAGGATCAAGAACGGTAAAGGACCTTAGCATCAGTCGGACGACGTCGTGGTCCGTCCATCGCGTGCTTCCGTAGCTCCTTATTTTGTTGATAAGGGTCTTGAGCCGGTTGTATGTTTGAGTTGGCTCCTCGCCCCTTATCATCGTGAACCTTCCAAGCTCGCCCTCCACCAACTCCATTTTGGTGAGCAAGGTGACATCGTTCCCCTCATGAGAGATCTTGAGGGTGTCCCAGATCTGCTTGGCATTGTCCAAGCCGCTCACCTTGTGATACTCGTCCCTGCACAAAGAGGCTAGCAACACAGTAGTAGCTTGTGCATTTTTATGAATCTGTTCATTAATAAACACAGGGCTATCTGAGCTATCAAATTTCATTCCACTTTCCACAATCTCCCAAATGCTTGGATGGAGAGAAAACAAGTGAGTACGCATTTTGTGGCTCCAAAATCCGTAGTCCTCTCCATCAAAGTGAGGGGGCTTGCCAAGTGGAATGGGGAGCAATTGAGCATTTGAGCTATGCGGAATGCGCGAATAATCGAAAGAAAAGTTTGAGTTAACCGTCTTTCGTCTGTCGTAGTCGTCGTTGTCCTTTTGGGAGGAGGAAGATTCGTCGCTTTCGTAGTAGACAATTTCCTTGATGCGCCTTGTCTTCTTCTTCCTCCCGTCTTTTCTTTTGTGGCCCGAGCCTGAGTCGGTGGGCCTGTCATCATTGGGCTCGTTGACGAAGGACTCCTTCTCCTTGTCGTTGATCACCATCCCCTTGCCCTTAGGATCCATCTCTTCGGGCGGTTAGTCCCTTTCTTGAAGAGAACGGCTCCGATACCAATTGAGAGCACCTAGAGGGGGGGGGGGTGAATAGGTGATCCTGTAAAACTTCAAAAACTTATAGCCACAAAAACTTAGTTAATTGTTAGCACAATAATTGCCAAGTGGCTAAAGAGGAATCCTCAACAAAACACAATAACCAACAAGGATCAATCACAGAGATGGCACGGTGGTTATCCCGTGGTTCGGCCAAGACCAACGCTTGCCTACTCCACGTTGTGGCGTCCCAACGGACGAGGGTTGCAATCAACCCCTCTCAAGTGGTCCAAAGACCTACTTGAATACCACAGTGTTTTGTTTGCTTTTTCTCAATCCCGTTTGCGAGGAATCTCCACAACTTGGAGCCTCTCGCCCTTACACTTGAAATTCACAAAGAACACGGAGCAAGGGAGGGATTAGCAACGCACACAAGACACAAGAGTCAGAGTGTCAACACGCACACAAATCGCAACAAGAGCTCGCAACACGACTCAATGAGTTCACAACTCCACAAGAGCTCTATATGCTATCACAATGAAACGAATGCGCGAAATCTATGTCTTGGTGCTTAGAAATGTTGTAGGAATGCTTGGTGTGCTCCTCCATGCGCCTAGGGGTCCCTTTTATAGCCCCAAGGCAGCTAGGAGCCGTTTGGAGCAATCTTGGAAGGCTGATCTTGCCTTCTGTCGACTGGCGCACCGGACAGTCCGGTGCACACCGGACACTGTCCGGTGCCAGATTTCTTTCCTTAAATGGCGAAGCCGACCGTTGGCAGACCTGGAGCCGTTGGCGCACCGGACATGTCCGGTGCACACCGGACAGTCCGGTGCCCCCTTCTAGCCGTTGGCTCGGCCACGTGTCCCGCGCAGATCGCGCGGCCGACCGTTGGCCCGGCTGACCGTTGGCTCACCGGACAGTCCGGTGCACACCGGACAGTCCGGTGAATTATAGTCGTACGTCGCCGGTGAATTCCCGAGAGCGGCCAGTTCGCTCGAACCAGCCTGGCGCACCGGACACTGTCCGGTGCACCACCGGACAGTCCGGTGCTCCCAGACTCAGCAGATTCTTGGCTGCTCGAGCCAAGACATTTCCAATTGGATTTTTCCTGTTTCCAGCACTTAGACACAATACATTAGTCCATAAAACAATGTACTAAGTCTGAGAAACATACCTTTATCCTTGATTTGTACTTTGTCCACCTCTTTACACTTAGGCACTTGTGTTGGACACTAAATCACCAAAACACTTAGAAATGGCCCAAGGGCACATTTCCCTTTCAGTTATTCATATGCTTCTTGCAGTATTATATGTGTTGTATCATATGGACTAGTGCTTCCGTTGCTATGACTTAATTGGCATCTATAATGTTTATTCAGGAATAGATATTCATGAGATTAATGGTGCGTTAAGCTTAATGGTGCTTTAAGATTGCTTTAAATTAGTATCTTAGTTTAAATTAGTAACTTAATGGTGAATAGTGGTAGGTTGATATTCCTATGTTATATCCACTCAATCGAATGGTGTTTAACTCTGATTCTGTGCATTTGTGTGTTATAGCATCATGGTTTGATTCTTGACACAATGCATCCCAAAAAGTGCTAAGGTGTAGAAATGTTTCGAATTGCCTAAGTATGTGCAAATTGAACTCTGATTCTGTGCATTTGTGTGTTATAGCATCATGGTTTGATTCTTGACACAATGCATCCCAAAAAGTGCTAAGGTGTAGAAATGTTTCGAATTGCCTAAGTATGTGCAAATTGGCGTATGAGGCCAAAATTATGTTTTTGAAGTAAGCACATATTTAGGGGGAGCATTCTACAATCTTAGAACTCAAAATTTGTGCTTTAAATCTCACTCTTATGTAAGCTTTAATTGTGTTGCCATCAATCACCAAAAAGGGGGAGATTGAAAGCTCTCTTGTGGGTTTTGGTGTTTGGATGACAACTCAATTAAAGGACTAACAAGTGTGTTAAGTGTTGAACAGGTGCTTAATGTAAAGATAACAGGGTTCAACACAAGTGAACAAGTGTGATGGTCCAAGGACTAGATGATGGATAGATAATGGGCATCACAAGAAAGATGGATATTGCAAAAGTGATACTCGGGTGCGTAGCTAGAAAACAATTGATCAAGCCAAGGACGGAGGCAAGAAAAGCTTCGAGGTACCAAGTGCACGGGAGAAGGTCAAAGAGGCTGAGGAACCCAAAGCCAAGGGTGAAGAAGAAGGCTTGCAAAGTCAAGGGTGATCGAGTTGAGAACAGCTACGGCACATCAAGGATCACTACATAAGGACGTGACTTACAACCAATGAGGAAATGTCTATAGTTATGTGGTGTAAGTCATAAGGCTCAAGACCAAGCTCTAAGAAGGAGATCAAGGTCACTAGAACGAGAACAAATGTCAAAAACAGAACTGGAAGCAGACCAAAAGAGCTAAGTGCACTCTGACCTTTAGTTTGGGTTGTTCCTATGTTTGGAGATATTCTATGTGACCTTTACAGGATGTTGGAGCTCAGAAATGTCAGTGTAGATCAAGTTAAGCTGACTTGATGATTTATGAGTCCAACATCAATCTTAAGCATGTCAAATGATAGAAAGGTGAAAATCCAAGAGAAGGTATGTTTCTAGACTTAGTACATTGTTTTTTGTGTACTAACATATTTGTCTGAGTGCTGGAAACAGAAAGAAAAGAAGAAGAAAAGAAAAGGAAAAGTGTTGGCTATGAGCAGCCAACTTCAGCTCGGCTTGGCACACCGGACTGTCCGGTGGTGCACCGGACAGTGTCCGGTGCGCCAGGCTGAACTCTAGTGAACAGACCGCTCTCGGGAGAAGTCTAGCGACATACGGGTATAATTCACCGGACTGTCCGGTGGTGCACCGGACTGTCCGGTGAGCCAATGGTCGGCTGGGCCAACGGTCAGCCGTGCAATCCGCGCGTGACGCGTGGCCGAGCCAACGGTCAGATGGGGGCATCGGACTGTCCGGTGCGCCAACGGCTCCAGGACTGCAATGGTCGACTGCTCCAATTCTGGCAGGAAATCGGGCACCGGACAGTGTCCGGTGGTGCATCGGACTGTCCGGTGCGCCACCTGACAGAAGGCAAGATTTGCCTTCCTGGATTGCATCCAAACGGCTCCTAGGCCCCTTGTGCCTATAAAAGGGACCTCTAGGCGCCTCAATCAAAGTACAAGAGCAGCCAACAAGTGTAGACATCACTCGGATCAATTCTCTCTCTCCCTCTTGTGTGTATCTCTCTAGTTTGTGTAGAAGGCAAAGCTATAAGCCTTTAGAGAGTGGAGAAGAGCTGCTAAGAGCTAGAGCAAGGTCTTGAGCGTATCGTTACTCGCCGGGGTGCTGTCAAGAAGTTTGTAAGCAGCCGCGGTTTTGTTGTAACCCAACTCAACATAGTGAAAGGCTCTATCTGTCATACTGACAGATCTGAGCAAACAGAGGAAAGAGTTGAAACAGACTCCAAGCCCAGGTGTGGCTAACTCCAACGAGGACTAGGCAAGCATTTCAGGCTTGGCCGAACCTCGGGATAAATCCTTGCGTCTGTGTGCTCTGTTCCGTATTGTATTCTGACTCTCTGTCTTACTCGCTTTTATATCTGCACTTCACTGCTTACTTGTGGTACTAGCTTTCCTTGAAGTGCAGGATATTCTTAAGACAGGAACATCAATTCCGCTGCAACCTACTCGAAGGGTTCTTCACTCCACTGCGATCCTGTCTTCGAGTAGAGTAAGAATTTAAGTTTTACAGTGATAATTTTTATTCGCCTATTCACCCCCCCTCTAGGCGACATCCAGATCCTGTTCCCGGGCCAAAGGGAACTTTCAATTTGAAAATGGATAAAAAGGAATAGAAAATAAAAGAAAAGAATAAAACCAGACCCAACTAAAATGGGCCTCGCTCTACCCCA
This sequence comes from Zea luxurians, assembly GCA_029449295.1. Classification (NCBI taxonomy): domain Eukaryota; kingdom Viridiplantae; phylum Streptophyta; class Magnoliopsida; order Poales; family Poaceae; genus Zea; species Zea luxurians. The sequence continues at coordinate 233,289 of JAOPSE010000308.1, read as the reverse complement.
ATTTGGCCCACTGGAAGAAACCCAATGCGCAGCCCAGTTTGCATTCCGCGTCGACACTGGGGCCCCACTGGCCAGACACCCACCCGCGCTCGCATTTGCTGGCTCGCTGCATGTCGGGCCCACGTGTCAGCTATCTCCCACCTCCCTCGACCGACTGCTCCGAGCATCTCGCGCGCGCGGATTCCGCGAAGCTCGTTGGAGCATTCCGGCCGCGGCCACGTTCTTATAGGAGCGGGACCCGGTCTGTCTCCCTCCCCTCTTCATTCCACCCTCACGACCCTCGACCCACACCGCCAGCGCCCTCCGAAATCCTCCCCAACGTGCACTGTTTCGTGGTGAGGAGTGTCGCCGCCGGCTAAAATCGAACCGCGAGGGTGACCGACCGTAGCAAGGTGTCAGGAGTGTTCGCGGGAGACCACTGAGGCGTTCTGTGACACATTCTGGCGGAAGAGCCCAACGGACCACCACTAATTTCTCGATGACGTTCAACCTCCGCCGCGGTTCTGCACTGTCGCGTGGGCAGGACAGTCGCTGTCTCGATTTGAGGTAAATCTACTCCCATCTTCATCGATTCACTCTCCGCTTCATGTAGAACCATAGGAATCGGTGTTTAACACCTTAGTGGCGTGGCCGGAGATCTCCGGTGATGGCGCCGCCGCGGAAGGATAGCGCCGCCGCGCTCACCCATTGGGATTGGGGGAAGTATCCTGCACCGTCAGATTCCTAAGGAACGACTGTGATCAGTCGGGCGCATACCGATTCGCGATAGGGTTCTGTGTCCACTGGATGTCAATCGGACAGTCCAGGATGAATCTAGAGCATTTTAAATCAGCGCCGCAGATCGCGAATCCAAGGGGCCTCGTGTGCGTACCGGTTCGGAATAAAGTCAATCTAATCCACACCGTTCGCGTCTGATCCAATGGCCGAGATCTGATTGTACCCCTTCGCGGGTACACTTTACAAAAGAAACCTTATGTTTTTAGGATTTAGAACCCGCAGTCCATGGACCCTATTCTCTGAGTCTCGGTAAACTTACGCCAGAACCCCTGAACTTTCCAGAAAATGAGGCCCAGTCCAGAGAACATATAAAATAGGTAAATAAATACAGAAATTGATTTTTAATATAAAAAGAATTCCTAAAACTTGTTTATTGCATAGAAAATTCATTCTAGCTCCAAATTGAGCCATTCCAATTTCTAAAATTTTGTAATAATATTCTCCATCATCTAGAGTCTCTGTTTCTACATGAAAACAGTAAGAAAATTTCTCACTTAATCTTATTTCAACCACATAAAACCTTTGAAAATTCATATCTTAAAATCTATAACTCCAAAAATTATGATTTCTGTTCCTAGGATTTTATTTTATTGTGTAGATTATTACTATGTATTTTGTTTACATGTTTATTGTGATGTTAATTTTCTCTATATGCACTGTGCTTGTTTGTATTGTGGCGAGTAGAAGAGCCCATGACCGAGGATCCTGGTGAGCAGCAGATAGAAGTAGCTCAGCAGGAGCTCATTGAAGGCAAGTTGTGCCCTTGACCGCTTTTTACCCAATAATGTTCTTTAATGTCACTTATTCATGCATAGGTTAATTTGGATGGGACCCGATAGGTCACCCTAGATTGTTTATCTCATTACCTTGCTTACCCCTGAATCACTTGGGTAGTTTGCTACTGCTTTACATGGTTTTGGGATAATCATTTATTATATCTATGTTCCAATTCTTTTTGTTATTCTATTTATGTTCATGTCAAGATCATTAATGTTAATTAGAACATAGAGCTTAACTTGAGTAACATGTGCCACCACAAGGGTTTAATGGGACGCCCTTGGCTGACTAATTAGGAAAGCTAGTGGAAGACTACCTTACCCGAAAGGGGCAAGGGCAGTAGGGGAGTTGCATGCAAGGAGGTTCTCGGGTTGATTTAGCTGCGATGGCGGTCAGACGGGGGATTCTTGCAAGTGCTCTTCCCATAAACTGTAGCGGGTTTTCGGAAGCTAGTGGAACTTTGTAAAGGCCTCGTAGTGTTGCCCTGCCTCGCCTCCTAGGTAGAGGTGTATGGGAGTCGCGACCCCTTGGCAGATGGGTAACATGACTTGTGGGTAAAGGGTACAACCTCTGCAGAGTGTAAAACTGGTATACTAGCCGAGCTCACGGTCATGAGCGGCTCAGGACTCTCTGATGTTTAAATTATGAAACTTAACTTCAATTTTGTCATTTGCATTGCATGGGTTTATTATTAATTTTGTTCTATTACTTTTATTATGGTTGGGTATTTACTTACACTTAGTAATTGCTAATAAAATTTTGACCAACTACTTAAAAGCAAATGCTCACCTTTGTGAGTTTATGTCCACTGGTTCCCCACAACTTGTTGAGCTATGATCATGTGTGAGCTCACCCTTGCTGTCTCTCACCCCCACAGGGGAAGAACAGGTGGTTCAGGAGGAGCCACAAGGCGAGGAGTATGATCTGATCTAGGTGGCGTTTCTCAGTTGACATTGGCGCCGACAAGCCTTAGTTCGTTTTATATTTATTCTTTTATTTTGTAATAAGTCTTCCACTATGTAATAATACTCTGATGTTATTGTGACATTTATCTCTATACACTCTGTTATTATATATGTTGTCTTCTTGGCGCATGTATGAGATGCACCTGGCTTTGTTCCTTAAAGCCGGGTGTGACAGAAGTGGTATCAGAGCAAATGTTGACTGTAGGACGAGACCTAGATAGAAATGGACAAACTCTTTCCTACTTACCTTACTTTGACTCATTCTATACTCATCTCATCTTGATCTTGTCTCACCTTTTGCTATGCTACTCTGATCATTCTTATCTTTTCTACTCTAAGACAAGATGGATTTCACACCTTGGAATCGTACCACTATGATCTTTTTAAGAGATAGGGAACCCAAGACAAAATTTAAAACTATTTTCTTTAAAAATGTTGTTTGATTGTTCTGATGTTAAATGTCTGATTTGCTTCTTTGATTGATTGAATTATTATAGATGGACATCTTAGTATGTACCAACATAAGGTAATGAATTAGCTATGGTAGGTAAAATATTAATCTACTTAGCTAATAAAATTCCCCAAATTAACCTGATTTGTAAATACATGTCTTATCTACTATTCTCTTACCATATGTATCTAACTCAGATGGTCAATACCAGACGGGGTGGTGGGATTGATTTGCCTCCTAATCGACACACTCGGTGGATATATAGACGACCCCAGCCACAACCAGCAGAGATGAATCCTCCTGATCCTCCACCGGGCGGAGTTGACCCACTGATTGCTGCTCAGATGAGGATGATGCAGCAAATGGCGGACACTATGGCAGATATGCGGGCTCAGATGCAGCAAGAACGCCAGGAGATGCGTCAGGAAAGAGAAGAGATACGTCAGGAGTTGCGCCAGGAGCGAGAGGAGATACGCCAGGAAAGGAGGGCGCAACAGCAGCTGCAACAGCAAATGCAACAACAACAGCAACAAGTACCACTGCCTCCACCACCACCACCAGTTCCACCCCGAGATAAGCATAGGGAGTTAATGAGCCATAAGCCACCTACATTTGCAAGCTCTCCTGATCCACTGGACGCGGATGATTGGCTGAAATCTGTGGAAAAGATGCTGAATATTGCACAATGCACTGATCAGGAGAAGGTTTTATATGCTTCTGGACGTCTGACAGGTCCTGCTGCTGACTGGTGGGATTCATATACTGCTGCCCACGATGCTGCTGATACTATTACTTGGGCAGAGTTCAGTACACAGTTCCGGAATTATCATATACCTGCTGGATTAATGAAGATTAAGAAGAAGGAATTTCTGTCGCTGAAGCAAGGAAGTATGTCAGTCAGCAAGTACCGCGACAAGTTTATCCAGTTATCCAGATATGCCCCTGATGAAGTTGCTGAGGATGAGAGGAAGCAAGAGCATTTCATTGAAGGACTTAATGGACCCCTGCAGTATGCTCTAGTGGCGCATACATTTCCATCATTTTAGAGGCTGCTTGATAAGGCCCTGGCTATGGAACACAAGCGTGTTCAGCTGGGAGATTTGAAGAGAAAGGCTATATCTCAAGGACAAGGAAGCAGCAGTGTTCGTCCTCGCTACAGTTCACCCTAGGGTACACAAGTTCGCACTGGCGGAGGCCAGCGCCCAGTTCAGCAATCACCTCTGAGGACTCCACCTCCTCGACAGGCTACCCCCACTGGCACCCCGACAAAGTTCTCAGGACAGAGTCCAGGCACTACGTGTTTCAAGTGTGGGAAGACTGGACACTATGCAAATGTCTGCCCACAGAGGATTGCTACTACTCCAGTTCAGAATAGGCAGCAAACTCCAGGATCTGGCAAGGGATATTCTATTGCCAAGGTTAATCAAGTCAGCGTTGATGCTACTCCGGATGGTGCTAACATTGTACTTGGTATGTTTTATGTTAATACTATTCCTGCAACCATCTTATTTGATTCTGGTGCTACACATTCATTTATGTCTGCTCGATATGCCAACACAAATGAAATACCACTGCTAAAAATGAGAAAACCCATGATAGTAATTACACCTAAAGGGCCTGTTGAGGCGAATCAAATGACACATAGATTGACATTGACAATTATGGGTAGAGAATTTGGAGCTACTGCTATAATATTAGAGATAAGCAGTATAGATCTGATCCTTGGTATGTCACGGTTGAGAAAGGCAAAGGCCATTATAGCGTGTGGTAGAGGTATCGTAGAACTCACTACCACTAAAGGAGAAAGATTTCAAGTTAATATTGCAGTGACCACCTCATCCAAACGTGCAATGTTCTTTATACCTGAGGAGTTTGTTGGTGACAACATCCGTGTGGTTAGAGATTTCCCGGATGTCTTTCCAGAAAAGTTACCAGGGATGCCACCTGATAGAGAAGTTGAGTTTGTTATTGATCTCCTACCTAGAACCGCCCCTATTTCTAAACGGCCATACATGATGTCCGTAGAGGAGTTGAAGGAACTTAAGAAGCAGTTAACTGAGTTACAAGAGGCTGGGTACATTCGTCCGAGTTCCTCACCATGGGGAGCGCCGGTTCTATTTGTACAGAAGAAGGATGGATCACAAAGAATGTGTGTGGATTATAGATCACTTAATGATGTTACTGTAAAGAACAAATATCTGTTACCCCGCATTGATGATCTATTTGATCAGATGAGAGGTGCTAGAGTATTTTCGAAGATTGATCTCCGATCGGGATACCATCAGATGAGGATTAGACCATCGGATATTCCCAAGACATCATTCTCGACTCGATATGGATTATATGAGTTCACTGTTATGTCATTTGGATTAACCAATGCACCAGCTTATTTTATGAATTTGATGAACAAGGTGTTTATGGAGTATTTGGACAGATTCATCGTGGTATTCATCGACGATATCCTTGTTTATTCCCAAAGTGATAGCGATCATGAGGAACATCTAAGGTTGGTGCTACAGAAGCTACGAGATAACCAGCTATATGCCAAGTTCACCAAGTGCGAGTTTTGGATTGGCGAGGTGCCATTTCTTGGTCATATCATATCCAATGGAGGAATTTCAGTGGATCCTGCTAAGGTCAAGGAGATAATGGAGTGGAGAGTACCCACTACAGTTACTGAGATTCGGAGTTTCTTGGGATTAGCAGGATATTATCGGAGATTTATTGAAGGATTTTCTAAGATTGCTAAGCCTATGACTTCGCTTCTGGAAAAGGGCCGAGAATTCAAGTGGGACGAGAAGTGCCAAGACAGCTTTGATCAATTGAAGAAGAGATTGATGTCGCCACCAGTATTGGTTATGCCAGATCTACAGAAAGGATTTGATATTTATTGTGATGCATGTGGCCAAGGCTTGGGATGTGTGCTCATGCGAGAGGGACATGTGATTGCCTATGCTTCTCGTCAATTGCGAAAACACGAGTTGAACTACCCCACTCATGACTTGGAATTGGCAGCCGTTGTGCATGCACTTAAGATTTGGAGACATTATATCATGGGGACCAAGTGCCAAGTGTACACGGATCATAAGAGTTTGAAGTATATATTCACTCAGAAGGATCTCAACCTTAGGCAACGCCGTTGGTTGGAGCTTATTAAGGATTATGATTTGGAGATTCACTATCACCCGGGCAAGGCAAATTTGGTTGCAGATGCCTTGAGTCGCAAGGAGCATGTTCATTCAGCTATTATTGCCCAGCTACCCGACGAGATTGTTGAGGATTTCAGGAGACTTAACTTGGGGATAGTTGCTCACACTAAAGGAGTTACTATTGATGTGGAACCTACTTTGGAGCAATAAATTCGCAAAGGACAAATTGGTGATGCTAAGATACAAGAGATTAAGGATCTGATTACTGAAGGTCGAGGTCCGGAATTCACGGAAGATGAGCAAGGCACCGTATGGTTCAAAGACAGGATGTGTGTTCCTGATATTGAAAGCCTTCGAGAGACTATATTGAAGGAGGCCCATGACTCGGATTATTCTATTCATCCTGGTAGTACTAAGATGTATCAGGATTTGAAGCGGAAATATTGGTGGTATGGATTGAAAAGAGATGTGGCTGCACATGTGGCTATGTGCGATGTATGCCAAAGAGTTAAGGCTGAACACCAGAGGCCAGCCGGACTATTGCATCCACTGAAATACCCGAGTGGAAGTTGGAAGAGATTGGTATGGATTTCATTACAGGATTGCCTCGCACCCAGAAAGGATATGATGCTATATGGGTGATTGTGGATAGATTGACTAAAGTGGCTCACTTCATTCCTGTAAAGACTACATATAAAGGTTCTCAGCTAGCAGAGTTATATATGGCTCGGATTGTGTGTTTACATGGAGTACCAAAGAAGATCGTGTCTGATTGAGGTTCACAGTTTACCTCAAGATTTTGGAGAAGCTTTCATGAGAACATGAGCACGAAGTTGAATTTTAGTACAACTTATCACCCTTAGACTAATGGACAGACTGAAAGGACTAATCAAGTATTGGAAGATATGTCGAGAGCATGTGCCCTTTAGCATGGAGGAAGTTGGGATAAGAGTTTACCTTATGCTGAGTTCTCTTATAATAATAGCTATCAGGCCAGTCTGAAGATGTCACCTTTTGAAGCTTTATATGGGAGGAAGTGCAGGAGTCCTCTATATTGGGATTAGACTGGGGAGAGACAGTTCTTTGGGCCTGAACTGATTCAAGAAGCAGAAGAGCAAGTCCGTATAATTCGAGAGAACTTGAGGGTAGCTCAAACCAGGCAAAAGAGCTACGCAGATAATAGAAGAAGACCACTGGAATTTGAAGAAGGAGATTATGTGTACCTCAAGGTGTCACCACTCCGTGGAATGAGGAGATTCAAAGTTAAGGGCAAATTGTCCCCTCGCTATATTGGACCATTCTTGATCTTTAGGCGAGTTGGGGAGATGGCATACCAAATCGAACTACCTGCTAGTCTATCGGATGTGCATAACATGTTCCACGTATCTCAACTGAAGAAGTGTCTCCGTGTCCCTGAGGAACAGTTACCAATGAAAGAGCTTAGTGTTCAGGGTGATTTGACTTACACGGAGTACCCGATCAAGATTCTTGACACATTGACTCGAGTTACAAGAAATAAGGTGATAAAGATGTGCAAAGTACAATGGAGTCACCATGGTGAAGATGAAGCAACATGGGAAAGAGAAGAAGAGCTCCGCATAGATTTTCCCCACCTTTTCCCTAGATCTTCTTAAATCTCGAGGACGAGATTATTTTTAAGGGGGGTAGGATTTGTAATACTCAAATTTGTATACAAAGGATATAGTGGATCTCCTCATTTTGTGTGCCTTAATTGCATCATGAAAAGAGCATACATAAAATTAAGGATGATTAAATTAAACCAATAATGCTAAAATAAAAGAAAGTGCATTTTGTTGGAGTTTTATATGTTTGTGCATTAAATAAAATAATGAGGATAAAAATAATAAGGTAATAATTATTTGAAGTTTGATTAAACCCTAAATTTGAAAATAGGGTTTTGAAAATAAGAAGAAGAGGAATGATATAAAAATATAAATATCCTTAAACTTATTACTTTTAACTGTACAAACATAGTGTAAATGATGAGCCATAAAGTTTGAATTTAAACTTGAATTCAAATTGGATTTGAAAATGGAGAAAAAGGAATAGAAAATAAAAGAAAAGAATAAAACCAGACCCAACTAAAATGGGCCTCGCTCTACCCCAATTTGGCCCACTGGAAGAAACCCACTGCGCAGCCCAGTTTGCATTTTGCGCCGACACTGGGCCCCACTGGCCAGACACCCACCCGCGCTCGCGTTTGCTGGCTCGCTGCGTGTCGGGCCCGCGTGTCAGCCGTCTCCCACCTCCCTCAACCGACTGCTCCGAGCATCTCGCGCGCGCGGATTCTGCGAAGCTCGTTGGAGCATTCCGGCCGCGGCCACGTTCTTATAGGTGCGGGACCCGGTCCGTCTCCCTCCCCTCTTCATTCCACCCTCGCGACCCTCGACCCACACCGCCAGCGCCCTCCGAAATCCTCCCCGACATGCGCTGTTTCGTGGTGAGGAGTGCCGCCGCCGGCTAAAATTGCACCGCGAGGGTGATCGACCGTAGCAAGGTGTCAGGAGTGTTTGCGGGAGACCACTGAGGCGTTCTGTGACACATTCTGGCGGAAGAGCCCAACAGACCGCCACTAATTTCTCGACGACGTTCAATCTCCGCCGCGGTTCCGCACTGTCGCGTGGGCAGGACAGTCGCTGTCTCGATTTGAGGTAAATCTACTCCCATCTTCATCGATTCACTCTCCGCTTCGTGTAGAACCATAGGAATTGGTGTTTAACGCCTTAGCGGCGTGGCCGGAGATCTCCGGTGATGGCACCGCCGCGGAAGGATAGCGCCACCGCGCTCACCCGTCGGGATTAGGGGAAGTATCCTACGCCGTCGGATTCCTAAGGAACGACTGTGATCAGTCGGGCGCATACCGATTCGCGATAGGGTTCTGTGTCCACTGGATGTCAATCGGACGGTCCAGGATGAATCTAGAGCATTTTAAATCAGCGCCGCAGATCGCGAATCCAAGGGGCCTCGTGTGCGTACCGGTTCGGGATAAAGTCAATCTAATCCACACCGTTCGCGTCTGATCCAATGGCCGAGATCTGATTGTACCCCTTCGCGGGTACACTTTACAAAAGAAACCTTATGTTTTTAGGATTTAGAACCCGCAGTCCATGGACCCTATTCTCTGAGTCTCGGTAAACTTACGCCAGAACCCCTGAACTTCCCAGAAAATGAGGCCCAGTCCAGAGAACATATAAAATAGGTAAATAAATACAGAAATTGATTTTTAATATAAAAAGAATTCCTAAAACTTGTTTATTGCATAGAAAATTCATTCTAGCTCCAAATTGAGCCATTCCAATTTCTAAAATTTTGTAATAATATTCTCCATCATCTAGAGTCTCTGTTTCTACATGAAAACAGTAAGAAAATTAATTTCTCACTTAATCCTATTTCAACCACATAAAACCTTTGAAAATTCATATCTTAAAATCTATAACTCCAAAAATTATGATTTCTGTTCCTAGGATTTTATTTTATTGTGTAGACTATTACTGTGTATTTTGTTTACATGTTTATTGTGATGTTAATTTTCTCTATATGCACTGTGCTTGTTTGTATTGTGGCGAGTAGAAGAGCCCGTGACCGAGGATCCTGGTGAGCAGCAGATAGAAGTAGCTGAGCAGGAGCTCATTGAAGGCAAGTTGTGCCCTTGACCACTTTTTACCCAATAATGTTCTTTAATGTCACTTATTCATGCATAGGTTAATTTGGATGGGACCCGATAGGTCACCCTAGATTGTTTATCTCATTACCTTGCTTAGCCCTGAATCACTTGGGTAGTTTGCTACTGCTTTACATGGTTTTGGGATAATCTTTTATTATATCTATGTTCCAATTCTTTTTGTTATTTTATTTATGTTCATGTCAAGATCATTAATGTTAATTTGAACATAGAGCTTAACTTGAGTAACACGTGCCACCACAAGGGTTTAATGGGACGCCCTTGGCTGACTAATTAGGAAAGCTAGTGGAAGACTACCTTACCCGAAAGGGGCAAGAGCAGTAGGGGAGTTGCATGCAAGGAGGTTCTCGGGTTGATTTAGCTGCGATGGCGGTCAGACGGGGGATTCTTGTAAGTGCTCTTCCCATAAACTGTAGCGGGTTTTCGGAAGCTAGTGGAACTTTGTAAAGGCCTCGTAGTGTTGCCCTGCCTCGCCTCCTAGGTAGAGGTGTATGGGAGTCGCGACCCCTTGACAGATGGGTAACATGACTTGTGGGTAAAGGGTACAACCTCTGCAGAGTGTAAAACTGGTATACTAGCCGAGCTCACGGTCATGAGCGGCTTAGGACTCTCTGATGTTTAAATTATGGAACTTAACTTCAATTTTGTCATTTGCATTGCATGGGTTTATTATTAATTTTGTTCTATTACTTTTATTATGGTTGGGTATTTACTTACACTTAGTAATTGCTAATAAAATTTTGACCAACTACTTAAAAGCAAATGCTCAGCTTTAAACCCCTATCATTGATTAGCCTTACACATCGCATGAACTCACACCTTTGTGAGTTTATGTCCACTGGTTCCCCACAACTTGTTGAGCTATGATCATGTGTGAGCTCACCCTTGCTGTCTCACACCCCCCCACAGGAGAAGAACAGGTGGTTCAGGAGGAGCCACAAGGCGAGGAGTATGATCTGATCTAGGTGGCGTTTCTCAGTTGACATTGGCGCCGACGATCCTTAGTTCGTTTTATATTTATTCTTTTATTTTGTAATAAGTCTTCCGCTATGTAATAATACTCTGATGTTATTGTGACATTTATCTCTATACACTCTGTTATTATATATGTTGTCTTCTTAGCGCATGTATGAGATGCACCTGGCTTTGTTCCTTAAAGCCGGGTGTGACAGTTAAACATCATGAACTATGTATTATGTTCTAGGCTGGGAGCATGAAATTAATTCCATTAGAACTTTGAAGCATGCCCATTGACAAATTTTGTTGTTGTGGAGCAGACACCATACCAAATTGCCATGAAAAAAAGAGAAACCCACTTTGGTTTTCAGAGCTTCTTGAATCGAATACATACATGATTCCATAGTAGACATTTGTAAAAATCTCTCTTGGTCAACATGTACTACATACATTGAGAAAGTATACATGATAGTGGATTTCATCGATTCATTGTTTTTTAGACGAAAGGCTTATGGCCCAGCTTGCATTCAAATCTTAACAATATTATTACAGGGGTTAACATCTTACAAGAGAGCACCGAAATGTCACAGCAACTTGTACCATCACACACCAGACCGACAGGAGTATTTCCAAAAAAACAACCAGCAACAAGATCAAAAGAAACAGACTCCTAAACAAGCAATGCGCCTATTCTTGGGTATGTAGTCGTAGATCTATACACAAACCAGAGCGCTAGAGAGTAAATCACCTACGGAGGTGGGCGGGTCCTTCTGTAGGTACTTCAACTCCTTGAGGATCCTCTTCGACGTCATTGATCAAACCCTAAACAAAATCCCCAAAATCCACAGATCAAATCAAACCTAGGGTAGGGTACTGTGGATCGAGCCAATTGAATCAAGGAAGGTAGCCGTATCGATCGGTGACAAGGGGACAACCGAGGATGGCGCGGGGTCGATGCAGCGACTGCCTCCCTCTCTTCTCCGAGGTGGGCGATGGTGACAGAGTGTCGATCGGGCGAGGATAGTGTGGGGTAGGTGCAACGACCACCTCCCACTCTTCTCCAAGGCGGGTGATAGCGACAGAGGTGGCCGTGCCGGGGGGACTAAGCACCAGGCGGGGATGGTGTGGGGTCGATGCAGTAGCCGCCTTCCTCTCTTCTCTGAGGCGAGCGACGACGACGGAGGTGCTCATGTCAGGGGGACCAGGCAGGGATGACACGACAATAGCGAGGAGTCGGGGGATGGCGCGAGGTGGATCTGAGGGAGGGGAGGTTAACGAGAGAAAGTGAGGAGTCGAGCGACGTGGATTGTGGCATTCAATGAGCTTGTGTGGCCCATGGTGCAAGGCAGAAGAGGAGAGGAGTGCGAGCAAGGATGGAAGGGGCGCACATGTGGATCATTGGAGCATGAACGAGGATGGAAGGGATGCAGGGAGGAGTATGGAAGGGGCGGGCTAGGATGGAAGGGAGGCGGTGAGGAGGATGACGGTCGGGTTTGCCGTCGGGGATCACGGTCGGGGGGGGGGGGGCGAGGGAAGGGGGTCACGGAGGCAGTGGTGGACGTGGAGGGGCAGAACCGTGCACCGTGTGGATGCCTACACTACTATCTTAATAAGTAGTATAGACTAGTAGAAAGTTAAAAATTAATAAGATAAACGTCATTATAATATGTAAAATCTATATGACAAAATACTATATATTATATTGACGATATAAATATATAATATTATTATAAATACGCCGACTTAAATAGAATGAACTGATGTCAAACGAACATTATAATATCGCACAAATTATTTCTAAAGAATCAATATAAAATTTCGAATAATAGACAAATATATCGATAGATATGCAATAGACTCGAACTAAACATGTGCATAGCATATTCAGTTCAGGTCTCAATATTGGTATCTCTCCCCTAGGTTGTTGCAGATTGCTCAAAATACAGTAACAAACCCGAGTGAGTTTGATTAAATCCAATGCCACATGAGCAAAAGAACATGCAATCCATCATCACATAACAAAGCACGAATGGTCGACGATATCAATCATACGTTTGCCCTTTCTCGATGTTATTGAGAATCATGAATAAGAACTTGACGCAGATCCTGTGGAAATCGGTAAGTAGCTAATTAGTGTCGTCTTTCTAGACAACATGCTACTGACTGATTGATTTTTTTGCTACTCTTGCCTGAAACATGTGGCTCCTAATGCTACACATATAGGTAAAGCCTCGAGAGACACCGAGCCAGACTGTTGTTATTCTATAAATGATACGATCATATCATTGATTTCGTTATTGATTGTATCCTATGCATGATTTTTTTATCCTAGTAATGCTACTTCTATTTACCATGAAACCATGCAAAAATAACTGGATTTCACACGACACTCTATCTCATAAGTCATATACTTAGTGTCAGGAATAATTGTTCTAAAACAAATAGCTAAGGTGTACAACTGTTGCGGTAGCATACATGACATCTACTATACTAGATAAATATGGATTTTGATTATCGTTGAACGTACATATCCTTCTTCCTGCCTTAAGTGTTTTTCATTCATCCAGACATTAAAGTTTTTTTGGTCGTCTCCATTTGCAACCCGAACAGAACCCCAATGGATATTGAATGTGCTCTCTCTTCTGTTAATCAGCTAGGATGGTACTGACAGTGGCGGATCCAGCTGCTATGCTTAGGGTGTGCCAGGAAAAACATAAAAAATACAAACAAAAAATAGGGATCAACAGGACTCAAACCTTGACTACCAAGTTCAAGATATAGCACTTAAACCACTATGATAACTACTCTTATGTAATATTAGGGTGTGCCGTGGCCCATATGGACCACCCGCTGGGTCCGCCCCTGGGTACCGGTACCGAACAGGAGCCCACGACTCGGCTGCGCCACCACTAAGCAGCCTCGCGGCCAGCTCCTTCCCCATGACAAAGGCCTAGTTAGCAATTTCCTGAGGCTAGAACTGAGAGTAATGGTCAACAAGAGTTTGATGAGACATGGAGTACAAACAGAAAGAGAATTTAACCATGAGCCCGCAGGTATCAAATAACACAAAGAAGTAAGAAAGAAAAGACATGCCATAAGGCAGGAATAATCCAAGCATGATGCCATCGTTCATTAAGTACATCTGTTGATTTGGAGTAAATCTGTAGGAAAGAAATTGCAATGTCATCAATAAATTATGAAACAAATGCATAACCAAGGGATGTGCAAACAAATGAATCCAAACAATGCAAAACGGATAGATTCTTGAAAGTAGAAAGGTGTAGTTTAAAGTTATTCTCCTAATCTCCAGCTACAAACACTGAAGAGAACCCATCTAATTTTGTGAAATGCAACAATACTCCCTTGATAATTCTAGAGTTAGAATATGGGTTTGACATAAATAAGCATACCTCATAGCCAATCCACCCAATAGACACCAGAACAGATATGATCAATGCAGTTGCAAATTTCCTATAAATGTCAAGTTTGGCCATCAACCTTCTAGCCTATCATTCACAGCCAAATATTAGGAAACGTTTGGCATTTATATCACATAAGTCAGTGCCTGGGGAAAAATGATGCAATCACAAAGTATAGAGTGCAGCAATACTGATCTTGTATGGGAACTAATAAAGGATACAAAGAAGAGGTTTTGTTCACCTGAAGTTTACCAATGGTCTTAGCTAGAGAAATAAATATACAAACAACAAATGTGGCATCTAAAAGGGCCACTAGATAGACCAAGAACAACCATCATCACCTAACTCCCAATGAAACCTAGTCTCAAGCATATACTTCTGTAGTATCAACTTTAAACTCAATAATATTATAAAAACAATATAGCAGTAGTACCTTAAAATTCAAGCGCCAAGAAGCTGAGAACTTCGGAGCACGGTTGTAATTGTGTCACTCTATCAAACAAATTATGGGCCTGAGTAAGTCAAACATGTTGTACATAAAAGTTTTACCGAAGAGCAGAGGTCGCACCTGCAATAAATTATGGGCCGAGTAAGTCAAACATGTTGTACAAAAAAATTTACCGAAGAGCAGAGGGTTAGCGAGGAGCTGAGGAGCGACCTCTTCTTCCTTTGTTAGTGGCGGCGACGACCTTTGTGGCCGTTCGCGCCCTGTTGTCCTCCTTCCCAGTGCGTCTAGGTCCTCCCCAAGCCAAGCAAATTTTCTGGTATGTGGGTGCGTCGTCGTCAAGGGGAATCTAAGAGTCGTTGTTGTTTTCTTCGGTGAGAGTGATGCCATCGACGGTGTCCGGACAGTGCATCATCCTCGCCCGTGAGTTTCACGACAATCTGTTCGTCTTCTCACCTCATCGGCACGCCTAACCCTCATCGTGTGGCTGATTCATCAAGTTATACATCAGGTAGTTGAGGCAGCAGGGTGGCTCATTTTACTAGGAGAGCAAACGGTGATCCCAAGGACACGACTAGTCATGTCATAAGCCTCTTGAAATGTTAAGTTACTCATGAGATCCCTTAGAAGCCTTTGCATTTGGCTAATGACATGTAGTGCACCATAAGTGGTGACACGTCTCATCACTGCAAAAATTCCACCTATCCTATCAAAGAACTGCAAGGTCTGTAATGAGTATTTGATGAAGCTCTCAATCTCTGGCCATGTTCGAGTAGCAACAATCGAACATATAATAGAACCAACACTCGATCATGTTATAATCCGAGTCAGAACCTTATGCTCGACCATTGTTTTCATTACACCTACATGGAAAAACCCTAGTGAAGCACCCCCACTCAAGAGCATCGTTGTCCTCCCAAAGGCATGTCTAGTCTCTTGGACAAAGGCAAGCTTCTCTTCCAATAGCAACTCATTAGTGTCAGATTCACAAACCATTCTTAGTTGAGTAGAAACCTCTTCAATGTATTCCTTTATAAGCTTAGGAACCTGCACTATGACAGATCAGTCGTGTTACTGGTATGATGGTGATGCTGAATTCAGAGTTTCAGCGATCTTAGGCCATGCTAAATTTCTTGTTGTAAGAAACTAAGAGGTCATTTTGTATTCTCAAGACCATCAACAATTACAAAACATCAACAAACAAATATATTACTACGAATCAGAGTGAGTGAATTAGTAGAAGCTACAGTTACTTTGTCAATTACCTCTAACCTGCCCTTGTGAAGTTCAGGGTTGCACATGTTCCCCAAGTTCCTAACAAGATCGCCACGCATGCAGAATACCATGTCCCGAAGCGACTTGTCCTCCCCCCGTCTCCGGATCTCCTCAAGTATGTCCCTGATGAGCTCCTCGTTGTAGAAATCCGCCTCGTGGACCTACTCAAACATCCTGTCGAGCACCTTGGCAACGCGCGCCCAGACCTCATACGTACCAGCACGCAGCATGGCCTTCTCGTACTACGATCGCGGCGCGTGAGCGTCGCCCGCGACTGTGCACCGGAGAGCTTCCACAAGAAGAGTGCGAAGAGGACGACCATGAGGAGGACGTCGTGGGTGTTCCTAAGGTGCAGCCAGGACATCGCCACCGGCAGCGCTATGCATGCGCGTGCCCGCAGGCGCCACAGTGTGCTAAAGAGGAGCACGCGGAGCGCCACCCCGCGGCCCAGGAGCATCGATGGCCCGATCCTGAAGGAACCGACACTCGCTTCCTTGGACTCCCGCGCCAGGGCCCGGGGCACGATGAGGGAAGGGAGAGATCCACTCACGTGTTGGTGAGATCTGTGGCCCCGCGGGCGTGACACGTGGGGGCAAAGAGCCGTGCATCGGGGGCACGACGAGGGCGAGATCCGCGCCTGCCTGATCGGGCGTGGGCGAGATCCCTGCCTGCCTTCTCGAGCGTGGGCAGGATTCGTGACTGCCTGCTCGAGCGTGGGCGTGCTCGACGGGAAGAGCGCGTCACGGGGGCAGGGCTGTAGGGGCACGAGCAGCGGCGGGCGGCGGGCACGCTTGAGACGGACGGGGGGAGGGGCGCATCGGGGCGGGGGCACAGTATGGGTTTGGGAGCAGTAGATCGGGTACTTCCACAGAGGTGAGGAAGATCGGGGGTAGGGGAGTGGATCGCGCGAACGTGCCATCGGGTGGGCGCCTGCCATGGAAAGAGTGGGAGAAGAGATTTCGGATCGAGGATGGGGGATAAGATCACGGTGGTGCGTGCACGAGGGGAGGCGGGGGCATGCTTCACCAGGGGATATGTGGATGCCCACGTTCATATCTTATAGAGTATTAGGGACTAGTAGCATACTGGTGCGTTACGAATTACTAGTATAGCGTTGACACGACTTCTCATTTATTGGTTTACTAGGAATATGACCGTACGTTGCAACGGGGACACTTGTACACACATAGGTCATTGTTTAGTGATACTATTAAGATAGCTTATAATAGTATAACCCACATTTATATATAAGTTATCCCTACTACTCTATAAAACTCTATTGTAGGCATCCACACGTGCACCACGGTTCTGCCTCACGCCTGTGCTCCCCCTCGCGCCCTTGCTGATGTGTACCTTCCATCGGCGCGGTGATCCCGTCGCGCAATCCCAGGAAATCCTCCGTCAACGCCCCACCATCATCGCCCCCTGCGCCGTCCTCATGCCCCCGCCCCTGACATCCTACCCCTCGCGCACCTTCCTTCGGCTCCGCCCCCACCCCCGGCATGCCCTGCCTCCGTGACCCGCACGCCCCGCCCCGCCACCCCGGCAATCTCGCTTCGTGACCCCACGCCCCACCCCCGTTCCACCCCCCAATATCGCTCCGTGACCCCCAATCTCATGGAGGAAGTACTGATGGGGAAGGGTGAGGCAGAGAGGAAGAAGAGATCCGAAGACAAGCGAGCGTCGGGGCCGGCGCCACTCGACCTGTCCCGTTGATCCCCATCACTACTGCCTCCATGACCGCCTCACGCACCTCTTCGCCTCCTCCTCGACGACCACCACCGCGGGCTGTTCAAGGCGCAGCTGGAGGCGCCCTGCACGACGTGCTTCCAGGTCATGCAGTCATGGGCGATGGTGCTGACGAAGAGGAAGCGCACAACAGGTGCCGCCATGGTTGCGACCGTGGTCAAGTGGAAGGTGGGCGACCTCGTGCTTACCAAGATGAAGAGCTTCCCGGCCTGGCCGACTATGGTGAGTGTGTCATCTCAACAACTCCTCCTTCTCTACTCGGCCTGTTCAGCCTGGGGTCCAAGGATTCTGGATCTAGGCGGGGGTTTCCCACTTAGGATTTGGTGGCGGCCTTGGAAGACCGGTGGAAGACTAGTGAGCTTTAGGTAGTAGGGGCTACTTCTACTATGGATAATTTTTAAATCTCCATTTTCTATCTCATGATACGTTCTACAATGATACAAGACATTATTCTACCACTGATTACAGTAAACCTATACTAGATTGGCTTGAGAATTCTAGTGATGAGGTAGTAGGGAAATGGGATGCCATAACATCTGGTGTTCTGAAGAAGCGGCAAAAGGACTTGCTGAGCGGTTTGAGTATTTCTAATGTACCTAAACTTAAATCAGAGACAAGGCTGCTATTATGAGGGATAAGTGAGTCACTCATATCTTAGTGATGCAGCATGGTATTCTTTGCAGAAATCTCATCTTTGTATAAATCATATGTGTAGGTACTTTGGTTTGTCAACAACTCGAGTAACGAATAAGTCAACAAATGGAGAAGGGTGTGACATGAAGTAATTATTTACTTTAGAATCCCTTCAGTGACCATTTCTTAGATAATTCTTTTTCATTGCGATGCGTGTCACCCTGACAGATATGTGGCTTGTTGTAGAAATCACAATTCCCCAACATCACACCTGAATTCATCATTGAATCTTCATTCCACATCTGGAGGAACAATTTCACAGAAAGCAAACGAATACAACGACGACGACTTCAGCCCTCGAGGGTCTTCCACACCTGGTTTGAATTCCTCTACTTTTGTGGAACATCTATTATGGTTAACATTATGTGTGTTGTGGGCAGAAACTTTGTGCATTTATATCTCTGTGCATTCAATCCAAGAGATACTTCTTGCTTATTTGACCTCAATCATTTTTGTAGCAAGGACATGAGGAGCTTGATGGAGCCAGCTTGCGGGAACATGAAGAATTCACAAAGGTGAAAAATATCACAAAGGTTGGACTGGGGAGATATGAGATAGATACATCATACATGGTATTTCTCTCCTTTTCCACTAGATTATAATGACTGCCCAAAACTATTTTTCTGTGAATTTTGCCTCAGCTTCATGAAGCGCAAAGAATTAGCTTCAGATGCACATGGTGAGCTATACTTGTTTGTGCTTTATACCTTGCCTATTTGTTAGATACATGCTACTAACATGATATTAAAAACTGGTGTATTTAGCTCGATTCTTATTTGTCTAAACTCATCTATCATCAATTTCTATTTAGTTTTAACCTAGGTGCTAGACTGGACACCCAGAAACAATGAAGCAAAAACTAGAGTATCAAGACAGTAACTAGAAGTTCTAGATGGTACTGTATTGAGACGGCAAACATCCATATACTGAAATAAACAACTAACCATAAGAAATTAGTCATACAGTACACTGTTTGGCATGTCTTGCTATTAATCAATACTCAATAAGTAACCGTACAGTACTTTTAATATTTGAGCAACTATCCAACTACACGTGACAAGGTTGCACACACAAAGACACCCTAAAACAGCGGATGGTTTCTTTAGTGATTGTGAGACAGGTTTTTGGGCAGCATGTAGGGCTGGTAATGTATCACGATCCAAATATTTTTTACAATCTGTTAGGGCCCTAAACTAATTTTAGTTCAAAAATGAATAGAAATAGAGTCTGTTCCTAATTCGATCCAATTCTTAAATTTTATAATGTAAAATTTAGAGCTCATTGTCACTCTAGCAGCATGTCAAGCGCATTAAGTTGATATCAAAGGTTTGTATATAACTGTCACTGTTGACCTTTAATTTTGCACACTCCATTTTTTGTTCTGTGTTGAAACCATAGATGCAGAACAACGCTTTGCTTGCATCTCTCGTATGAAGCCTTCTCATCTTATTTTTTCGTGTGCACAATATGATAACCAATCTTTGCCATGTACACATGGAGTAGTGTATGTACTTTTTTTAGCAACGCACGGGCATTGTATTTAAATGACAGTCTTTCTTACATCCTGGTTTAATCCACTGCTGTTAAACTTTATATAATAATACAACTAGATTTATTTATCATAATTTGTTGTTGATTTATTTATCACAATACAGGGCTGGGTTTTCACGTTAGAAACACATATATCTACCCCAAACTTGTGCTCTACATTTTGCTCGTCTTCTCAGGTAAATAAGGCAAATAAAATTGGCCACAAATCTTATGGAATGCTAGATAGAGAAACAACATGTTTTCTTTGTGCAACAACCACTATTTTTTCATTCAAGTAAAATTTAACTGTGAAAATTTACTATGCATAATTTTGTGATGATGGTAAAACAGAGTTGCATATTTTCTTGGTTGTCATCAGTTTTCTTAGATCAACATAAGATCACAGGTACAGTGCAGCTATTCAAATAGTGGGAAGAGCTTGAGCAAAACATTGTACAAAAAAATGGAAGGCACGATGGACATGTATTGGAACGAATTTATCATGAGCTCTGCATAGATAGATGTTCTTGCAAGGCCTTTTGGTTTTATTAACATAGCACAAGAGTTTTTTAGAGTACTTATTCTTGTATGACAAACACCAGTTCTGAATCTTTAATGCAAGCATAAAAGTATCAGTGTACTGTGGTACAACACCTGCCTGTAGGAAAACATGGCAATGGCATCAAAGATCAATTAATGTTACACAGGCTTCATGCCCCAGAACAGAAGCACATCTCCCATCTTTGGTTTAACAGAAAGGCCACCCTTTGCACATTCAGACAACTCATTATAAAATGGTGACGATATACTGTTTGTTATCGACGCAGGGAACATACAAATATTTGATAATGGCAGTTTAGCCTCCTTGCTGGAGGCAAGTGAGGTTGCCATTTGCCATAGGTGTTGTAGTAGTTTTGCCTCAGTTATACTTTCATTGCTTGTCCTAGGATATCCTGTTCTATACAAATTCTTATCTTTTGATCTAGAATGATGATTAGTTTTTTTGACAACCCCTTCGAAGGATGTGGCATTAATCTCAATGAAATTAAGGTATCATATCACCACATGCAATTTAATATCTGAGAAAAAGAAAATAACAGCCAATAGCAAAACAACCAAGGCATTGCCAGAATTTTCAAGTCAAACGAGGAAAATGTATAGGTAGATTTGTTATCAAAAGTACTAACATGTATCTAAAAGTTGGAATGGACATTGGCGTTTTGTGGAGATTGTCAACCAAACTAACAATGGTAGATAGTAAAACTATTATACATCACATATCAGCCACCCTAACTAACTTATAGTTTCTTTGTTGGGCATTGCTTTAGTTTCAGTAACAAAGTTTGTCCACCGGCTTAATTCCTATTATCTGTCTTCAAAAAGCAACTGTGGGGTATATGTAAAAGAATTGTTGATTGTTATTGTTGTTGATTTTATTATTTGTGAACAACTTCTAAGTTGGGCGTTACGGAACTACTACCTCTTTATTTACCTTGCTGAAAACTTTCAACCAAGTGACCTACTCCTTGTTGTGGCCTTTGCTTCTGGAGGCGGTGGATACGATCCACTCACATCTACGCTCTCGGTACCATTTTCTTTTCTTTTCACATGTCAAGTAATTAATTACAATCTGGAAATATAATTAATTGTTTTATGAATAAGGTCATCATTCCATCCATAAACCAAGGAATGAAAATGCATGTAGATTGCTAGGTCGAGCGCGGAGCAACTTGAATTATTCCATAACTATAAGGATAAGAAGGTAGCAGCTCTTTTTGGAGAGGAGATGACACGTGTTATCTCTAAAGCATCTTCTTTACAGTCATGGGGGACAATGATATAGCAAACAAATATTTTGCAGTTCCCTTCATACGCCATGAATACGACCTTCCATCTTATGCTTGATTCTCTTATGTTAACTTTCTTATGTATTCAATTTGACATGCAATTATATTACTAAAATCCATTTTTTTCTCGGTACGCAAACAGTCATGCTCTATTTTTTTAAAGACTATGAACAATATAGGAGCTAAGAAAATTGGAATTGTTGGTGTTCCACCAATAGGGTGCTAACCTTCACAAATAACACTTGGAGGAAGTCTACCAAGGGAATGCTAGCCATTAAGGAATCAAGCATCGGAATTTTTTAACTACAAAATCTCAAAGGAAATAGATCGACGGAATGCAGAATGGAACATTTAAGGGTCAAAGTTTGTTTACATTGAGATATACAACAATTTTAAAATGTATCCTCTCAATAGAATTTTAAATTATAAATTTAGACAACTAAACTTATAATTAGCATACAGTTTCAAAATTGACAGTTAAAGTGATATATATACTTTTAGGTGAAGGAAGCTTTATTCTAACACATGAAATAAGGTTCTACTATGGTGGAATTTCATTTAAGTGATGATAATTAGGTAAGAACATGGTCTATAATAGCAATTTTATTTTCCCAGCAGCACAAATGTAGCAACTAATGAAGTATTTTGTATTGTAACATACATGCAACCAGATGGGGACACATTAATGTTTTTATATCAATGTATTTTATCATATTGATTCCGTAGCAACACACGAGTATATACCTATCATGTATAGAAATATGTATGGTACTGGTTGTTGCAATGTAGTGGTGAAATAGCTATATTAAAATAACAAAATTTATATACGGCTAGATGATCACAAATGGATTACGAAACATTTACTCATAACAGTATAACACACATTTGTACATAAGTTA
The DNA here is from genome assembly GCA_029449295.1 of Zea luxurians. Taxonomy (NCBI): domain Eukaryota; kingdom Viridiplantae; phylum Streptophyta; class Magnoliopsida; order Poales; family Poaceae; genus Zea; species Zea luxurians. The sequence continues at coordinate 210,653 of JAOPSE010000308.1, read as the reverse complement.
TCGTGGTATTATATGTTCTCGTTGCAACGCACGGGCACTCACCTAACTATACTACTATGAAGAAGGTAAGGGGTAGATTGACCCTCTCTGGTTCTGCCTCTCCTATCTCCGACATATGGACCCGACACTTGGCAGAATCGCCCACACCCGACCTCCTCCACCTCTTCCCTACCTCTCGCTCCAACTATGCCGCGCTCTACATGTTGCGGCCTCTAGCCACCTGCCGCCCCGAGCCTACCTCCCGACGCGATTTGCGGTCGCACACACCCGACGCCCCGCCCCCGAGCCCGCCTCTCGACTCCACCTCCCTCGCCCGTTGATCCGACACACGGAGTTTGGTTGCTAACATCACTAAACAATAATCTATACATATAGAAGTGTCACCCGTTGGTTGATAACATCACTAAATAATAACCTATGCGTGCAAGTGTCACCAGTTGCAACGCACGGACATATACCTAATCATAATACCACTTGCAATGCACGAGCATATATCTAGTCATAATATATGTTCCACGAGCACTCAACTATTACTATTACTGTTACAGTAGAGAAGGCAGGTACATTAAATCTCAACTATGAAAGTACGAAGGCACAATGGAAACATGTACCTTTCCCATGCAATTAGATACCCAAGAGCAGTGGTGATCAAACTGCTCCACATAACGATCACATGAAGAATAATGTTCCGAATGAACATGCCTGACTATCTGTAATGAAGATGATAATAAATCTGATCCATGATCAACAAAGAAAGAGAATTAATTTGCCCAATCAAGTAGCTAGATGCCTTCAACTATTCTGTAGACCCAAACCTATCTTTAACTAGCGTAGCCATGTACTTGTTCTGTTACCAAAAAAGGGAAAACAGAACAATTAATGCCATAAACTATAAGCTCAGTTAAATCTTTCTTAACTCTAATAAACCTTACTTGTTCTTAAGTCAAATGAACAAGTCATTTTAAAATTATCTTGACATGGGGAATATACCGCCTTCAACCTAAATTTGCTACCGAGCCATGAGCTAGGGACTACAAGAAACAGGTATTCAGGAAATGAAAATGTATAACTAAACCCTTTGTGGTTCAAACCTGCGTGGGCAAGCAATTTGCCAGACAACAATCTGACTCAGATGCAATGTGTGCAATCACTATGACTACTTCAACATGTGAGCTTTTAGCTTTTCTTCTTTGTACATGGTTTGTTGCTCCAGTTTCGGTATTTAGATTTCGGAAGTAAGAATTGTTGGAGACTTGTTCTCAAGTGCTATGAATTAAGAACAAGACAACATAAAATGTTAGGAGTTAATATCTTTCGTCCTTCAAAGCATTATTTCCCATAAGATATAATGGTCTTCAAACGAAGGTGATGAAGGACATACCTTCATCATCACAGCAAATGTTAATGAAAGAAGGAGCATATAAGATATGAAAGACAACATGAATAATCATATGACATTGCTAATATATTTATTATTATCATGGATAGACAGAAATTATATTGTATTACATTTATACCTTCGGCTTGACAGAAGGTAAAAGTCCAAGCGTGATGCACGAGCGAATACAAGTCAGCGTGAACAGTAAGGGGGCACTGTTCATCTATTTATAGGCACAGGACGCAGCCTGTGTAAAATTACATTCATGCTCTTTACATTTACTATTGACTTTAGGATAATCCATTGAGGTCCATATAGCCTTTTCCCTTTTAAGTCGGTTCCTTTTCCTGCCATTATGCCGAAGCTCCCTTGCGCGTGGCTTCGGGGCCGCGTCATCCTTCGTATTGTTCGTGCTTCTCACATTGTGTATGGTTTTAACCCGAGCCCGAAGGTACCTGTACATATATTACACTTGGGAAATATTGTCAAATCATGTTTTTGAGGACCTTCGGAAGACGAAGTCCCCCAACAGTAGCCCCTCGCAGTATTAATTTGTTAAGATAACGAATTCAGACTATGATATGGACGAAGGCTTTTGAGCCGAAGGTCCGAAAAACACCTTCCCTTTGCTAGAATAGCAATATTCAATGACAGATGGGGCCCTCCAATTTATGCCGCACCGGGCGTATAAATAGGGGCTCACACTAGCTGTATTTGATGCGTTGTTTCTGCCATTTACATTATTTTCTCAATCTTATAGCTCTTGCTCACTAGCACTTGCTAGGTTTTCAAACTTTCTGAGCTTTGGTTTAAAAAGGCGTGTTTTCACTACATCTGGAAGAAAAAGATGTCCCAGGAGAAGCTGTTGCGGAGTCGAAGCTAACTGAAGAAGCGAGACTGTTTGAGGAGAAGAAAGCTGTGAATCCTTATGTCGGCGTTTCGACCCCGGGGGGTCCCTGGACCGACGAGTAAATTGTCGCTGCGTGTCCCAGCCCAGATGGGTCGGCGCGAGACGGAGCACAAGGGGGGAAAACAGTGAGGGGAAACCACGGCCTCGTGTTGTCCTGCGCCCAGGGCGGATGCGTTTGCAGTAGGGGGTTACAAGCGTTCGCGAGGGAGAGAGAGAGAGAGGGCGTGAGACTGCGCGTCAGCCCGTTCTCCCGCGCGGCCACCCTTCGTACGAGGGCCCTGGACCTTCCTTTTATAGACGTAAGGAGAGGGTCCAGGTGTACAACGGGGGGTGTAGCAGTGTGCTAACGTGTCTAGCAGAGGGGAGCCAAAGCCCTATGTACATGCCGACGTGGCTGTCGGAGAGGTGTTGGAGCCCTGTTCATGTGGCGTCGTGGCCGTCGGAGGAGCGCTTGAGCCCTGTAGAAGCACAGCTGTCAGGCTGTCGGATCCTTGCTGACGTATCCTTGCTTCCGTAGGGGGCTGAGAACCGCCGTCGTCATGGAGCACGTGGGGTGCCATCATTACTTGTTTTACCGGGGCGAGCCAGATGAGACGCCGGTCTTGTTCCCCGTAGCCTGGGCTAGCTAGGGTTAGGGTAATGATGGCCCCCCTTGTGGCGTGGTCGGTCCGAGCCCAAGGTCGGGCGAGGCGGTGATTCCTCCGAGGTCGAGGCTGAGTCCGAGCCCGGGGGTCGGGCGAGGCGGAGATCGTCGTCCGAGGTCGAGGTAGAGTCCGAGCCCTGGGGTCGGGTGAGGCGGAGACCGTCGTCCGAGGTCGAGGTTGAGTCCGAGCCCGGGGGTCGGGCGAGGCGGAGACCGTCGTCTAAGGTCGAGGTTGAGTCCGAGCCCTGGGGTCGGGCGAGGCGGAGACCGTCTTCCGGAGTCGAGGTTGAGTCCGAGCCCTGGGGTCGGGCGAGGCGGAGACCGTCTTCTGGAGTCGAGGTTGAGTCCGAGCCCTGGGGTCGGGCGAGACGGAGACCGTCTTCCGGAGTCGAGGTTGAGTCCGAGCCCTAGGGTCGGGCGAGGCGGAGATTCCTATGGCGCCCGAGGCTAGACTTGGTTGCTGCCAGCCTCACCCTGGCAGGTGGCACAGCAGTCGGAGCAGTGCAGGCGGCGCTGTTTTCCTGTCAGGTCAGTCAGTGGAGGGGTGAAGTGACTGTGGTCACTTCGGCCTTGTCGACTGGAGAGCGCGCGTCAGGATAAGGTGTCAAGCGATCCTTGCATTGAATGCTCCTGCGATACGGTCGGTTGGCGTGGCGATCTGGCCAAGGTTGCTTCTCCGTGAAGCCTGCCTGAGCTGGGCCTCGGGCGAGTCGAAGGTGTGCCTGTTGCTTGAGGAGACCCTCGGGCGAGGCATGGATCTGCCTTGGTCTACCGTTCCTGCCTGAGGCTGGGCTCGGGCGAGGCGAGATCGTGTCCTTTGGGTGGACAGAGCCTTGACCGGAATTGCGCCCATCAGGCCTTTGCAGCTTTGTGCTGATGGGGGTTACCAGCTGAGATTAGGAGTCTTGGGGGTACCCCTAATTACGGTCCCCGACAGTAGCCCCCGAGCCTCAAAGGGAGTGTGGGTACTCGCTTTGAGGCTTTGTCGCACTTTTTTGCATGGGGACCGGCCTTTCTCGGTTGCATTTTGTTCCGGTGGGTGCGCGCGAGCGCACCCGCCTGGTGTAGCCCCCGAGGCCTCGGAGGAGTGGTTTAACTCCTTCGAGGTCTTAATGCCTTTCGTGACGCCTCGGCCGGTCTGGTTGTTCCCTCATGCGAACTGGTCGTTGCCCGGGCGCATAGTCAGGTTCCGGGTTCTCGGGCTGGTATGTTGACGCTGTCAACGGTTTGGCCGGAGCCGGGTTTGCGAGAGCAGCCCCTGAGCCTCTGCACAGGGCGAGAGGACGGTCAAGGACTGACTCGGCTTTTTTCATACGCCCCTTCATCGCCTTTCCGCAAGGAGGAGGGGGGAAAGCGCCATGTTGCCCTTGGAGGGCGCCGAACATGGTGTCTCCAGTGAGTTGCTAACGGGTGATCCGAGTGGACGCCCGTGCCCCGTTCGATAAGGGTCGGCTAGTTGCCCAGAGGCGCGCTCCAAAAGTACCTGCAGGTGATTTGCCAGACCTGGTCCCGTTCGATAGGGTCTAAGGGCTTGATGCCTCCCTCTGATGGGATTCCGTTACAGAATCGCTCCTGCTGGTCTCGGAAATGTCCTAGGGTACCTCGGGAGCGTAGCCCGAGCCTTAGTTATGTATCGAACGTACCCAGAGTCATCCCTCACTCTGCGTGCTCTGGGGCGGCTGTCGAACCCTTCGAGAGGCCAGCCTACGAACCCCTGATCAGTAGTGGGCGCGGAGCCCGAGTGGCCTGAGGCGGCTGTTGAACCCTTCCGAGGGGCCAGCCTTCGAACCCCTGACCAGTAGTGGGCGCGGAGCCCAAGTGCTCTGAGGCGGCTGTCGAACCCTTCCGTGGGGCCAGCCTTCGAACCTCTGATCAGTAGGAGGGCTTGGGGCCCGCTTCCTTCGTGGAGAAGGATCCCTTTTGGAGTGTCCCCTTTCCCAGTCCCTGTAGCAAGAGAGAGAAAGGGGAAGCGAAAAAGGATACGAAATTGAACGACGTGGCGCACCTTTTTTGACGCGGTCATTACGGTGGAGGTGAAGCGTCGCCCGCTTCGCCTGTCAAAGGTGTCGCCTGCCCTACCGCAGAGTTAATGCGACGGGACGAGTGGTTCGCGGGGCAGTCGTTGTGCATGCGGGAGCCGTTCGAGGAACGGGCGTTTCGCCTTCGAGTTTTGGATTTCGCGGCGGGTTCGGGCAGAGTGTTGAACGGGTCTTGCCTGGGCCTTTATATATTCGGAAGAGAGACTGGTGGTGGTTCTTTGCTCTGCTGCTCGCCTCTGCTTAGGTTTCCACAACCTGAGGGAATAGCCAGAGAAAGAAAACCTCGTACCTTGTCCGCTCCGCCGCCACCTTCTTCACTTGGCGATGGCCGACCGGGTAACCGTCGTTCCGCCGCGCGACCCGTGGCCTTTCTCCACCGTCACGGCAGACGATCTGGAGGCCCTTGTTGCCGACGGCTTGCTTCATCCTCTCTCCGGTGACCCGCAGCCGGAGTGGATGGCTCCTCCGATCGGAGCCGCCCCGTCCCCGCCGTCCGGGTATGTGCTGAGTTTCGTCTCTTTCCATGAGCGGGGGTTCGGAGTGCCAGCAAGTCGTTTCATGCGGGCGATTCTGCATTTCTATGGGGTGGAGCTGCACAACCTCAACCCCAACTCCATCGCGCAAGCAGCCATCTTTGCGGCGGTTTGCGAAGGATTTTTGGGGATTGACCCCCACTGGGATCTGTGGACCCACCTCTTCTCCGCGGAGCCCTTTGCCGCGATGACGGGGGAGAAGAGAGTCCGCATGGCGGTGCGGGCCGGTGGCTGCATCCTTTAGTTGAGGCAGGCGCGCGCGCAACAGTACATCCCCGCCATTCTTTCGTCTTCGAACAAGGGGTGGCAGCGTTGGTGGTTTTACCTCCGGAATGACGATGGGAGGCTCCCATCGTTTTCTCAACGAGTGGTGACCACCACCGGCAGCAACTGGCGCTATGGGGCCCCGCGCGAGAGACAGAAGAATCTCCAGCCCCTTCTGGAGGCCTTGCAGGTGCTGCGAGATGGAGGGCTCACCGCCGCGGGGGTGGTTGCCGCCATCCATTGCTGGAGGGTGCTCCCCTTGGCGGAGCGGCGGCTGCTGCTTTCGGAGATGACGCCGGGGGTTGACTTGGAGGGTTCGCAGATGTCCTCGGTCCCCCTTCCCGCCGATGACCTCCACAGGCGGGTAGCCGGCACGGTAGGGAAGCTAGACGCCGACGCCCTTACCCAGCTCCCGATGCGCCCCGAGCGCGGGTGCATGTCCCTGGTGAGTGTCCGCTCCTTCTTCTTTTTTGTTCAGATTGCCCTTGGTTCTCACGGTCGAGACTTTTCGTCCGTCTCCAGGAGCTGGGGTTTCACAAGCCTTCCCTGCCACCGATCCCGGAGGACGCGGTGGACCGAGCCGCGCGGAGGGTTGCTGTGGAGAAGAAGAAGGAGAAGAAGGACGCGAAGAAGGCTTGGGCCCGTGAGCGGATGCGGGCACGGGACGCCTTGGAGAAGCGTCGTCGGCGGCAGGAGAGGGACGGGCTCCCAAGGGAGCCATCGCTGGAGACGCCTAACGATGACGACGATGGTGACGATGATGAAGATGATGACATGGCCGCCCGCCTTGGCCTCAGCCCGGATCTGAGGCTGGGCCAGGGGTCGTCGAGCCAGCCCCCGAGTGGGCTGGCGCCGTCGGTATCCGGGGTCGGGACATCAGGGTCCCGATCCGAAGAACAGGGGCAGGCCGAGGGGGTACTTGACCCCTTGGCCAAGGTAGTTGAGGTGACCCCGGGGAGTCAGGCCGTCCCGCCTGTTCCCCAAGAGCCATCGCTCGTGCCGGCAGCAGAGGAGGCTGATCCTCAAGTCGCCGTGTCCGTGCGTGGGCGGACCGTCCCTTCGGCGCCCCGGGCGCCCGAGGCAGGGATGGTGCCGAAGCCGGCAGTGGGGCAATCCTTGGTGGTGCCCGCGGGGACCGAGGCTCGAGGGGCCTCCCCGCAGGCGCGATTGGTCGTGGCCCAGAGTGGGTAAGTATCTGAGGATACCTCTGTCCTGGCTCCTTCTTCGTGTGTCCTGATCCCGCTCTTCCCTTTCTTCCCAGCAAACGGAGGCACGGTTCGACTGGTCTGGCTCCCCGGAAGGCCCTTAAGACGGCGCCAGCCTCTGCAGCCGGTGTCGCACCGGGCCTGGCCGGTCGGCTGGTCTCTACACAAGGTGCCCCCAAGCAGGGGGCTCAGGCGGCACAAGTTGCCGTGGGACGAGCTCCCGAGGCTGACCCCTCCGTCGAGGCAGCCGTCGAGTCGAGGGAGACTGCTGGCGCGGCCGCGGCCTTGAGCCCACCAGTCGTGTTGCCGGTGCTGGCACCGGCTTTTGCCGAGGCTGTTGCTGCTCTGGCTGTGGAGCCACCCGTCGCCGCCGATGCTGAGATGGCCGAGGCGCCGCTACTCGAGGCCGGCGATCGGAAACCTGCCCCATTAGCCGAGGAGGTTCCCTATGCGTCGACTGTAGGGGGTGCTGATGCCTTGGAGGAGGGGGGCGCAGAACCGCGACGCGTCCTGGGGAGCGGCGACCTCGTCCTCACGCGGCGCCGTCCCAACGAGCAGCGTCAGCCGCTCCGGTTTTGGGCCCATGGTGCTTTGAAACCCCTCTTCGTTCTTGATGATGAGCGAGAGGAGCAGTCTTGGGACGAGCTTCGTGAGCGTGCCGAGGCAACGGTGGGGTCTCTTCGGTCGACTCTGGAGGTCCTTTCTAGGGACGTTCCCAGGATCCTCCAGGTAGGGATCTTAGGCATACCTTTCACGTGATCAAGGCATTCTTCGTGACGCCCTGCTTCCCTTCCTCAGGATCTGACAGATCTGAGCGCCGCCAAGTCGTCGTTTATCCACCGCGAGGCCGACGTCTGGGGTTCGCTGCGGTTTCTGAGGACCGTGCTTGCCGAGGCTACCGAGCGCCTCTCCCAACGGAGCGCCAAGGCGGTGGACCTTCGTTTGCTCTGTGACGAGCTGGGGGCAGAGGCGGCGGCGGCACGCGCAGAGGCGTAGCGGTGGCAGTTGGAGCTTGGCCAGGTCATCGGTGAGCGGGATCAATCTCGGGGCCGGGCTACCGAGGCTGAAAGCCGGGCTAAGGCCCTTGGAGGCCAGCTAGTCGAGGCGTCCGCTCGGGCCGGAGCCCTTGCGGCGGACCTGGTCGTGGCCATCGGATCTGCTCAGTCCGCCCAAGCCGCAGCCTCGGAGCAGCGTGTCCGGGCTGAAGGTATGTCTTGGCTGTTTTGAGATCTTGATTCAGCTTCATTCTTCAACTTGCGTTTGAAGACTTCTGCTTTGGCTGTTTGCAGAGCTCGAGTTTGCCCTCAGCGAGTCTGCCAAGGCACTTGCCCAGGCGGCTGAGCAGAAGGAGGCCGACCACGCGGCCATGTCCGAGGCTATCTCGGCCTTTTGCTAGATCTTTGGCCTTGACGACGTCCCCTCAGGAAGCTCCCCTCAGAGTCGCCTGCAGGCCTCGGGTGACCACGCGCGCGGCAGACTCCGTGAGGCGCTGCATCACGGCATTAGGCAGGCCTTCGCCGTGCTCGCTTCCCACTACGATGTGGATCTAGAGCGGGTCAACGAGGGGTATTGCCTTCCCGACGAAGACGAAGCTGCCCTGGCCGAAGTTTAGAGTCTTGACGCGGCTGCCGTGGGCCCAAGCGCGGTGCTGGCGTCCACCTTCGAGGTGGAGATCCTTCCGCCTGCGCCGCCGTCCGAGGGTGGGGTGGATCTCGCCGAGGATGGAAACAAAGCCGAGGGTGCAGCTCCTCCCTCAGGCGATGCCTGATTCTGCCGGAGCAATTTATTCTGAATATGTATGTGTCTTTCGCGGCCGCCGAGGCCTGAACACTTTGTCGTCGTGATATAAAGCTGTGTCTCTTTCCCTCCTGTTTCGCGTATCCAGACTTGTTCGTTAGTAGTAGGATCACCTACCCAAGTAAGTGTTATTTTTCGTGGTAGGTGACGAGTGAGGTATCCGTATCCCGGAGGCGTAGGAGTCCCTCGGCTCGGTCGGCCTTGCCGCTTACATGCACTCTTATTCGTTTCTCGGGGTTCTGTTACTGATATAGCCGGGAAACATGAAAGTCGTTTTGGCGAAAGACTTTTTCCAAGGAAAATTTTGACACAGAGGGGGTTCCCCCCTTCTAGCCCCCGAGGGAGGGTCGGGCTTTGCTGAGGCAAGGTTGACCCTTCCTTGATGGTTAGACTTTATTTGCGTATGTGAACGAGGTATATGAACGACTTGAAAACATCTTAAGGGTAGAAGCGACGTAGCTGTCAGATGTTCCAAGCGTTGCTGTAGACCTCGCCTTGACTGTTGGCTAGCTTGTATGTTCCGGGCTTCAGAATCTCGGCGATGATGAACGGCCCTTCCCAGGGAGGCGTGAGCTTGTGGCGCCCTCGGGCGTCTTGTTGTAGCCGAAGCACCAAGTCGCCGACCTGGAGGTCTCGGGACCGAACCCCTCGGGCGTGGTAGCGTCGTAGAGACTGCTGATACCTTGCCGAGTGTAGTAGGGCCATGTCCCGAGCCTCCTCCAGCTGGTCCAGTGAGTCTTCTCAGCTGGTCCGGTTGCTTCGGGCGTCGTATGCCCTCGTCCTCAGGGAGCCGTATTCTAAGTCTGTGGGCAAGATAGCCTCGGCCCCATAGACTAGAAAGAACGGCGTGAAACCCGTGGCTCGGCTTGGCGTTGTCCTCAGACTCCAGACCACCGAGGGGAGTTCCTTCATCCATCGCCTGCCGAACTTGTTGAGGTTGTTGTAGATCCTCGGCTTGAGTCCCTGTAGAATCGTGCCGTTGGCACACTCTACCTGCCCATTCTTCATGGGGTGAGCTACGGCGGCCCAGTCCACCCGGATGTGGTGGTCCTCGTAGAAGTCCAGGAACTTTCTGCCAGTGAACTGGGTACCGTTGTCGGTGATGATGGAGTTCGGGACCCCAAAGCGATGGATGATGTTGGTGAAGAACGCCACCGCCTGTTCGGACCTGATGCTGTTTAGGGGTCGGACCTCGATCCACTTGGAGAATTTGTCAATGGCGACCAGCAGGTGCGTGAAGCCCCCGGGTGCCTTCTGCAAGGGACCGACGAGGTCTAGGCCCCACACAACAAACGACCAGGTGATGGGTATCGTTTGCAAGGCTTGAGCGGGCAAGTGGGTCTGCCTTGCGTAGAATTGACACCCTTGGCAGGTGCGTACAATTCTAGTGGCGTCGGCCACCGCGGTTGGCCAGTAGAAACCCTGTCGGAAGGCGTTTCCAACGAGGGCCCAAGGTGCTGCGTGGTGACCGCAAGCCCCCGAGTGTATTTCTTGCAATAACTCCTGACCTTCGGCGATGGGTATGCATCGCTAGAGGATGCCTGAGGGGCTGCGGTGGTAGAGCTCCTTCTCGTCACCCAGCAAGACAAACGACTTGGCGCGCCGCGCCAGTCGCCAAGCTTCGGCTCTGTCGAGGGGTAGCTCTCCTCGGTGGAGATATTGCAGGTATGGGGCCTGCCAGTTTCGATTAGGCGTGACCCCATTCCGCTCTTCCTCGACGTGCAGTACCTCACCCTTGGGGGCTGAGGGTGCCTCGGGCTGAGCCGAGGGCGCCTCGGGTAGAGCCAAGGCCTTCTCGGGCTCGGGCGTGTCGTCGGTCTTGACGGAGGGTTGATGTAGGTCTCGGGAGAAGACGTCCGGAGGAACCATCGTCCGCCCCGAGGCTATCTTAGCCAGCTCGTCTGCAGTCTCATCGTATCGTCGAGCGACGTGGTTGAGCTCAAGCCCGTAGAACTTGTCCTCCAGGCGCCAAACCTTGTCGCAGTAGGCTTCCATCTTTGGGTCGCGGTAATGGGAGTTCTTCATGACTTGGTCGATGACAAGCTACGAGTCGCCACGAGCGTCGAGGCGCCGGACCCCTAGCTCGATGGCGATGCGCAACCCGTTAACCAGAGCCTTGTACTCGGCCACGTTGTTGGACGCCGGGAAATGGAGGCGCAGCACATAGCGGAGGTGCTTCCCGAGGGGTGAGATGAAGAGCAGGCCCACACCCGCTCCTGTTTTCATCAGCGACCCATCGAAATACATGGTCCAGAGTTCTGGTTGAATCGGAGCTGCTGGAAGCTGGGTGTCGACCCATTCAGCCACAAAGTCCGCCAAGACTTGGGACTTGATGGCCTTCTGAGGGGCGAACGAGATTGTCTCGCCCATGATCTCCACCGCCCACTTTGCAATCCTACCCGAGGCCTCTCGGCACTGGTTGATCTCCCCTAGGGGGAAGGATGACACCACAGTCACCGGATGAGACTCGAAGTAGTGTCGCAACTTTCGCCGTGTCAGAATTACCGCGTATAGTAGCTTCTGAATTTGCGGGTAGCGGATTTTGGTCTCGGACAGTACCTCACTGATGAAGTAGACCGGCCTCTGGACGGGCAATGCGTGCCCTTCTTCTCGTCTCTCGACCATGATCGCGGCGCTGACCACCTGAGTGGTAGCGGCGACGTAGATCAAGAGGGCTTCTCCGGTAGCGGGGGGCACTAGGATGGGCGCGCTTGTAAGGAGCGCCTTCAAGTTCCCGAGGGCTTCTTCGGCCTCGGGGGTCCAAGTGAAGCGCTCGGTCTTCCTTAAGAGGCGATACAGGGGCAGGCCTCTTTCGCCGAGGCGCGAGATGAAGCGGCTCAGAGCCGTAAGGCATCCCATGACCCTCTGTACTCCTTTCAAGTCCTTGATAGGCCCCATGTTGGTGATGGCCGCGATTTTCTCCAGGTTGGCCTTGATGCCCCGCTCGGAGACGATGAACCCTAGGAGCATGCCTCGGGGGACTCCAAAGACACACTTCTCGGGATTGAGTTTTACGCCTTTTGCTTTGAGACACTTGAATGTCGTTTCAAGGTCGGAGAGGAGGTCGGAGGCTTTCCTCGTCTTGACTACGATGTCATCGACGTAAGCCTCGACCGTTCGGCCAATGTGCTGTCCAAACACATGGTTCATGCACCTTTGGTATGTCGCACCCGCATTCCTCAAACCGAATGGCATAGTGATGTAGCAGTACATGCCAAAGGGTGTGATGAAAGAAGTCGCGAGCTGGTCGGACTCTTTCATCTTGATTTGGTGATACCCTGAGTAGGCATCAAGGAATGACATGGTTTCACACCCAGCAGTGGAATCCACGATTTGATCGATGCGAGGTAGGGGTAGGGAACTTTCAGACATGCTTTGTTTAGACCAGTGTAGTCTACACACATCCGCCATTTCCCACCTTTCTTTTTCACAAGCACAGGGTTGGCTAGCCATTCGGGATGGAATACCTCTTTGATGAACCCGACAGCCATCAGCTTATGGATCTCCTCGTCTATGGCTCTGCGCTTTTCTTCGTCGAATCGGCGCAGAGGCTGCTTCACGGGTCGGGCTCCAGCTCAGATATCCAGCGAGTGCTCGGCGACATCCCTTGGTATGCCAGGCATGTCCGAGGGACTCCACGCAAAAACCTTGGCGTTTGCGCGGGGAAAGTCGACGAGCACTGCTTCCTATTTGGGGTCGAGCTCGGAGCCGATCCGGATCTGCTTGGAGGTGTTGTTGCTGGGGTCGAGAGGGACGGACTTAACCGCCTCTGCTGGTTCGAAGTTGCCGGCGTGGCGCTTCGCATCTGGTGCCTCCTTAGGGAGGCTCTCCAGGTCGGCGATGAGGGCCTCGGATTCGGCGAGGGCCTCAGCGTACTCCACGCACTCCACGTCGCATTCGTACGCGTGTCGATACGTGGGGCCGACAGTGATGACCTCGTTGGGGCCCGACATCTTGAGCTTGAGGTAGGTGTAGTTGGGGACAACCATGAACTTGGCATAGCATGGTCTCCCAAGCACTGCGTCGTAGGTTCCTCGGAACCCGACCACCTCGAACGTGAGGGTTTCCTTTCGGAAGTTGGAGGGAGTCCCGAAGTAGACGGGCAGATCGAGTTGTCCAAGGGGCTGGACGCTGTGGCAGAACCGCCCGAATTATTCCAGCTTAAGTGCCTAAGTCACGCCTCAGGGGCCGTAACACACTTAAATCGGAATAACCCGTCAGTCCCTCAGATCTAGTCTGATGGAGCCACTTAACCAGGATCAAATTCCACAATCTCACACGAAGGTGAGTCACAGAAGAAATACAATAAAACAGGAATCCACAAATTAAGTACTGAGTTATTACATAAATCGGAGTTCTTGAGTAGCCAATGAGAGTTCACAAAATAAAGTGCAGCGGATAATCGATGTCGTCGGTATTGAGGAAATGGGCAAGGCCTAGCCCACTACTCCTCGTGCTCCTCTCCTGCCGGAGCAACATCCCACTCGACCGTCCAACCCGGTGGCAGGGTGGTAGGCCAAGTCACACCATCAACCATTTCCTGAATGGTACCTGCAAAAATTGTGCCACAAGCAAGGCTGAGTATACTAATACTCAGCTAGACTTACCCGGTGTGAGGAATCTACTCCTCTACCTCTAGACTATGCAGCTGTTTGGCTAAGGGGTTTGGTTTGCCAAAAGCATTAGCTGTTTCTAAAATCAGCTTTTAGCTTTTCAAATTCTATAATCATTACTTAGCTAGATTTACTTCTTCTAAGCATACATGGTAACAAGCATTTAGATCAATCAACAAGTTATCTCATGTAACCTCATTTCACTTCTTACTCGATGCAGTACAAGGAATCAAGCAGTCTCATTAGCTGCGAGAAGCAGACGATTTGAATCGAGTTTTAACCTTGCAAGGTAAACCTAAACACACGACATGTCAGGGTACTCCGACCCTGCACATGACAACCGTCCCCATCGATTCCCCGTTCGCGTCCAGGCCTCACCGCCTTGGCATACAATGCTCCACTGACCCCGGCTGCCGCCGTGCAGTGACCGCACTTGTACCCACCATAGCTAGCATGGGAGACCCAGTCTCAGGTCGCATGAGTGATAAAGTCCGCGCCCAGCTTCACTCAGGTACTAGGTTTACCGGTTACCATATTTCCTGGCATGTGCTTAATACGTTCAAAAGCTTGACTCAGGTATCCACACATTAATCCATAATTCTTTTTCCCGTCTCATGGACAAGACATCCTCCCTGGATCCAAGTCCATAGACCAACATATATCACGTTATCAAGATGAATACAATCAATTCCTGACCGCGCGAGTGCTAGAAAAATCACTCGACTTCTACCGAGATCCTGATTAGCAAGCAGCTACTCGACCTAGCTGTCGGGGACCATAATTAGGGGTACCCTCAAGACGCCTAATTCTCAGCTGGTAACCCCCATCAGCATAAAGCTGCAGAGGCCTGATGGGTTTGATTAAGTCAGGGATCAGTCCATACGAGCGACTCGATCACGCCACGCCCGAGCCTAGCCTCGGGCAAGGGCAACCGACCCTGAGGTGTTTCCGTCTCGCCCGAGGCCCCCTTTTTACGGCAGACGCATCTCCGGCTCGCCCGAGGCCTTGCCTTCGATAAGAAGCAACCCTGACTAAATCACCGCGCCGACCGACCAAGTCACTGGGGCATTTAACGCAAAAGGTGAGACCGACGGGCGGCCAGGCTTGGCCAAAAGCGCCATAGGAAGCTCCGCCCGACCCAGGGCTCGGACTCGGGCTAAGGCCCCAGAAGACGGCGAACTCTGCTCCGCCCGACCCAGGGCTCGGACTCGGGCTAAGGCCCCGGAAGACGGCGAACTCCGCTCCGCCCGACCCAGGGCTCGGACTCGGGCTAAGGCCCCGGAAGACGGCGAACTCCGCTCTGCCCGACCCAGGGCTCGGACTCGGGCTAAGGCCCCGGAAGACGGCGAACTCCGCTCCGCCCGACCCAGGGCTCGGACTCGGGCTAAGGCCCCGGAAGACGGCGAACTCCGCTCCGCCCGACCCAGGGCTCGGACTCGGGCTAAGGCCCCGGAAGACGGCGAACTCCGCTCCGCCCGACCCAGGGCTCGGACTCGGGCTAAGGCCCTGGAAGACGACGAACCCCGCTTCGCCCGACCTAGGGCTCGGACTCCGTCCTGGCCTCTGCCGAGCGACCTCCGCCTCGCCCGACCCGGAAGCTCAGGTTCGGCCTCGGCCATGCAGGATAGACTCGACCTCGGCTTCGGAGGAGCCTCCACATCGCCCGACCTAGGGCACGAGTCCGCCACGTCGACAGGAAGCGCCATCACCACCCTACCCCGAGCCGACTCGGGCCGCAGAAAACAGGACCGACGTCCCATCTGGCTGGCTCCGCCAGATAGGCAATGATGGCGCCCCGCTGGATCCATGACGACGGCGGTTCTCAGCTCCGTTACGAAAGCAGGGGGACGTCAGCAAGGGCCCAACCACTCCGACAGCTGTCCCTCCGCCAGGATCCATTGCTTCTCCGACAGCCACGACGCCACACTAGCTGGGTGCCAAGATCTCTCCGGCTGCCACCTTGGCATGTACTTAGGGCACTAGCTCTCCCTCGCTAGACACGTAGCACCTTGCTACACCCCCATTTGTACACCTGGATCCTCTCCTTACGCCTATAAAAGGAAGGACCAGGGCCTTCTTAGAGAAGGTTGGCCTCGCGGGAACGAGGGCAGGGGCAGGCGCTCTCTTGGGGCCGCTCGCTCCCCTCACCCGTGCGGACGCTTGTAACCCCCTACTGCAAGCGCACCCGACCTGGGCACGGGACGAACACGAAGGCCGCGGGAATCTCCAGCTTCCTCACGACCCGGCTCCGGCCACCTCGCTCTCTCCCCCCTTCGCGCTCGCCCACACGCTCGACCCATCTGGGCTGGGGCACGCGGCACACTCACTCGTCGGCTCGGGGATCCCCCGGTCTCGAAACGCCGACAGTTGGCGCGCCAGGTAGGGGCACGCTGCGTGTTGACGAGCAGTTTCCCGTCAAGCTCCAGATGGGCAGTCTCCAGCGACCTCTTCAACCCGGGACGGTGCTCCGTTTCGGGAGCCTCGAGTTCATGTCTTTCGACGGCAGCTACGACATGATACTCCTTCCACCGCCGCGCGACAGCGACAATGGTGGCGGACAGCCCGCCCGCCGGCGGCGGAATCAACGACGTCTTTCCCGCGTGAGGGAAGGATAACTTTCGAGCTCGCCCCATCCTCTCCCTCGCCATCGGAGGAGGAGGCGGGGCAACCAGGGCCGAGCGGGAGGCTGCGCTCAGTCGGCTGTCGAGCAAATCGACATCCCCAGCGCCCCAACGGAGGACGCGTCAGGCATCACCCTCGCGTTTGAGGTGAAGGCGAGCGCCGTCCCCCCGCAACACGCCGACCCCGAGCAAGTGGACGACGCCAGCGCGCTCACGGAGGGCCTACAGGACGTCGCCCTCGCGCCCAGGACGACGACGCGATCAGCCCCCGATGTGACTTCGTCGCTCCTCGTCGACCAAAAGGTACCGGCTGATTCCCATCCTTTGTCATTTCGACTCGGCCTCAACCCGCATAGCGACCTCGTTTTGGCGGGCGCTCACGTTGAGGCGAGTGCAACCCCTCTGGGGTTTCGTGTGCGGTCGCCTTGGGACCGCTTGACGGACGTCTCGACCTACGGGCCCTCTGGGTCCGAGGAAGATGACGATCCCAGCATCTGCTGGTATTTCTCTGGATCTGGCAACCCCAGTGCCATGCGGGACTTCATGACCGCATGCAACTACTGCCTCTCCGACTGTTCCGACGGCAGCCGCAGCCTTGACGACAAGGACTGCGGCCCGAGCCGCGAATGTTTCCACATCGAGCTAGGGGATCCCTCCGGAGGCAGCTGTCTCGGCATGCCGGAGGATGGTGATCCCCCTAGGCCAGCGCCTCGCGCCGACATCCCGCGGGAGCTAGCTGTGGTCCCCGTTCCGGCGGGGGGTCACGACCCACAGCTCGAGCAAGTCCGCGGGGCGCAGGCCGGGCTCGATGAGGGAGCAGGAGCGCTCGAGGCAATCCGCCGGGACGTCGGGCAGGTATGGGCGGGCCAGCCCCCGACCGGAGGAATACGTCACCTGCCCCAAGGTCTCCAGCACCGCATCGCCAACGATGCCAGGGACAGACCGCCACCCGCATCCGGCGGAACCGGTCAGGACCTAGCCGCCGCAGCGATGCTCCTCCGCGCGATGCCGGAGTCATCAACCACCGAGGGTCGGCGAATCCAGGGAGAGCTCAAGCATCTCCTGGAAGGCGCTGCGGCCCGGCGGGCCGAGAGCTCTGCCTCCCAAAGGCAGGGGTACCCCTCGGAACCTCGTGCCGCGACTTCCCGACCCATGCGGGAAGCCTCGGTCTACACCGGGCGCACGCGCAACACCGCGCCTGCGGCCCCGGGCCACCTCGGCGACGAGCACCCTCATCACGACCGTCGGGCCCGCCTCGACGAAAGGGTGCGCCGAGGTTATCACCCCCGGCGTGGGGGACGCTACGACAGCGGGGAGGATCGGAGTCCCTCGCCCGAACCACCCGGTCCGCAGGTCTTCAGCCGGGCCATTCGGCGGGCGCCGTTTCCGCCCCGATTCCGACCCCCGACTACTATCACAAAGTACTCGGGGGAAACGAGACCGGAATTGTGGCTCGCGGACTACCGCCTGGCCTGCCAACTGGGTGGAACGGACGACGACAACCTCATCATCCGCAACCTCCCCCTGTTCCTCTCCGACACTGCTCGCGCTTGGTTGGAGCACCTGCCTCCGGGGCAGATTTCCAACTGGGAGGATCTGGTCCAAGCTTTCGCCGGCAACTTCCAGGGCACGTACGCGCGCCCCGGGAATTCCTGGGACCTCCGAAGCTGCCGGCAACTGCCGGGAGAGTCTCTTCGGGACTACATCCGGCGATTCTCGAAGCAGCGCACCGAGCTGCCCAACATCACCGACTCCGATGTCATCGGTGCGTTCCTTGCCGGCACCACCTGCCGTGACCTGGTGAGCAAGTTGGGTCGCAAGACCCCCACCAGGGCGAGCGAGCTGATGGACATCGCCACCAAGTTCGCCTCTGGTCAGGAGGCGGTCGAGGCCATCTTCCGAAAGGACAAGCAGCCCCAGGGCTGCCCGTCGGAAGATGCTCCCAAGGCATCTGCTCCGCTCGGCGCCAAGAAGAAAGGCAGGAGGAAGTCGCAAGCGAAACACGACGCCGCCAGCACGGATCTTGTCGCCGCTGCCGAATACAAGAACCCTCGGAAGCCCCCCGGAGGTGCCAACCTCTTCGACAAGGCACTCAAGGAGACGTGCCCCTACCATCAGGGGCCCGTCAAGCACACCCTCGAGGAGTGTGTCATGCTTCGGCGCCACTTCCACCGGGCCGGGCCACCCGCGGAGGGTGGCAGGGCCCGCGACGACGACAAAAAGGAAGATCACCAAGCAGGAGAGTTCCCCGAGGTCCGCGACTGCTTCATGATCTACGGAGGGCATGCGGCGAATGCCTCGGCTCGGCATCGTAAGCAAGAGCGTCGGGAGGTCTGCTCGGTGAAGGTGGCGGCGCCAGTCTACCTAGACTGGTCCGACAAGCCCATCACCTTCGACCAGGATGACCACCCCGACCACGTGCCGAGCCCGGGAAAGTACCCGCTCGTCGTCGATCCCATCATCGGCGACGTCAGGCTCACCAAGGTCCTGATGGATGGGGGCAGCTGCCTCAATATCATCTACGCTGAGACCCTCAGGCTCCTGCGCGTCGATCTGTCATCCGTCCGAGCAGGCGCTGCGCCCTTCCACGGGATCATTCCTGGGAAGCGCGTCCAGCCCCTCGGACGGCTCGACCTTCCTGTCTGCTTCGGAACACCCTCCAACTTCCGAAGGGAGACTTTGACGTTCGAGGTGGTTGGGTTCCGAGGAACCTACCACGCAGTGTTGGGAAGGCCATGCTACGCGAAGTTCATGGCCATCCCCAACTACACCTACCTAAAGCTCAAGATGCCAGGTCCCAACGGGGTCATCACCGTCGGCCCCACGTACAAACACGCATTCGAATGCGATGTGGAGTGCGTGGAGTACGCCGAGGCCCTCGCCGAGTCCGAGGCCCTCATCGCCGACCTGGAAAGCCTCTCCCGAGAGGTGCCGGACGTGAAGCGACATGCCGGCAACTTCGAGCCAGCGGAGACGGTTAAGGCCGTCCCTCTCGACCCCAGTGGCGACACCTCCAAGCAGATCCGGATCAGTTCCGGGCTCGACCCCAAATAGGAAGCAGTGCTCGTCAACTTTCTCCGCGCAAACGCCGACGTCTTTGCGTGGAGTCCCTCGGACATGCCCGGCATACCGAGGGATGTCGCCGAGCACTCGCTGGATATTCGGGCCGGAGCCCGGCCGGTC
Organism: Zea luxurians; assembly: GCA_029449295.1. Classification (NCBI taxonomy): domain Eukaryota; kingdom Viridiplantae; phylum Streptophyta; class Magnoliopsida; order Poales; family Poaceae; genus Zea; species Zea luxurians. The sequence continues at coordinate 191,467 of JAOPSE010000308.1, read as the reverse complement.
AGACAGCCTCTGCGCCGATTCGACGAGGAAAGGCGCAGGGTGATAGGCGAGGAGATCCACAAGCTGATGGCAGCAGGGTTCATCAAAGAGCTATTCCATCCTGAATGGCTTGCCAACCCTGTACTTGTGAGGAAGAAAGGGGGGAAATGGCGGATGTGCGTAGACTACACTGGTCTCAACAAAGCATGTCCGAAGGTCCCCTACCCTCTACCTCGCATCGATCAAATCGTGGACTCCACTGCAGGGTGCGAAACCCTGTCTTTCCTCGATGCCTACTCAGGGTATCACCAAATCAAGATGAAAGAGTCCGACCAGCTCGCGACTTCTTTCATCACGCCCTTCGGCATGTACTGTTATGTCACCATGCCTTTCGGTTTGAGGAACGCGGGTGCAACGTACCAGCGGTGCATGAACCATGTGTTCGGCGAACACATCGGTCGCACGGTGGAGGCCTACGTCGATGACATCGTAGTCAAGACGAGGAAAGCCTCCGACCTTCTCTCCGGCCTTGAACTGACATTCCGGTGTCTCAAGGCGAAGGGCGTCAAGCTCAATCCCGAGAAGTGCGTCTTCGGGGTGCCCCGAGGCATGCTCTTGGGATTCATCGTCTCCGAGCGGGGCATCGAAGCCAACCCGGAGAAGATCGCAGCCATCACAAACATGGGGCCCATCAAGGACTTAAAAGGCGTACAGAGGGTCATGGGATGTCTCGCGGCCTTGAGCCGTTTCATCTCGCGCCTCGGCGAAAGAGGCCTGCCCCTGTACCGTCTCTTAAGGAAGGCCGAGTGCTTCACGTGGACTCCCGAGGCCGAGGAAGCCCTCGGAAACCTGAAGGCGCTCCTCACCCAGGCGCCCGTCTTGGTACCCCCAGCTGATGGAGAAGCCCTCTTGGTCTACGTCGCCGCTACCACTCAGGTGGTCAGCGCCGCGATCGTGGTCGAAAGGCAGGAAGAGGGGCATGCTTTGCCCATTCAGAGGCCGGTTTACTTCGTCAGCGAGGTGCTGTCCGAGACCAAGATCCGCTACCCACAAGTCCAGAAGCTGCTGTATGCAGTGATTCTGACGAGGCGAAAGCTGCGACATTACTTCGAGTCTCATCCGGTGACTGTGGTGTCATCCTTCCCCCTGGGAGAGATCATCCAGTGCCGAGAAGCCTCGGGACGAATCGCAAAGTGGGCGGTGGAAATCATGGGCGAGACAATCTCGTTCGCCCCTCGGAAGGCCATCAAGTCCCAGGTACTGGCGGACTTCGTAGCCGAATGGGTCGACACCCAGTTGCCGACGGCTCCGATCCAACCGGAGCTCTGGACCATGTTTTTCGACGGGTCGCTGATGAAGACGGGAGCCGGCGCGGGCCTGCTCTTCGTCTCGCCCCTCGAGAAACACCTGCGCTACGTGCTCCGCCTCCATTTTCCGGCGTCCAACAATGTGGCTGAGTACGAGGCTCTGATCAACGGATTGCGAATCGCCATCGAGCTAGGGGTCCGACGCCTCGATGCACGCGGCGACTCGCAGCTCGTTATCGACCAAGTCATGAAGAACTCCCACTGCCGCGACCCAAAGATGGAGGCCTATTGTGATGAGGTTCGACGCCTAGAAGACAAGTTCTACGGGCTCGAGCTTAACCACATCGCCCGGCGCTACAACGAGACTGCGGACGAGCTGGCGAAGATAGCCTCGGGGCGAACGACGGTTCCCCCGGACGTCTTCTCCCAGGATCTGCACCAACCCTCCGTCAAGATAGGCGACACGCCCGAGCCCGAGGCGCCCTCGGCCCCGTCCGAGGCAGCCTCGGCCCAGCCCGAGCCATCCTCGGTTCAGCCCGAGGAACCCTCGGCTCCCAAGGGCGAAGTACTGCGCATCGAGGAGGAGCAGAGCGGGGTCACGCCAGAACAAGATTGGCAGACCCCGTACCTGCAATATCTCCGCCAAGGAGAACTGCCCCTCGACCGAGTCGAGGCTCGGCGGGTAGCGCGACGCGCCAAGTCGTTCGTCTTGCTGGGCGATGAGAAGGAGCTCTACCACCGTAGCCCCTCGGGCATCCTCCAGCGATGCATCTCCATCGCCGAGGGTCAGGAACTCCTGCAGGAAATACACTCGGGGGCTTGCGGCCATCATGCAGCACCTCGGACTCTCGTCGGGAACGCTTTCCGCCAAGGCTTCTACTGGCCGACGGCGGTGGCTGACGCCACTAGGATTGTCCGCGCCTGCGAAGGGTGCCAATTCTATGCGAAGCAGACCCACCTGCCCGCTCAGGCTCTACAGATGATACCCATCACCTGGCCCTTCGCTGTGTGGGGTCTGGACCTCGTCGGCCCTCTGCAGAAGGCGCCCGGGGGCTACACGCACCTGCTGGTCGCCATCGACAAATTCTCCAAGTGGATCGAGGTCCGACCCCTGAACAGCATCAGATCCGAGCAGGCGGTGGCATTCTTCACCAACATCATCCATCGCTTCGGGGTCCCGAACTCCATCATCACCGACAACGGCACCCAGTTCACCGGCAAAAAATTCTTGGATTTTTGCGAGGATCACAACATCCGGGTAGACTGGGCCGCCGTAGCTCATCCCATGTCGAATGGGCAAGTAGAACGTGCCAACAGCATGATTCTACAAGGGCTCAAGCCCCGGATTTACAATGATCTCAACAAGTTCGGCAAGCGATGGGTGAAGGAACTCCCCTCGGTGGTCTGGAGCCTGAGGACAACGCCGAGCCGAGCCACAGGTTTCACGCCGTTCTTCCTGGTCTACGGGGCCGAGGCCGTCTTGCCCACTGATCTGGAATACGGCTCCCCGAGGATGTGGGGGATAGATATCCCCCGGGTCCACCAAAAGAGTAAAGGACCTCACGAAAGGCCCAAGGGCCCAATAAATCGTAAGGTTATTCTTTTGTGGGCCTGGGGAAAGACGACCAGCAACGCAGAGCGACATGGGGCCGGATTGGTGTAAACCCAGACGGCCCATAGCGCCGAGCCATTGGCCACAACAGAGATCCGACTTTCCCGCGTCGGGGCCTTCATGCAGCGAAGCCACGTGAGGATAAGTCGGCGAGAGTTACGTAGGGGATAATCTCGAGAGGTTCACTATCTTTTAGCTACCCGTTGTTATCTCATCATGTGTACTGCCCCACGGTTGAGTATATAAGGCCTAGGGGGCACCCCTTCAGAACGATCGACCCATTACTTAGCCTCCCACATCAACTCTCTGTATTCTCGATCCAGAGAGCTCTCTTGTAATCACATCCACCAAGCATACTCATCAGGACGTAGGGTGTTACGCATCTCTAAGCGGCCCGAACCTGTAAACCTTGTCCACTGTCCCTCGTGCGATCGGCACGAACCATTTTGCTACAGTTGTCGACACCGTCCTACTCCTAAAAACACCTTGAGGGGCAACCCCGGGTGTGCGGTCGGACCCTAAACACCGACAGCTGGCGCGCCAGGTAGGGGGTGTGTTGACAATCCAAGCTAGCTCAATGGCCATCTACAACAAGATCACCCCGCGTCCCGGATCTATGTTCTGCTTCGGAACAATCTCGTTCGTAGCGGACGAAGAAGGAATTCTGCACCGTATTGCGGATCCGCCAAAAAAGGAGTCTTCCTCAACAAACTCCGAAAATACCGGAGAAGCGCAACCTCCAGCTCCCCGGAAGAAAATCACCACGCCGGCAGCGTCGTTCTACCCCGACGTCCTCTTCATCGGAAGGGCAGAATCGCCGACCATCTCCGACGACGAGCCGACTGTACCCGGGGAGGAACCGCCTCAGCGAGAGTCCCGTCGACGGAGGAACCGGCGCAGGAATGTTCGACGACATCACGCGGCCGGAGAGCGGAATCCGGAACAACCTGTCTCGCGGGACGAGGTCTCGGAGGTAGGAGAAACCCCGGAAGAACGCGTTTTCAGAGAGCGAAGGAACTCCCAACGACGTGATCGCCGACGAGCTCAGGAGCAGGCTGAGCTGGATACAAGGCAACGTCGCGAGAATCCACTCTTCGGGCGTAATCTGAACCCCGACTTCGCCCGAGCCATGAACACGCCGAGCGAGGTCGGCGGGGTGCTGGCTCGGATAGCGGAAGGACTTCCTCGGACTCCTGACGCCGACGGTTACCGACGACTGTTCACCCAGGCGGCCAATCATCTTCTACCGCTTGCTCACCCACCGAACGATCTACGACACGCCATCAACAGTCGCCGAGACGCGCGGAGCTCCATCAACGCTTCGCGGGAACGGCGGCATGAGAACGAGATTCGTCGACGAGAGGAGTACGACAGAGATCATGGTGCCCCGACTCAGAGCCAAGCTACCAGGACTGAGTCGGCGACGGCTTCAACTGGCGGAACCTCCCGGGGACGGTCGAGGAACCACAACCACAACTCCCCTCCCCGGGACAGGCATCGACCTCGACGACAGGAGGACACGTGCGGAGTGTCCGCCCTTACTCCGCGCCTTAGGGCCATCCAATGGCCTCCCAACTTCAAGGTATCCAATGTTGACAAGTATGAACCTAAGCAGGATCCGTGGGGTTGGCTAGCCGTCTACACCACCGCTGCTCGAGCTGCCGGAGCATCCGAGGACGTGATGACCGCGTATTTGCCCATTGTCCTTGGACAAGACGCGCTGCAATGGCTACGACATCTGCCCCGACACTGCATCGACGTCTGGGGAGACTTCAGTCGGCGTTTCACCGCCAACTTCCAGTCCCTCTCCGACAAGCCGGCGCAGCCGTGGGACCTCAAATCTATCAAGCGCCGGGGGGACGAGACTCTCCGATCATACCTCAAGAGGTTTCAAACCATGAGGAATCGCATCCCCGATGTCACGGAGGCGGCCGTGATCGAGGACTTCTACCGAGGATCCAATGACTCGGCTTTTGTCCGAGCCATACTACAAAGGGCGCCGACCACCTCGGAGGAGCTGTTTCGGGAAGCCGACCTCTACATCACCGCCGACGAGCGAGCCCAGGACCTCATCGGAGGAGCGAAGCCCGCGCCGGCAGCACCACGGCGCGACGCGAACCAGCAACCTGACAAGCGATGGGAGAAGCGGCCACGCGAAGAAGTACACGCCGCCGGACCACCCGCCGCCCGCGCTCGAGGAGGACCTCGTGGAGGCGAACGCACACTGGACGACATCCTCGACGCCCAGTGCCCGTACCACAAGGACATGCGACACACTCTTCGTAACTGCCGGGACTTCAAGCACTCCGTCGGACACGGCCGACCCTTCCAACCTCTACCTCCCCCTCCGCCGAGGGGAGGACCAGATGAACCACGACAACCCCATAGGCAGGAGGAGGGAGGAGGAGGAGGAGCTTTCCCGCGCGTTGACAGGGAGGTCAACGTCATCTTCGGCGGACACGGATCACAGGAGAGCAGAAGACAGCAAAAGCTCAATGATCGCCAGATACTAGTGGCAACCGTCGGTCCTCCCGCCCCATACCGATGGTCGGAGCACCCGATCACTTTCACTCGGGCGGATCAATGGCTCAACTTTGATCATCCGGGCAAGTACCCGCTTCTCGTCGATCCGGTGATCCGAGATAGCCGGGTGAAAAAGGTGTTAGTGGACGGGGGGAGCAGCATCAACATCACCTTCCCCCGGACACTCCAAAGCTTGGGAGTTCATCTCAAAGAGCTCCACGAGTCGGACACTCCTTTCTTCGGCATCGTGCCGACGGAAGGGGAATACCCGCTGGGCCACATCTACATGCCGGTCACCTTTGGAACTCCGGAGAACTACAGAACCGAGTTCCTGAGGTTTGAAGTGGCGAACTTCGACTGTGGGTACAACGCCATCATCGGGAGGCCAGGATTGGCCAAATTCATGGCCATTCCGCATTACACATACATGATACTGAAAATGCCGGGGCCACAAGGGATCATAACTGTGCGCGCCGACCTCCAAGGCGCCGCAGAATGTTTCCGAGTGGCTATCCAAGCAGCCCTCACCGTCAAGCCGTCGACAGCTCCCTCCGCAATGGCGAACTCTAAGCCTGAGGAGGACCTCGCAATACCGGCGAATGAAGCTCAGACCGCGACCTCTATGCGGCCGGCTGAAGAAACTAAAAGAATCAACCTGGGGTTCGCTGATGAGCGCAAGACGGCCATCATCAGCTCCAGTTTGGACAACAAATAGGAAAGCGCGCTCGTCCAGTTTCTGCAAGATAACCGAGACGTATTCGCATGGCAACCTGCGGATATGCCGGGAGTCCCGAGAGAACTGGCCGAGCACAAGCTAAAGGTCTTTCCCCAAGCGAGGCCGATTCGACAGAAATTACGTCGTTTCACGCCTGATAAGAGGGAAGCCATTCGCGCCGAGTTAGCTCGCTTGGTCGCGGCCGGATTCATTAGAGAAGTATTACATCCTGAGTGGTTAGCCAATCCTGTTCTTGTACTCAAAAAGAATAAAGTGGACTGGCGCATGTGTGTTGATTATACTGATCTCAACAAACACTGTCCGAAGGATCCCTTCGGGCTCCCGAGGATAGATCAGGTGGTGGACTCCACCGCTGGATGTTCTATGTTGTCTTTCTTGGATTGTTATTCTGGGTACCATCAGATCAGCCTGGCAAAGGAAGATGAAGAAAAAACGGCATTCATTACTCCGTTTGGCGCTTTCTGTTATACCTCCATGCCGTTTGGCCTTAAGAACGCTGGAGCGACTTACCAGAGAGCTATTCAAACATGCTTAGCCGATCACTGGGGCAAGCGTGTGGAGGCTTATGTGGATGACGTGGTGATCAAAACACAGGACTCAAAGGACTTCATCGAAGATTTGCAACTGGTTTTCAACAGCCTGAGGCGGTACAGGTGGAAGCTTAATCCCGAGAAATGTGTTTTTGGGGTGCCAGCCGGAAAGTTGCTCGGATTTATCGTCAGCCACCGAGGAATTGAAGCTAATCCAGATAAGATTGAAGCTATCATGAAGATGGAAGCACCTCGATCGCAGAAGAAGGTTCAGCGACTTACTGGATGCATGGCAGCTTTAAGCAGATTCATATCCAGGCTGGGAGAAAAAGGTTTGCCGTTTTATAAATTACTCAAGAAGGTGGATAAATTTCAGTGGACTTCAGAAGCACAAGAAGCTCTAGATGCTCTGAAAAAATTCTTGACAACACCGCCAGTACTGAAACCACCTCGACGAGCTACATCAACTCAACCGGCTGAAGATTTGCTATTGTACATCTCTTGCACGACTCACGTGGTAAGCACCGCGTTAGTAGTCGAGCGAGCAGAAGAAGGGCACGCCTATCCAGTACAACATCCTGTGTATTTCATCAGTGAAGTCCTTGGCCCCTCAAAGAAAAAGTATTCTCAAATCCAGAAGCTATTGTATGCAGTACTTCTAACTGCCCGCAAGCTGCGTCACTACTTTGACGATCACAAAGTCATAGTGGTCACAAGTTTTCCAATAGGGGATATTCTTCACAACAAGGAGGCCATCGGTCGAATAGCCAAGTGGGCCTGTGAGCTGGGATCTCATGACATCGAGTTTCGGCCTCGCACTGCCATCAAAACCCAAGCACTAGTCGATTTCGTATCAGAGTGGACTGAACAACAAGTACCAGACAACCCGGAGACTGCAGAGGTATGGCGAATGTATTTTGATGGCTCACTCAAGCTGCAAGGAGCAGGAGCGGGGATTCTTTTCACTGCACCAGGAGGCGAACACCTCAAGTACGCCCTCCAGCTGCTATTCCCGGCCTCCAACAATGCAGCCGAGTATGAAGCTTTGATCCATGGATTGAACATTGCCATATCACTGGGCGTCAAAAGATTAATGGTGTACGGGGATTCTCTGGTAGTTATCAGCCAGATAAATAAGGAGTGGGATTGCTCAAATGATTCGATGGGAAGATACTGCACCGCCGTCCGAAAGCTGGAGGATAAATTCGAGGGTTTAGAATTTCATCATGTGGAAAGAGATCGGAATACGGCTGCTGACGTACTATCCAAGCTGGGGTCCAGTCGAACTCAGGTCCCACCTGGGGTTTTCGTGCAAGAAATCCTGCAGCCGAGTATCTCAACGGATCAAGTAGAAGAGTGCAACATCATAAATCAACCCGAGTCAGATCTTGATGACTGGAGAAGGCCAATCATTAAGTACATAAAGAATGAAGAAGAACCAGATGATAAGAACTCGGCGGAGCGCATTGCAAGACAGTCGGCTCATTATACACTCGTTGGGGAGACATTATACAGAAGGGGTGCATCAGGCGTCTTCATGAAATGCATTCTCCCATCCACTGGAAAGCAACTACTAGAAGAGGTCCACGCTGGACAATGTGGGATACATGCAGCCTCCAGAACACTAGTTGGGAAGGTCTTCAGGTCAGGATTCTATTGGCCAACAGCAAAGAATGATGCAGCCGAGTTAGTTCAGAGGTGCGAAGCTTGCCAATACTTGTCGAAGCAACAGCACTTGCCAGCACAGCAGCTGCAGACCATACCAGTAACTTGGCCTTTTGCATGCTGGGGGCTAGATATGATTGGACCTTTCAAGAAAGCTCAAGGGGGATATACTCATGTGTTGGTAGCAATTGACAAATTCACTAAATGGATAGAATTCAAGCCCATTGCCTCCTTAACCTCTGCCAAGGCTGTGGAATTCATACAAGATATAATATTCAGATTCGGGATACCAAACAGCATCATAACTGATCTAGGATCCAACTTCACAAGTTCAGAGTTCTTTGACTTCTGCGAGCAAAAAAGTATTCAGATCAAGTATGCATCTGTAGCCCATCCGAGAGCCAACGGGCAAGTTGAGCGAGCTAACGGGATGATATTGGATGCACTCAGGAAAAAGATTTTTGATAAGAATGAAAAATTCGCAGGGAAGTGGATAAGGGAATTACCCTATGTTGTTTGGAGCCTAAGAACCCAACCTAGCCGAGCCTTGCATGGAAACACTCCTTTCTTCATGGTCTATGGGTCGGAAGCAGTGCTGCCTGCTGATCTCAAGTTTGGGGCGCCAAGGCTGATTTTTGAAAGCATAGCAGAAGCTGAGACCACCAGACTAGAGGACATAGATATACTCGAAGAAGAACGGCTAAGTGCAGTAATCCAGTCAGCAAGATACCAGCAGACTCTAAGGCGCTATCACGACAAGGCTGTGCGGCAACGATCCTTTTCAGTGGGGGAGCTCGTCCTTCGCCGAATTCTAACGGGAGAAGGACGACACAAGTTATCACCCTTATGGGAAGGGCCTTTCATAGTGGCAGAAGTCACTCGGCCCGGATCATATCGCCTCACTCAGATGGATGGCACGGAAGTCGGGAACTCTTGGAACATAGAACACCTGAGAAAGTTTTATCCTTAGCTGTACCTCAAAACTGCTGGGATAACAATGATGTACTCTGTAAAGTGGAAATATGTCATCAATAAAGAAAAGGTTTCAAGGATACTCAATTTATTTACGATTGACTCGCATTCTTACTTAACTCGGGGTGACCACTATGCCCTGCTAACGGAGCAATCGACTTAAGTCGGCAACGACTTAAGGCGGTGCAACATGCTCACGCTTACTTAACTCGGGGTGACCACTAAGCCCTGCTAACGGAGCAATCGACTTAAGTCGGCAACGACTTAAGGCGGTGCAACATGCTCATGTTTTACTTAACTCGGGGCGACCACTATGCCCAGCTAACGAAGTAATCAACTCCAATTGGCGCTTGCTTAAGACTAATGCAACATGCTCTCGCCTATTTAATTCAGGGGATGATCTCCATATCCCACATGCAAAATTCATAGTCATCATGCATCATTACTACCAAACTCATTGAACTAAAAAATCCTGATACAATGATAGAATAACTGTGTCACTCAAACAAACTGGTGTTCTCTGACAAATATTCAATCATGCAAGCTGCGCGCTTGGAGCATGCGAAATGTTTTCTCTATTTTGCAATGTCTTTTCCAGGAGCAGTTGACGAAGAAGGACGACTCGAGGAGTCAGGGGCGGCGTTCACGTCGGCCCTTATATCTTCAGGAACGACTACGCCAGGCCTCCTCATCAGAATTCGTCCCGCTCGAATGGCCTTGTCCATGGCCCTATCGCGTTGGGCTCTCAGAGTATTGGAAGTTTCTTCAGCAGCCTTGACAGCCGACTGGGCAGCCTCTAGCTCCTGGGTAACAGATTTTTTGGAAGCACGCAGATTCTTGATGACAACGTCTTTAGCTGATATCAACTCCCGAAGGCGAATCACATCATCCAAGGACTCCTGCAACTTATAGCGAAGATTGTTCAACTCCTCCATGGAAAAGCGATGACTTCTCTCCAAGATGGTCAGCGAGTTGCTAGAATCTCGATACAACCTATCAAGATTGTCTCGAGAAGCGGCAAGGATGCGTTTTTCCTCCTACAAGCGCAAATCAGTTCTTTCAGAAAACCAGGCAAACAATAGGAGCACGGCAAGAAAAAAGTGCAGTTTCATATATCACCTTTTCAGAATCAAGCTGGGCATGCAGAGAAGAACTCAACGCATTGGCATCATCCAAGGCAGCAGAAACCTGACTCAGTTCAATCTGACCTTGAGAATACTTTTCCTCAAGATCAGTACATCGCTGAGTCAATTCAGCTCGATCCTGAGAATGTTTCTCCTCAAGAAGTGCAGTCTGCCGAGTCATTCCTAGTAAGAGGTAATCAAACAAAACAAGGTCAGAAGGTCAAGCAGTCCACAACAAACGCGAAGAAAAGAAAAAGGGTACTAACCAGCGTTAATCGCCTCCAACTCGGATACACGACGACGAAGTAACACTGGATTCCAACATGGAAAAGATGAAGCCACTTCTGGAATAGGAGCACCATGCAATTTCAGCTGGGTGGTCACCCCATCCACAAAAGTCTGATGAGAAGAGCAGATGAGCATAATGGCAAGAGTTCAGGCAATGTAAAAATCAAGCTAAGAAACAGCACAGTACCTGGAGGGTGGAGAAGAACGAAGGGATCCCCAAGTCAGGAGAAATCAGATGATAACCAGGCGCAAGGTCATCACCCGAAGCAGCATGCAATGAAACAGTGGGAATCAGTTCATCTCCTTCAGCATAACCAGATAATCGATCAACGGGGACGCTGCCCTCTAAAGCGATGCCCCGGTCTGAAGTTTGGGCCACCACCATGCAGCCAGAGTGTGGAGGTGACCCAGCGTGAACATTCATGGAAGTGCCGGAGGGAGATCCTGTCTGGGCATCCCCGGGGACCGGGCCATAGTCGGCACTGCCCACGTGAGCCGGGTTATCCCCGGCAACACCCTCGGGGGCTGGGCAGTAGCTTGCACTCTTCGCCCGGGCTAAGTCGTCCCCCACGACACCCTCGGGGGCTGGACATGTGTCGACACCATCCTTGGGGTCCAAATTTTCAGCAGTAACCGTCTCCAAGGTTAGCGGGCCCTCGGTTATTTCCATGGAATCAGGACAATCCAAGTTAACATCCCGTCCCTCAAGATCGTGCTCTAAGGTTGACGAGGCACGGGATGACCTCAACCCAGCGTCCGGCACAGCACCACAGGTTTCCGTCGCGGCATCGTCCACTGGCCCTGATAACAAGTCCTCTGGGACCATATCCTCGAGAGTTTGATCAAAGTCGGCCAGGGATATGTTTTGCAGACCAACAAGAGCAGATAAGGCCGGGGAGGGAACCCCACTACTTTCCCCACTGGCGAGGAATTGCCGACTGTTCTTTCGAATCAAAGGAACCTCATCCTCTTCCTCTTCATCATCTTCATCAGCAACACCGGCACCACACCCATTGGGATCAGCATCAGATGGACCACACCCATTGGGATCAGCAACAGATGGACCACACCCATTGGGATCAGCATCAGCAAATTCAGATGCAGGAACCTCCTCATCAACAGGAGCCGAGGGACCTGCACCCTGATTCAAACTAGATACTCGCCGAATACGTCTCTTCTTCTTTTTCTGCTCATCAACGGAAAGATCAGTCTGATTGGTTCGGCGGGGACGCTTCGAGCGAGCACGGACAGGTCTCTGGACATCCAAGACTATACCGACTTCTGGGAGAGGTGCCACTGCCAATGTCTCAGTAGGAATAGCGTCAGAAGAATCCTCAGCCAACATGTCAAGCACAGCATTTATTTCAGCATCAGTAGGATCCGAAGGCACCTCGAAATGGGTTTGTCTTTCATCATCAGGGATTTTCCCAAGTGAAGCAATCAAAGCACTAACCTCCTCATCAGAGGGCCGCGTTCTAAAGCCCAAATTGCCATCAGTTGAAGGCGGGTTTGACACGAAGCGAGTGAAGGCCTTGGCAGGAGGCAGATTCCAGGCTGAATACGCCACCGGAGCACCAACATTGGATACTTTGCCTCTGAGAATCATCTCCAGCCGGCTCACCAAATCTGCAGAAGGGATCCTTCCATTGGTAACTCGAGTTGGGTCGGCTAGCCCTTGATACAGATAAGCCGGGTGGGCCCTGTCTTTCAGTGGCTGAATGTTTTTGAAGACAAAGTCAGCAACTATAGCTTCAGCGGTTAAACCCCTCTCTTTCAAAAGCCCAACTTCAGCTAACAGCACACTAGCTTCAGCCACCTCCTCGTCTGTGGGAGACTCGGTCCAGCTCGGGGTGCGAACATCTGGCTGTCTTCCTGACCGGGGGGGGGAGAGAATTTCCATAGTTATCAACTATAAACCATTCCAGGCGCCATCCCTTAATGCTGTCTTTAAGGGGGATCTCAAGATACTCAGTTTTCCGTCCCCGGCGCATCTCCAAGCTGGCACCTCCAACCAACTGATGCTGTCCCCCGGCCATCCCAGGGCGACAGTGATACAGGTGTTTCCACAATCCAAAATGCGGCAGCACACCAAGAAAGGCCTCACATAAGTGGACGAAGATAGAAATTTGCAGAATTGAATTAGGGTTCAGATGGGTTAAGTTGATGTGGTAGAAATCAAGAAGACCACGGAAAAAGGGAGAAATAGGAAGGCCAAGGCCACGGAGAAGAAAGGGAGCGTAAACCACAGATTCGTGGGTATCCTCCGTCGGAACCGTAGTTCCATGGCAAACCCGCCAAGAACAGAGTTCCCGCGGAGGAAGAACCCCGATGGACACAAGGTGGAGGAGTTCAGTTTCAGAGATGTTGGACATGTGGTTACCTGCGAAAGGCAACTGGCTGTTGGGATCAATTGGGGGAATCACCACAGCGGAAGAACTCGCGATTTTCCTCTTGGGAGCCATCTCGATTTCACCAGCGAGCAAATTGGAGGCAAGCGCAGAGGAGATTTGGAAGCAGGAATGCAAAAACTAGGACGCGGAAAGCAAAGGCGGCTAAAAGTGCGACTCTTATGGGATATTCTCGGACCAGACACCGTTTCAAAAAGTGCCCAGTCATCACTCGGCGGTTATTTCCGAAATCCCAGCATGCCACGTGGTCATTCGGCAGTTATTTCCCAGAAAACTGGTGGGCCCTCTCCTTACTCGGGTGCTAACCCTCGAAATAACTCGGCGTTGCCACTAAAATGCCGACGTCACTATCCAGTCACTCGGCGTTGCCTCTAAAACGCTGATCTTGAGTTCAATCGTTCGGCATTACTTCTAAAATGCCGACGTTGACCTTCAATCACTCGGCATTGCCTCTAATACGCTGACCTCGAGTTCAATAACTCGGCGCTGTCTCTAAAACGCCGACGTCACAATCCAGTCACTCGGCGTTGCCTCTAAAACGCTGATCTTGAGTTCAATGGTTCGGCATTACTTCTAAAATGCCGACGTTGACCTTCAATCACTCGGCGTTGCCTCTAAAACGCTGACCTCGAGTTCAATAACTCGGCGCTGTCTCTAAAACGCCGACGTCACTATCCAGTCACTCGGCGTTGCCTCTAAAACGCTGATCTTGAGTTCAATCGTTCGGCATTACTTCTAAAATGCCGACGTTGACCTTCAGTCACTCGGCGTTGCCTCTAAAACGCTGATCTCGAGTTTAGTCACTCGGCATTACTTCTAAAATGCCGACGTAGACCTTCACTCACTCGGTGTTGCCTCTAAAACGCTGATCTCGAGTTCAATAACTTAGTGTTGTTTCTAAAACACTGACCTCGGGTTCAACCGTTCGGTATTACTCCTAAAAACGCCAACGTTGACCCTCAATCACCCGGCGTTGCCTCTAAAACGCTGACCTTGAGTTAAATTGTTCGGCATTGCCTCTAAAATGCCGAAGTCACTACTTAATCACCCGGCGTTGCCTCTAAAACGCTGACCTTGAGTTAAATTGTTCGGCATTGCCTCTAAAATGCCGAAGTCACTACTTAGTCACTCGGCGTTGCCTCTAAAACGATGATCTGGAAGTTCAACCACTCGGCATTACTTCTAAAATGTCGACGGCGACTTCCGATCACTCGGCATTACTTCTAAAAACATTGATACAGACTGCAATACTGCTTGGAAGCATCAGTATAACGACCAAGCCGTTCATCTACGGCCTCAAAAAACTCAGATTCATAGTCAGACGAAACAAGTCATCAAAAGGAAACCAAACTTGCTTTTCATTCAAGGGAAGTGATAACATTCACAAATCAACTCATTATGAGTTGATACTTCCCTATTTCTACTACTAAACTACACTTTACTGCTACTACTACTACTACTCTACAATATACTACTTTACATTACTAATAATACTACATTATCTAACTATACTACTTCTAATCTATACTAATATTTAAAAGGACCAGTGGCATCTAGCCACTGGCCCTGCCCCTGCCGCCGCCGCCGCTCTTGGTGCCGCCCCCGCCACCGACGCTCTTGGTGCCGCCCCCGCCACCGACGCTCTTGGTGCCGCCCCCGCCGCCGCCGCTCTTGGTGCCGACCCTGTCGCCGCCGCCCCTGGTGCAGCCGCCGTCGTCGTCGTCGTCATTGTCATCGTCGTCGTCGTCGTCGTCGTCATTGTCGTCGTCGTCGTCGTCGCCCTCGCCCTCGCCGCCGTCGTCCGAGTCCTCCTCCTCCGAGGAGTACTCGGACTCATCCGAGCCCTCGAGCCCGGAGCGCTCGACGGCCCGGATGTACGACCAGACCTCCGCCGCGAGCCCCTGGGAGTCGTCTGAGTCGTCAGACGACTCACGCAGGGGGATGGGAGCCGGAGACCCCTCGGATTCAGAGGAGAACTCCTCCTCTGAATACTCCGAGTCACCGAAATCTTCAGACGGAGGGGTTGGTTCGCGCTTGCGTTTCTTGCCCATGGTGGAAATGCAGATAGAAGAAAGAAAGCAGGCAAAGGAGAACAGCGAGAGATGTGAAAAAATCAGGCAGGCAAAGGCACTATTTATAGGAAAAGAAGGCAACCGCTCACCTCCAAACAGTGGTCACTGAACAGTCGCAAAGCATTCAATATACACCTCCACCCGTCCAAAGACACGTCAGGCGGCGGACGCCGTTTCATGCAGCACTACACCCATTGGGACTCCAGTCAACAGCGCAAAGGATATGATTACACTCGCCGTCCCATCACATTACAACTCAGAAGCAACCGGTTAAAACACTCAGCGTACCAAGATGTTCCTTGCTCACACCCATTGGGGGGGGGACGCCCAGGAATTGTCAGTATATTTTTCAAAATGGTCACATCTGTGCAGAGCATGCAGTGAATGCCTCAAGACAAAAATGAGATATCAACAAGAGTTAAAGGGAAGCCAAATATAGTCAGTAGAGTGCAAAATATGGTCGACAGACATGACTTGAAGACTAGACAGAGAACGTCCATCGAACGTCCAATCAGTCGCAGAGCAAATACACTATGCTACTCAGCAAGATATGGAAGGGTTGCAAATTTAGTCGCAAAAGACAAAACACATGCTGACCTCCGAAGCATAATATTGATGACATAGCACGGATGACATCATGCCAACCTTTTTATAAGCAGAAAAAGTATTCTTCAGCAACAGGACGCAAAAAGAAGACCTTCAAGCGAATTATCCAAAAAAAAAATCCACTTGAAGGTCGGGGGCTACACCCATTGGGTGCACCTCCGGTGCACCCCATGGATTGTCACTATAAGCCAGGATAGCGTCAATTTCTAAGGGCACGAAACAAGATTAAGAAGCCAATCCTCAACTGGAATAAGGAAACGCAAATGGGAGTAATTTCTAATGAAGACCTTCGAGTAGATTATTTTCTAAAATCTACTCGAAGCTCGGGGGCTACACCCATTGGGTGCACCTCCGGTGCACCCAATAAGGTTCAGAGTCCAACAAACAGGAATGCCGATCTCTAAGGCACAGGCACAAAGCTAGGTTCTGGTCGACAAGTGATCAAAGCGGGAGAAAACAGCAAGGAGTCATCTTTCTTCAAATCATCTACAAGCTGGACCTGAGATCTTCGGGTTGATTATCTCTAAATTAACCCAAAGATCGGGGGCTTGTGGGGGATAGATATCCCCCGGGTCCACCAAAAGAGTAAAGGACCTCACGAAAGGCCCAAGGGCCCAATAAATCGTAAGGTTATTCTTTTGTGGGCCTGGGGAAAGACGACCAGCAACGCAGAGCGACATGGGGCCGGATTGGTGTAAACCCAGACGGCCCATAGCGCCGAGCCATTGGCCACAACAGAGATCCGACTTTCCCGCGTCGGGGCCTTCATGCAGCGAAGCCACGTGAGGATAAGTCGGCGAGAGTTACGTAGGGGATAATCTCGAGAGGTTCACTATCTTTTAGCTACCCGTTGTTATCTCATCATGTGTACTGCCCCACGGTTGAGTATATAAGGCCTAGGGGGCACCCCTTCAGAACGATCGACCCATTACTTAGCCTCCCACATCAACTCTCTGTATTCTCGATCCAGAGAGCTCTCTTGTAATCACATCCACCAAGCATACTCATCAGGACGTAGGGTGTTACGCATCTCTAAGCGGCCCGAACCTGTAAACCTTGTCCACTGTCCCTCGTGCGATCGGCACGAACCATTTTGCTACAGTTGTCGACACCGTCCTACTCCTAAAAACACCTTGAGGGGCAACCCCGGGTGTGCGGTCGGACCCTAAACACCGACAGAGGACGAGGGCCTACGACGATGAAAGCAATCAAGCTAGCCGAGAAGACTCGCTGGACCAGCTGGACGAGGCTCGGGACAGGGCCTTACTACACTCGGCGCGGTATCAGCAGTCCCTGCGACGCTACCACGCCCGAGGGGTCCGACCCCGAGAGCTCCAGGTGGGTGACCTGGTGCTTCGGCTGCGGCAAGACGCCCGAGGGAGGCACAAGCTCACGCCCCCCTGGGAGGGGCCGTTCGTCATCGCCAAAGTCCTGAAGCCCGGAACATACAAGCTGGCCAACAGTCAAGGCGAGGTCTACGGCAACGCTTGGAACATCCAACAGCTACGTCGCTTCTACCCTTGAGATGTTTCCAAGTTGTTCATATACCTCGCACCCACGCAAAGTTTAGTCAACAAGGAAGGGTCGGCCTCGCCTCGGCAAAGCCCGACCCTCCCTCGGGGGCTAAAAGGGGGGAAACCCCCTCTGCGTCAAAATTTTCCTCGAACAGAAAATCTCTTTTACTAGAATATCTTTCGTGCTTTTTGACTACTTCGAAAAGTGGGTCCTGGAAACGACGGGGTACACGTAAGCAGTCAAGGCTGACCGAGCCGAGGGACTCCTACGCCTCCGGGATACGGATACCTCACTCATCACCTTCTGCGATAAGTAACTCGCGTTCGGATAAGGTGACTCCGCGGATCGAACAAGTCTCTACGTTCGGAAGCCCTTCTGTCGAAGCGATTCTTCGAGTCTTCTCGACCAAAGTCGGTGATAGGGCCTCATGAACGAGTAAAAGTGCGCGTAAGCGGCAAGGCCAACCGAGCCGAGGGACTCCCACGCCTCCGGGATACGGGTACCTCACTCCTCACCTTCCGCGAGAAGCAACTTTCGCTCGCACAAACATCCCTGTTACCGACGAAAAGTCCAGATGCTTGAAACAA
This sequence comes from Zea luxurians, assembly GCA_029449295.1. Lineage (NCBI taxonomy): Eukaryota > Viridiplantae > Streptophyta > Magnoliopsida > Poales > Poaceae > Zea > Zea luxurians. The sequence continues at coordinate 173,543 of JAOPSE010000308.1, read as the reverse complement.
GAGGAAAGGAGACGCAGCTTTACAACACAGCAAGGGTGTGTGTTCTGGCCTCGACGGTCGCACAAAGCACACACTACAAGACAAGCTGATCCTGCAGGCTCGGGTCCTGACGCTGGAAGGGGGCAGCGACACCCTCGGCATTGATGGCACCTTCGGCGAGGCCCGACCTAGCCGCGGACGGCGACGCGGTCCGAGGGCCTCCGCTCCGGAGGACGACGTCATCACCACGCCCGAGCGATCGCCGTCAGGAACTTCTCCGGGATCCGGCCCGAGCGGGCGGCTCGGCCGGCCACCTCCGGGGCCTCGGCCAACCACCTTCCGAGGGCACCAGCCTGGTCCGAGGCCTCGGCTGACCAACTCCGGCGTCGATCCTGCCAACGGGCAACTCGGCTAGGCTCCGGCCAACCAGGTTTCATTTTCGAGCCAACTCCACCTCTGCTCATGCTGATATCGCTACCCCCGGCCTCGGCTCGCCGAAGAGCGGCCGAGGGGTCTCTTTAACTAAGCTAGAGGAGCCTCGGACAACAAGGCCGACCGAGCCGAGGGACTCCTACGCCTCCGGGATACGGATACCTCACTCGTCACCTTGACACAAGGCGACTCATGCTTGGTGAAGCGGTTCAGACAATCAGCAGACGAGTCTTAGTGCTCGGAAATGAGGAAAAAACACGGCTCTGAGCCGTAATTACATACATGTTCAGGCCCCGAAAGCCAAAATGAACAAAAAACCCGGCACTCGAGGTGCCATTACAAACGGAACTCCGGTTCCCCCCCCGCAGGTACGAACAACCCCACTCGATAGGGGCGGGCCTGCGGGGCTGCAGAAGACTGACGGGCGGCTCGCCGCCGCCCGCTCCGGCCACGACGACGACGGCCCCCACTCTGGACGACCGAACTGCAGCAGCGCAGGCCTCGGGGTAGGCGCCGCTGTAGCCTTGCCCTCGCCCACACCGACGCTCGAGGGGCGAGGACAAGTACAAAGAGCCGGAGGCCCAAAGCGCGGATGGCGGCAGCAATCCCGTCGGTGACGGGGACTTCTCGAGCCGCCTCCGCCTCGGCACCCACGGCAGGAGCCTCAGCCCTCCGGCAGATCCCCACTCAAGTCCTCCCGGATGAGTGGGGCACCGGCCTCCGCGTAAAGGCGCCGCTCCGGTGCAAAGGCAGGACCACCCAGAACACGAACGCCGCCCTGGCAGCGCGCGACATCTAGGGTGGTCCTCCCGTGTACACGGCGCGGCAGCCGCCCCCTACAGAAGGGGCCACCGCGAGCCGAGCCGACGAACCCGACACGCTGGAGGTGACGACGCCTGCCGTCGACCCGCCCCGCGTTGTCGAAGTCCGGGCCGCCCGCAGGGCCAGTGAGCGCCTTCTCCCTCGAATACTGCGGGAGAGGATGACCCGCGAACCCGTGCGGGAGGTAGAGCGCCGGCTCAGCCCAGCACCCACCCCAGCGAGGATGATGAACATCCTTGAAGCTGAGGGTGGGACCAAGATCACAGCCCGGTTTGCTCCTCCCCACCCAGGAGCTGGCGGTCACCGTCTCGGGTGACCCCCAGCGGAGGGGAGCCACCGGGCTGCCTGATGAAAATCCTTGAAGCCGAACGATGGCCGAAAGGTACCCACTCCCACGGAGTGGTGTCCTCCGACGACGAGGCACGGAGACGGCGGTTTCCCCCGTCCGGGGGCTTGAAAGGTGGAAAGACACGATGCATAAGGGGGGAAGAAGACATGGTCGCCTTACGGAAGGGGTTGCCCTCCTTTTAAAGGCAACTCTCCCTGCTTGCGCCCCCAACCGTCACGGGCTGAGTCTTCTCCAACACGCCTCCAAAGCCCTCTCCTGCGGCGCGGGGGCTGGGACCCACATGTCATGCAGACCGGCTCCGAGCAGAAGAAGCCGAACCGCCGCGCCCGGCGCGCGCAACCACCCAGCGGTTACAAGCGACCCTCCACTTTTGCCCAGACCAACGGGCGAAAGGGGCGGGCAGCCATGCGGGCGGCATGCAACCGCGCCAAGTGGACGCGCCTCTCCGACTATTGACAGGCCAGCACGGAGGCTCAAGCCCACGCGTCGCGCGACCGGCGCGCCGGATGCTGCATGCAAGCCACTGTACCGCTTGCGCCACCGCAGCACCTCCTCGATTGCGGAACCAATACCGCGACCCAAGGCGACCCAGCGCGCGACCCAGCAGCGCCAGCCTGGCGCAGCGGTCAAACGCGGTCAAAAGTGGGCCGGCAGTAATGACGGTGGCAGGCGCGTGAGAGCAGCGGTCACGCCATCAGCCCAGCTCACGTCCCGTTCGGGGGCAGCAAGGGAACCCCTTCTCACGGTGTGAATACGACACGCCCGTGACCCGTTCCTCGAACGGCTCGCGCACGCGCAACGGCAGCCTCGCCAACTACTCGCCCCGGCGCATTAACTCCGCGGCTCGACGGGCAGCGCTTCTGGCGGAAGCAACTGGCGACGTTTCGCCTTCGCCAAAACGACCACACCAAAAGAGGTACACCCCGTCGTTCAATTTCGTATCCTTTTTCCCTTTTCCTTCTTTCTCTATCTCTTGCAACAGGGACCGGGAAAAGGGATACCCCCAAAGGGATCCTTCCCCGTGAAGGAACTAAGGCTCCGAGCCTCCTTACTGATCAGGGGTTCGAAGGCTGGCCCTCCGAAGGGTTCAACGGCCGCCTCAGATCGCGTGGGCCCGACACCCACTACTGGTCAGAGGTTCGAAGGTCGGCCCCCCGAAAGGTTCCACGACCGCCTCAGGCTACTCGGGCTCCGCGCCCATTACTGATCAGGGGTTCGAAGGCTGGCCCCCCGAAGGGTTCACAGTCGCCTCAGACACCGAGCGAGGGATGACCAGGGGTACGTTCGATACATAACCAAGGCTCGGGCTGTGCTCCCGAGGTACCCTAGGACATTTCCGAGACCAGCGGGAATGACTCTGTAACGGAATCCCATCGGAGGGAGGCAACGAGCCCTCGGACCCCGTCGCCAGGGGACCGGGTCCGGCAGATCACCCGCAGGTACTTTTGGGCGTGCCCCCGGGCCCCTAGCCGACCCCCAACGAACGGGGCACGGACGTCCACTCGGATTACCCGATTGCAGCTCACCGGAGACACCATGTTCGGTGCCCATCGAGGGTAACATGGCGCTCTCCCCCCTCCTCCTTGCGGAAAGGCGACGTAGGGGCGTATGTAAAAAAGTCGAGTCTGTCCCTGATCGTCCTCTCGCCCTGTGCGGAGGCTCGGGGGCTGCTCTCGCAAACCCGGCTCCGGCCAAACCGTTGACAGCGTCAACATACCAGCCCGAGAACTTGGGCCCCGACAGTGCACCCGGGCTACGGCCTGTTCGCATGAGGGAACCGCCAGACCAGCCAAAGCATTACGCAAGGCATTAAGACCTCGAAGGAGTGAAACCACTCCTCCGAGGCCTCGGGGGCTACACCCGGCGGGTGCGCTCGCGCGCACCCACCGGAACAAAGTGCAACCGAGAAAGGCTGGTCCCCTTGCAAAAAAGTGCGACGAAAGCCTCCAAGCGAGTGTTAACACTCCCTTCGAGGCTCGGGGGCTACTGTCGGGGACCATAATTAGGGGTACCCTCAAGACGCCTAATTCTCAGCTGGTAACCCCCATCAGCATAAAGCTGCAGAGGCCTGATGGGTTTGATTAAGTCAGGGATCAGTCCATACGAGCGACTCGATCACGCCACGCCCGAGCCTAGCCTCGGGCAAGGGCAGCCGACCCTGAGGTGTTTCCGTCTCGCCCGAGGCCCCCTTTTTACGGCAGACGCATCTCCGGCTCGCCCGAGGCCTTGCCTTCGATAAGAAGCAACCCTGACTAAATCACCGCGCCGACCGACCAAGTCACTGGGGCATTTAACGCAAAAGGTGAGACCGACGGGCGGCCAGGCTTGGCCAAAAGCGCCATAGGAAGCTCCGCCCGACCCAGGGCTCGGACTCGGGCTAAGGCCCCGGAAGACGGTGAACTCTGCTCCGCCCGACCCAGGGCTCGGACTCGGGCTAAGGCCCCGGAAGACGGCGAACTCCGCTCCGCCCGACCCAGGGCTCGGACTCGGGCTAAGGCCCCGGAAGACGGCGAACTCCGCTCTGCCCGACCCAGGGCTCGGACTCGGGCTAAGGCCCCGGAAGACGGCGAACTCCGCTCCGCCCGACCCAGGGCTCGGACTCGGGCTAAGGCCCCGGAAGACGGCGAACTCCGCTCCACCCGACCCAGGGCTCGGACTCGGGCTAAGGCCCCGGAAGACGGCGAACTCCGCTCCGCCCGACCCAGGGCTCGGACTCGGGCTAAGGCCCCGGAAGACGACGAACCCCGCATCGCCCGACCTAGGGCTCGGACTCCGTCCTGGCCTCTGCCGAGCGACCTCCGCCTCGCCCGACCCGGAAGCTCAGGTTCGGCCTCGACCATGCAGGACAGACTCGACCTCGGCTTCGGAGGAGCCTCCACGTCGCCCGACCTAGGGCACGAGTCCGCCACATCGACAGGAAGCGCCATCACCACCCTACCCCGAGCCGACTCGGGCCGCAGAAAATAGGACCGACGTCCCATCTGGCTGGCTCCGCCAGATAGGCAATGATGGCGCCCCGCTGGATCCATGACGACGGCGGTTCTCAGCTCCGTTACGAAAGCAGGGGGACGTCAGCAAGGGCCCAACCACTCCGACAGCTGTCCCTCCGCCAGGATCCATTGCTTCTCCGACAGCCACGACGCCACACTAGCTGGGTGCCAAGATCTCTCCGGCTGCCACCTTGGCATGTACTTAGGGCACTAGCTCTCCCTCGCTAGACACGTAGCACCTTGCTACACCCCCATTTGTACACCTGGATCCTCTCCTTACGCCTATAAAAGGAAGGACCAGGGCCTTCTTAGAGAAGGTTGGCCTCGCGGGAACGAGGGCAGGGGCAGGCGCTCTCTTGGGGCCGCTCGCTCCCCTCACCCGTGCGGACGCTTGTAACCCCCTACTGCAAGCGCACCCGACCTGGGCGCGGGACGAACACGAAGGCCGCGGGAATCTCTAGCTTCCTCACGACCCGGCTCCGGCCACCTCGCTCTCTCCCCCCTTCGCGCTCGCCCACGCGCTCGACCCATCTGGGCTGGGGCACGCGGCACACTCACTCGTCGGCTCGGGGACCCCCCGGTCTCGAAACGCCGACACTAGCATACTAGTATTCATCTCAGAAAGGAATCCTAAGTTCATGCAACTAGAGGTTTCAAGCAACTCCTACACTTAAGTGCACATTACAATCCTACAAACATTAAGTGTAGTAAAATAGCATATATAAACGGTTATGCATAAAACCGGGGCTTGCCTTCAATTGCTGGGGCTGCAGGGAGATCCTCGATAGCAGCCTCTGAAGCCTGCTCCTGGTCCTCCTCTTGGACAGGTCCTTGCTCGGGGATGAGCACGTACTCTCCGTCGGCAAGATTACAATCTAATGAATGCAATGCGTAAGATACATGCATGATATGATAAGTACTTTTAGAAATTATAACTTTTGACGGTGTATGATCCACTTGATTTAAACAAGGTTAACTTTGCCTATGTGAGACCCTTGGGTGGTATACTTGGTGAATTAAGTTAAACTTTAGCTGAGGCAAGTGGTAGGTTTTACTTTTAGGGGTTCCACTGAATTCTTTTTAAGTCTAAGGGAGAATTGATAAGTATTCAGGATAGGCTTATTGGGGTGAGGTTTATGTTTTCTTTCCCTTTTCTTTTATTCTCTTAAATGTTTTGGGAGTAGGTTTGAACTACGAGTTGCTTTAATAAAATTCCAAAAATTCTGCAAAAATTACAGTGGCTTGGCACTGGGGTATGTTTCTTTGTTTCAAAATTTGGGATCAGGAAGTGAATAGTTTTCTCTGGACAAAATTATTAAATTCTAGGGCAGAAGGGGTGGTTTGAACTACAACTATTATTTAACAGTGGGTAATTCTCTAAAACTTATTTTTGCTGGCTTTTAGGTGTTATAACATGACTTGATACAAATTTCTAGCCATTAATACCTTTTAGTTATTTTACTGTGGTTTTCTCAAGTTTCTAGCCAATTAGGTGCTTTCTACTACCACTATATTTGAAAAATATCAAACAACAGAGTTCTTATTTTTCTTGGTTATTATTTTGTGCAAGAGCAATCATTCTGAAGTTTGGCATCTTTTTGCTTAAGGGAAGGGGTGGTATGCATTATTTGAATTTAGTGGCCTTTCTCATAAAACAGTAGCAATAGATAAGAATTTGCTTCCTTTTCATGGGTTGGCATTTTTCTCTGATGGTTTATCTCATTATGGACTTAGCTAATTTTTGGTTGCCCATTATCATATTATTAGGGGTTGTTTATGGTTTATTTGGAGAATGCCTCATTATCATTTTATATTTATTCTCCTTACTTAAAAAGTTGAACTGAGGTGTTCTTTATTTTTGTAGTGGGGCTCTGGTGGTTGTAAGTCTACTGGATTTTTATTATTCATTTTGGGTATAGTTTTGTAATCCTAATAATTGATTTTCAGTTCAAATAGAGCTAAATAAGTCATTTTAATTTGAAACTGATCTGGACTAATGGTCTCTTTATTTTTCCTAGGTTCTTTGTTACTTAAGCAAACTAGGAAAAATATTTTTACTCACCGTTCATTAATTTCTAATGCCTTTCTGATTTTTCCTAAGTTTTGGGCAAAATAGCTTTAAATGAATATCTACATCATAATTTCTAATGCTGGGGTTCCTACTATTTTTAAACAGTATCTAAATGAGGTTTGAACATCTACAAATTTTCTTAAGTTCAGCACAGAAGAAAAACTAATTTTCCTTAATTAAACAAGGTTTGGTGGGTTTCTGTTTTTAATTTTAAACTTTAAAATTTAGAACAAAAAACATAGGGTTCATCATTTTTAAATGATAGTTCATAATATTCAGGAGCTAGCAAAATTGGTTTGACAACTTTTTATGAAAAATTCATCAAGTTATGGGTTTTCTAAGTTCTCTGGTCATTTTAAAAAGAATAACAGAATTGGTTTAATGGAAATCCACTTTGCACTGGGTCCCTGGCGGGTTTTTTAAGTTTTCCTCGCGAATCAGTCCTTAAGCTACTATTCACCTGAGTCACTGACGTTACAGAAAACCCCTCGGGTTCTACAAATCCTAACCCGAGGTCCTTCTTCTATCTTAAACAGTAACCACGGCGGAAGAAAGGGCGGAGGGGCTTACCGGCGGTGAGGTTGCTCCGGTGAAGTCGTCGAGGACGAAGGGGAGGTCTCGGGGATCACAATGGTGTGCGGGTCGCCGTCGGAGATGGCCGGAGTCGGTCGGTCCATGCGCGCAGGCGGCGATGCTCATCGGCGGCGAGGAGTCTGGCCTGGTCACGGCGAGATAGAGCAATTGGATGGGTCAAAGAGGTTCATGGGATGCCAGAGAAGATATGGGTGCAAGGAATCGGTCGGAGACTCACTGGATAGCTCGGTCCACGCGCGGCGGCGGAAGACCGAAGTCCGGTGAGGATGATCTCAGGCCTCCGGTGAAGTCTGGCCGGGTCCGAGGGCTTGGCAAGCTTCACGGGCTACTGGCGGAGCTAGCCGAAGCACTGGCTCGACTTGAGGATGGCTGGAGTGGGCTGGCCACGGTGGCCGAAGCTCTGGCGGCAATGGTGGGCGAAATTGAGCTCGCCGGAGCTTAGGAGAGGGGGCTGGCCGGTGAGGGTGAGTGCGGGGCGAAGTGAGGTGCGCCCGGGGAGGCTTTATAGGCGCGGGCGGGCACGGCCGAGGGCGTGGGCGCGCGGCGGACTTGACCGGACGCCGGGGCGAGCGCGCGCGCGGGTTGGGCGAGCTCTGGCGTGCCGACCAGGGTCGAACACGTGTGCCCGTGCGTTCTGCCCAAGTTCTGGCGCGTGTGGTCGCTCATCCGAGCCTGCTCTCGCCTTGGTCAGTGCACAAAACCTCTTCTCCCCCCTACAAGCTACCATTCTTGTGTGGGGGTCATAGGATTTTGCCTACTGGTTGCAGAGATATGGAGCCAGGAAATCCGGTCTGTCTCCCTGCCCAAACCCGAGGCAAATCCAAGGTTTTGTCGTGTCTAGGGCTCGCGTCCCAATGCCATCTTCTGGCACACGACAGAGGGGTTAGTTAGACACAATTTTGTCAATGGGGCCATTAGGATTCGAGTTAGGGATCAAGGTGAACATCCCTGATCTTTGGCTCAAGGTCTGAATTGCAGAATTCTGAAATTCAGAATTCCCATTAAGTCCCCACATGAGAAGCTTGATTTGGGGTTTTATTTGAGTTATTTTGGCTAAGCTCTCTCAACCTTTCTTGTTGCTCATTAAATATACTTCAATTTTTACAATTGGCTCAAGTCATAATTTTAAACTTTTCATCCCCTTTTTCTTATTTTCTTGAATTTTGCTCATGGGGCTCACTTAGGGTTTTCATTAGGGTTGTACATTCTTATCTTTTTAAAAGACTCAATTATTTTGATCATGATACTTTTATGTATATACTTGGTGAATCCTTTAGAACTTAAGTTATTTTGATGCTCATGCTTACTTTGGTTCACATAAAATAATGGTTCTTGGGTTGGTATTTGAGAGAAACCCTAGGTGACACTGGGGTGTCACAGCCTTCCCCCCTTAAAGGAATCTCGTCCCGAGATTCGAGCCAGAGTCCTCCCAGGGTGAAGCGAAGGGTGAGACTTATAGGAAATGGGTGATTATTGTTATTATTAGGGTAGAACTGCTCTTCGAATGTCATTCTCTTTGCAACTTCAGAAGGAAGTCCTTTTAAGTTTTACTTCATAGTTGCTTCATTCTGAATTAAGATCATATTTTTGAGGATTAGATTCGAAGGGCAGGGGGAGGGGTTGGGTGTGATTACATACCAGCTTCCTTGGGTAGGCAATCGGGGAAGTGGGATCTCAGGAATTCCTCGGTTTCCCAAGTAGCTTCCTCCTCTGAGTGATTACTCCACTGGACCTTGTACATCTTGATTGATTTAGCCCGAGTTGATCTCTCCTTGCAATCCAGAATCTTGGAGGGGTACTCTTGGTACGATAGATCTGACTCTATCTCCAATTCTGGCTCTGCTAAGATCTCAGTCGGCAATCGAACACACTTCTTCAGCTGAGATACATGGAAAACACTGCGAATGGCAGGCATCTTTGAAGGTAACTTCAGCTTGTATGCCACGGGTCCACATGCTTCTATGATCTCATAAGGTCCAATGTAACGAGGGGCTAGCTTGCCTTTGATCCCAAACCTCTGCACTCCCTTGGTGGGTGATACCTTGAGGTATACAAAACTTCCCACCTCGAACTGGAGAGGTTTCTTTCTTTTATCATGGTAACTCTTCTGCCAGGCCTGAGCAGCTTCTAGATTCTTCCTGATTAGTTTGACCTTCCTTTCGGCTTCAGTTACTAAGTCAGGTCCAAAAACTTCTCTCTCACCAGGTTGAGACCAATTGAGTGGTGTCCTGCACCTTCTTCCATAGAGAGCTTCAAAAGGTGCCATCTTTAGGCTGGATTGATAACTATTGTTATAAGCAAACTCTGCCAAGGAGAGGTGCTTATCCCAGTTCTTGCCACTATCGACCGCACAAGCTCTCAGCATATCCTCCAGAATTTGGTTTATTCTTTCCGTCTGACCATCAGTCTGTGGGTGGTAAGCTGAACTTCTAATTAGCTTAGTTCCTAGAGACTCTTGCAATTGTTCCCAAAATCTGGCAACGAATTGGGCTCCTCGGTCAGAAACAATGGTCCGAGGCAATCCGTGCAAACACACGATCCGGTCAATATACAATTCTGCATACTTTCGAGCCTTATCGGTGGTGTGCACAGGAAGAAAATGTGCCACTTTTGTCAATCGGTCCACAATAACACAAATTGAATCATGACGACGAGAGGTGTTGGGCAGACCCACAATGAAATCCATACTGATGTCGTCCCACTTCCACGAAGGTATGGACAGGGGTTGCAAAGCTCCAGCTGACTTCAAGTGGCTTGCCTTTACCCTCTGACAGGTGTCACATCCTGATACATACTGGGCTATCTCCCTCTTCATTCTGGTCCACCAGTACAAAGGCTTCAGATCATGGTACATCTTGGTGCTTCCCGGATGCATAGAGAATTTGGAGAGATGAGCCTCGTCCAAGATTTTCCTCTTGAGATCCTGGTCCTTAGGAATCACCAATATGCTTTTAAACCATAACACACCCTTTTCATCCTGGCAGAAACAATTATACTTCTCAACCTTATGATGGAGATTCTTCTTGATAAGCTGCACTCCCTTGTCACTGAGCTGGGCCATGATAATCTGGTCTTGCAAAGCTAGCTGAACAGAAATGTGAGACAAAGAACCAGAAGGAATCATTTCAATTTGCATTTTGCTCAACTCATCACACAAGGTGTTAATGCGAGAATCCATCATAATACAATTGCACTGCATCTTCTGGCTCAAGGCATCTGCTACCACATTAGCTTTTCCTGGGTGATAATGTACCTCCAGGTCATAATCCTTGATCAGCTCTAGCCATCTTCTCTGCCTCATGTTGAGATCAGCCTGAGTAAAAATGTACTTAAGGCTCTTATGATCAGTGAAGATGTTGCAGTGGGTTCCCATTAGATAGTGCCTCCACATCTTTAATGCATGAACCACTGCTGCTAACTCGAGGTCATGAGTGGGATAGTTTTGCTCATGAGGCCTGAGTGCTCTTGAGGCATAAGCAATGACTCGGTTGTCTTGCATCAAGACACAACCTAGCCCTGTGCCAGAGGCATCGCAATATACATCAAAAGGCTTGCTGCTGTCGGGCTGCGCCAACACTGGTGCGGTGGTCAGATGCTACCTTAATGCATGGAAGGCATCTTCGCACTTCTGACTCCAGACAAATTTGACTTCTTTCTTCAGCAACTCAGTTATAGGCTTCGCAATTCGAGAGAAGTCCGGAATAAATCTTCGGTAATAACCAGCTAATCCCAGAAAACTCCGAATCTGACGAACAGTTGTTGGTGGCTTCCAGTTCATCACCTCTTGCACTTTATTAGGATCAACAGCTATTCCAGCCTGAGAGATAGTGTGACCCAAGAATTTGATTTCCTTTAGCCAAAAATCACATTTGGATAACTTGGCATAAAGGTGGTGCTCTCGCAGACGTTGAAGAACTACATGCAAATGCCCGACATGTTCTTCTTCGCTCCTTGAGTACACCAAGATGTCATCGATGAAAACCACCACGAACTTGTCCAACTCAGGCATGAAAACAGAATTCATCAGGTACATGAAATATGCTGGTGCATTTGTCAGCCCGAATGACATCACCAAGAATTCATATAGCCCATATCTGGTCGAGAATGCCGTCTTCGGAATATCGCTTGCTCGTATCTTGATCTGATGGTAGCCAGAGCGAAGGTCTATCTTGGAAAATACCTTGGCCCCGACCAATTGGTCAAAAAGAACATCAATACGAGGCAAAGGATACTTGTTCTTGATAGTCACCGCATTAAGAGGGCGGTAATCTATACACAGCCTCAAGCTTTCATCCTTCTTCTTTACAAATAGTGCTGGACACCCCCAAGGAGAAGTGCTTGGGCGAATAAATCCTTTATCCAGCAACTCTTGCAATTGCTTCTTCAACTCTGCCAACTCAGCGGGTGGCATTCGGTAGGGCCTTTTGGAAATTGGGGCCGTTCCCGGTTGCAACTCGATGGCGAATTCAATATCCCGGTCCGGTGGCATTCCTGGCAATTCATCAGGGAAGACATCTGCATACTCACAGACCACTGGGATCTTCTTCAAAGGTAACTCCGTCATAGAGAAAGCACATGACTGAGTAGGACCTTGACGAGGCAGAATTAAAGTGAAGTTCCCACAGAACGGAGAATTAACTTCCACGGTACGACTGGCTATATCAAGCACAACTTGGTGCAAGGTCATCCAATTAGCTCCTAGAATAATGTCCACATTTTCTAATCCCAACACAAGAAGGGTGGTTTTGACAATGTGGCTCCCCAGTTGAATAGGCACACTTTGGTTTAATTGATTAGTTGCAATTTTACCCCCAGGTGTGACTATCATGAATGACCCTTTAGAGTGAGAAAAATGGCAGTCTGCATCTAGCACTGAACTTTTGGCTAATGAAACTATGAGATGCACCAGAATCAAACAAAATTAAAGCAGGTTGATTATAAACTGAAAAGATACCGGTCATGATAGGAGCTCCCTCAGGTATTTCCTCCAGAGTGGTGAAGTTGAGCTTCCCTTGCCTGACTTGCACCTTCTGCTTTCTTCCCTTGTCTTGATTTGGTGCTGGCATCTGCCTCTGCTGGTTCCTGGGACAATTCTTGGCATAGTGGCCCACATTGCCACAAGTGAAACACTTGTTCCCATTGCCCTGGCGGAACTGCTGCTGCTGAGGCTGGTTGTTCCTTGGAGCGGGAGCTGGAAAGCGATTGGGTGCCGGCTGCTGCTGCTGAGGCGGCCTGATCACCCATCTGCCTGCCTGCTGCTGAAAACCCCTGATCTGATTGTGAGAAACAATCCGGAACCTCTGAGCCTGAGCGGATGGTGCTGCCATTGGTGCCTTTCTCTTCTTCTCTACCCGGTGAGCAACAATGCAATCCTCCTGGGAGATGGCCATGTTGACCAACTCATTGAAGCTATCAGCCCGGATAGTGTTGAGTCGTTCCCGCAGCTTGGTATTGAGACCCCTGCGGAAGCGATCCCTCTTCTTTTCATCAGAATCAGCATGATACCCTGCATACTGGCATAAGTCGTTGAAGGCTTGCGCATACTATAGTACCGTGCGGGTTCCTTGATTAAGGGCCAGGAATTCATTCAACTTCCGATCAAGAATGCCAGCTGGAATGTGGTGTCCTCTGAAGGCAGTCTTGAACTCCTCCCAAGATACCTCACGATCGGCGGAGAGCATAGCACGGAAGTGATCCCACCAATTCCGAGCAGATCCGCGAAGCTGCTGCGCGGCGAAGCGGGTCTTGGTAGCATCAGGGCAGTCTCCTGTGAGGAGGGGAAACTTGGACTCGACGACGCGAAGCCATACGTCGGCATCCAACGGATCCTCTACCTTGGTGAACAAGGGCGGCTGCGTGCTCAGAAACTCCTGGTAAGTTGCCATTGCCGGAGGTCGCTGAGGCTGGCCTCCACCATGCTGCTGAGGGTGGGGCTGGCGCTGCAAGAGCTGTCGCAGAATCTCATTCTGCTGGGCCATCAGCTCCTGCTAGGGCTGGATAAAATGCTCGTGGCTCGTCGGCTCGCTCGGTTCATGGCCAGCTCGGCTCGGCTCGGATCGGCTTGTTTGAATTTTTTCACGAGCTGAGCTGGCATCCTAGCTCGATTTCTTAACGAGCCAGCTCGGTTTGTTAACGAGCCAGCTCGCGAGCTAAACGAGCTATTATATTTTAGCAAAACAAAACTATATACATATCATATACGTAACAATTGATGAATATGTTATATGTATGTGTGATGTATATAACCTATAAGTTAAACTAATGATTGATGAATTATGTCTATGTATGAAATTGGTCTATGCGAATATAAGTGTGGGTTAAACTGTTGAACATGTGTGTGAATAGTGAATTGATGAGTGACGAGTGGTGTTAATTTGGTGTTATATTGATGCAGTCTGTGAAACTATGAGTGTAATTACTATTTTATGTTGTTAAATTAGCTTAAAATTAACTAGAAATTGATTATTATACACATATTATTTTTTTCTGCTCTGGCTCGCGAGCTAAACGAGCCGGCTCGAGCTTGTAAACGAGCCGAGCCGAGCTGACTCTGTGGCTCGCTACCTTAACGAGCCGAGCCGAGCCAGCTCGTTAGCTTAACGAGCCAGCTCGAGCTCGAACGAGCCGAGCCGAGCTGGCTCGATATCCAGCCCTAGCTCCTGCACTGTGGGAGCTGGAGGAGGTGGCGGGGGAACCTGCTCGTTATGCCCATGTCGCTGCCTAGCTGCCATCTGAAAACAGAGATTGCCGCCATTGTTATCCCAACTCACAGTTTCGAACGTCAGAATATTATCCCATATGGAAGGAAAAATGCCATAATCATAATATTAGGTTCGAATTTAAGATAACATGGTGACAAATATCCCACAGAATTCAAAAGTTCACAGGGTTACATCAATCAGGGGAAAGTACCCATAAGCCTATCCAAAATATGATATTAACTAAGCTCGCATAGGTTTCTATCCGCCTAAGAGTGTCGAAGTGACTGCTTAACCCTGAGCAGTGGAAGCGACACTGGATGCGGGTGAAGGGGGTATCGCGGAGGTAGTCCCATTGGCACCAGGGGCTGGTCCTAGCTCCTCGGGATCCTCTTCTCCCTCGCTTCCGGCTTCATTGGCCTCCATCTCCAAGTGGTGCATGTCCAGGTGGTCATTTGCTTCTTCGAGTTCCCTCTGTACATCGTGAAGCTGGTTCTCCAAGACATCAATAGTGTTGTCTCAGATCTCCACCTGCTGCTCCAAGGTGGCAATGCGCTGGCTCAGCCTCTCCACCTGTAGATCCTTCTCTACCAACTCGGTGGATAGGTCAACCACAAAATCTTCTCGACTCTCGAGAGTGAGCTTAGTGGTTTGAGCGGTGTTGGCAAGGTGTGCCATAGTGTCGCTCTGAAGGGCCTGAAGGCGGTACAGCGCACTCATGCACTGAACAGTGACCCTCCCAACCAAGTCAGGATACATTGCCCACACATCCTTCACATGGCTCACGCGGTTACACCACATGGGATCATCCTTCCTCTCAGCAGGGAAGAGTCCCAAGGGGTGCATCACCATCTCCAGGGGATGGTAGCCATAGAAAGTCGTCAAAGTCTTCATGGCTGCTGCTTCGACGGTGTCGTCTGTCCTGAGTCCAATCGTCTCAGAATCAAGAGAACGCCAACCCGGCTGAAGGGGATGAGCCTCCAAAGTCAGCCAGACCCGACAACAAGGTACCCGATGCTCCTCATACAACTGCACCGTTTACAAAGGGGGCGTAGGGTAACCGGCAGAGTTAAGCACTTCCCACAAGATGGAAGGAAAGCCATCGCGAGAAAGGAAGTCAGAACTGAAACGAGAGTCTCCTCCACTGGCGGGGGTGGGTGAATTCATCTGCGGAAGGGAATCAAAGGTAAAGATTATGGTGGAAGGAAAAAGAAAAAGAGAGCCCGGATGGTTCTAAAGAAAGTGGGTTAGCTCAAATTTTAATTCCTCTTTATGTTTTATGATGCATGCATGCTGGGAAAAAAGAAAACGTTGCCTCTCGAAAGAAAATAGGGTGCTTTTTAGGGCATCCTTGAAAATATAAGTACTGGCCCACGGGGCCTAAGTAATTAGCCACCCATTTTCCCTCTATGCCTAAGGCCTTTCGTCCTAGGTCTAGCGGTCTAGTCCTGACGATCCTTAGCAGTTTCTAGGCAAGTTTTAGATTTTGAAAATTGGCATTGATGGTTTATTGTTCTTCTCTGTGGTGGAATTTGCTCCGATACCAGCTGTGGCAGAACCGCTCGAATTATTCCAGCTTAAGTGCCTAAGTCACGCCTCAGGGGCCGTAACACACTTAAATCGGAATAACCCGTTAGTCCCTCAGATCTAGTCTGATGGAGCCACTTAACCAGGATCAAATTCCACAATCTCACACGAAGGTGAGTCATAGAAGAAATACAATAAAACAGGAATCCACAAATTAAGTACTGAGTTATTACATAAATCGGAGTTCTTGAGTAGCCAATGAGAGTTCACAAAATAAAGTGCAGCGGATAATCGATGTCGTCGGTATTGAGGAAATGGGCAAGGCCTAGCCCACTACTCCTCGTGCTCCTCTCCTGCCGGAGCAACATCCCACTCGACCGTCCAACCCGGTGGCAGGGTGGTAGGCCAAGTCACACCATCAACCATTTCTTGAATGGTACCTGCAAAAATTGTGCCACAAGCAAGGCTGAGTATACTAATACTCAGCTAGACTTACCCGGTGTGAGGAATCTACTCCTCTACCTCTAGACTATGCAGCTGTTTGGCTGAGGGGTTTGGTTTGCCAAAAGCACTAGCTGTTTCTAAAATCAGCTTTTAGCTTTTCAAATTCTATCATCATTACTTAGCTAGATTTACTTCTTCTAAGCATACATGGTAACAAGCATTTAGATCAATCAACAAGTTATCTCATGTAACCTCATTTCACTTCTTACTCGATGCAGTACAAGGAATCAAGCAGTCTCATTAGCTGCGAGAAGCAGACGATTCGAATCGAGTTTTAACCTTGCAAGTTAAACCTAAACACACGACATGTCAGGGTACTCCGACCCTGCACATGACAACCGTCCCCATTGATTCCCCATTCGCGTCCAGGCCTCACCGCCTTGGCATACAATGCTCCACTGACCCCGGCTGCCGCCGTGCAGTGACCGCACTTGTACCCACCATAGCTAGCATGGGAGACCCAGTCTCAGGTCGCATGAGGGATAAAGTCCGCGCCCGGCTTCACTCAGGTACTAGGTTTACCGGTTACCATATTTCTCGGCATGTGCTTAGTACGTTCAAAAGCTTGACTCAGGCATCCACACATTAATCCTTAATTCTTTTTCCCGTCTCATGGACAAGACATCCTCCCTGGATCCAAGTCCATAGACCAACATATATCCCGTTATCAAGATGAATACAATCAATTCCTGACCTTGCGCGAGTGCTAGAAAAATCACTCGACTTCTACCGAGATCCTGATTAGCAAACAGCTACTCGACCTAGCATACTAGTATTCATCTCAGAAAGGAATCCTAAGTTCATGCAACTAGAGGTTTCAAGCAACTCCTACACTTAAGTGCACATTACAATCCTACAAACATTAAGTGTAGTAAAATAGCATATATAAACGGTTATGCATAAAACCGGGGCTTGCCTTCAATTGCTGGGGCTGCAGGGAGATCCTCGATAGCAGCCTCTAAAGCCTGCTCCTGGTCCTCCTCTTGGACAGGTCCTTGCTCGGAGATGAGCACGTACTCTCCGTCGGCAAGATTACAATCTAATGAATGCAATGCGTAAGATACATGCATGATATGATAAGTACTTTTAGAAATTATAACTTTTGACGGTGTATGATCCACTTGATTTAAACAAGGTTAACTTTGCCTATGTGAGACCCTTGGGTGGTATACTTGGTGAATTAAGTTAAACTTTAGCTGAGGCAAGTGGTAGGTTTTACTTTTAGGGGTTCCACTGAATTCTTTTTAAGTCTCAGGGAGAATTGATAAGTATTCAGGATAGGCTTATTGGGGTGAGGTTTATGTTTTCTTTCCCTTTTCTTTTATTCTCTTAAATGTTTTGGGAGTAGGTTTGAACTACGAGTTGCTTTAATAAAATTCCAAAAATTCTGCAAACATTACAGTGGCTTTGCACTGGGGTATGTTTCTTTGTTTCAAAATTTGGGGATCAGAAAGTGAATAGTTTTCTCTGGACAAAATTATTAAATTCTAGAGCAGAAGGGGTGCTTTGAACTACAACTATTATTTAACAGTGGGTAATTCTCTAAAACTTATTTTTGCTAGCTTTTAGATGTTATAACATGACTTGATACAAATTTCTAGCCATTAATACCTTTTAGTTATTTTACTGTGGTTTTATCAAGTTTCTAGCCAATTAGGTGCTTTCTACTACCACTATATTTGAAAAATATCAAACAACAGAGTTCTTATTTTTCTTGGTTATTATTTTGTGCAAGAGCAATCATTCTGAAGTTTGGCATCTTTTTGCTTAAGGGAAGGGGTGGTATGCATTATTTGAATTTAGTGGCCTTTCTCATAAAACAGTAGCAATAGATAAGAATTTGCTTCCTTTTCATGGGTTGGCATTTTTCTCTGATGGTTTATCTCATTATGGACTTAGCTAATTTTTGGTTGCCCATTATCATATTATTAGGGGTTGTTTATGGTTTATTTGGAGAATGCCTCATTATCATTTTATATTTATTCTCCTTACTTAAAAAGTTGAACTGAGGTGTTCTTTATTTTTGTAGTGGGGCTCTGGTGGTTGTAAGTCTACTGGATTTTTATTATTCATTTTGGGTATAGTTTTGTAATCATAATAATTGATTTTCAGTTCAAATAGAGCTAAATAAGTCATTTTATTTTGAAACTAATCTAGACTAATGGTCTCTTTATTTTTCCTAGGTTCTTTGTTACTTAAGCAAACTAGGAAAAATAATTTTACTCACTGTTCATTAATTTCTAATGCCTTTCTGATTTTTCCTAAGTTTTGGGCAAAAAAGCTTTAAATGAATATCTACATCATAATTTCTAATGCTGGGGTTCCTACTATTTTTAAACAGTGTCTAAATGAGGTTTGAACATCTACAAATTTTCTTAAGTTCAGCACAGAAGAAAAACTAATTTTCCTTAATTAAACAAGGTTTGGTGGGTTTCTGTTTTTAATTTTAAACTTTAAAATTTAGAACAGAAAGCATAGGGTTCATCATTTTTAAATGATAGTTCATAATATTCAGGAGCTAGCAAAATTGGTTTGACAACTTTTTATGAAAAATTCATCAAGTTATGGATTTTCTAAGTTCTCTGGTCATTTTAAAAAGAATAACAGAATTGGTTTAATGGAAATCCACTTTGCACTGGGGTCCCTGGCGGGTTTTTTGAGTTTTCCTCGCGAATCAGTCCTTAAGCTACTATTCACATGAGTCACTGACGTTACAGAAAACCCCTCAGGTTCTACAAATCCTAACCCGAGGTCCTTCTTCTATCTTAAACAGTAACCGCGGCGGAAGAAAGGGCGGAGGGGCTTACCGGCGGCGAGATTGCTCCGGCGAAGTCGTCGAGGACGAAGGGGAGGTCTCGGGGATCACAACGGTGTGCGGGTCGCCGTCGGAGATGGCCGGAGTCGGTTGGTCCACGCGCGCAGGCGGGGATGCTCGTCGGCGACGAGGAGTCCGGCCTGGTCACGGCGAGATAGAGCAATTGGATGGGTCAGAGAGGTTCACGGGATGCCAGAGAAGATATGGGTGCAAGGAATCGGTCGGAGACTCACTGGATAGCTCGGTCCACGCGCGGCGGCGGAAGACCGAAGTCCGGTGAGGTCGATCTCGGGCCTCCGGTGAAGTCTGGCCGGGTCCGAGGGCTTGGCAAGCTTCACGGGCTACTGGCGGAGCTAGCTGAAGCACTGGCTCGACTTGAGGATGGCTGGAGTGGGCTGGCCACGGTGGCCGAAGCTCTGGCGGCAATGGTGGGCGGAATTGAGCTCGCCGGAGCTAAGAAGAGGGGGCTGGCCGGTGAGGGTGAGTGCGGGGCGAAGTGAGGTGCGCCCGGGGAGGCTTTATAGGCGCGGGCGGGCACGGCCGAGGGCGTGGGCACGCGGCGGACTTGACCGGACGCCGGGGCGAGCGCGCGCGCGGGTTGGGCGAGCTCTGGCGTGC
Source organism: Zea luxurians (assembly GCA_029449295.1). Taxonomy (NCBI): domain Eukaryota; kingdom Viridiplantae; phylum Streptophyta; class Magnoliopsida; order Poales; family Poaceae; genus Zea; species Zea luxurians. Next base: position 154,144 of record JAOPSE010000308.1, on the reverse strand, counting down.
CGACCAGGGTCGAACACGTGTGCCCGTGCGTTCTGCCCAAGTTCTAGCGCGTGTGGTCGCTCATCCGAGCCTGCTCTCGCCTTGGTCAGTGCACAAAACCTCTTCTCCCCCTACAAGCTACCATTCTTATGTAGGGGTCATAGGATTTTGCCTACTGGTTGCAGAGATATGGAGCCAGGAAATCCGGTCTGTCTCCCTGCCCAAACCCGAGGCAAATCCATGGTTTTGTCGTGTCTAGGGCTCGCGTCCCAATGCCATCTTCTGGCACACGACAGAGGGGTTAGTTAGACACAATTTTGTTAATGGGGCCATTAGGATTCGAGTTAGGGATCAAGGTGAACATCCCTGATCTTTGGCTCAAGGTCTGAATTGCAGAATTCTGAAATTCAGAATTCCCATTAAGTCCCCACATGAGAAGCTTGATTTGGGGTTTTATTTGAGTTATTTTGGCTAAGCTATCTGAACCTTTCTTGTTGCTCATTAAATATACTTCAATTTTTACAATTGGCTCAAGTCATAATTTTAAACTTTTCATCCCCTTTTTCTTATTTTCTTGAATTTTGCTCATGGGGCTCACTTAGGGTTTTCATTAGGGTTGTACATTCTTATCTTTTTAAAGGACTCAATTGTTTTGATCATGATACTTTTAAGTATATACTTGGTGAATCCTTTAGTACTTAAGTTATTTTGATGCTCATGCTTACTTTGGTTCACATAAAATAATGGTTCTTGGGTTGGTATTTGAGAGAAACTCTAGGTGACACTGGGGTGTCACAGACGCGCTTCCCAGGAATGATCCCGTGAAAGGGCGCCGCACCGGCCCGGATCGAGGACAGATCGATCTGCAGGAGCCCGAGGGTGTCGGCGTAGATGATGTTGAGGCTGCTGCCCCCGTCCATGAGGACCTTGGTGAGCCTGACGTTGCCGATGACGGGGTCGACAACGAGCGGGTACTTCCCCGGGCTCGGCACGCGGTCGGGGTGGTCGCCTTGGTCGAAGGTGATGGGCTTGTCGGACCAGTCTAGGTAGACTGGCGCCGCCACCTTCACCGAGCAGACCTCCCGGCGCTCTTGCTTGTGGTGTCGAGCCGAGGCGTTCGCCACTTGCCCACCGTAGATCATGAAGCAGTCGTGGACCTCGGGGAACTCCTCTGCCTTGTGACCCTCCTTCTTGTCGTTGTCGGGAGCTCTACCACCTTCCGCTGGGGGCCCGGCCTTATGGAAGTAGCGCCGAAGCATGACGCACTCCTCAAGGGTGTGCTTGATGGGGCCCTGTTGATAGGGGCACGACTCCTTGAGCATCTTGTCGAACAGGTTGGCGCCTCCGGGAGGCCTTCGAGGGTTCTTGTGCTCGGCGGTGGCGACAAGGTCTACGTCGGCGGCGTCGCGTTTCGCTTGCGACTTCTTCTTGCCCTTCTTCTTCGCGCCGCGCTGAGCGGACGCCTCAGGTACGTCATCCGGCTGGCACCCCTGAGGCTGCTTGTCCTTCCGGAAGATGGCCTCGACCGCCTCTTGGCCAGAGGCGAACTTGGTGGCGATGTCCATCAGCTCGCTCGCCCTGGTGGGGGTCTTGCGACCTAGCTTGCTCACCAGGTCGCGGCAAGTGGTGCCGGCGAGGAACGCGCCGATGACATCTGAGTCAGTGATGTTGGGCAGCTCGGTGTGCTGCTTCGAGAATTGCTGGATGTAATCCCGCAGGGATTCTCCCGGCTGCTGGCGGCAGCTTTGGAGATCCCAGGAGTTCCTAGGGCGCACGTATGTGCCCTGGAAGTTGCCGGTGAAGGCTTTGACCAGGTCGTCCCAGTTGGAGATCTGTGCAGGAGGAAGATGCTCCAGCCAGGCTCGGGCGGCGTCGGAGAGGAACAGGGGGAGGTTGCGGATGATGAGGTTGTCATCGTCCGTTCCACCCAGCTGGCAGGCCAGCCGATAGTCCGTGAGCCACAGTTCTGGCCTCGTCTCCCCCGAGTACTTGGTGATGGTAGTCGGGGCCCGGAACCGGGTTGGGAACGGCGCCCGTCGTATGGCCCGACTGAAAGCTTGCGGACCGAGTGGTTCGGGCGAGGGGCTCCGATCCTCCTCGCTGTCGTAGCGTCCCCCACGCCTGGGGTGGTAGCCTCGGCGCACCTTCTCGTCGAGGTGGGCCCGACGGTCGCGGCGATGGTGCTCGTTGCCGAGGTGGCCCGGGGCCGCGAGCGCTGTGTCCCACGTGCGCCCGGTGTGGACTGAGGCTTCCCGCATGAATCGGAAAGTCGCGGCGTGATGCTCCGGGGGGTATCCCTGCCTTCGGGAGGCAGAGCTTTCGGCCCGTCGGACCGCAGCTTCCTCCAGGAGATTCTTGAGTTCTCCCTGGATACACTGCCCCTCGGTGGTGGATGGTTCCGGCATTGCTCGGAGTAGTATTGCTGCGGCAGCCAGGTTCTGGCCGACCCCACTAGAAGCCGGGGGCAGCCTTGCCCTGGCATTGTTGGTGATGCGGTGCTGAACATCCTGGCCAGATGACGCGCTTCTCCGGCCGGTGCTCGGCCTGCCCACTCATGCTCGATATTTTGCTGGAGCTGCACAAGTTGTCCTGCTTCCCCGTCGAGCCTGGCCTGCATCTCGCGGATTTGCTCGAGCTGTGTGTCCTGACCCCCTGTAGGGACTGGGACCACAGCTAGCTCCCGAAGGATGTCAACGCGAGGCGCAGGCCTAGGGGGTCACCGTTCTCCAGCATACCAAAGTGGTTGCCTTCGTCGAGACCCCCTAGATCGACATGGAAGCATTCACGACTTGGGCCATCGTCCTCGTCGCCGAGGCTGTGGCTATCATCGAAGCAATCGGAGAGGCAGTAGTCGCATGCGGTCATGAAGTCCCGCATGGCACTGGGGTTATCGAGCCCGGAGAAATCCCAACCAGAGTCGGGCTCGTCATCTTCCTCGGAACCTGGGGGCCCGTAGGTCGAGACGGTCATCAATCGGTCCCAGGTTGACCACATATGATACCCCGGAAGGTTCAGATATGCCTTTATGAAAGCGTCCACCGAAGCGGGGTCGCTTGGTGGGTCGAAGCTGAATCTAAAAGGCACAGGATGGGAAACGGACGGTACCTCTTGATCGACGGATAGTGACGAAGTTGTGTTGGGGACGGACTGCACCGTTATCTCAGGTACAAGGCTAACGCCCAGCAAGTCCTTCGCGAGTGTGCTGGCGTCGTTCGTCTGCTTGGGGTTGGTGTGTTGCGGGGAAATGACACTTGTCTTCGTCTCAGACGCGAGGTCAACGCCCGACGTGTCCCCCGCTGGGGCGTCGACACCGTCGACTCGCTCGACAACCGATGAGGCGCCACCTTCCGTCAACGGGGAAGGTGACGAGACAGACCCGGATGTTGTTCTTCCATCACGCGGGAAAGACGTCGTCGATTCCGCCACCAGCGGGCGTGCTGACGGCCGCCATTGTCGTTGTCACGCGGCGGAGGAAGGAGTATCATGTCGTAGCTGCCGTCGAGGGACATGAACTCAAGATTCCCGAAATGGAGAATCGTCCCGGGTTGGAGAGGTTGCTAGAGGCTACCCATCTGGAGCTTGATGGGAAGCTGTTCGTCAACACGCAGCAGGCCCCTACCTGGCGCGCCAACTGTCGGCGTTTTGACCCCGGGGGGTCCCTGGACCGACGAGTAAATTGTCGCTACGTGTCCCAGCCCAGATGGGTCGGCGCGAGACGGAGCATAAGGGGGGTAAACAGTGAGGGGAAACCGCGACCTCGTGTTGTCCTGCGCCCAGGGCGGATGTGCTTGTAGTAGGGGGTTACAAGCGTTCGCGAGGGAGAGAGAGAGGGCGTGAGACTGCGCGTCAGCCCGTTCTCCCGCGCGGCCACCCTTCATACGAGGGCCTTGGACCTTCTTTTTATAGACGTAAGGAGAGGGTCCAGGTGTACAACGGGGGGTGTAGCAGTGTGCTAACGTGTCTGGCAGAGGGGAGCCAGAGCCCTATGTACATGCCGACGTGGCTGTCGGAGAGGTGTTGGAGCCCTGTTCATGTGGCGTCGTGGCCGTCGGAGGAGCGCTTGAGCCCTGTAGAAGCACAGCTGTCGGGGCTGTCAGATCCTTGCTGACGTATCCTTGCTTCCGTAGGGGGCTGAAAACCGTCGACGTCATGGAGCACGCAGGGTGCCATCATTACTTGTTTTATCGGGGCGAGCCAGATGGGACGCTGGTCTTGTTCCCCGTAGCCTGGGCTAGCTAGGGGTAGGGTAATGATGGCCCCCCTTGTGGCATGGTCGGTCCGAGCCCAAGGTCGGGCGAGGCGGTGATTCCTCCGAGGTCGAGGCTGAGTCCGAGCCCGGGGGTCGGGCGAGGTGGAGATCGTCGTCCGAGGTCGAGGTAGAGTCCGAGCCCTAGGGTCGGGCGAGGCGGAGACCGTCGTCCGAGGTCGAGGTTGAGTCCGAGCCCGGGGGTCGGGCGAGGTGGAGACCGTCGTCCAAGGTCGAGGTTGAGTCCGAGCCCTGGGGTCGGGCGAGGCAGAGACCATCTTCCGGAATCGAGGTTGAGTCTGAGCCCTGGGGTCGGGCGAGGCGGAGACCGTCTTCCGGAGTCGAGGTTGAGTCCGAGCCCTGGGGTTGGGCAAGGCCGAGATTCCTATGGCGCCCGAGGCTGGACTTGGCTGCTGTCAGCCTCACCCTGGCAGGTGGCACAGCAGTCAGAGCAGTGCAAGTGGCGCTGTTTTCCTGTCAGGTCAGTCAGTGGAGGGGCGAAGTGACTGCGGTCACTTCAGCCTTGTCGACTGGAGAGCGCGCGTCAGGATAAGGTGTCGGGCGATCCTTGCATTGAATGCTCCTGCGATATGGTCGGTTGGCGTGGTGATCTGGCCAAGGTTGCTTCTTCGTGAAGCCTGCCCGAGCTGGGCCTCGGGCGAGTCGAAGGTGTGCCCGTTGCTTGAGGAGACCCTCGGGCGAGGCGTGGATCTGCCTTGGTCTACCGTTCCTACCCGAGGCTGGGCTCGGGCGAGATCGTGTCCTTTGAGTGGACGGAGCCTTGACCGGAATTGCGCCCATCAGGCCTTTGCAGCTTTGTGCTGATGGGGGTTACCAGCTGAGATTAGGAGTCTTGGGGGTACCCCTAATTACGGTCCCCGACACCTTACATTGCAGGATTTGTTGAATCAATAGCGAAAACAAACACAGAAAAAATTACGAAGGAGATACTAGAAGGTTTGTCTGAAGACACTGATGACAGTGATAGTTACGATGTGGAGAGTAGAGGTGAAGATTCTGAAGATCGGCCCTAGCGACCAAGCCACACAATCTTTGGAAAATCAACAATTAAGCAGAGTCATCTTGTGTAACACCCCGGGATCCACAAACACCCCAGAATGCTACTAAACTACACATCTAACATTCATATATAAAATTTTGACAGCATCTCCTTTGAAAATTGCATAAACGGGGAAGCAACAAAGTATAAATAGATATCATGATAAGAAAACATAATAGACATTAATAATCTGCTAGCAATGAGAAGACAACCATAACAACATGAACTGAATTAACCAGTGTGCACGACTAGTTAAAAACAAACATCCTTTGACAAGAAGTTTCTAATTAAATCATGACTGCGCCTGGGCAGCATTATTATGAGAGTGAAGGTGGATGTGCTGCTACTTCCCACTCCCCTTGATGAGCAACAAGCACCTGCATTGAGTAATGCAAGAGTGAGATGAAACATCTCAGCAAGCTAATTGTTTTGACGAGATATTTAAACCACAAATTGAATTAATCAACATTCTAAAAGAATCACAATCGAGATCAGAAATACTTGTAGATATAGAACTCAGTAGTCCCAATATAACCAATACCATCTCATTTCCTCGAACAACCACAATAGGTTGTATAACGCTTCCCTGCATCAACAATACCTGCAAATATCACTTCAATGTATGCATAGGAATGCAATGTGTAGGTCCTCTATCTTCATACCTCTGAGGGTATAAAATCACATCATCTACAAATATCACTTCAATGTATGCATATGAATGCAATGCATATATCCTCTGCCTTCGTACCTCTAAGGGTATGAAGCCGCATCGTACCCCTCCTCGGGCAACATACGATGCTAAGTTGTACCGGTACGGTCGGACCATAGGTCACGACAAAACTTCAGATGCAAATGAGTCATGCAATGTATATGGCATGCTGCATTTATCAATAAATTTCATTTCCTTTAGATACAATACAAACCTCAAATAATACTTTATCTGCCTTCAGATACAATGCAAACCTCAAATAATACTTCGTCTGCCTTTAGATACAATGCAAACCTCAAATAAGACTTCATGTACCTTCAGGGGTGTGAATTAATCTCATGGGTCATACTTGAACCATAATCATCATCAATATATGATAGAGCATCAATATAATACAATCAAATAAAATACCATCATAGAGTTCAATTATGAAAGAATCCAATAATTCTGAATATTATAATGTAGGTGATAGAAATAACAGGTCAAAACGGTAGCAACCACCGCTCCATTCACTTGCCTTCATCGAAGAAGAAAAATGTACTAGGCATGATCTGGAGTGTAGCCACCTAGGGTTTCCCCAAGAAAATCTGCAAGATATAGGGGTAGAACATCTCCTTGATCCTCTCTTCCTCTTCAATCCATCTTGCTCCTCCTCTTCTCGATCCTTGCTGCGTGGGGGGGGGGGAGATCTAGAGGGAGGAGGAAGCAGTGGAGGGCGGCTGCAAAGGGGAAGGGGGAGGGGCGGCCAAGTGTGGGGAAAAGGGGGGTTGGCGGCCAAGAAAAGGGAAAGGGGGGGGGGGGGCGACCACTAGAGTTTTGTGGGAGAAAGAAACGACGCCTCAGATGTCTCCTGACTTTGCATCCAACGGCCCACAACCCTTTCCCCATCCACGCACCAAAGTTCAACTTTTGGTCAACATTTTTTTGGGATATTACATCTTGATAATATGAGAGGAAGGTACTTTCGGGATATGTCTATTGTGAGAGCTGGCGGGGACAACAATGTCCCTGCCCCCGAGGAAGATGAAGTTGTGATTTATCGGAGCTTCCTCAAAGCTGGTCTTCAGTTTCCACTGAGCAGGTTTGTGGTTGAAGTGCTGAAGATATATCAGATTTTCCGTCATCAGATCACTCCCAAAGCTATTATTAGAATGGGGATTTTTATCTGGACTGTAAGAAGCCAAGGGCTGGAGCCAAGCGCAAAATGCTTTTGCAGTATGCATGAGCTTTTGTATGAGACGAAGGCCATGGGCAAAGAACAATATCATAACAACTTTGGTTGTTATGGATTTGCCGCTCGCCCCAACGCAAGCTACCCAGTGCTAACATTCCGTAAAAGGTGGCCTGGAGCTTGGATGGAGGAATGGTTTTACGTGAAGAATGATCTAAAGACACAGGAAGATATTAAGGAAATCATTATGCGTCCCATTTGGTCTCGCTTTGGCCTTCAAAAACCGAAGATAGAAATTGACGAAATGGTCAAAGCGTGTCAGAGGGCCTTCAGCACTGTTTGCTCCTTTATCAGAACAAGGGACTTAATGCAAGGACATATAGCATTTAGGATATGGCCGCTTGTAGAAAGCTGGGAAACGCCGAAGGAGACCATCACTAATTCTAATGAAGGAGATTTGGTCCGGCTGAAATATACATTCAGGTTTGGGGATAAATTTGATGAACCAAACAACGACTAGCTGAAGCGCATCGAAGCTACAAGTGATGAATTGCTTGGAGCATATTCCAAGACAGAAGACAATGCCTTGTCCTCAGCCTTCGAAGGTCGAAATAAGAAAAGGTTGAACAGGGTATTCGGTGCCATTGGCTTCGTATACCCTGACTATTGCTACTCGTTACGAGGGCAAGGGGTAAAAAGAAAGGTTAGTGCTTCTGGAAAAGCTTCCCCTTTGGCCATCATAGCTGAGCCGAAGGGCAAGAAGATGAAGGTTTTGACCCACCGGCCTCGTTACATCGAACAGGCCGTGATACCCGAATTTTGCAAAGGGGCCCCTTCGGCTGCCAAAGAAAAAGGGATTATTCCTCCTATGCAGAGAACTGAAGAGCTGTCTCCAATGTCAAAGGTACCTTCGGTTGAGGTAGTTGAAACGAAGGCCGACAAAGATAAAGCTGAAGGGTCAAAAGTTGACAAAATGCCAGAGATTTTTAGCCCTTCCACAGAAGTAACAACTTCGAAGACTCAAAAAGGTTCTGCCACAACTCCTAAGAGGAGGAGAATGGCAAGTGTGCTAGATGTTGTATTGGAAACAACAAAGACTGTGAGTTGCACCCCTTCAAGAAAGATTGCCGAAGCTTCGAAAGCGCAACCCGAAGCTAAAACAAAACAGGCAGAAGTCGAAGCTGCAACAATTCATGCTGAACCCACTGAGACAGAGCCCGCCGTAGTTGAAGAAAAGGCGGCAGAACAAATTGCGTCTAAAGAGGTTGAAGCTGCTGCTTCCGCAGCTTCAAAAGAAAACACTGATTACATCATTCGTCATGCCTCGAGAAAGAGACTTTCTCAAAAAGAGAGGCTAGAAGCGCTACATTATGCCCAAAAATTAAAATACCCGAAGGGGGCATTAGTGTTTAATGGTAGTGGGGAAGAAGATTTTCTGTACTGTCTCCCGGATAACAAAGAGATATCCGTCTGCCGGGAGATAGGTAGAAGCATTGGATTCCCGACGCTAGAAGATGGTCTTTCAATATTATCAAAGAATGAGCTTGCTGACAGTTTGGCTTATAATAGCATAAAGGTAAAAAACTAATTTTGTATTTTGAAATCGAAATACTTTGTTTATTTATACTTAATTCTGTCCTTCTCTTTCAGGGCTTAATTCTTTGCATTGCACTAAGAGCTTAGAAAAACATTGAAGATGAAGGATACACAATGGCTCTGAATAACCTTTGTTCAGAGATAATTGAATTAAGGAACGAGGGTCTTGAAAAAGACAAAATATTGATTTCATTGGTAAATAAAGTGAAAGAAGATGAAGCCAATTTCAAGGCTCAGGCCAAAATCCAAAAGAATGAGATCGAAGAGCTTCGGAGACAGTTGGCCGAAGCTAAAGAAAAATGCACTGTCGCGGAAGCTAATCGAGAGAGCAGTGAATATTGGAAAAATTATTTAGGAAAAACTGTTGAAGAACTTCGTGCATCCAAGGAAAGATATTTTGAAAAATCTTTAGGCTGCGTGAAGAAAATAAAGGCTAGCTTCGCCAACGTGGGCGCCTATTCTAACGAAGATAACTTCATACGAGACGACCCTGAAGGAGTTATCGAGTGGATAAGTGGAGAGGCCGAAGCTTTTGAATAAATCTTAAGTGATTGTGGGGATGTCTGCGCATTCTCCGGTGCTAGGGGAATTTCAGCCATCCTGGAGAAGGCGGGATGTGACCATGTCAAAACCCTGGCCCAGGCCGAAGCTGCCTTCTCCATGGATGATATAGAGGATCCCTCAGCTGAAGCGAGTTTAATGGACTGGAAATTTTATAATGACATCCGGGTAAATGGTGGCTGAGAAATGGCTCACAAAATTATGAAGAAAAGCGAGAAAGACATCCATGACGCCCGAGTGCAAGCAAAACAAGCTGCAGAAGTTGCAGAGCGCGAAAGGTGCATAGGTATTGCTTAGCGGCATCTAGCTTCAGCATTGCTTTTATGGCTTAAGACTAATTAACTTTTTTCTACTGTAGCTGAATTATCTCTGCCACTGGAGCCGTTTGATCCCTTGGCCGATCCTGAAACGAAGGAAGCACTGGATATTATTAATATAGCCGAGTCTGTTGTTGACGAAGTCGTTGACAAATTGCTAAATGAAATTGCGAAGAAGGTCTTGAAGGAAGATTAGTAGTTTTTGCAAAAACATTTCTAGACGGTCAATGTAACCGTACTGCAATAAGATTGTAATATTTGATACGCACATCTTTGAATCCAATATGTAAATTTTTTGTAATTCACTTCTTTGCGATGCATGAAACTTTTATGTACATACCGTTTTTGAGCCTTCGGCGAAAAAACACCTTCCCTTATTTTCATGCTTCATAAAGAAAAAGAACCATGCTTCGTGAAAAAAACCATGCTTCGTAAAGGCAAGGGATCCCTTCTTTTGCAATAGAGCTGATGAAGCTATATACTTGGTGCCTTAGCACATTTTCGCTTTTATAAAGCATTCTCCAAAGATCAACTTTGTATTCAATTTGTCATTGGTGCGATATGATGTATGATGTGATGCTATGCGAGATGATGTGATGGTATGATGCAAAGGATGATGCCGATGCCAAAAACACACACCCACTCACCCACGCTGAACCACACAATCTCTGCATCCCCTTAGGAACGATCTTTTTGCCGTTTATTTTCGGCTTCACCGCTTATTTTTCGGTGTAAGTTCTGCATCCCCTTAGGAACGTCTTTTGAACTTCTTCGCCTTCTATTTCGGTGGTATAAGTTCTGCATCCCCTTAGGAACGTCTTTTGAACTTCTTCGCCTTCTATTTTGGCAGTATTTGGCTCTGCATTCCATTTGGAACGACTTTTGAGCAGAAAACTTACACTGCGCTCCCTTAGAAACGACTTTTGTATCTTCGGCAGAACTTACGCTGCGCTCCTTTAGGAACGACTTTTTGTATCTTTGGCAGAATTTACGTTGCGCTCCCTTAGGAACGACTTTTTGTAACTTCAGCACTTTTTGAGCTTCATAAGTCTGTGAAAAAGATATATTTCATTCTGATAATAGCGAAACTATTACAGAGAATTAAAACTAGATTTTACATTACTTGTTTCTTAAAAAACAAAATGACATGAACCATAAAAGTATTTTAGGGGTAGAATATCGCTCAATAAATGTGTTTTGATTCTGGCACAATACTGTTGACTGTGCGAGCTTCGGATTCCTCCCTGAATTCCCGTTGCTGTTAGGTATTTTGGCACCCTTCTGGCTGCTGGCTTCGGGAGTAGGTCAATTGTAGTGGTGGTGGGGGTGGGAGTTTTGGCCAGGAAGCCTGTGAATGGCTAGCCAAAGCAACAGAAGCTGCAGAATGATTGCCCACATACTCTGGTATATAAGGAGAGTGGCACGAAGCAGTGTGCAAGACTTGCTTCGGCTGGTTCTGGCGAGCTTCGGCTTCTGCGATTTCCTTTTGCTTCTGAATAGTGATTTGGCACATTCTTGTAGTATGACCCTTGTCCTCACCACAAAATAAACAGTAGATCTTCCTCGGCTGATCCCCATATCTTCCTCCGAGGCCCCTGGCGCCTCTGCCCCTTGGAGCTGGCGGCCTGAAAGAACTTTGCTGTTGCCCCGAAGATTGTGAGGTGTACTGTGACCTCTGAGGCTAACTTCCCATGTCATTGCTCTGGCTGGAGCTATGGATCGATCTAACATGCCTTGGGTGAATTCATCCTCCGAAGCCCCTAGTCATCTCAGAGAATCTGTAAGCTTCTTCCCTTCTTTGGCGGAAGTCATTGTCAGCCTGGATATACTCATCCATCTTCTGAAGCAGCTTCTCTAGAGTCTGTGGTGCTTTCTTGTGAAATATTGAGCAGTATGTCCTGGCCGAAGACCCTTGATCATGGCCTCATTGACAATTTCATTGGGCGCTGTAGGTGCTTGTGCCCTCAGTCGCAAGAACCTTCGGACGTATGCTTGAAGGTATTCTTCGTGGTCTTGCGTGCATTGGAACAGGGCCTGAGCTATGATTGGCTTCGTTTGAAAGCCTTGAAAACTAGTAACCAACATGTCTTTGAGCTTCTGCCATGACGTAATAGTCCCTGGCCAAAGAGAAGAACACCATGTTTGGGCTACATTATAGACTGCCATGACGAAAGACTTTGCCATGACTGTGGTATTGACCCCGTATGAAGATATAGTTGCTTCATAGCTCATCAAAAACTGATTCGGATCTGAATGCCCATCATACATGGGAAGTTGGGGTGGCTTGTATGATGGGGGCCACAGAGTAGCCTGCAGTTCTGCTGCCAAGGGAGAAGCATCATCAAAAGTAAAAGTATCATGACTAGAATCATCATACCATCCATCTTCATTGAATAGGCCCTCTTGATGAAGCTCCCTGTGTTGGGGCCTTCGGTCTTGTTCATCTTGGACAAGATGACACACTTCTTCAGTAGCTTCGTCAATCTTCCTTTGAAGATCGGCCAACCGGACCATCTTCTCCTTCTTCTTTTGTACTTGTTGATGGATGATTTCCATGTCCCTAATCTCTTGGTCCAACTCCTCCTCTTGGAGCGTTGGACCGGTGGCCTTTCTCTTCTGGCTTCGAGCCTCTCGAAGAGAAAGAATCTCCTGATTTGTGTCCAGTGGCTGCAGTGTAGTAGCCCCTGGTGCAGTTATCTTCTTCGGAGGCATGACGAAGGTCAGTGCTTGCCGAAGGTGGTCGAATGAGTTCACCGGAGGTGGGCGCCAATGTTGGAGACTTGTTCTCAAGTGCTATGAATTAAGAATAAGGAAACATAAAATATTAGGAGTTAATATCCTTCGTCCTTCGAAGCATTATTTCCCATAGGATATAATGATCTTCAGACGAAGGTGATGAAGGACATACCTTCATCATCACAGCAAATGTTAATGAAAGAAGGAGCATATAAGATATGAAAGACAACATGAATAATCATATGACATTGCTAATATATTTATTATTATCATGGATAGACAGAAATGATATTGTATTACATTTGTACCTTTGGCTTGACAGAAGGTAAAAGTCCAAGCGTGACGCACGAGCGAATACAAGTCAGCGTGAACAGTACGAGGCACTGTTCATCTATTTATAGGCATAGGACGCAGCCTGTGTAAAATTATATTCATGCCCTTTACATTTACTATTGACTTTAGGATAATCCATTGAGGTCCATATAGCCTTTTCCCTTTTAAGTCGGTTCCTTTTCCTGCCATTATGCCGAACCTCCCTTGCGCGTGGCTTCGGGGCCACGTCATCCTTCGTATTGTTCATGCTTCTCACATTGTGTATGGTTTTGACCCGAGCCTGAAGGTACCTGTACATATATTACACTTGGGAAATATTGTCAAATCATTTTTTGAGGACCTTCGGAAGATGAAGGCCCCCAACAAGAATGAAGAAAAATTAAAACTTACTAACTAGGTTATGGCATCACAACAATCTACCCAGAGTCCTGACTCCTGAGGATGCATAATATCATATTCAGATGATACTCAAGTATTCGTTAGCATGGCAATAAGTGAATAGACAATAGACGAGAGTATATAAAGGTTTAGACTTGGACATAGGAGCTTAGCACATGCATGTCCAAAAGTCCAAGAGAATGGGCTTGGGCTCTGGCTTGGGCTTGGGTGATTAAGAAATGGGCAGATATGCAGTGAAGCATGGGGTGTTGTTGCATGTGGGGACCGAAATAGTAGTACTCAATCCATCTAACCAATTCAACTATAGTCCCTTTCACACATACCCAACATTATGTACGTGGATTACTAGAAAAGCTAAAAAGGTTTTACTGCCTGAAAGTTGCATTATAGGATGTTAAGCCCACATAATTCTGATGCTCGAGGACTGCATATAACACAGCACAACTCTTTGACACCAGGGATTCAAGCCCTGTCCACCAGCCACCCACTGCTACAACCTACGCAATGCCCCATGTCCTATCAAGGACTATCAAAAAGGTTATAAATGATTAGCGCCAAAAATGTATATGAATTCATTTTGTTTGGAAGAAGAAAATTCCTTGTAGAAATGCAACAAAAAACATATGGAATAAAAAATATCTGCTAGCAAATCACCTCTGTGGTAGGCCCGCTTGAGAAATAAAAGGTGCATATGCAGCTTCTCCATCTACTACTAATCGTTGAGCTTTCTAGAATTCTTTTAGAACTTCTTGGAAATCTTTAGCTAGCTTTGCATCATCAATCTTCTTGGTAGCTTGCAAGTCAATGAAAACATGACCACAATTGTAAAAAAAGAAAATACCATCATCCACAAGGGAAAACAAAACTCCCTAGATAATAGAGGAATAGGCATGGGCAAAAAATATAGCAGCTGATACAAGATTTATCTTAAATGCATAATGATAATTTCAAAGCTTGCTACATTTTTTTATCATACAAGCAGGTGAAAGACTATACAACCCCTCTGCTCTTCTCACTAACAAGGTTTAACAAGGAACCCAGTCGATGAATCAACAAATGCCATACAAGTAGGTGAAAGACTATATAACAACTATTTCTAATCAAACAACATTCTCCATCTGCAGGAGCATAGTAGTGAGCTTACCAGCCAAACAAAAGTATGTATCTGTGTCAGTTGCTGAAAAATACAATCGAAGGCTAAAGTATCTGTGTTAGTTTTCATATCAATAAACAAGCACAAGACACTATCGGAATCCGGCTCTTTGCCGAGTGCTTTTTGTCGGGTACTCGGCAAAGAAGTCTTTGTCAAGCGCCGCACTCGGCAAAGTCCTGCTCTCGATAACAATCACGTTTACCGAGAGCAGGACTCTCGGCACAAGGAGACACTCGGCAAGCGACGCTCGACAAAGGGCCATCAGCGATCGTCTATAACTGACGGTCATTACCTTTGTCAAGCGCCGGGCTTTGGCACTCGGCAAAGAAGCTACTTTGCCGAGTGTCTCTAGCCCAACCCTCGACAAACTATACTTTGTCGAGTGTTTATCTTGGACACTCGACAAAGCATATTTTTTATTTTTCCAACCAAATTTTTTGTGGTATGTTCCTATACTATGTAGACTTACCTGTTATATTTTAGCACAATTATAAAAGGGTTTGCTATAACTATTAGATTTTGTTCGTTTAATTGAATTTTCTCAGATAATTCAGATTTGAACTGCAAGTCATTCGAAAAATGTAAAACAGTGAATGCAAAAATAGTATCCATATTATTTAGCACAAGTTACGACTGATTTAAGCAGACCGGAATTTTCGAGCACCATGCTCACTAAACATGACTGTGAACTTGCTATCCAATTGTTTAAAAATTGTATAAAACACAAATAAAGTCAGAAAATCATGAAACTTGTCCACATGTCACGATATCATATGTAGAGACTGTGATAAAAATTTGAGAATGTTTTGAGAAAGTTATCACGCACTATGTGAAGAATTCTAGCCGGTATACATTGAAACTCTATGATTTCATGTGTAGGTCACTTAGGTTTCTACACATAGTGCATCACAACTTTCCCGAAATATTCTCAAATTTTTATCATAGACTCTACATATGATATCATGACATGTGGACAAGTTTCATGATTTCCTGACTTTGTTTGTGTTTTATACAATTTTTAAACAACTGGATGGCAAGTTCACGGTCATGTTTAGTGAGTATGGTGCTAGAAAATTCTGATCTGCTCTTTAAATCGGTCGTAACTTGTGCTAAATAACATGGGTACCATTTTTGCATTCATGGTTTTACATTTTTTGAGTGACTTGCAGTTCAAATCTGAATTATCCGAAGAAATTCAATTAAACGAACAAAATCTAATAGTTATAGCAAATACTTTTATAATTGTGTCAAAATGGAACATGTAAGTCTACATAGTTTAGAAACATACCACAAAAAGTTTGGTTGGGAAAAGAAAAAAATAAAAATATACTTTATCAAGTGTCAAGTAATAACACTCGGCAAAATAATTGTTTGCCGAGTGCCTGCCATGGGACACTCGGCAAAGAAGATTTTTAAATAAAAAAGAACTTTACTGAATGCCCCAGATCACACTCAGTGAAGTATATATTTTTAAATAAAAAAGAACTTTGCCGAGTGCCCTAGATCGAACACTCGGCAAAGTTTATATTTTTAAATTAAAAAATCTTTGCCGAGTGCGAGATCACGGGGCACTAGGCAAAGAACTTATGTTTGACAAAACCCACGCGCTCGCTCGGCCACGCCACACACACACACTCACTCGCCGCCGCCACCGTGCCCCGCTAGCACGCGCACCGCCATGCCATCTCCGCCGCCGGGCCCCGCCAGCGCACCCCCCGCCACGCCATCTCCGTCGTCGCCACGTCCCGTGCGCCCACCGCCGCCGCCGCATCCAACCCCCGCACTGTCTTGGCGCAGCCCCGCGTCGTCTCGGCCGGCGACCAACGCCGCCACACCACTGTGCCGTCCCAGCCATCGTCCGCCGCCATGACACCACGCCGTCCGTCGTCCTCGCCTTCGGTATTGTCGCATTATTTTTAGAGAATTATGACATTGTCTTAGGACGACTCATGTATGATGTTTAATTTTCTCCATATAATGATTATTTTAGCTGCTAAGTTATGATTACTTGTCTAATTAGAATAGAACCAATCACATGTAAATCTCGTTTGCTAAAGTAAATCTCTCTCTTTTAAAATAGAATCACTTAGAATCACTTGTGTGTGACATTGTTGATGATCTAGTACACTTGATTAGGCCTTAGCGTGTTCTACTAGTTAGGTTTAATTTTCTAAATACATAGGACCTAATAATGCGTTGTTATGAGGGACAAATGCTTAGTGTGTGACATGCTTAGTTTCTAGTGTGTTCTACTAATTTTAAGCCCAAGTTAGTACCCTCGTGGGTTATTTTTTCTTTACAAGGTTGATCTTTCGGTAGATTGTATCCTCTTATATCATCAAATGTGTGTGGATGTTAGCCATCTTGCTGCTACTTTTATTTGCAGGTTTTGGAAACCTCCTCTTGAAGGGGAGGTGTTGCCAAAATTTTTTGTTGATAGGCTTCTGTTAATTTTTTGTAGAGATACTCCTTGCCGCTGCACGAGAACCTGCACTATGACGCATCGCCGCTGCACCGACCCACCACAGCCCCGCTAGTTTAACTCCACCGTCACCCTAGGTATAACCTCTATTTCTGCATCATGGTCATAGATCACGTAACCTAGTTAGGCGTCTCCCGTTTGAAAGAGATAGAATGTAGATATGTAGATCTTTGCATATCTACAAATGTATCTGTTTCGAATTGTCCACGTTTTTTGGACAGCCTGCGGTTGCGTAGATGGTGTTAGTTTCCATGCTCTACTCCGGTTCGAGACAGAGTTTCGGTGTCACCTCCATATTGTTCTATGGACAGTACATTATCCCTGCTAGGACGTGTATCCGAAGAACATCGGGGAGGTGCTGTCAAAACTCTGTCTCGGATCGGAGTAGAGCATGGAAACTAACCCCGTCTACGCAACTGCGGGTGGGATTAGGACCTATCCGGACCTATTAGAAGTTAGGAACATAGTGTACATGCATTACATGTTTATATTAAACTATACTCGGTTATATATGTTAGAGGATGGAGGACCGTGAGTGACACCGGCCGTGTAGGAAGGAATGATGTCACCCTTGAATGGATTAGAAAGAATGATGCTTTCGAGGAACGGGCATATGGCGAAGCTGCTAAAGGAGCGAGTCTAGTCCCATGTCCGTGCATCAAATGTGTCAACCGAAAAAAATCAAAGAAGGTCATGGTAGAACATATTTGGAAGAATGGATTTACGCCGGACTATATTCGGTGGATCTTCCATGGTGAAGCACATCGTACGAGAAAGGATGTGGTGAGATAACGCGTCGAGGATTATGATGTTGATGCCGGGGTAGCGGATATGTTGAACGACTATCACGAGGCACAGTTCGCTGGAGGATGTATGGAGGATGAGCCAGAGCTGACCGCAAAGGCATTCTATGACATGTTTGATGCAGCACAGAAGCCCCTTCATGGCCAGACAAAGGTTTCTCAACTAGATGCCATTGGACGTGTAATGTCGTTCAAGTCGTAGTACAACATGAGTCAAGACGCATTCAATGGACTGTTGACGGTTATTGGTAACCTGCTTCTGGAGGATCACGTTCTGCCAAAGAGCATGTACAAGGCACAGAAACTCCTTCGTGCACTCAAGATGACGTATGAGTAGATACATGCTTGTCTGAAGGGTTGCATGCTATTTAGGAAAGAAAACGCGGAGGCAAAGTACTGTCCGAAGTGTAAAACATTTAGGTTCATGGAGGTTGACTCTAGTGATGGACAGAAGAGGTAGTTCGACATCCCCATGACAATCCTACGCCACCTTCCGTTCATAACGAGGATCCAGCGTCTATACATGACCGAGGAATTCGCAAAACAGATGACATGGCATAAAAATGGCAAATGATACAATCCTGACAAGATTGTGCATGCATCCGGTGGTGAAGCATGGAAACACTTTGATGTCATTCACCGTGAGAAAGTCGAAGAGGCTCGTAATGTACGTGTTGCACTGGCCACAGATGGGTTCAATCCCTATGGAATGAGCGCTCTCCCGTACACATGTTGGCTCGTGTTTGATAATTCTTGAACACCTGGGGAATAAAATGGGCGTGTACAAGGAGTCTTTGATTGATGAATTGGTACGTGCTTGGGAGGAAGGGGTATGGACATATAACCGAGCTACCAAGACAAACATCAAAATGCATGTTTAGTACCAGTACTTCATGCATGACTTATCGGTGTATGGGCTATTCTGCGCCTGGTGTGTTCATGGTAAGTTCCCATGCCCAGTTTGCAAGGAAGCTCTTAGGTTCATTTGATTGAAGATGGGTGGCAAATATTCAATCAACAATTTCTCCCTCCTGACCATCCATTCCACCTAGACATCAAGAACTTTACGAAAGGTGTCATAGTGACAGACCATCCACCTGCAATGATGACTGGTGCTGAAATTCGTCAACAAAGAGATGGGCTCGTGGCCAATCCAGAAGGTGGTTTTGTGGGATATGGTGAGCAGCATATGTGGACACATAAGTCGTGCTTGACTCGGCTCCCCTATTATGACGACCTGGTCCTTCCACACAACATTGACATGATGCACACTGAAAAGAATGTTGTCGAGGCACTTTGGTCAACAATTATGGACATTCCTGATAAGTCAAAGGATAACATAAAGGCAAGAGTAGATCTAGCAGCATTATGTGATAGACCAAACCAAGAGATGAAGCCGCCTAGTGGTGGAAAGACATGGAGAAAGCCTAAGGCCGATTCCGTCCTAAGCAGGGCCTAGAGGAAGGAAGTACTTCAGTGGATCAAGATGTTGATGTTCCCTGATGGGTATGCAACTAACCTGAGCAGGGGGTGAACTTATCTACTCTGCGAGTCTTAGGGATGAAGAGTCATGACTTCCACATATGGATTGAATGGATTCTTCCTGCGATGGTTCGAGGCTATGTCCCTAAGCATGTCTAGCTACCGCTTACAGAGTTGAGCTATTTCTTCCACTAGCTTTGTGCAAAAGAGTTATCTTGGACCGTGATTGCAGACTTAGAAAGATTAACACCCGTGTTACTATGTAAGCTTGAGAAGATATTTTTACCTTGCTTCTTCAATACAATGCAGCATTTGATTCTTCATCTCCCGTATGAGGCACGAATGGGAAGCCCATGCAGGGACGTTAGTGCTATCCAATGGAGAGATGTCTAAATACTATTCGAAAGAAATGTAGAAATAAATGCAAAATCGAGGCTTCCATTGCAGAAGCATACATTCTAGAGGAGGTGTCAAACTTCACAACAACTTACTTTGGTGATAAACTGATGAGCGTGCATAATCCATCCCCTCGTTACAATGATGGCGGTAATGAATCGAACCTCAGCATATTTCGAGGCCAACTCGAAAGCGCAAGTGGTTCGACCACCAAGACCCTAAGACATGAAGAGTGGCGCCATATCATGCTATATGTATTGACCAACCTTGAAGAGGTGACGCCATACATGGAACAATTTCTTCATGAATTTGGGCATCGATCAAGGGACCCAACTCCACAGGAATATGATACCCTTCTTAGAAAGGGTGCGAGAAATGGATTATCCGATTTCATTTCCTACTTCAAACATAAGGTATGTGCTTAATTTGTCAAATAGATCTGTTTATGAACTCAATTTATCATCTTTTAACTTGAGAATACTTGCAGGGCCAAAGAGATCCGTCTATGAGTGCCGAGTTGAGACAAGTAGCCAATGGCTTTGCTTATAGGGTCAAGAAATATTCTAGGTATGACGTCAATGGATACCATTTTAGCACAACAAGCTACAACCAAAGCCCGCCCAATCGAAAAACAATGTGTTCTGTAGTCTTCACGCCCAGCCTTGATGAGATCGATTATTTTGGACAAATCGAAGAAATATATGAACTCAATTTTCATGTTTCCAAACCTCTTACTCCAGTGATATTCAAATGTCATTGGTTTGACCCTAATCTTGGAATAGTTGAAATTCGACAAGATTCTACCTTACCAGGAGACAATGTCTATATCGTGGCCCTACAGGCCACACAAGTGTATTATCTCTCATATGTGTGCCAAACGAAAGAACATCTTAAGGTTTGGGATGTTGTATATAAGGTATCGCCGCATAGTAAATTACCTGTTCTAAACGATGAAGATTATAACTTAGACCCGGGCACATATGATGGAGAGTTCTTCCAAGAAGATGGGCTAGAAGGGCGATTTGAGATAGACTTAACTGAAGCTATTGGAATGGAAGTAGATATTGAAATGGTTGTTGATGAGGAGGATGATGAGGTGCAAAATGAGAATGACTTAGAAATACTTGAAGGCAATGATATTAGTGACGAACTTGCGCCTTCAGATGGTGTTGACTATGAAATGGTTGATAGTGATGATGAGACTTATGATCCAACTAACCCGACACATATGAATATTATTTTTAATCGATGTAATGCTATATTTTTTTTATTTTGCACTTGTTTCTAAATACACCTTTTTTATATGTGCTTATTTGCTTAATCTTAATTGCAGGTTGTTGGACAAAGATGGTGGGCGGTGGGATGAGGACGAGGAGGAGGAGGAGGAGCACCCGCAGGACGGCGGAGGAGACACAGCAGGACAATGAAGTCCAACAGCAGGTGGAGCAGCAGACCGCTGTCGATGCGGCGCAGCAGGACGACGACGACGCTCAGCAGGATGCCTCAGGTTCTAGTGCCTCAGGTTCGAGGAACGTCTACCTGTGAGGTCCTATGAGTCTCCCTCGGCATCCCATACTTCGTGACAGGCGGCCACTAATTCGACCCGATAGGGAGAGGCACATAACTTTAGATATTCTCGCTGCTTGTTCATATTATGTGTTCAAATTCATAATATAAACTAATACTTTTTATTTATCACTTAGGCAGGTCTTGGAAGGTTGTGGAGAGTGCAGGTGGTCACGGCCGCAACACAATGGCATCCTTGGCCTTCTGTGTAGGGAACACTTCCTTGGACTGGTTGAGTACGCTGGAGTGTCGAGCCTATCCTACACCTTCGACCACTACGCCATCGCCCTCGATGCAATAGATCGGGACGATAGGGAATTCAATTACCAGGCAGAGCATGTGAAGCAAGAGCTGTGGGTAAGTCTTACTATATTGTAAAATATGTCTCATTCGTTGCACATTCTTGAAATAAGTCTTTGTATGCAAGATTTCTTCAGATGCGAGGCTGGATACGAGTCTAGAGCGGATGTGGTGGCCACCACGAGCTGTAAGAAGCTCGTCATGGACATGCACTATGAGGCGCGGATCCAAGCCATCGTCAGCTACCATGGCTCCATCCTTAGGGAGAAGGTGACCAAGCAGGACGCCTGAACCATGTCGTTGACTAGGGACCAATACTTGCAGGTAAATACAACACTTTAATATTCATGACAAAAATTTTCCTTAATTTTATCTTCTGATATGTAGTGCACTTGTTTTACTTTATAGATGATTCCTTATTGGTGCGTCGCACATCCTCAGTGCTAGGAGCAGATGGTGGATAGGTGGTGCTCGCCTAAGTGGAACGAGGCACACAATGCTAGCCGGGAAAGGCTTCTGATGATGCAAGGTCCCTCCCACCACCAAGGCAGTTGCAGCCTCAGCAAATATGCAGAAGCATGGGTACACCTTCTTTTTTATTTCGGTATATAACACTGGATTAGATATGATTTCTAACTATCTCATTGGTTTTCTTGCAGACGGCATCACATGGTGGCTAGGCTTGCTCCATCTTCTCGGCTTATGCTATGGCCCACAAGAGTAAGATGACGTCCGACATCACCTACAACCTGGATGACGGGCCCAAGGCGTATAGCAACCCCACCGTCTATAGCCGCCTAAGTGAGTACACTACCATAGCACAGGAGGTCCATGGGCCAGATTACAATCCGAGGACCAAGGACATCGACAGAGATGTCCTCATGAGGGTAGGAGGAGGCAAGAGGCATGGGTGGTACTAGATTGCCGACTGGGCAATCGACTCGTCGTCCACTCCCACTCTGTCTCAGGTGTGAGCAAGGAGCATGAGCTCGAGCCCAGCCATATGATCAGCAGAATAGCTCACATCATCACATACAACAACTCTAGGTTAGTGCTTCTGTAACTTGTCATTCCTTGAGTTATATACCTTCTCTTTGAGTTATTATAACATTGGGTTGGAATATTACAGGCCTAGTTAGAAGAAGAGAGGAGGGAACAACAGGAGGTGGAGGCGAGGATGATAGCAGAGTGGGAGGTGGAGCGGGAGGCCCGCTTGGCAGATCAGTAGAGGATGGCGGAGATGTTCCAGTACATGCAGAGCCTTGGCGCCGCACATAGTTTCGATCCACCACCTTCGTTGTTCCCTCCAGTTGACCCTGCTCAGTTCCATACTCATGTGAGTATCAAAATTCTAGTTCATCATGATATATATTCATCTGGTATAACACATGCAATCTCTTCTCTGTGTAGGGACAATCTGAACGGCATCCAACAACCCTCATGGATCGCCCAGCCCATCGTCGCACCAGTCCAGCCGCCCACCTTGATGAGATACTTTGTGCACATGATATTATCTTTGTTAGTGTTGTTAATACTTTGTGAGATAACTTAGTCTGAACTTGTTTGATGTTGGTAATGCTTTGTGAGATACTTGAGACATGTTCTTGAGTGTTGGATACTTATGTTTGTGTTTGAACATGTTGGTAATGCTTTGTGAGAACTTGTTTGATTTATGGTCGTTATGAGATATGTGATGTATATGTGATATCTGTGATGATTATGTGATATCTTTTGTTTGTTTGGATGGAATAGCAAAAACAAATAAAAAAGGGGTATACTAGTCACTTTGCTGAGTGTAACACTCGGCAAAGAGGTACTTTGCCGAGTGCTAAGGCCATAGCACTCGGCAAAGAAGGCACACCTGAGCACCGGTAAAGCCTCTTTGCTGAGTGTTGTGGCCTTGGCACTCGGCAAAGGTACTGACAAAGGGGCCCACTAGCGATCTCTTTGTCGAGTGCTAGTCTGGCGAAAACTCGGTAAAGAGGGAAACTCTTTGCCGAGTGTCACTTAATACGCTCGGCAAAGGGATACTATTTGTTGAGTGTCAGTACAGTGGACATTCGGCAAAGGCTCCATCGCCGTTACCAGTCGCCGTGACGACAACTTTTCTTTGCTGAGTACCTGTTGACACTCTTCGAAGTCTTTGCCGAGTGCCCAATAAAAAGTACTCATCAAAGAAGCCTTTGCCGATGTACAGTCACCGAGCTTTCTTTGCAGAGTGTCACACTTGGCAAAGCCTTCGCTGAGTGTTTTCCAGGTTGTGTCGAGTGCTTCAGACACTCGGCAAAGAAGCTAATTCCGGTAGTGAGAGCTTCGGTTGCTTTATGAAAATCTGATGGACAAGCACTAACAGAGTTGTAAATATGTCATCTTCATAACAAACATTATTATTCAAATAAAGTCATATTTATTGTATTGGCTATTAATAAGAATCTCTAGTATTCCTTTATGATACGCAATATGATGATTTAGGTTAGGAGCCATGTGTTGGTCACTTGTTCCTGGATGCTATGTACAATAAAAAACAAGGCAACACGATGTTAAAAAGATAATTAACCTTCATTCTCAAGCAGTCATCCCTTCAGAATAACTCCTTCGAAGACGAAGGTTGAGACTTAACTAGACAAGTCATAACTTAATTGTATAAATTGGTAAAGAATGTAAAAGAATCTTTGCATAACGACTCGTCTCAGATGTATTAATATCGTATTTCTCCTCTTTCGTATAATGAATTTACAATCATACCTTCAGCTCTATAGAATGAATTGGAGCGAAGATGCTTTAGAGGAAAGATTACACACAACAATTGTCTGGCCCTTCAAAAGATACTTTATGCAGGGCATTGTTGATCTATTTATAGAGAATCATACAACCTCGTATGAAATTACATTTACACCCACAAGGATTACACAAAGGATTTACAAATAATATGAGTGCAACATTGTCCTTTGCTTTCAGCATTCAGGATGATTCCTTCTCCTTGCATTGTCTCCCTGTGTTGCTATGACGAAGCTAGCTTCGTCGCCCCTCCAATGTCCTTCATCGAAGGTGTTTTGGTGTTGCAGCTCCTGCAATACTTGGCAACCAATGGTTAAACATGTTTTTGAGGGTATTCAAAAGACGAAGGCCACCAACAGCAACCCCTTGTAGTATTAGTTTGTTTCCTTGTAACAAACTCAGACTGCAAAACGAATGAAGGCCTTATGCTAAAGGCCCAAAACAACACTTTTCCTTCGCTAGAATAGCAAAAATTTCTGAGTCGTGGGGGCCACTTTGCAGTGGTTTTATATATATAAATACGAGGGTCATGATAAAACATTTGTTGTGCCACCGACTTATGCTAGTTTTTTCTGAGCTATTGCAATCGCATTCATTTTCTAGCTTCGGTTCTTTGCTTAGTCAGGGCTGAGATGGTCGAAGATAAGAGGAGTGAAGATGTTGCATTGGCTGGATTTTATGAAGCTATGGAGAAAACCAATGTTGAAAAATAACCGATAAGATTTTAGCTGGGCTGTCTGAGGATTCTGGAGACAACGAGGATTATGATGTTGATAGCGGTAATGACAATGTCGAAGATCGGCCGTGGAGGCCAAGTCATGTGGTCTTCGGGAAATCTACCATGAAGAAAGGGCATGTTGAGGCCATGAAGGGTAGGTATTTTCATGATGTATCTATAGTGAGAGTTGGAGGTGAAAACACTGTTCCTCTTCCTGAAAGAGATGAGGTGGTGGTTTTCGAAGCTTCATGAAAGCTGGGCTACGCTTCCCTTTGCACAAGATGCTAGTTGATGTCTTAAAAAGTTTGAAATCTTTCTTCATCAGCTTACTCCTGAAGCCTTGATTAAAGTTGGAATCTTCATCTAGGCAATAAGGAGCCAGGGACTGGAACCAAATGTTGATTGCTTCTGCAATATTCATGAATTGTCCTATCAGACGAAGGCCACTGGAATAGAGCAGCATCACAATAACTTTGGATGTTACACCTTCGTGTACTGATTAGATGTCAGGTATCCCATGCCAACCTTCTAGAAGAAAAGACTGAACTCGTGGATGAAGCAATGGTTTTATGTTAAGAATGACCTGAGCCAGAGAAGTGACGTTAAAGATGTAATCCAGTGGCCCATCCGATCCAGCTTCGGATTAAAGAGGCATGTTTTCATGAATACGAAAAAATCTCAAGCCTACTTGCCAGCGTTTAACGATGTATGTGGCTACATCAGCACTAGAGACTTAGTGCAGGAGCACATAGCCTTCAAGGTATGGTCCCTGGCTAACGAGTGGGAAATGCTAAAGGATACTAGCGCTAATACGAGTCAAAGTGCTAGAAGAAGCAGTCTAATATATATGAAGTATACTTATCGCTATAGGAATCAATTTGGTGAGCCAGACGACGATTGGCTTGATGCCACTGAGGCAACAACTGATGAGTTGTTAGGGACCTACACCAAGGCCGAGGACGAAGATGAATGCCACCTTTGGTTCCCGAGGAAGAAGAAGATTAAATAGAGTTTTTGATGCCATCGGGTTCATTTACCCTAATTATTGTTTCTTTGCCCGAAAGATTAAATAGAGTTTTTGATGCCATCGGGACCTCACGCGACCCGTCACAGAAGTTCTATCAAAAACGGGTTGAAAGGCTCCAAAGACGGGAGTGGAAAGCAGCGAGGTGAGGAGGGGAGGGAGATCCGATCAGACAGGCTAGAAACCCTAGGGTCGCCTGGATGGGCACCGCACGGAGGGAGGGGAGAATGATAAAAGGTTGCGAGGCTGCAAACCGATCTAGCCTTACCTCATCACGGTATGTGGACAAATCTACCCCTGAGGTCCAGCCACGCCATTTGCGAGGGTTAGTAGGAGTGGCCCATCTATGTTCCTTTTTTGAATCCCCACTAGGCCGAAAGGAATTTGGACGAGGCACATGGATGAGTACGACCACGAGCATGCGAACGTAGGAGGATTCCCGCCTCTTGAGAACTAATGAGCTGTCGAATTGTTGACACGATGAGCATGAGGTGGGTTAGGTTTTGAGAGCACGCACCAACCCAGGAAGGAAGATGACATGATGGGGGTCCCCCTTTGAGACCCACTAAAGAAAGCTCTCCTCTTCTGCCCTTGGTGAGTTGGAGTGCACGTCTGCCCTGGTCGTATCGATGGATGGATGGATGGATGCGCGTGGCTTCATGATCCTGGGATTCGGTTCATCACGTCGCTCAACTCAACCCACGCACAAGGAGGAAGAAGACAAACATGAGGAGGAAGAAGATGGGGGATCACATGGAGGATGCTTCAAGTTCCATGAATGCAACTACTTACCGATGATGATGTGATGGTTGGGATTGGTGGTGCAGACGAGCGGGCCGTACTACCAGGTGGAGCTAGGGTGGCTGGATGGCAAGGTGGGCACACATGCCGTGGTGAAGCACAGCCTCCCCAACGTCGCCTTTGACCTAGACCAGCTCAACAGGCTCTTCGCCACCAACGGGCTCACGTAGATCGACATGATCTCGCGCTCAGGTACGGTTGTGTGCCTTCACATCCGCATCAACACATGCCATTCGGTTGCGTCAGAACGATGGACGCGTGCGGCTCATCATTCTGCGCCTCGCTTCGCCCAGTCCAGTCTGCTCTCATTTACTGCTCAGCTCACCCAACAGAGCACTACCACGCCCACACTACCACTAACATGCTGCCGCTTGCACCTGACATAGGTGGGCACACAATCAGTGTGACTAGAGATGTCCAAACGGGCCGTCGGCCCGGCTCGGGCTGGACCCGTTGAAACAGCCCACTTAAGCAAGTACGTTTAGGCCCGATTATTTATCTAGGCTAGGCCAGGCTGCTCGACAGGCTCAACTCGCCGAACGAGCCCGGCACACCAACCTTTAAACTTGTGTTACCACTGGTTTGCCTGTTCTACTGAAGTTAACGATGGAAGAATGTTACTGCTGGTTGGCTCGTTTGCGCACACTGGGAGTTTTTGCGTGGGGAGTGGTTGAGCGCGTGACAGTCGAGTTTTCCGGGGATTGCAATGGATGAGTGAGCGTGTTATTTCTCTAGGGATAGCAACAGACAAGGAATTAAATTAAGGGCAAACCAGTCCAAGATAATGCTAAGAACCCAAAATGACTTCAATTGTGCAACTAGCTTGGGTAACAAGTTGGTCGCATCATGCTTCCTCTGCTCCTCAATGGTGCTGAGCTTAAGGCCATCAAGAAAATAACTCATTTTACTCATTAGCTCGTCCAGATGAACAAATACAATAAAATGTTTTAATTGCAATGGTGTCCCAATCCTAGGGACAAGTCCTACATCTCATCTTGATCCGCTAATAAAGATGTCTACCATGTGAAAATAACAACAATACTATAGTTGTACCATAGCCAGAGAACCAGAAAGAAGTTCAGCAGAGTCTTAGTTTACAACACAAGAAAGTTCATAACATAGATCTCCTCCAAAGCAAGAAGAGGAACCAACATCACGAAGAGGCACCAGCAACAGGAAGAGCAAGAGGCACCAACAGCAGGAAGAGGCCCCTGGAAGACATTACATGCCTGGAGGTACATTTCCATTCGCCCGTGCCTACAAAATGAGAAACTAATTGTTCATATCAACAAGTCAGTGAGGAAATTATAGGCTCCATGTTGTATTTTCCAAACAAGACTTACCTCCAAATAGGAATTGAGGAAGTTTATCTTGGCCTGGAAGTCATTAAATTGGAAAACGACTCTAGAACATCGGCGAACCACAGTAGCGTTGAATACCACTCTGGGCCCACAAGCGCCATGCACCATATGCTTGAACCCCTAGCCCACACAAGCCCGTGAAACCACGAGGGTTGGCTCTGATACCATTTGTAACACCCCGTCCACTCCTGGACCGACGATACTTACTCATGGCAGCCCTCTAGGATCATATATCATCCCCACAGACCAACACGAGCCTTTTATGCACACTTTGTCCTCACTCATGCATACCCGAGAATACTTCCTTGTCAGTCACCCATCCCAAGATTGCTCTGAGCCAAACACGCTTAACCTAGAGGTTCTTTCGAGACAGACTTCTAAAAAAGAAGATGCACCTTATTAGTATGAGTACTCTATTAATTCTATTAATCCTTGAACCAGGATATCACCATCCATCGGGGCCAGTATATCACACAGAAGCGTGGCATTAATTGATTCAGCTAACGATGCGATCGATGCAGTCGATTGGAGGACGCCTTTGGTTGCATAGATGCATGATCCAAGTATTAGGATAGATAGGAAATTCGGTGGGTAGCATTCAAGTATATTCTAATTAATGATGAACTTTATCGCCAAACTCCTAGTGATATCTTGCTTAAGTGCTTGAGCCCCGATGATGCTACATTAGTTATGGCCAAAATACATGAAGGAATTTGTGGTACTCATCAAGAGGCTCCAAAGATGAAGTGGATTTTAAGGAGAGCTAGTTTTTATTGGCCTGACATGATAGCTGATTATTTTAAGTAATACAAGAGATGTCAAGTGTGTCAAAAGTTTGGTGATCTACAATTAGTTACTGTGCGGAACTTCATCCTATCATCAAACCTTGGCCTTTTTAGGGGATGGGATTTGGACTTTGTAGAAGAAATCCATCCTTCATCATCAAAAGGGAATCAATTTGTGCTATTTGCTATATGTTACTTCACCAAGTGGATGAAAGTCATTGTTCTGAAAAATATGACACACAAGGAAGTAATTGAGTTTGTAACTGGGCACATTATTCATAGATTCGGGGACTTCTTTGACTATAGACCAGGGGACTTCTTTCATGTCAAAGGAGGTACTGAGTTTGTTAAATCATATAAGTTGCTCAATTTGTCTCCATACTATGTTCATGCCAATGGTCAGACTGAGTCAATTAATAGGACACTAATTAACCTTATTAAAAAGAAGATAACTGATTATCCTAGGAATTGGCACAAAGTTTTGTGTGAGGCTTTATGGACTCATAGAATATCTAAACACCATGCTACTAAAGTATCTCCTTTTGAGCTTGTTTATAGGTAGGAAGTTATTTTGCCTATGGAGGTAAGCCTAAATGCTATCAGGTTCGCAAGGCAAAATGATCTAGCTACCGGTGATTATCATGATATGATGATGGACAATATTGATGAGGTGACAGACAAGAGACTGATGGCTTTAAAGGGGATCAAGAAGGTCAAGATCATGGTTGTCAAGGCCTACAACAAGAAGGTAGAGGCTAAATCATTTCAAGTTGGATACCTAGTTTGAAAGACAGTCTTGTCACTAAGGAGCAGGGACCATAAATTTGGCAAATGGTCACCAAGCTGGGAAGGGCCTTATAGAGTGACACAGGTAATCTTTGGCAATGCATACATAATATAGACTTTACAGGGTGTTGAGTTACCTAAGGCACTGAATGGTTGTTTTCTGAAGCTATATCATCTTAGTGTTTATCAAGATGCTTAGAAAACCACCAATGTTCTCACATCAAGTTGATAACACCTTGTACAAGGTGCTTTTGGTTTGCTTAGCTTCCCCAAAAGGTAGGTGCATGTGTTGAGCACCATATGTGACACCTAGGAAGGGCTGGATAGTCCAATCATGTGACTCAGACGGTAAGTGATTAGATTAGATCAAGCGAGATATCTCTCTTTTCTATGCATGTTTATCCAGCTAAGTATCCGGAGTTTGCTGGGGAACGCATAGGAATGAGTCTAGACTTCCTCCTATATATATGAAGGGTACGACCGATTGCGGGACATCACCAATCAAGTCAATCAATCAAATCTACTTTATTTACTTTGTTCTTCGTCGCATTAGTAGTATGCACAATTTAGACCTAGTTTAGCTTTCCTCAATCTCCAATATTTATCCCTCTACGACATCTAGGGACGTCTCGAGTGGCCTGTTGATCCTAGGGCACCCCTAGAACTCTCCTCCCTGATGGGACCCATCCCGGGAGGCGAGATATAGGGTTCTTCGACCCTCTATGCTCGCGTAGACCGTCAGGCCCAGAGCACGGACCGTCCGACTGACGAGAAGAGGAGACCCGCTCCCGCAGCAGGGTTACGGACCGTTTGGCCCTATGTTGTGGATTTTCTGGGCCGCCCCATAGAGCACTGTCGGATGGTACAACCCTTAGTGTTTGACCCCAAATCGGAGCCAACAACGACAAAAGCAAGTTTCACCTTTGAATTTATGGTTAGAAGTTTTGTGTAGTCCTTTCCATCTTTATTGTCTTTTTTGTGTCATAACTGTTATAGTAGAACCTCTTTTGTACTCCTTTTTTTGCAATAAAGTAGAGGGGGGTATCACACCCCTCCGGTTTTGGGGTCAAAAAGAAAAAACACCAGACGTCCAGACATGCTCTTACCATCAGCAAGCTCAATTAGCATGCAAAAATATGGAAGACCACTAGGTGCCTAGTAGTTAATAGTGTTAAGTAACCCTAGTTAGGGTTATGTGGGCAAATACTGGCTTTGCCCCTGAGGGGTCTCACATCTCTATATAAGGAACATGTATACCCCCTCAAAAGATAGACAATAGAAAGTGGCCAGAGGCCCAACCCTACATCATGTGTCTTGTGTGCTCTCTATCGTGCTTCTAGGAAGGGATACGGGTCTTCCACATCTTCTCGCGCCTAAACTGTTGACGAGAGGGAAGGGAGCAAATCTGGTTATCCGTGGTGACGTAGTTCTCAACACGTTATCAGCACGCTCTACCTCGACGTTGCTGCTGGATCAGATCTGCATCAACTCTCCATCAAGCCGGCAGGTCCCTCGGCCTAGTCGGACTGTCCTATGCGACGGCTATGATTCCTCCTCTACGCAATTAAATGATATATTTTTTTAGATCTAATGTTGGTGGAATCTCGTAATCGCTCCACCATGTCCAGTGGGGCTCCACTCGATCACACCTGAGCACCAGAGGTCATGCCCGCCTTGGAGTCACAAGAATCCTGCGTATCCTATGGTTCTAGAGTGCGAGGTGAAATGGGGGCGGCTCATGTGGTCAAAGTCCTGATCCATCCATGCGGGCGTGTGCATGCGTACAAGCCTCAAAAAGCTTAGGTACTCTTGGTTTTTTGGGCCCATGCGAGAATCCACTCGCGGTACACACCCATGAATGATGCCGCAAGCTAGCATGTGCAAGTCTGTTGTGGCCACCAATGCGCTTAAAAGTGCAACAGAGAAAAGATAAAATAAGAATAATAAATAGAATGAAGCATGTTTTATGTTGCAATTTCTACTCTAATTAATTATTTCTCGCAGTAAATAATTAGTAGAAAAACACATGCTTGAATATGGGAAAATGCCTCCATGGCACCTGATCTGTGCTCATGCATTAATTCTAGTATTATTTTTCTGCTTTATTTTTCGTAGTAGATAATTAGCAGAAATTATTAAAATATGTTAAGGCTATACTGCTCATATTCAAATCGCTCTAAATATTTATGTTGTGTTCTGCTTTTGCACTTATTCTGAACGATTAAATTGTAAAATGGGTACTCGGACGTGCCGATCAGACTACGTTATTAATCGGTTGAGTTATGGCATTAGCTAAGCATTGGTTGCGCCTTGGCAACACGACACAATATTTGTGTCGTAAGAACTTGGCTACGTCGTGTGGTTGCTATGTTGTACTCTCGCTTAATTGGACCACTCCTGTTGAGTTGGACCGGCATCGCCGAGTCACGTATTTTTCGCATGCCCTGTAGGCACTGTTCGTCTGTCGTTATCACCAAGCCACAATTGCGTCTGTTGTGCATGTTGTGTGGACTTGTTGTGTACCTCGATTACCGAGCCACAATTGCGCCTGTTGCGCTTGTTATGGAGGCTTGTTGCGTTGTCGTAGCCCAGATGGCCACACACGTGTTGACGCCAGATACGATAGAGCTTGTACTCACATGGATTGTGGTGGGTCATTCAAGCCCTAAAGTCACATTATGCGCAACCTTCGTAAACAATTTTGTTTAGCTCTATATTTTATTTGCTTGTGTTGTGTGGCATCATATATTTATTTATATTGCCAAGTGGCCATAACAACAATATCAAGCTCTATAGTGCTTGAATAATCTAGGAAATTAAATGAAATAATATAGAACACACATAAGTTAATTCCCTACTCTCTCTCTCCTCATGCATAAAGTTTTACCTGAAGTAACCTGAAGAAAATCAATATTAATGCATGAAAGCCTTTTTGGCATCGAAGACATCACAAGTTGAGATTCTATTAGTAAGCAAAAGACCTTTCCAAATGAATAAACACTATAAATCTCAGTTATAGATTGCTCAACTATATGTTGGCACATTGCTCTCTTAATCATTGGACGACATGAAGCAAACTCTGAGATAAAAGGACATGTAACCCCTAGCAACATGAAGTTGCAAGTATACCGAGAGGTTATTCTGAGAAATTTTTCACAATGTTGGTGTGAAAAACCATTGTGTGTTCCCGTCGAACCACTTTACTCGTCCTATCTAGGACCTCAATGCTTGTATTGCATACATCTCTCAGAATTATAAATACTTATAATCGCTGAATTGACTTGGGATAGTCCTTTGACTGGTATACAGTAAGCCAAATGGTAAAGGTCAGTACTGAATGGAAATAAAATAGGGGTTTATGTAGAAAAACTACATTTGATTCCACCCTTTGACATGCTTACCATAATCTATCTTTGATCTACCAGAAGTAAGAAGAATAGAAAATAGCCTTAAACTCCCACATCACCACAAAGCTCGAAGCTAAATTGGGCATTAATATGTCCTTGGTCCTTGGCACTAGAAGAGCCATAAGTCTTGACCACGAGATTGTAAGTGGTGCTAATTTGTGACAGAAACATAAAGATCTTATGGAGACTAGATGCATTCTCCCTAGTCTTGATGAATCATTCGTATGAGAGTAGTACTACCTGTTATTGAATCCTGGTCCCAGACGGATATCGGTTTTCTTCCACTCTTGCCAAGCGGTTATCTCCATTTGCTTTGTCGAAAGCTTAGGAATCACATGATTTTTCCCAGATAAAATAAATTCTTGGTGTTCTATTCCAAAGCTTCTCTTTTTGTTGAACAATTAAGAGATCGACATTATTCTTTATAGAACAAGTTGGTATATACTATGAGAAAAGTTTGCCCCGCCAGCAACTTACATCACAAATAATTGACTATTGTTATTAGTTCTCTCTCAAAAGTATAATACCTAAAAATGTTACATAAATCGATACCCAATTTCAGAGTGGTATGAGTAATTGGGTAAACCATGGGTAGTGATAAAAACGAGCTGGACTATACATCTCTGCATATAAAAATCTTTGCTTGGCAGCATTGGCCTGATGTCGTGCACTTTACTACCAATATAAACACACACATTTTTCCTATGTGCCTCAAAGCACAATGCAACCAGTGAATGTCCTTATGAGCGCTAGACCTTGATGGTCATTTTACTTGTTGATCTGAAATCAACTAATAGCTCCAAACGATGAATGGTATGCATGAGCCCCCTGAAGGACCCTTATGGATAACATAGTGTTGCGCATATCAGTCTAAATCTTAATGATTGACTATGTATTTGGTAATAAAAATAATAAGTTTGCATAATTGTAACCATGAAGCAACTTGTTGTTGCATGTCTCGCTGGATGTTGAGACTAACCCTTCATGTTGAAGGACAAATATGTAGTATTCATGCCACTACATTAATCTAAGTCCAAAGCTCACTGCATAAAACCCCTATCTGTAATGTGCGTAAGATTTCCCAAATAAATCACCACAATAGCATAGATTGGCCACAACTGGATGATTGTGGTTGGGGATATTATCTGTATGCTTTTAGAACATCTCGGCATTAGGGGGAGATAAATGTCCATCTAGTGTAATGCCTCAATATTCTATAAACGCACAAAAGCCAAACTGAACCTGTCGTTTAGTGTGTACTCCTGTGTATATGGAGTTTGCCAGAAATCGTTGAGGAGTAACCAAATTGGTTTGAATGCTTCTACTTGATGTAGATGTGGATATACCCGGGATTAATATAGGCCCTGTTTGGCACAGCTGCTGCTTGTTAAAAAAGCAGCTTATCTGATAAGCTGGTGAAAAGCAGCTTCTGCTTGTTGGCTGCTTTTAGTGTATTCTGAGAAGCAGCTGAACTGATAAGCTGCTGCAGAAGCTAGCTGTTTGGCAGAACTTTTGCTTAAATTTGTGAAGAAGCTGGAAATAAGCTGTGCCAAACAGGGCCATAATATCCACATTTGACTTATTGGTATTTGATCTATTCTGCGGGGACGCCTGCGAATATGATCCATCGGCCTTAGTCAAAGCATATGTTCTGATTGCAGATTCACGTGGTCTATAATAACTCTCCTCCGATGAACTCGCCCTGCTCGTGAGTTGCCTCACAAAGAGGTTCATCTTGATGATGAAATTCCTAGCAATGCGCGCAATATCATTGTGCTAGGAATACGGAACAATGAATCTTTTGTTTTTGGGAAATGACGATGATCATTATTAAATGTGGGAGACAAATGTGTCGACACCTATCTTGCCTCTATAGATTGCAAAGGGATCCAAAACAAAGTCCTAGGCATGAGTGCTTGAAGCTCTCTTATCAGGTCAATGATAAATGCAATCGAGCCTGAACCAATAATCGCAAAATAAAAGTCGCGAGCTTGAAGTTCGGACATTTATGGGCACTATTGAAATAATGTGTGGTGAATGCGATGGTTCAAGTGGTCTTGTGAGAGACCCATCCCACATATGTGTTGAGTAAACACTGTTCCGCTATGTAATATATCTGGCAAATGGCATGAATTAAAATATGCGGTTAATAGGATTCTGAAGATTCATCATGAGATCCTAGGAGGACTCATATCTTTGAATTATAAATATGCAACATATAAATCTCGTACCGAATAATACATTCCTGGCGAATGAGCACTCTCCTATGTAGAGAGAATATCTCCTAGATGAGATTATAGTTCTGTCGGGTACCATAATTAGGGGTACCCCAACGCTCCTAATCATGGCTGGTAAACACCTTCAGACCAACTGACAGGTGCGGTTCAAGCCAAGACTTCGTCTACCCGAAGGACGTGATTTCACCCGAGCCCAGCCTCGGGTTGGAACAATGGTCCCAGACGAGTTCACGCCTCGCCCGAGGCCCTCCTCAGGCAGCGGGCGCCCCCTCAGATCTTCCGAGGCCCGGCTCAGGAAGGCTTCGTTGTGAAGCAACCTTGGCCATACCGCCACACCAACCGACCGCTTCGCAGGCGCATTAAATGCAGGGGATGCCTGACGCCGTATCCTGACACATGTGCCTCAGTCGGCTAGGCCGAAGTGACCGCAGTCACTTTGCCCCTCTCCTTTACTGTCCGATATGACAGGAAAACAGCGCCGCTCACTCCGCTCCGACTGCCGTGTCAGCCACCCTTGTCGGTCCCTTGCAGAAGGCACCCGGGGGCTTCACGCACCTGCTGGTCGCCATCGACAAATTCTCCAAATGGATCGAGGTCCGACCCCTAAACAGCATCAGGTCCGAGCAGGCGGTGGCGTTCTTCACCAACATCATCCATCGGTTCGGGGTCCCAAACTCAATCATCACCGACAATGGCACGCAGTTCACCAGAAAAAAGTTCCTGGACTTCTGCGACGACCACCACATCCGTGTGGACTGGGCCGCCGTAGCTCATCCCATGACGAATGGGCAGGTGGAGCGTGCCAACGGTATGATTCTGCAGGGGCTCAAACCAAGGATCTACAACAACCTCAACAAGTTCGGCAAGCGGTGGATGAAAGAGCTACCCTCGGTAGTCTGGAGTCTGAGGACGACGTCGAGCCACGCCACGGGCTTCTCGCCATTCTTTCTAGTCTATGGGGCCGAGGCCGTCCTCCCCACGGACTTAGAATATGGCTCCTCGAGGACCAAGGCGTACGACGACCGAAGCAACCAGGCCAGCCAAGAAGACTCGCTGGACCAACTCGAGGAGGCTCGAGACGTCGCCCTACTATATTCGGCACGGTACCAGCAGTCGCTGCGGTGCTACCACGCCTGAAGCGTTCGGTCCCGAGGCTTCCAAGTGGGAGACTTGGTGCTTCGCCTTCGACAGGACGCCCGAGGGCGCCACAAGCTCACTCCTCCCTAGGAAGGGCCCTTCATCATCGCAAAGATCTTGAAGCCCCGAACATACAAGCTGGCCAACGACCAAGGCAAGGTCTACAGCAACGCTTGGAACATCCAATAGCTACGTCGCTTCTACCCTTAAGATGTTTTAAGTCGTTCATGTACCTCGTTTACATACACAAAGTCTAACCATCAAGGAAGGGTCGGCCTTGCCTTAGCAAAGGCCGAACCTCCCTCGGGGGCTAGAAGGGGGGAACCCCCTCTGCGTCAAAATTTTCCTCGGAAAAATTTTCTACCAAAACAACCTTTGTGCTTTCGACTTCCGTATCGATAGCGGGATCCTGAGAACGATGAGAGTACACGTAAGCGGCAAGGCCAACCGAGCCGAGGAACTCTTATGCCTCCGGGATATGGATACCTCACTCATCACCTTCCGCGAGAAGTAACTCACGCTCGGATAAGCGATCCTGCTACCGAACAAGTCCTAACACTCGGGTAGAAAACGACTTTCGCGCCTTCTCGACTGTACCAATAATGGAATCCTTTGACCAAATGAGAGCGCACGTAAGCAGCAAGGCCGATCGAGCCGAGGGACTCCTACGCCTCCAGGATACGGATACCTCACTCATCACCTTCCGCAAAAAGTAACTCTTGTTCGGATAAATGATTCTGCTATTGACAGACAAGTCGTGATGCTCGAAACAAGAGGAGAGAAGACGCAGCTTTATAAACACGACGATAAAGTGTTTAGGCCTCGGTGGCCGCGAAAAAGCATGCGTATGCTACAGACAAACTGTTCCTGCAGGTTCGGGCATCGGCAGGGGGAGCAGTGGCACCCTCGGCGTTGTTTCCACCCTCAGCGGAACCAGGCCCGGCCTCAGACGGCGACCCGGGCAGAAGGACCTCCACCTAAGGGAGGACGCCAGCACCGCGCCAGCAGATGTCTTGGCCAAGCTCCAACGGCTGCTACCACATCTTCCTCGGCCTGGGAAGCCGCCATCTCCCGGGCCAACGAAGTCTCTTTCCGTGCCGACTTCACGTCTGTCCGCGCTAACACCGCTGCCTCCGGCTCCGGCTCATCGCAGAGCAGCCGAGGGTTCCAAAAACTGAGCAAGGGAAGCCTAGAGCGGCAAGGCCGACAGTGCCGAGGGACTCCTACGCCTCCGGGATACGGACACCTCACTCGTCACCTTCCACGAAAGGCAACCGAAGCTCGGTTAAGTGGTTCGGCTAGCCAACAGACAAGTCCCAGCGCTCGGAATGAGGAAGACATACAGCTTCATTCTCGAATACCTAAATGTTCAGGCCTCGACAGCCACAAAGGACAAACATATATACCTGGGGTAACTATGCTACACGGACTTAGACATTGACAGAACCCTCGGCGGTTCTCCTGACCTACGACAAATGTCTAAGTACTTGAAGCGGTTACATTTTGCTCCGACAAAAACCCGGTATATCTCCTTACAAATGGGACTCCGGTTCCGCTTGCGCGGGTATGAACAACCTCCATACCAGGGGGCCCGCGGGATAACAAACTCCAAGCGGCTCACCGGCAACCGCTCCAGCAGCAGCGACAACGACCTCCGTCTCGGGCGACTAGACAGCTGCAGCGACGGCTTTAGGGCGAACGCTGCAGTGGAAAAGCCCTTGCCCATGAAGGACGAGAACCAGCCATTCAGGCCAAAGAGACGGAGGTCCGGGGGGCAGGCGGCGCTGGCGGTCTCGTCGACAGAGACAACCTCCTCCGGCTGCCACCACCTCAGCGCCGAGAGCCACCTGCTCACCAACGCCGCACCAGCGTACGGCGTCCGCTCCGAAAGCGCACCGGCAGGTCCTCGCTCCCGTCCTTGCCACAAGAACAAGGATGGGCCCGTCCCAGAACATGAACGCCGCCCTCGCAGCGTACGATGTGTTGGGCAACCCCCCAACAGCCGGCAGTGCAGCGAGGATCGATAGTGGAGGGCGACACCAGAAGCAGCGCCAGAGCCAGTCGTGCCGGGGAGCCAAGCGTGCGACAGCTGCCAAGCGCCACAGGCGGCGAACGCCCTTCTCCCCAGATCACTGAGGGAAGGAGCGGGCCGCTGCCTACGCAGAGGCAGGCCCCGGCTCAGCTCTCCCTCCGGCTCAGCCAGGATGACGAAGGTCCTTGAAGCTGAGGACGGGGCGGAGGCCGCAGCCCGGCTTGCTGTTCCCCACCAAACTGCCTATTGGTGAGAGAATGCAGCCGGGCTGCACGACAAAAATCCTTGAAGCCGAGCGATGGCTGAAAGGTGTCGATCACCACGAGGCCGCACTCCTCCAATGACAGCAAGAGCAAGGCGACGCTGGAGCACCCCATCCGGGGGCTCAAAAGGTGGAAGGGCGCAATGCATGAGGGGAGGACGAAGGCACGGCCACTGCCCCGGGGATCGATCCCCCTTTTATAGGCAGACCTCCTCGCTTGCACCCCTTAGCGTCACGGGCAAAATCCCCACTGACATCCTCCAGGGTTCTCCCCCCACGACACGGGAGCTGGGACCCACACGTCATACGAGCTGATCCGAAGCACGAAGAAGGCGAACCGCCACACGCGAGGCATGTAACCGTCCTACAGTTACAAGCGCCCTCCCATCTTCGCAGAAACCGGTGGTCGAAAGGGTGGACCGCCACGCGACAGGCATCCAACTGCACCGCAACTGTGCACCCCTTCGGCTTCAACCACATCCGGTGGACCAGCGCAAAGGAAGCGGGCCCACATGTCATGTAACCAGCGCGCCGGTTACGACGTGCAAGAAGCTACACCGCCACTCACGCCAATGCTGCGCCTCCTCGACTGTGGAACCAGTACCGCGACTCGAGGTACCCCTGCGCATGACCCAACAGTGCCAATTAAAGGCGACGACCACGGGTTAGTCAGCCACGGGGTAGGCATGATCAAAAGTGGGCCAGCAGTAACTGCAGCGGCAAATGAGCGGAGGCAGCAGTCAAGTCGCCTGCAGGCTCGCGTCCCCTCCTGAAGCGACGGGAGAGCCCTCTCCCACAGCATGAAGACGACGTGCCCGTGCCCCGTTCCTCGAATGGCTCGCACGCGCAATGGGCACCACGCGAATCACCCGTCCCGTCGCATTAACTCCCCGATGGAGCAGGCAACACCTCTGGCAGGCGAGGTGGGCGTCGCTTCGCCTTCGCTATAATGACCGCGTCAAAAAAGGTGCGCCACCTTATTTAAATTCATATCCTTCCACTCCTCCTCTCTCTCTCTTGCCACAGGGACCGGGAAAGGGGACGTTGTGGAAAGGATCCTTCTCGGCGGAGGAAGCGGGCCCCAAGCCCCCCTACTGATCAGGGGTTTGAAGGCTGGCCCCTCGGAAAGGTTTCGACAGCCGCCCCAGAGCACTCGGGCTCCGTGCCCACTACTGATCAGGGGTTCGTAGGCTGGCCCCTCAGAAGGGTTCAACAGTCGCCCCAGAGCAAGCAGAGTGAGGGATGACTCTGGGTACGTTCGATACATAACCAAGGCTCGGGCTACGCTCCTGAGGTACCCTAGGACATTTCCGAGACCGGCGGGAACGATTTGTAACGGAATCCCACCAGAGGGAGGCATCGAGCCCTTGGACCCTGTCGAAGGGGTCTGGGTCCGGTGAATCATCCACAGGTACTTTTGGAGCGCGCCTCTGGGCCACAGCCGACCCCTAACGAACGGGGCATGGGCGTCCACTCGGATCACCCGTTAGCAGCTCACTGGAAACACCATGTTCGGCGCCCTCCGAGGGCAACATGGCGCTTTCCCCCCTCCTCCTTGCGGAAAGGCGACGCAGGGGCGTATAATAAAAGTCGAGAAAGTCCTTGATCGTCCTCTCGCTCCGTGCAGGGGCTTGGGGGCTGCTCTCGCACCCGGCTACGGCCAAAACTATTGACAGCGTCAACAAACCAGCTTGATAACTTGGAACCCGACCACGCACCCGGGCTACTGCCGGGTCGCATGAGGGAACGATCAGACCGGCCGAAGCACCACGAAAAGCATTCAGACCTCAGAGGAGTCAAACCACTCCTCCGAGGCCTCGGGGGCTACACCCGGCGGGTGCGCTCGCGCGCACCCACCAGAACAAGGCAAAAACTGAGAAAGGCCGGTCCCCTCACCGAAAACGCGGCAAAAGCCTCCAAGCGAGTACCATCACTCCCTTCGAGGCTCGGGGGCTACTGTCGGGTACCATAATTAGGGGTACCCCCAACGGTCCTATCATGGCTGGTAAACACCCTCAGACCAACTGACGGGTGCGGTTCAAGCCAAGACTTCGTCTACCCAAAGGACGCGATCTCACCCGAGCCCAGCCTCGGGTTGGAACAATGGTCCCAGACGAGTTCACGCCTCGCCCGAGGCCCTCCTCAGGCAGCGGGCGCCCCCTCAGATCTCCCAAGGCCCGGCTCAGGAAGGCTTCATTGTGATGCAACCTTGGCCATACCGCCACACCAACCGACCGCTTCGCAGGCGCATTAAATGCAGGGGATGCCTGACGCCGTATCCTGACACACACGCCTCAGTCGGCCAGGCCGAAGTGACCGTAGTCACTTCGCCCCTCTCCTTTACTGTCCGATATGACAGGAAAACAGCGCCGCTCACTCCGCTCCGACTGCCGTGTCAGCCACCCCGGCAACGACTGACAACAAGTCATGATCAACCACCGAGTTCAGCCTTGGGCGCAACAGGAAGCTCCGCCTCGCCTGACCTCATGCTCCGGCCTCGGGAGGAGGTCTCCACCTCGCCCGACCTCAGGCTCCGGCCTCGGGAGGAGGTCTCCGCCTCGCCCGACCCCCGGACTCAGCCTCGACCCCGGTCTCGGGAGGAATCGCGTCCTCGCCCGACCCCGGCCTCGGCCTCAAGAGAAGTCTCCGCCTCGGCCGACCCTGGGCTCGGACTGACCGCGCTAATAGGGGATGCATCATTTCCCTATTCCTAGCCTGCTCAGGCTACAAGGAACAAGACCGGCGTCCCATCTGGCTTACCTCGGCGACGGGTAATGATGGTGCCCGCGTGCGCCATGACGACCGGTGGCTCTCAGCCTCTTACAACAGCAAGGAGACGTCAGCAGGATCCTCGCCGCGCTGCCAGCTGTGCTCCTACAGGACTCAGGCACTCCTCAGACGGCCACGCCATCACATGTACAGGGCCCAAGCTCTCCCCCAACGACCACGTTGGCATGTACACAGGGCTTAGGCACTCCACTGCCGGACACGATAGCGCATAGCTGCGCCCCCCGTTGTACGTCTGGACTCTCTCCTTGCCTCTATAAAAGGGAGGTCCAGGACCACCCTGAGGGGGGTTTCGCGCGAGGGAAGCGGCGGACGAACTCTATGTCCCTCTCTCTCTCTCACGCGACGCGCTTGTAACCCCTACTGCGAGCGGCACCCCTGGTGCAGGATAATACAAGGCTTGTCCCACATCTTGTGTTCCATCCCGCGCCAACCCATCTAGGCAGGGACACGCAGCGACAATTCACTCGTCGGTCCAGGGACCCCCCGGGGTCGAAACGCCGACAAGTTCCTTGATGGAACCTTTCCAGAAGAAATAAAGTCTATGTTAAACACTAAAGTTTGATAATCCCTATAAAGGGATAAAGACTCATACAGACCCGAAAAGGTATAAGATGAGGTACCAAAGGATTTGAAGTTCACCGAATAAGCACATGTGCATTCCACGAGTTTTACTCATGGTATTTTCCACTAGATGTGGAATTACGATATCCTCTAAAGCCCCGATGGCAGAAACCTATAAGGTTTAGGTGTTACTGGCAAAATATCCCCATTATGCCAGAATGACAGACTATAACGATATATCTAATCGATGAAAAATCCCTGATGGATTACGATCTTTGATGGACTTTTGTTAAATCATCATAGATGTTGCAATGGATGAACGCCTGGAGCGATGTGTCATATTTAGAATATGTACTATTGCAACTATATTACCCCTAAGTCCCATAGAAGGACATTTTACTTGCTTTGCACAACTATGTATAAATCGTGGTGTAAGATAGAAAATGATAGCACCCTAACCTCATCCATTCTCGTTATTCTAGATGAACAATGAGACATATATCTTAAAGAATATGCTTGAGTTATGGGGGATAACGACTTCGATAGATGTCAAAGTCAGGGGGAGGAAATGCTTATATTGATCACAATCGTGAGACAATAAATGTCATATTCTATGTCGTGAAGGCATCAGCTTGATGATCAATATGTGAGCCTTTATGGAAGTTTCTATAAAATATATAGATCCAGCGGATCGAACACCATCGGTCAAAGTGGCTTATTTACGTTGATCCGTGCACTTACCTCGTATATCCTAGAAGTGAGTAGAGGTGAAGTTCTTGATATAATCCTTACAACAATATGCAATCTATTTGCTAAATCAATATGTGCATAACTACATAAACTTCCAGAAGAAGTTATTTTACCATACTGAGACAATTTTGCAAGGATCAGGGGAGCACGTTTCTAAAGTTAGCCTTTATAGAAGATTCAATTAAATCTAGATCTAGAAGATCGAAATATGTCATGATGACAGTTGTTGCACTCTTTTTCCCTTAGTGAGTTTTCTTGAAGTTTCTCACATAAGATTTTTAACAAGGCAACAAAGTGCAAATGCAATATGCGTCACCATGCGCTCTTTCTCCATATTTTCCCGCTGGGTTTTTTGGGAGTTTTAATGAGGCATGTGTTGTCGCGGTATTCGCCCAAGGGGGAGTGTTAAGTAACTATAGTTAGGGTTATGTGGGCAAATACCGGCTTTGCCCCTGAGGGGTCTCACATCTATATATAAGGAACATGTATACCTCCTCATAAGATAGACAATAGAAAGAGACGAGAGGTCCAACCCTACATCATGTGTCTTGTGTGCTCTCTGTCGTGCTTCT
Organism: Zea luxurians; assembly: GCA_029449295.1. NCBI lineage: Eukaryota > Viridiplantae > Streptophyta > Magnoliopsida > Poales > Poaceae > Zea > Zea luxurians. The sequence continues at coordinate 110,854 of JAOPSE010000308.1, read as the reverse complement.
GGGAAAGGATATGGGTCTTTCACAACTTCTCGCACCTAAACTGCTGACGGGAGGGAAGAGAACGGATCTGGTGATCCATGGTGACGTAGTTCTCAACAAATAGCGGTACAAACGAGCTGCAGCAAGATCAGGTAGGATGATGAATTGAATTGACGATTGTTACCAAGTTACCAGGCTACTAGGCCAGTAAGCCTGAGTGGTTGGGCTTTTGTATCAGGCTTTCTACTGGGCCTTTGTCTCCATGAAGGACACGGTGGTTGCCACTCCGGTTTTGGCGGCCCATGGGTATGGTAGAATCGGTGCCTGGGCCCTGGTCTGCAGTTTTAGTCGTCGTTGTCATCCTCCTCAATCGGATGAGGAAATAGCCGAAAAGGGGAACAAGGAAAGAGGGAAGAGGGGCGTATGGGTATGGGCAGAGCAGAAGGGATGCAGCACAGCAGCAGGCAGCCACGGACACGTTTGTCATCCAGTAAGAATGCAGAGGGAGGGGCGAGTCGTGGTTGCAATATCCATGCATGAGCATCGAATGCTTCGCCTCGCCTCTGGGCTCTCTGACCTCTGAAATTTGACCCGGGCCCCCGCTCTGCCTTCTTCAGTGCGTTGTGAGACCGACAGCGTAGCAGGCGGTGGCGTAAGGCTATCCGCAGCGGTTCCCCCTAAACTTTTCCCCCTATATCACTTTTTTGCGTCACATCGTCAACATTGCACCCCCTAAATTTTCATCTCCCGCAGCGGTTCCCTCTATATTATCCCCCTATACCCCACTACAACCATAAAATATTATTTCATATACTACTTTTTATCCACTATCAATTTTTCTTGTACTAACAATTAGAACCGGACCCACCACACAGTACAAGGGAGAGCAGACGAGTGCGCGCTGTATCCAGCGGGAGAGAGAAGAGGTGAGCGTGTGCGCTGCGTCGTGGAGAGCACCGTAGCGGGCAGCGCTGCAGCGTTTAGAGGCTACCTGTTGCCTCTACGCGAGGGGAGGGGGAGCAGCAGCGTGAGCCGCTGCAGACAGTCTAAGCAGTAGTACTAGCAGCGGCAACACCATGCACCAGCACGGGTACCGCGCATGGGGGAGCGAGCAGAGCAGAGCAGAGCAGAGCATGCATGCAGATGCAGCTGACGGCCGGCGCCGAGACATGCTTGCTTTTGCTTGTGATCGCGAGGCACAAGCACGACAAACAAGAAATGGAATTGCCTGAGGAATAGAATTCGGCGAAATTTGAACAGCTATAGACTGTTAATATCTTACTTAGGGGGTGTTTGGTTGCTCCTGCTAAAGTTTAGCTCGGGTCACATCTAGCGTTTGACTTTTAAATAGGAGTATAAAATATAGACCCAACCAACTGGACTAGATTCGTCTCGTCTTTTAATCTTCGGCTGACAAATTAGTTTTATAATCCGACTACATTTAATACCCGGAACGGAGGTTCAAACATTCGATGGGACAGGGGCTAAATTTTAGCGGGGTATAACCAAACACCCCCTTATCATAGTTTGTCGCGTCTAAGGTTAGATAGATCTGACTGAGTTAGACGTGTGTTTGATTTGTAGCCACATATGTAGCATTTTGCAGCGTAGGTTCCACTCGTCAATAACTAGTAAAAGTATGGCAAGACTTTCTTAGACATGACACAGTTATGAGCAGAATTTGAATGTCAACCTAAATGTGTCAGAAAATATATAACAAATTTTGGTACCTTAGACATTCAACCAAACATGCTGCGTTGAATACTTGAATGATAATTATGAGTATTAAATATAGTCTAATTATAAAATTAATCACATATACGAAGAATAAAAGACGACATGAATTTATTAAACCTAATTAAGCCTATATGTAATACTCATAATTGATATTTGATGTGACACAGTTTAGTTTATTAAATCTAATTAAACCTATATTTAATACTCATAATTGATATTTAAACATTTGATATAAAATGGATAAAACTTTAGTTATAGAAACCAAACTACCCTTATACTAAAAGTATGCTCCTAGAGTATAGGTATGTTTGGCTCAGCTGCTACCTATAAAAACACTGGTGTAAACTATGAACTATGAAAAATCTGTTATGTGATATGTGAAAAACTGAAACTTAAGTTGTATAATTAAAACAACTATAAAATATATTACCTCTCATTTTCTCCTTTGAAACACCTATAAACTATCTCTTCATTTTCATGTATTTGAAAAAACAGAAAACTGAAAGCCAAAAGCAGGATCCAAAGTGTTAGCTTACTATTGTTTAGTCCATTTACATTTTGAATAAGTCTATACAAAACAGTACTATTTATAACAATAAATAAGTATTATTAGATCTATTACAAAATATATTTTCATACCGTACAAACCATAAAAATTGGTACTATTTTCTACATTAAAACTTTTGAAAGTCGTCTAAAGGGGGTGAATAGGCGAAACGTAAAATTTGTAAACTTAAACTTGCACTAAGGCCGGGATTAGCATTGGAGTGCGGAAGGTAGTTCTCCTTGCTTAGAGTTGCTCAATCAATGCGGATGACCTTTGAGAGCAAAACTCAAATCAATATGAGCAAGGAAACTTTTAGAGAGGGAAAAACAAATCAAGTGAAGATTGACGAGTGAACATGGTGATCTGTTTTACCAAGGTTCGGTTCCAAAGAACCTAGTCCCCGTTGAGGAGGCCACAAAGGCCGGGTCTATTTCAACCCTTTCCCTCTCTCAATCGGTCACTTAGACCGGTTGAGTACTTCTTCTTAATCTCACGGGTCACTAAGACCCCGCAAGGATCACCACACAATTAGATGTCTCTTGCAAGCTTTACAAAACACTTAGAGAGTTTAGAGAGAGATGAAGAAAGCACGATTAAGGAAACCAAGCAACAAGAGCAACAAATGAAACACGAATCACTCTCTCTCAAGTCATTAATCACTAATGATCACTTGACTCAATTGTGGAACATGGAGAGATTGGAAGCTTTGATTGTGTCTTGGAATGGATTGCTAGCTCTTGTATTGAATGTGTATGTGTGAAGTGCTTGAGTGTATGAAATGGAGGTGGTTGGGGTTGTATTTATAGCCTCCAACCACTTCCTAGCCATTGCTCCAATCCTACCGACCGCGGACGGTCCGTGCCCCTGGTCCGGACGATCCGCCCCTGCACATCAACGACTGAAATCGCAACGGTCAGCAATAACGACTATATCAACAGCTATAGAGCATTTAATGCGTTGTCAGATGTCAAATAAAGCAGTCGCGGACAGTCCGGCCGTGCACCCTGGACGGTCCGCGAGGACGCTAAAAATGAATTTTACCGAACCCGTCACCTTCGGGTTTTTCTAGTTTTTTAACGACCGGACGGTCCGCGCCTGAGGCCGGACGGTCCGCGCTTGGTCTCGGACGATGCTCGCTTCTCCATCGGACGGTCCGTAGTGTTAACTTGTGTTTTTGTAGTGTTCCTGTCCGAGGCTCACCCTAGTTCGCGGACGGTCCGCCGCAAGGGCCCAGGCGGTCCACGCATAGGTGTTTTTCCAAAAAGCTTCTCTTGTCCGGAATAATCTACGGTATTTTGTACAGTCAACTTAGAATAGTTGTAGATGAACTTATGCACCTAAGAAATGATCAACTAGGCAAACTAGTCAGACCACAAGGTTTGTGATGGTCGTCAAACACCAAAATCGATTATAGGAAATGTTGAGACTATTTTCTTTTCAATCTCCCCCTTTTTGGTGATTGATGCCAACACAAACCAAAGCAAATACAAAGTGTAGAAATATAACTAGTTTGCAATTTGACAGATGTGCATAAGTTATTTTTGAAATGAAATCATTTCTAAGCATATAAGTTTGATTTGATATATTTAACATTTTGGACCACATTTGCACCACTCAGATTGTTTTTTGCAAATCTTTTGAGAAAAGTCTTTTCAAATTATTTTGCAAATAGCCAAAGGTATAAGAATATGATTTCAAGGAGCATTTTTAAGATTTGAAGTTCCTCCCCTATTTCAAATGCTTTTCCTTTGACTAAGTAAAAGCTCCCCCTGAAGAAATCTCCTCTTAGCTTTCAAGAGGATTTTGAAATGATTTTCCCTTTTTGAAATGGATACCAAATATTATTATACTAATTGAAATTCTTAATTTGAAATAAGATACCAATTGAAAATCAACTTTAAAATACCAATTGAAAATCAACTTTAAATACCAATTTTGAAATGGTGGTGTGGTCCTTTTGCTTTGGGCTTAATACTTTCTCCCCTTTGGCATTAATCGCCAAAAACGGAGAACTTGAGAGCCCTTTTTCACATTTTCTCCCAAATGGTAACACAAATATGAGTGAAGGATCATACCAATTGAGAGTTACATGAGTATCGACAAAGGGTAAATGATACCGTCAGAGTTGGAGTGGAAGCCTTGTCTTTGCCGAGTACTCCATTTCCCTTTCAATCTAAGACTAACCATAGAAATATACTTGAAAGCACATTAGTCTTAGCTTTGGAACAAGAAGAATAAGAAATATGTATTTGTACCAAATGAAAGAGACATGATCAAAGGTATATACATGAGCGATGTGTGCAATATTTCAATCAAAGTTTCGAGAATCAAGTATATTTAGCTCATTTCTAAGTTTGCTAAAAGTTTTCTCATCTAGTGGCTTGGTAAAGATATCGGCTAATTGGTTGTGGGTACTCACATAAGAAATTTCGATATCCCCCTTTTGTTGGTGATCTCTCAGAAAGTGATACCAGATGTCTATGTGCTTAGTGCGGCTGTGTTTAACGAGATTATCCGCCGTGCGGATTGCACTCTCATTATCACATAGGAGAGGGACTTTGCTCAATTTGTAGCCATAGTCCCTAAGTGTTTGCCTCATCCAAAGTAATTGTGCACAACAGTGTCCTACAGCAATATACTCGGCTTCGGCGGTAGAAAGAGCTACGGAGTTTTGTTTCTTTGAAGCCCATGACACCAGGGATCTTCCCAGAAACTGACAAGTCCCTGATGTGCTCTTTCTATCAATTTTACATCCAGCATAATCAGCATCAGAATACCCAATTAAATCAAAGGTAGATCCCTTGGGGTACCAAAGCTAAAACTTAGGAGTGTAAACTAAATATCTCATGATTCTTTTCACGGCCCTAAGGTGAACTTCCTTAGGATTAGCCTGAAACCTTGCACACATGCATACTGAAAGCATAATATCCGACCGAGATGCACATAAATAGAGTACAGAACCTATCATCGACCGGTATACCTTTTGATCTACAGATTTACCTCATGTGTCGAGGTCAAGATGCCCATTGGTTCCCATGGGTGTTTTGATGGGTTTGTCATTCTTCATTCCAAACTTCTTAAGTATATCTTGAATGTACTTGGTTTGGCTGATGAAATTGCCCTCTTGGAGTTGCTTGATTTGAAATCCAAGGAAATACTTCAACTCCCCCATCATAGACATCTCGAATTTCTGTATCATGATCCTACTAAACTCTTCACAAGTTGACTTGTTAGTAGACCCAAATATAATATCATCAACATAAATTTGGCATATAAACAAGTCTTTTGCAACAGTTTTAGTGAAGAGAGTAGGATCGGCCTTTCCGACTTTGAAGCCATTAGTGATAAGAAAGTCTCTTAGGCATTCATACCATGCTCATGGGGCTTGCTTGAGCCCATAAAGCGCCTTTGAGAGCTTAAAAACATGGTTAGGATACTCACTTTCTTCAAAGCCGGGAGGTTGCTCAACATAGACCTCTATCTTGATAGGGCCATTGAGGAAGGCACTTTTCAGTCCATTTGATAGAGAGCTTAAAGCCATGGTAAGTAGCATAGGCAAGTAATATATGATTGACTCAAGCCTAGCTACGGGTGCATAGGTTTCATCAAAATCCAAACCTTCGACTTGTGAATAACCCTTTTCCATAAGTCGGGCTTTGTTCCTTGTCACCACACCATGCTCATCTTGCTTGTTGTGAAATACCCACTTGGCACTTACAACATTTTGATTAGGACATGGAACTAAATGCTATACCTCATTCCTCGTGAAGTTGTTAAGCTCCTCTTACATCGCCACCACCCAATCCGGATCTCTTAATGCATCCTCTGTCCTGTATGGCTCAATAGAAGATACAAAAGAGTAATGTTCACAAAAATGTGCAACTCGAGATCTAGTGGTTACCCCCTTATGAATATCACCAAGAATGGAGTTGACGGGGTGATCTCTTTGAATTGCTTGGTGGACTCTTGGGTGTGGCGGTCTTTGATCCCGAATTTCCTGTTCATCTTCCTTGTCTTTATTGTCATCTCCCCCTTGATCAATGTCCTCCTCTTGAGGTGGCTCATTGCCGTGATCTTCATCCTCTTCTTCTTAAGCCTCCTCCTCATCTTGAGTTGGTGGAGATGCTTGCATGGAAGATGATGGTTGATCTTGTGCTTGTGACGGCTCCTCGGATTCCTTTGGACACACATCTCCAATGGACATGTTTCTTAGTGCGACGCACAGAGCCTCTTCATCATCTAATTCATCAAGATCAACTTGCTCCACTTGGGAGCCATTAGTCTCGTCAAACACAATGTCACAAGAAACTTCAACTAATCTAGTGGATCTGTTGAAGACTCTATATGCCCTTGTGTTTGAGTCATAACCTAATAAAAAGCCTTCTACTGCTTTAGGAGCAAATTTAGAACTTCTACCTCTCTTAATAAGAATGAAACATTTGCTCCCAAAGACTCTAAAATATGAAACATTGGGCTTTTTACCAGTGAGGAGTTCGTATGATGTTTTCTTGAGGATTCGGTGAAGATATAACCGGTTGATGGAGTAGCAGGCGGTGTTAATCGCCTCCACCCAAAACCGGTCCGGTGTCTTGTACTCATCAAGCATGGTTCTTGCCATGTCCAATAGAGTTCTATTCTTCCTCTCTACTACACCATTTTGTTGAGGTGTGTAGGGAGAAGAGAACTCATGCTTGATGCCCTCCTCCTCAAGAAATCCTTCGATTTGTGAGTTTTTGAACTCCATCCCATTATCGCTTCTAATCTTTTTCATTATTGACCCGAACTCATTTTGAGCCCGTCTCAAGAATCTCTTTAAGGTTTCTTGGGTTTGAGATTTTTCCTGCAAAAAGAATACCCAATTGAAGCGAGAATAGTCATCCACAATAACTAGATAATACTTACTCCCACCGATGCTTATATAAGCTATCGGGCCAAATAGATCCATGTGGAGTAGCTCAAGCAGCCTATCTGTCGTCATGATGTTCTTGTGTGGATGATGGACTCGAACTTGCTTCCCTGCTTGGCATGCGCTACAAATCCTGTCTTTCTCAAAATGAACATTTGTTAGTCCTAAAATGTGTTCTCCCTTTAGAAGCTTGTGAAGATTCTTCATTCTAACATGGGCAAGTCGGCGATGCCAGAGCCAACCCATGTTAGTCTTAGCAATTAAGCAAGTGTCTAGTTCATCTTGGTTATCATTAAAATCAACTAAGTATAGCTGACCATCTAGCACTCCCTTAAATGCTATTGAATCATCACTTCTTCTAAAGACAGTAACACCTACGTTAGTAAATAAACAGTTGTAGCCCATTTTGCATAATTGAGAAACAGAAAGCAAGTTGTAATCTAAAGAATCTACGAGAAAAACATTGGAAATAGAATGGCCTGGAGATATAGCTATTTTACCCAAACCTTTGACCAAACCTTGATTTCCATCCCCGAATGTAATAGCTCTTTGGGGATCTTCATTCTTCTCATATGAGGAGAACATCCTTTTCTCCCTTGTCATGTGGTTTGTGCACCCGCTGTCGATTATCCAACTTGAACCACCGGATGCATAAACCTACAAAACAAGTTTAGGCCTTGTTCTTAGGTACCCAAATGGTCTTGGGTCCTTTTACATTAGAAACAAGCACCTTGGGTACCCAAACACAAGTCTTTGGACTTAGAGATGGCAATGGGTACCCACTACCCAAAACTGGGTGGGTTTTTACTCTATTAGGGTATGGGTTTGGGTCAATTTCTCTACCCATGGGTTTGTTAATGGGTTCAAATGGAAACCCAACGGGTACGTGGGCATGGGTTTGTTCTTCCACTACCCATACCCGCAAACCCATGGATTTTTAAAACCCGCCTTAAAATCAACATTCCTTATAAATATGTCTCATAATATTATTAATTGAATATGTTCTAATTGAAATAAACTTCATGTAAGAAATTTTAGGCTAAAATTAGTTATCACGTGTTCCTTTTATGCTAGCTTATTAAAGTATTGATTATCATCTACATGATGAATTATTTTTTATGTTGATGTTAGTGGGTATGGGAAACCCGTTGGGTACCCGAAACCCGCATGGGTATGGGTTTGGGCAAAATTTTATACCCATCATGGGTATGGTTTTTTTAGTGGGCGTATTTTTTCTTCGCGGGTATGGGTTTGGGAAAGTAATATCCACCGGGTTTTTACCCATTGCCATCTCTATTTGGACTCTTGTGTTTGCCCCCAACATATTTGGCAACTACTTTGCCTGATTTGTTAGTTAGCACATAGGAAGCATCAAAAGTCTTAAATAAAACATTATGCTCAGTTGATGCAGTAGGAATTTTCTTCTTAGACATTTTAATATGAGTGGTATGCCTAGAACTAGAAGCCTCACTTTTATGTATAAATGCATGATGAGAGACATATGAGGTTTCCTAGCATGAATTTTCCTAATTTTGTGCTCAGGATAGTTTGCAGGATATAAAATATAGCCCTCTCTATCCTGAACCATGGGAGCCTTGCCTTTTACAAAGTTAGACAATTTCTTAGGGGCAGTAAGCTTGACATTGCTTTGGTTCCCTTGTTGGAAGCCAATGATGTCCTTAATGCCAGGGCGTCTCCCATTATAGAGCATGCTTCAAGCAAATTTAAACTTTTCATTTTCATGTTCATGCTCGGCAATTTTGGCATTTAATGTGGCTATGTGATCATTTTGTTGTTTAATCATGGCAAGGTGATCATCAATAGCTTCTACATTAATATCTCTACATCTAGTATAAATAGCAACATTTTAAACAGTAGATGTAGAGGGTTTGCAAACATTCAATTCTTCAACCTTAGCATTTAAATTATCTGTAACACCCCTGGTGTTACTGGCACTAAAACTTGAGCATAACATCATGTGCATTGACATTTCATGTTGCTTGTTACACCTAGAATGCATTCACTAGGTAAAATTTTCAAACAAGTTGTGATGATGTGACTTGAAGAGTGCTTAACTTCAGGGTAGGGTACTTGACCCTGGAATTAGGGCCTATGGATGAAAGTGAAGCCAAAATGAGTAAAAATCTCAAAAGCCATTAGGAATGTTCACAAGATATCAGATTTGATGAACTTTAGTGGCACAAAAACCCTAGTGTGCCCAAACCCTAAAAACAAACTCTAAAAACCCTAATTGGAACCCTAGGGGGGTAAATGTAAATTTATGCACTTTTGGACCAAAGTGCAAATATCAAAGTGATAGAACACCACAAACCAACTTTCACATTGGAGAATTTTCAAGTTGAATAATGGAATTTGGACTTATTTGCAAAAGGGTCACATGACCACTATGTGACTAAGTTCTGAAATTCAGTGAAGTTGAGTCATGTTTGGAGCTCTGTATCTCTAAAATCATAAGGATTTTTCTCTAGGTCAACACATCAAATTTATAGAGCTATGATAGGAGTATAACTTTGCTTAAGTGACTGAGCCTTGATGCTATACAAAAATTAGAGTAAAATGGATAGAAAGTTTGGCTGTCAGTCGAGTCAGAAGACTGAGATCTGACTGATAGTGAACCCTGATGAACTTTGAAGCCGATTTAAGCTCGATCGCGTGTGCGAATAACCTGGGTCACTGTGGCAAAGTTGAAGCTCTAACATTAGTGAATAACTTTGTTATACCAAGCTTGACCAGGTGCTGAATGATTTTTGGAGTAAATCGCTCTCAAACATGCTCTGTCAGGCGCACTGAAGAAGCTTCCCATGGTACAGTAACTGAAGAAGATCCCCGGTGCAGTGCACCTCGCCGCCGGCAATCTTGCTCTCGTATTCGCGCCGGCGCTGCAATTCGCCGGGGGTAGGAGCTGGTGTCAACCAAATTAGGGCGTCAGTCTCTACGCATTCCGGCCAGTACAGGTTCGCCGGAGGGCGCGCTCACCGTCGTTCACATCGTGGACTTGACACTGTGAAGAAATAGAAATAGGAGGGGCTTTCCGCAAATGTTAGTGAAACACAGGAATAGTGCCGCGACCCCTTTTCAGGTTGTTCAAATTGGCAGGGACCTTTGTGCAAAGACGCCAACGCGGGCGCGCGCGCTGGCGCGTTTCCCTGTTCGTGGGCCGGCTCGGGCTGGTTTGAGCCCATTACTATTCATCTTCTTTTTCCTTTTCTTTTTCTATGAGGATTAGGAAATTGATAGAAAATTCTAGAAAAATGCTAAAAATATAAGACCAATTTTACTAGACTCCTAAATTCCTCTAGTATTTAATAACAATAGTTCCAAGATTTTTAGCCCCAACCATGAATTATTTAACATTTAAGAAAGCCTAAACCTAGTCTTTTAGAATTTTAGAAATTACTTGATTACCCCAAAAAATCATAAAACTTTTTGGACGAACTTAATATAATAATTAGAGCCTTTGGGAGAAGTTTGATATGTTTTGGACATTGTTTGATCCCAAAACCCCAAATCCAAGCTTCTTAGAATAAAACTGTCTAACCCTACCAGGGTGTTAACCTAGAAGACCCTAATAACTTAGTGTGCCGTGAAGGAAAGCTGTATTCAAGATACAACTTGATGTATCACTAATATAACTGCATATTCATAGCATCACATGGGCATTCATGTTTATATATGGTCAAGTATAGAAAACAAAGAAGTAAGTGTCGAAGAAGGAGAGACTGCACCACCAACTGAAACTCCACCTGCCTGAGAGCACCTAGAGGGGGGGGGGGTGAATAGGTGATCCTGTAAAAACTTAAACTTAAAGCCACAAAAACTTGATTAAGCGTTAGCACAATAAGGCCAAGTGGCTAGAGAGGAGTTCTTGCAAAACACAACAACCACAAGAGGATCAACACAGATAGACACAGTGGTTTATCCCGTGGTTCGGCCAAGTACTAAACTTGCCTACTCCACGTTGTGGCGTCCCAACGGACGAGGGTTGCAATCAACCCCTCTCAAGCGGTCCAAAGACCCACTTGAATACCATGGTGTTTTGCTTTGTTTACTTTATCCCGCTCGCGAGGAATCTCCACAACTTGGAGTCTCTTGCCCTTACACTTTGATGTTCACAAAGAAGCACGGAGTAAGGAAGGGATGAGCAACGCACACAAGACACGAAATCAGAGCGACAACACGCACACAAGTCACAACAAGAGCTCACAACACAACCCGACGAGTTCACAACTCAAATAGAGCTCTAAATGCTATCACAAAGAATCAAATGCGCGGAATCGAAGTCTTGGTGCTTAGGAATGCTTAGAAAATGCTTGGTGTTCTCCTCCATGCGCCTAGGGGTCCCTTTTATAGCCCCAAGGCAGCTAGGAGCCGTTGAGAGCATTCCAGGAAGGCAATTCTTGCCTTCAGTTGCCTGGCGCACGGACAGTCCGGTGCACCACCGGACACTGTCTGGTGCAGATTTCTTTCCTTCTTTGGCGAAGCCGACCGTTGGAGATTCAGAGCCATTGGCGCACCGAACACTGTCCGGTGCACACCGGACAGTCCGGTGCCCCCTTGTGACTGTTGGCTCGGCCACGCGTCACGCACGGAATCCTCGGCCGACCGTTGGCCCGGCTGACCGTTGGATCACCGGACAGTCCGGTGCACCACCGGACAGTCCGGTGAATTATAGCCGTACACCGTTAATCATCTCCCGAGAGCGACAAGTTCGCCTGTGAATGGCTCACCGGACAGTCCGGTGCACCACCGGACAGTCCGGTGATTTATAGCCGTACACCGCCGTCGAAGTCCCGAGAGCAGCAAGTTCGCTAGAGCCAGCCTGGCGCACCAGACACTGTCCGGTGCGCCACCGGACAATGTCCGGTGCACCAGACTGAGCAGACTTTGGCTGAACAAAGCCATCTCTTTTCCAATTTGATTTCTCCTGTTTCCAGCACTTAGACACAATCCATTAGTTCTCAAAACAATGTACTAAGTCTAGAAACATACCTTTAGACTTGATTTTCACTTTGTCCATCAATTGGCATAGATTTTCACTTAAGCACTTGTGTTGGCACTCAATCACCAAAATACTTAGAAATGGCCCAAGGGCACATTTCCCTTTCAATCTCCCCCTTTTTGGTGGTTTATGCCAACACAACAAAAAGCAACTAAAACAAGTGCAATATCAATGCAAATAAGAACACAAATTGTTTTAATTTAACTTTGACATATTTGGATCATACTTTGCCACCACTTGGTTTGTTTTTGCAAATCAAACTCAATTTCCTATCTCTAAGTCAAATTCACTTGTAGAGACATAAAGAGAGGTATTCCAAGAGAAATTGATCAAAGATTAAAAAACTCCCCCTTTTTCCCATAATCAAACATTCTCCCCACAAGATACCAAAGAGAGACAATAAGAGGAGTTTGACAAAACAAAAGCTCTATTCTACTGTTTTCAAAATTCTCAAGTGGTAGTTGATCCATTTCTTGCTTTGGCCTTATTTTCTCCCCCTTTGGCATCAAGCACCAAAACGGGATCAATCTTGGCCCAAGAACCCCATTGCCTCACCAAAATCTTCAAATAAGAATACAAAGGCAATAAGAGTACATGAGACGAACTTGGAGTGAGTTACCCTCTCCTCGAAGTGTAGTGGAAGTCTTTCATGGTCCAAGTCCACCTTTCCCTTTCAATCCACCTTTGAGACTAAATCAAGCAAACTCAAGCACACGGTTAGTCTCAAAGGGTCAAGTTGTAGCACATCTCCCCTAAATATGTGCATCACTTGCAAAAAGGACTTGTGAGGTCCGGGGAGTGTTTGTACAACTTGAGCACCATAAATAAACAACAAAATGCATAAGGGACATGATCAAAGCATAATACACATGTATGCTACAAATCAATCCAAGTTCCGCAAATCTAAGACATTTAGCTCACTTTGCAGCCTGCAAAAGGTCTTTTCATCTAAAGGCTTGGTAAAGATATCGGCTAGCTGGTTCTCGGTGCTAATATAGAACACTTCGATATCTCCCTTTTGCTGGTGGTCTCTCAAAAAGTGATGCCGGATGTCAATGTGCTTTGTGCGGCTGTGCTCAACAGGATTGTCCGCTATGCGGATAGCACTCTCATTATCACATAGGAGTGGGACTTTGCTCAGATTGTAGCCAAAGTCCCGGAGGGTTTGCCTCATCCAAAGTAGTTGCGCGCAACACTGTCCTGCGGCAACGTACTCGGCCTCAGCGGTGGATAGGGCAATGGAAGTTTGCTTCTTAGAATTCCATGACACTAGGGACCTTCCTAAGAATTGGCACGTCCCCGATGTACTCTTCCTATCGACCTTACATCCAGCATAGTCGGAGTCTGAATATCCAATCAAGTCAAAGTTAGACCCCTTTGGATACCAGATCCCGAAGCAAGGCGTAGCGACTAAATATCTAAGAATTCGCTTCACGGCCACTAAGTGACACTCCCTTGGATCGGATTGAAATCTAGCACACATGCATACGCTAAGCATAATATCCGGTCTACTAGCACATAAATAAAGTAAAGACCCTATCATTGACTGGTATGCCTTTTGATCAACGGACTTACCTCCTTTGTTGAGGTCAGTGTGTCCGTCGGTTCCCATTGGAGTCTTCGCGGGCTTGGCGTCCTTCATCCCAAACCGCTTTAGCAAGTCTTGCGTGTATTTCGTTTGGGAGATGAAGGTGTCGTCCTTGAGTTGCTTCACTTGGAACCCAAGGAAGTAGTTCAACTCGCCCATCATCGACATCTCAAACTTTTGAGTCATCACCCTGCTGAACTCTTCACAAGACTTTTGGTTAGTAGAACCAAATATTATGTCATCGACATAAATTTGGCACACAAATAAATCACCATCACAAGTCTTAGTGAATAAAGTTGGATCGGCTTTCCCAACCTTGAAAGCATTAGCAATTAAAAAGTCTCTAAGGCATTCATACCATGCTCTTGGGGCTTGCTTAAGTCCATAGAGCGCCTTAGAGAGCTTACATACGTAGTCGGGGTACCATTCGTCCTCGAAGCCAGGGGGTTGCTCCACGTACACCTCCTCCTTGATTGGCCCGTTGAGGAAAGCGTTCTTCACATCCATTTGGAACAACCTGAAAGAATGGTGAGCGGCATATGCTAGCAAAATATGAATGGACTCTAGCCTAGCCACAGGAGCAAAAGTCTCCTCAAAGTCCAAACCTGCGACTTGGGCATAACCTTTTGTCACAAGTCGAGCCTTGTTCCTCGTCACCACCCCATGCTCGTCCTGTTTGTTGCGGAACACCCACTTGGTTCCCACAACATTTTGCTTGGGACGCGGCACTAGTGTCCAAACTTTATTTCTCTTGAAATTATTGAGCTCTTCCTGCATGGCCAACACCCAGTCCGGATCTAGTAAGGCCTCTTCTACCCTGAAAGGCTCAATAGAAGAGACAAAGGAGTAATGCTCACAAAAATTAACTAATCTTGAACGAGTAGTTACTCCCTTGCTAATGTCACGCAATATTTGGTCGACGGGATGATTCCTTTGAATCGTCGCTCGAACTTGGGTTGGAGGTGTCGATTGTGCTTCTTCCTCCATCACATGATCATCTTGTGCTCCCCCTTGATCACACGCATCCTCTTGATGAACCTGTTCATCATCTTGAGTTGGGGATGCACCATTGTTGAGGAAGACGGTTGATCTTTCTCCTTTTGTTCCTGTGGTCGCACATCTCCAATCGCCATGGTGCGTATTGCGGCCGTCGGAACGTCTTCTTCATCTACATCATCAAGATCAACAGCTTGCTCTCTTGGAGAGCCATTAGTCTCATCAAATACAACGTCGCTAGAGACTTCAACCAAACCTAATGATTTGTTGAAGACCCTATACGCCTTTGTATTTGAGTCATAACCTAACAGAAACCCTTCTACAGCTTTGGGAGCAAACTTAGAATGTCTACCTTTCTTCACTAGAATATAGCATTTGCTCCCAAATACATGAAAGTAAGACACATTGGGTTTGTTACCGGTTAGAAGCTCATACGAAGTCTTCTTGAGGAGGCGGTGAAGGTAGACCTGGTTGATGGCGTGGCAAGTCGTGTTCACGGCTTCCGACCAAAAGCGCTCGGGGTCTTGAACTCTCCAAGCATCGTCCTCGCCATATCGATGAGTGTCCTGTTCTTCCTCTCTACCACACCATTTTGTTGTGGTGTGTAGGGAGCGGAGAACTCGTGCTTGATCCCTTCCTCCTCAAGATACTCCTCCATTTGAAGGTTCTTGAATTCGGACCCGTTGTCGCTCCTTATCTTCTTCACCTTGAGCTCAAACTCATTTTGAGCTCTC
Organism: Zea luxurians; assembly: GCA_029449295.1. Lineage (NCBI taxonomy): Eukaryota > Viridiplantae > Streptophyta > Magnoliopsida > Poales > Poaceae > Zea > Zea luxurians. Next base: position 95,347 of record JAOPSE010000308.1, on the reverse strand, counting down.
CTTAGGAAGCGCTTGAGGGTCCCTTGGGTTTCAGATTTATCCTGCAAAAAGAATACCCAAGTGAAGCGAGAAAAATCATCAACTATAACAAGACCATACTTACTTCCTCCTATGCTTAGATAGGCGACGGGTCCGAAGAGGTCCATATGAAGCATCTCCAAAGGTCTTGCTGTGGTCATCACATTTTTGGGATGATGAGAGTTTCCCACCTGTTTACCTGCTTGACAAGCTGCACAAGGTCTATCTTTTTCGAAAGTAACATTAGTTAGACCTATCACGTGTTCTCCCTTTAGAAGCTTGTGAAGGTTCTTCATCCCCACATGTGCTAAGCGGCGATGCCACAGCCAGCCCATGCTAGTCTTAGCAATTAAGCATGCATCTAGACCGGCCTCCTCTTTTGCAAAATCAACTAAATAGATTTTGTCGTCTAATACACCCTTAAAAGCTAGTGAACCATCACTTCTTCTAAAGACAGACACATCTACATTTGTGAATAAACAATTATATCCCATATTACAGAGTTGACTCACAGACAACAAGTTATATCCAAGCGACTCAACTAAGAACACATTAGAAATAGAGTGCTCGGATGAAATAGCAATTTTTCCTAACCCTTTTACCTTGCCTTGGTTCCCATCACCGAATATTATTGAATCTTGGGGATCCTTGTTCTTGACGTAGGAAGAGAACATCCTCTTTTCCCCCGTCATGTGGTTTGTGCATCCGCTGTCGATAATCCAGCTTGAGCCCCCGGATGCATAAACCTGCAAGGCAAATTTAGGCATGGGTCTTAGGTACCCAACTCATGTTGGGTCCTACAAGGTTAGTTACAATAGTCTTAGGGACCCAAATACAAGTTTTGTATTCCTTACATTTGGCCCCTAACTTCCTAGCAATTACCTTCTTATCCTTTCTACAAATAGCAAAGGAAGCATTGCAAGCATAATAAATTGTAGAAGGTTCATTCATTACTTTCCTAGGAGCATGAACAATATTTCTTCTAGGCATATGATGAACAACATTTTTCCTAGTCAAATTTCTATCATACATAATAGAAGAACTAGAAGCAATCATGGCATGAGAGTTAAAAACATCATAACTTCTATAAACATTCCTAGAATGTCTCCTGTCATGATACATGAAAGCATGGTTCTTTTTAGCACTACTAGCCATAGGGGCCTTCCCTTTCTCCTTTGCGGAGATGGAAGCCTTATGGCTTGTTAAGTTCTTGACTTCCCTCTTAAAGCCAAGACCATCCTTAATCGAGGGGTGTCTACCAATTGTGTAGGCATCCCTTGCAAATTTTAATTTGTCAAATTCACTTTTGCTAGTCTTAAGTTGGGCATTAAGACTAGCCACTTCATCATTCAATTTAGAAATTGAAACTAGGTGTTCACTACAAGCATCAACATTAAAATCTTTACACCTATTGCAAATTACAACATTTTCTACACAAGATGTTGATTTACTAGCTATTTCTAACTTAGCATTTAAATCATTATTGACACTTTTTAAACTAGAAATTGAGTCATGGCATGCAGACAATTCACAAGAAAGCATTTCATTTCTTTTAATTTCTAAAGCAAGGGATTTTTGTGCCTCTACAAATTTATCATGTTCTTCATACAAAAGATCCTCTTGCTTTTCTAATAACCTATTCTTATCATTCAAGGCATCAATTAATTCATTAATTTTATCAACCTTGGTTCTATCTAGGCCCTTGAATAAACATGAATAATCTATTTCATCATCATCACTAGACTCACTTGAAGAAGCATAAGTAGTGTTCCGAGTACATACCTTCTTCTCCTTCGCCATGAGGCATGTGTGACGCTCGTTGGGGAAGAGGGCCGATTTGTTGAAGGCAGTGGCGGCGAGTCCTTCGTTGTCGGAGTCGGACGACGAACAATCCGAGTCCCACTCCTTGCCAAGGTGTGCCTCGCCCTTAGCCTTCTTGTAAGACTTCTTCTTTTCCCTCTTGTTCCCTTGTTCCTGGTCACTATCATTATCGGGACAATTAGCGATAAAATGACCAATCTTACCACATTTGAAGCATGAGCGCTTCCCCTTCGTCCGTCTTATTCTTGTTAGGCTGTCCCTTGCGACCCTTTAGCGTCGTCTTGAAGCGCTTGATGATGAGGGCCATCTCTTCATCATTAAGCCCGACCGCCTCAACTTGCGCCACCTTGCTAGGTAGCGCCTCCTTGCTCCTTGTTGCCTTGAGAGCAATAGTTTGAGGCTCTTGGATTGGGCCATTCAATGCATCGTCGACGTATCTTGCCTCCTTGATCATCATCCGCCCGCTTACAAACTTTCCAAGGATCTCCTCGGGCGTCATCTTCGTGTACCTAGGGTTCTCATGAATATTGTTCACAAGATGTGGATCAAGGACGGTAAAGGACCTTAGCATTAGGCGGACGACGTCGTGGTTCGTCCATCGCGTGCTTCCGTAGCTCCTTATTTTGTTGATGAGGGTCTTGAGCCGGTTGTATGTTTGGGTTGGCTCCTCTCCGCTTATCATTGCAAATCTCCCTAGCTCGCCCTCCACCAACTCCATCTTGGTGAGCATGGTGACGTTGTTCCCCTCATGTGAGATTCTGAGGGTGTCCTAGATCTGCTTGGCATTGTCCAAGCCGCTCACCTTATTGTACTCTTCCCTGCACAAAGATGCTAAAAGGACAGTAGTAGCTTGTGCATTTTTATGGATTTGTTCATTTATAAACATGGGACTATCCGAGCTATCAAATTTCATTCCACTCTCTACAATCTCCCATATGCTTGGATGGAGAGAGAACAAGTGACTACGCATTTTGTGACTCCAAAATCCGTAGTCCTCCCTATCAAAGTGTGGAGGTTTACCAAGAGGAATGGAAAGCAAATGTGTTCTTGAACTATGCGGAATACGAGAATAATCGAAAGAGAAGTTTGAATTAACCGTCTTCCTTTTCTCGTAGTCGTTGTCGTCGTCCTTTTGGGAAGAGGAAGATTAGTCGCTGTCGTCGTAGTAGACGATCTCCTTGATGCGCCTTGTCTTCTTCTTCTTCCCATCTTTTCGTTTGTAGCCCGAGCCCAAGTCGGTAGGCTTGTCATCCTTCGGCTCGTTGACGAAGGACTCCTTCTCCTTATCATTGATCACAATCCCCTTGCCCTTAGGATCCATCTCTTCGGGCGGTTAGTCCCTTTCTTGAAGAGAACGGCTTTGATACCAATTGAGAGCACCTAGAGGGGGGGTGAATAGGTGATCCTGTAAAAACTTAAACTTAAAGCCACAAAAACTTGATTAAGCGTTAGCACAATAAGGCCAAGTGGCTAGAGAGGAGTTCTTGCAAAACACAACAACCACAAGAGGATCAACACAGATAGACACAGTGGTTTATCCCGTGGTTCGGCCAAGTACTAAACTTGCCTACTCCACGTTGTGGCGTCCCAACGGACGAGGGTTGCAATCAACCCCTCTCAAGCGGTCCAAAGACCCACTTGAATACCACGGTGTTTTGCTTTGTTTACTTTATCCCGCTCGCGAGGAATCTCCACAACTTGGAGTCTCTCGCCCTTACACTTTGATGTTCATAAAGAAGCACGGAGTAAGGAAGGGATGAGCAACGCACACAAGACACGAAATCAGAGTGACAACACGCACACAAGTCGCAACAAGAGCTCACAACACAACCCGACGAGTTCACAACTCAAATAGAGCTCTAGTTGCTATCACAAAGAATCAAATGCGCGGAATCGAAGTCTTGGTGCTCAGGAATGCTTAGAGAATGCTTGGTGTTCTCCTCCATGCGCCTAGGGGTCCCTTTTATAGCCCCAAGGCAGCTAAGAGCCGTTGAGAGCATTCCAGGAAGGCAATTCTTGCCTTCAGTCGCCTGGCGCACCGGACACTGTCCGGTGCGGATTTCTTTCCTTCTTTGGCGAAGCCGACCGTTGGAGATTCAGAGCCGTTGGCGCACCGGACACTGTCCGGTGCACACCGGACAGTCCGGTGCCCCCTTGTGACCGTTGGCTCGGCCACGCGTCACACGCGGAATCCTCGGCCGACCGTTGGCCTAGCTGACCGTTGGATCACCGGACAGTCCGGTGCACCACTGGACAGTCCGGTGAAATATAGTTGTACGCTGTTAATCATCTCCCGAGAGCGACGAGTTCGCCTGTGAATGGCTCACCGGACACTCCGGTGCACCACTGTACAGTCCGGTGATTTATAGCCATACACCACCGTCGAAGTCCCGAGAGCAGCAAGTTCGCCAGAGCCAGCCTGGCGCACCGGACACTGTCCGGTGCACCACCGGACAGTCCGGTGCACTTAGACTAAGCAGACTTTGGCTGAACAAAGCCATCTCTTTTCCAGTTTGATTTCTCCTGTTTCCAGCACTTAGACACAATCCATTAGTTCTCAAAACAATGTACTAAGTCTAGAAACATACCTTTAGACTTGATTTTCACTTTGTCCATCAATTGGCATAGATTTTCACTTAAGCACTTGTGTTGGCACTCAATCACCAAAATACTTAGAAATGGCCCAAGGGCACATTTCCCTTTCACTGTCGGGAATAGTTTTTATTTTGATATCTGTGGAACAGATCCTGACTCCCCTACAACAAAAGGCAAGCCCCGGTGCATTTATCTTTTCCTTGTAATTTTAAACTCTTTATCACTTGAATGATCCATTAGGTGATAGGAGTTGGGTGCTGAACCAATTGTTGCATTTCTTTCCTTAGAACTGTTTACCCTTCCTTGATTACCTGTTTTGTTAAAAGGTTTTCCAATGCTTAGTCTTGCTTTAGAAAACAAAAGTGTTTTGGTTTTAACAAAAGATGATGTTTCAGATGGAATGGGAAGTTTTCAAAAATAAAACTTGATGGTGGATCCATCATGGCCGTGATGGGTTCAACATCGGACAAGATGTACCTCTGTCAGGTACCAAGTTTTGGGATTTGAAAATGATAAAGATGAGGCCGGGCTGGTGACTTGCCTGAGTCGATTAAGGACCATACCGATGTAGGCTTGATGATCGAGGACCTTTTAACTGGTCACATGCCTCGACATGGGTAAGCTTTGCCTTGGGCAGACCAATACCAGAAAGGCCAACACGCAATGTGAGTGGAGAGATGGCGAGAGTAGCGTGTACCCTCCGTGGCAAGAGGCTGGACAATGGTGTATCTGTGCTCTCGGTTGGCGTGAACCCGGTCTAGTCTTGAGAAACCCGATGGCGAGTTGACATATGCAAGGGTTAGGTGCTACATATGTCGTGTGATTGGAGATCCCCAGCTGGGTATTAATCAATTCGGATCGCCGTTACTTCGCGAACATGAAGACTTGGTCACTGACTTACACGTAGCATTCCAGTGAACTTAAAGGGTGATAAAAGACAGCTAGCATAGACCAATTGCCTGAACTAGGGTAGAAAGAACTCTAGGTACAGGTAACTTTACTTTTCCTGACAAGTAAAATTGAATTTTTAAGGATCCACTGATAGTAAGCATTTTTGCAAACAGAGTCTTTGATTCTTGAATAAGCCTTATCTTGACTCCCTCAAGCCAGCATATCCTTGAGAGACTTTTTTTTTCTTTTGTCGGGTAAGACTTGCGAAAGTACACTCCGTACTCAGGGTTTTCGAACCCATGTTGTTGTAGGAGAGGAAACAGCAGAGTTTCGTTGTTTCTGTTCAAAGGTGGTACCCAAGGAGGAGTCCCAGCAGTGAAGATGGTCGCTGGAGGATGTTGACCTCCCACTTTGGAAATAATAAACTTTTGTGAGGGAAGGTGTTTTGCCTCCCTAGTCTGTAATAATACCTTATGCACTCATAATACCCTGATACTATAATAATAATATTCTCTCTATATTTGATGAATGTAAATTAAGTTATTGTAATTTGCTTCCGCTTATTCTTTCCTCCGATGTGATGTAATATTTGTGTGACCGGTGAAGCGCTTTTGGGCGAAATGATGAAGATACAGTATCGAACTTGTCGAGTGATTACGTGCATCTACAGGGTTGTCTAAGGTCTTTAGGACAAGGACAACTGTAGGTGGGCCTAATACCTTAGGAGGTTCCATCACAGCTGGTATCGAAGTGAAACCCATCTTTCAGATATTACGTAGTACTTCAAAATAATTTTCAAATACTCACCTAGAAATATTCTTTCATTCTTATCTTACCACTTTTTGGTAGTCCCTTATCTTGTAGAATTGGGTAACAGAGTGCAATATATATAGGAAGTTGGGGATCAACGAAAGTTGATTCCATAATTATTAGAATATGCATGCATCATTTTAAGAATATCCTAATAAATCTTCCCCTCTTATGGAGACATGGCGCGTACAAGGAAAACAACATGCAAATCTACTAGACCTTTTAGTGTGCCTTGCCATCAGCTAGCCCCCAGACATGAAGGAAGTAGTAGCAGCAGTAATGACCCAATTGGAGATCTGGAAGCTAGGGTGGAACAACTTCGGTCAGAGCTACGTCACAGGAATAGGGCACAGTCGCAGGACAGCCAGTGTATAGCCGAATTGTCAGCTGATGTCAGCCGCTTGCAATATGAGATTTCAGAATGGGATTGGGCCGTCAACTCGTGTTTGATCGCTTGGGACCGTGAAGCAAAAGCTCGGGCTCGTGTGGCAGAGTTTAGTGTGGCCCTCGACAGCTTGCAAGTGTACTGTAATAATTTACAAGAAGAAGTACATGTACTGTATGTTCGATTGCACCTGAACGTGCCTTCCGACGTTGCTGCAATGGGAGCCGGACCATCGGATACAGCAAATGAAGGACCTGATGGGGAGTTGGACCTTTTTAGGCCCCCTCCTTCCATGAACCTTGCTGACGAACGGTCTCCTGCAGTAGGAAATGGAGCAACAAAGGATGAAGAAGACTAGAATAGTATAGTTTAGATATTATACTTAAGTAAAATAAGTAATGAAGTCAAGTTGTACATTGGAGTCTATATAATTATTATATTTTGGTAATGTAATATGATGGTGTATGCTGGCATGTTATATTTTTTCCAAATGTTTCTTTGCCTCAGATGCCATCACGGACTCATGCACATGATGGTGCAGGAACCTCCCACGGTAGGGAAGATACTCCTAACCCACCACCAGTACCACCGACTTTGGCCGAGGCTATCGCTGCCCTGGTCAATGCCACTGCGGATAATACGCGCTTCTTGCGTGAAATGGTGGGCAATCAGTTCTAACAGCGCGGAGGCAGAGCTCCTCCTCAAGGACCGCGTGAAACTACATACTTGGAATTTTCTGAGACTCGACCCCCACTCTTCATCAAAGTAGAAGAACCTTTAGAAGCTAATGAATGGGTGAGAGTTATGGAACAGAAGTTTGGGTTGATTCGATGCACGGAGACGCAGAAACCGTTGTTTGCCGCACAACAACTAAGAGGGCCTGCCAGCACTTGGTGGGCAAATTTTGTAGCAATTCAACCGGCTGGACATCATATCACCTAGGAGGAATTCAAGCTAGCATTTCGAGAGCATTATGTTCTAGAGGGAGTGCTCCATATGAAACAAGAAGAGTTCATCCAGTTAAAGCAAGGGGGAGATACTGTAATGCAGTATCACAATAAATTCAATCATCTCTCCCAGTATGCCATTGACCAAGTAAATACAGATCTAAAGAAAAAGAATTGTTTTATGAGGGGACTCAATGACAGGCTTCAGCGGAAAATGGCAACATGCTTGGACCTTACTTATAGTAGGGCTGTCAGTACAGCACTGGCAGTGGAAGCCAAAAATGCAGGACATGGAAAATCCAAGAGGTTTGGAGGTGAAAGGTCAAATCAAGGGCCTAAGAAGAGAACCAGGTTGGTGATCCAACCTTTTAATCAAAATCGTTCTTCGCCTCACCCACCTTCCTATCCATTCAAGCAGCCTGTCTTTATTCATCCCACTACTGCCCCCGCTCTTACCAATCAGCCGAGTGCCCCTGGTACTCGTTTCCCTGCTCTCCCCAGTTCTTCACTGGTTGCTTCAATTGTGCAATGTCCGAACACTTCATCAAGGACTGCCCATACCTGAAGCAAAATAAAAACCAATTTCCAACAGAACTCTGGGAATTCCAACCAAGGAAAGGGGAATACGGCTAATACTTCAACGGGCAAGAATTTCAAGAAAATAGGACGGATTTATTATACCCAAGTGGCTACAATACCGGAGGGTGAGCCGGTAATGATGGGTATGTTCCTTGTTGCCAATTACCAAGCAGTTATCCTCTTTGATTCTGGTGCATCACATACCTTCATAAGCAAGAATTTTGTGGAAAAGCATTGCATTCCTTGCACTGAATCAAGGGAAGGATTTATTATCCACTCACCTGGGGGACGGACATTTACTAAGGAAGTTGTAACACCCGGTTTTAAGGAACAAAGCCGGGTGCATCTCATACATGCGCCAAGAAGACAACATATATAATAACAGAGTGTATAGAGATAAATGTCATAAAACATCAGAGTATTTATTATAGAGCGGAAGACTTATTACAAAATAAAATAATAAATATAAAACGAACTAAGGATCGTCGGCGCCAATGTCGACTGAGAAACGCCACCTAGATCAGATCGAACTCCTCAGTGTTAGGCGGCTCCTCTTCGACCACCTGTTCTTCTCCTGTGGGGGGGTGTGAGACAGCAAGAGTGAGCTCACATACGTTCATAGCTCAACAAGTCGTGGGGAATAATGTGGCATGAACTCACCAAAGGTGGGAGTTCATGAAGTGTAAGGCTAATCAATGAAGTAAAGGCTGAGGCTGAGCATTGCTTTTATAAGTTGGTCAAAATTTTATTAGCAATTACTAAGTGTAAGTAAATACCAAACCTTAATAATAATAAAGAACAGTAATAGTAAAATAATCCCAAATGCGATGCAAATGTCAAATTGAATTTAAGTTCCATAATTAATCATGTGAGGGTCCGAGCCGCTCATGACCGTGAGCACGGCTAGTATACTAGTTTTACACTCTGCAGAGGTTGCGCATCTTTACCCACAAGCCGTGTTACCCATCTGCCAAGGGGTCATGAATCCCATACACCTCTACCAAGAAAGCGAGGCAGGGTAACACTACGAGGCCTTTACAAAGTTCCACTAGCTTCAGACTACCCGCTACAGTTTATAGGAAGCTCCAGTGCAGGGTTCTTGTCTGACCGCCATCGCAGCAAAATCAAACAAGGACCTCCCTACACTGACCACTCCCCTACTGCCCTTGCCCCTTTCGGGTAAGGTAGCCCTCCCCTAGCTTTCCTAGTTAATCAGCCAAGGGCGTCCCATTAAACCCTTGTGGTAGCACTGTTTTCCCGGGTGGTCGCTCCATGTTCTCATTAATTTAATGATCTTAACATGAACAGTAATAATAACAAGATAATAACAGAATAATCATGAATAGTGTATCTCCATACCCAATCCACATAAAGCAATAGCAAGTACTACCCAAAAATATTTCAAGGGTGAACAAGGTATAGAGGTAATCAAAACTGGGGTAACATAAAGGCTCCCATCAAAATTAACCTATGCAGATCATTAAAATTAATAAGAACATGGCTGGGAAAAGTAAGTGATCAAGGGCACAACTTGCCTTCAATGAGCTCCTGCTCAGCTATCTCTACTTGTTGAACCTCAGTTTCCACAGTGGCTTGCTCGTCTACTCGCATCAACACAATACATACATAGTATAGCAAAAATTAACATTGCACCAAACATGTAAATATAATACACAGTAAAAATCTACACATTAAAATGAAATCATAGGAACTGGAATCACTAAATTTGGAGTTATATATTTTAAGTTATGGATTTTCTAGGGTTTTATGCATTTAATACAAGATTAAGTGAAAGAATAATTTTAATGTGTTTGTCATGTCAGAACAGAGGCACTAATGGGTAGACAATATTATTACAAAAATTTAGGAACTGGAACGGACCAATTTGGAGTTCCTATGCATTTTCTATGAATTATACAAATTTCTAGAATTGTTTTTGTATTAAAAACGAATTTCTAATATCAATTCTCTGTTTTTAATATCCCCTGGACTGGGCCTCAATTTCCAGAAAGGTCAGGGGTCTCGGTGCAAGTGTTTCCAAGACTCAGAAAACCCACCCAGTGGACTGCGGGTCGAATAAGAAAAACCACAGGGGCTCTTTAGAAATTATCCACCGCCGAAGGGGTATCGGCCACCGAGCACCGCACGATTACGATCCGGTGGTCCAGATTAGTTTGATCCGCATCCGAGGACCCGCGGATGATCCACACCGTAGGCACACAGATCTACGGCTAGGATATATTAACATGAAGGGGTATTTCGTCTCTAATCTGAGCCCTCAATTCGGTGATCGACGGCTCGCATTCAGTTACCATCAGATGCAATCCTATCCATCTGTTCGCCGATCAACGACTCACACACGTCGTCTTCCCCGTGGCCAAGATACCCAACCGCGCGGCGGCGACGAGAACCACCGCCGACGATGCCATTCACAGGCCCCAGCGCACCAAACCCCGATTAACTAGTCCTACACATTGCGCTAAACGAGACGGACGCGGCAGAGGTCTCCGTACCTAGAATTGAAGACCCGACGAGGCTGGACACGGCGCAAGGCGGATCCGAAGCGGTGGCGAAGCTCTGGTGAGGAATTCGCCGGCGTAGATCGCTCCCTACCCGATGCCGGTGCACGCACACCTTCCCTGGGTCCTGGCGACGCTATTCGACCGAAAACCCGGGGCGGGGCGCAAGCACAGTGGAGTTTTGCTGTCGGCGGCCGCGAGGTGGCTCTCAGTGGTTAGCGGCGACTAGAACGGAGCGTGAGAGTAAAGAGGAGGAAAGGGGCACGGCTGGAGTCCCTTTATAACGACCTAGGCGAGGTGGGAGAGGGTCGGTTGGCTACCAGACGCGGCGAGTCGTCCGGAGTTCGGTTGAAGTGCCCGCGGATCTCGCGGAGACGACGGGTCTGACCGTCGGGGCCCGCAAAGCAGAGAGCGCCCGCGCGCGAGGTGTGGATACGTGCGGCTGAGCGGTGGGCCTGGGGCGTCGGCGCGAGCGGGGACGTGCAGATTGGGCTGGCGCGCGCGAGGGAGGTTTTAGGTGGGCTGAAATGGAGGTGGGCGGCCCAATTGGATCGATTTTGCTTTATTCTTTTCCCCTTCTATTTCCTTTCTTCTTTATTTCTAAGTTTAATTTGAATCTGAATTTTAAATTCAAAGTTGTTCCAAATGTATTCTAAATCATATTGTGAAATCAAGATTACCAACTTTGGAAAATATAACTATATTATTTTTATCACACCCCCTCTTCTCATTTTCAAAAATCCTAATTTCCAATTTAGGGTTTAATTCAACTTCTAGTATTTATTTTCTTATTATGCTTATTATTATTATTACTATTATTATTTTATTTAATGCACAAACATAAAAACTCCACATGATGTATTTTTTTATCATTTGTAATTTAATCACTCTTAATTACTTGGATGCTCTTTTTATGATGCAGATAAGGCACACAAAATGAGGAGCTCTCTCTCTATTATTCTTTGTATACAATTTTGAGTATTACAAATCCTACCCCCCTTAAAAATAATCTCGTCCTCGAGATTTAGGAAGATCTAGGGAAAAGGTGGGGAAAATCTATACGAAGCTCTTCTTCTCTTTCCCAAGTTGCTTCATCTTCACCGTGGTGGCTCCATTGCACTTTGCACATCTTTATAACTTTATTCCTCGTAACTCGAGTCAGAGTATCCAAAATCTTAATGGGGTACTCAGCATAAGTCAAATCCTCTTGAACACTAAGGTCCTCCATTGGTAACTGTTCCTCAGGTACCCTGAGGCATTTCTTCAGCTGAGATACATGAAAGACATCATGAACATCAGCAAGATGACCCGGCAACTCCAATTGATATGCAACCTCTCCCACTCGCTTTAAGATTAAGAAAGGTCCAATAAAGCGAGGGGACAACTTTCCTTTGACTTTGAATCTCCTCATACCCCGGAGTGGTGACACCTTCAAATAGACATAATCTCCCTCTTTAAACTCAAGCAGTCTTCTCCGGGTATCAGCATAACTTTTCTGCCTGGACTGTGCAGTTCTCAAATTCTCCCTGATCTGTTGGACTTGTTCCTCTGCTTCTTGTATAATCTCAGGCCCAAACAACTGCCTTTCACCAGTTTGATCCCAATATAGTGGAGTCCTGCACTTTCTGCCATACAAAGCCTCAAACGGTGACATCTTCAAACTGGCCTGATAGCTATTATTGTAAGAGAACTCAGCATAAGGCAAACTCTTATCCCAACTACCACCATGCTTAAGGGCACAAGCTCTTAACATATCTTCTAACACTTGGTTAGTCCTCTCAGTCTGCCCATCAGTCTGGGGATGGTAAGCCGAACTAAAATTCAATCTTGTATCCAATGACTCGTGCAACTTCTTCCAATATCGAGAGGTAAACTGTGATCCCCGGTCTGACACAATCTTCTTTGGTACACCATGTAGGCAGACAATCCGTGCCATGTACAACTCTGCCAACTTGGCTCCTGAATACGTGGTCTTCACTGGAATAAAGTGGGCTACTTTAGTTAGCCTGTCCACAATCACCCATATAGAATCATATCCAGCAGACGTACGGGGTAATCCAACAATGAAGTCCATGCCAATCTCTTCCCATTTCCACTCAGGTATCTTCAGTGGATGCAGTAGTCCGGCTGGCCTCTGGTGTTCAGCTTTAACTCTTTGGCATACATCGCACATAGCCACATGTGCAGCCACATCTCTCTTTAAACCATACCACCAATACTTTTGCTTCAAATCCTGATACATCTTAGTACTTCCAGGATGAATAGAATAAATTGAGTCATGTGCTTCCTTCAATATGGTTTCCCGAAGACTATCAATATCGGGAACACAGATCCGATTCTTGAACCATATCGTGCCTTGTTCATCCTCCGTGAACTCTAGGCCTCTACCCTCTGTTATCAGATCCTTGATCTCCTGGATTTTGGCATCACCAACCTGACCTTTACGAATTTCTTGCTCCAAGGTAGGTTCCAATTCAATAGTCACTCCTTCCGTATGTGTAACAATTCCCAGGTTGAGCCTCTCAAAGTCTTTTGCTAATTCATCAGGTAGCTGGACAACGAAAGCGGAGTGAACATGCTCCTTCCGACTCAAGGCATCTGCAACCAAATTCGCCTTGCCTGGGTGATAGTGAATCTCCAAGTCATAATCCTTAATGAGCTCCAACCAACGGCGTTGCCTAAGATTGAGATCCTTCTGAGTGAATATATACTTCAAACTCTTATGATCCGTGTATACTTGGCACTTAGTTCCCATAATATAGTGTCTCCAAATCTTAAGTGCATGCACAACGGCAGCTAGTTCCAAGTCATGAGTGGGGTAGTTCAGTTCATGCTTCCTCAACTGACGAGATGCATAGGCAATCACATGACCATCTTGCATAAGCACACATCCAAGTCCTTGGCCACATGCATCACAGTAAATGTCAAATCCCTTCTGCAGATCTGGCATAATCAATACTGGAGGTGACATCAATCTCTCCTTCAACTGATCAAAGCTTTCTTGGCACTTCTCATCCCACTTAAATTCTCTTCCTTTTTCCAAAAGCGCTGTCATAGGCTTAGCAATTTTAGAGAACCCTTCAATAAATCTTCGATAATATCCTGCGAGTCCCAAGAAACTCCGAATCTCAGTAACTGTAGTGGGCACTCTCCACTCCATTATCTCCTTCACTTTAGCAGGATCCACTGCTATTCCTCCATTAGAAATAATATGACCAAGGAATGGTACCTTGTCAATCCAAAACTCGCACTTGCTGAACTTAGCGTAGACTTGATTATCTCGTAACTTCTGTAGCACCAACCTTAGATGTTGTTCATGATCACTTTCATTCTTAGAATAGATAAGAATATCGTCGATAAACACCACGACGAATCTGTCCAAATACTCCATAAACACCTTATTCATCAAATTCATAAAATAAGCCGGTGCATTGGTTAATCCAAATGACATAACAGTAAACTCATATAATCCATATCGAGTCGAGAATGCTGTCTTAGGAATATCCGATGGTCCAATCCTCATCTGATGGTAACCCGATCGGAGATCAATCTTCGAGAATACTCTAGCTCCTCTCATCTGATCAAATAAATCCTCAATACGGGGCAACGGATACTTGTTCTTCACCGTGACATCATTAAGAGATCTATAGTCCACGCACATTCGTTGCGATCCATCCTTCTTCTGTACAAACAAGACCGGTGCTCCCCAAGGTGAGGAACTCGGACGAATGTAACCAGCCTCTTGTAACTCCGTCAACTGCTTCTTAAGTTCCTTCAACTCTTCTACGGACATTCTATATGGTCTCTTAGAAATAGGGGCAGTTCCAGGTAAGAGATCAATAACAAACTCAACTTCTCTATCAGGTGGCATCCCTGGTAACTCCTCTGGAAAGACATCCGGAAAATCTCTAACCACCCGGATGTTGTCACCAACAAACTCCTCAGGCATAAAGAACATTGCACGCATGGATGAGGAGGTTACTGCAATATTAACTTGAAATCTTTCTCCTTTAGTGGTAGTGAGCTCTATGGTACCTCTACCACATGCTATAACGGCCTTTGCCTTTCTTAGCCATGACATACCAAGGATCAGATCTATACTGCTTGACTCTAATATTATAGCAGTAGCTCCAAATTCTCTACCCATAATGGTCAATGTCAATCTACGGGTCATTTGATTCGCCTCAACAGGCCCTTTAGGTGTAATTACTATCATGGGTTTTCTCATATTTAGCAGTGGTATTTCATTTGTGTTGGCATATCTAGCAGACATGAATGAATGTGTAGCACCAGAATCAAATAATATGGTTGCAGGAATTGCATTAACATAAAACATACCAATTACGAGGTCCCCACCATCAGGAGTATCATCAACGCTGACTTGATTCACCCTGGCTATAGAATATCCCTTGCCAGGGGTCTGTTGCTTGTTCTGAACTGGAGTAGTAGCAATCCTCTGTGGGCAGACATTTGCATAATGACCAGTCTTCCCACACTTGAAACACGTAGTGCCTGGACTCTGTCCTGCAAACTTCGTCGGGGTGCCAGTGGGAGTAGCCTGTCGAGGAGGTGGAGTCCTCAGTGGTGATTGCTGAACTGGGCGTGGTCCTCCCGGTCGAGTCGGTGTACCCTGTGGTGAACTGTATCGAGGACGAACACTGCTGCTACCCTGTCCCTGTGAGATAGCCTTCCTCTTCAAATCGCCCAGTTGAACCCGCTTGTGTTCAATAGCAAGAGCCTTATCTAGTAGCCTCTGAAATGATGGAAAGGTGTGTGCAACCAGTGCATACTGCAAGGGTCCATTAAGTCCTTCAATAAAGTGCTCCTGCTTTCTTTCATCCTCAGCAACTTCCTCTGGAGCATATCTCGACAACTGAATAAATTTGTCTCTGTACTCGCTGACTGACATGTTACCTTGCTTCAATGACAGAAACTCCTTCTTCTTGATCTTTATCATACCAGCTGGAATATGGTAGTTCCTGAATTGTGTACCGAACTCTGCCCAGGTAATAGTATCAGCAGCATCGTGGGCAGCAGTATAAGAATCCCACCAGTCAGCAGCAGGACCAATCAGACGTCCAGAAGCATATAAAACCTTCTCCCGGTCAGTGCATTGTGCAATATTCAGCATCTTCTCAATTGACTTCAACCAATCGTCTGCATCAAGTGGATCTGGCGAGTTGGCGAAGGTTGGTGGCTTATGACTCATAAACTCCCGGTGCTTATCACGAGGTGGAACTGGTGGTGGTGGTGGAGGCAGTGGTACTTGTTGCTGTTGCTGCTGTTGTTGAAGCTGTTGTTGTAGCTGTTGTTGTTGCGCCCTCCTTTCTTGGCGTATCTCATCTCTCTCCTGGCGCAACTCCTGGCGTATATCCTCTCTTTCCTGACGCATTTCCTGGCGTTCTTGCTGCATCTGGGCACGCATATCAGCCATAGTGTCTGCCATTTGCTGCATCACCGCCATCTGAGCAGCAACCAGTGGATCAACTCCGCCCGGTGGAGGATTAGGAGGATTCATCTCTGCAGGCTGTGGCTGAGGTTGTCTATATATCCTTCGAGTGTGTTGGTTAGGAGGCAAATCAATTCCACCACCCCTCCTGGTATTGACCATCTGAGTTAGATACATATGGTAAGAAAGAGCAGTAGACAAGGCAGTAATTACAATCATGTTAGTTTGAGGGATTTATTAGCTAAGCAGTTTAATGTTTTACCTGCCATAGCTAATTTATTACCTTACGCTGGCACATGCTAAGATGTCCATATATAATATCTCAATCAATCAAAGAAGCAAATCAGGCATTGATCATCAGAACAATCAACCAATATTTTTGATAGAGAAAATAAATTTTACTTTTGTCTTAGGCTTCCTATCTCTTAAAATTGTCATAGGGGTAGGGATTCCAAGGTGTGAAATCCATCTTGTCTAAGAGTGGGAAAGGTAAGAATAATCAGAGTAGAATAGTAGAAGGTGAGACAGGATCAAGATAAGGTAAGTATGGAATGAATCAGAGTAAGATAAGTAGATAAGGGTTTTGTCCATTTCTATCTAGGTTTCGTCCTAGAGTCAACATTTCCTCTGATACCACTTCTGTAACACCAGGTTTTAAGGAACAAAGCCGGGTGCATCTCATACATGCGCCAAGAAGACAACATATATAATAACAGAGTGTATAGAGATAAATGTCATAAAACATCAGAGTATTTATTATAGAGCGGAAGACTTATTACAAAATAAAATAATAAATATAAAACGAACTAAGGATCGTCGGCGCCAATGTCGACTGAGAAACGCCACCTAGATCAGATCGAACTCCTCAGTGTTAGGCGGCTCCTCTTCGACCACCTGTTCTTCTCCTGTGGGGGGGTGTGAGACAGCAAGAGTGAGCTCACATACGTTCATAGCTCAACAAGTCGTGGGGAATAATGTGGCATGAACTCACCAAAGGTGGGAGTTCATGAAGTGTAAGGCTAATCAATGAAGTAAAGGCTGAGGCTGAGCATTGCTTTTATAAGTTGGTCAAAATTTTATTAGCAATTACTAAGTGTAAGTAAATACCAAACCTTAATAATAATAAAGAACAGTAATAGTAAAATAATCCCAAATGCGATGCAAATGCCAAATTGAATTTAAGTTCCATAATTAATCATGTGAGGGTCCGAGCCGCTCATGACCGTGAGCACGGCTAGTATACTAGTTTTACACTCTGCAGAGGTTGCGCATCTTTACCCACAAGCCGTGTTACCCATCTGCCAAGGGGTCATGAATCCCATACACCTCTACCAAGGAAGCGAGGCAGGGTAACACTACGAGGCCTTTACAAAGTTCCACTAGCTTCAGACTACCCGCTACAGTTTATAGGAAGCTCCAGTGCAGGGTTCTTGTCTGACCGCCATCGCAGCAAAATCAAACAAGGACCTCCCTACACTGACCACTCCCCTACTGCCCTTGCCCCTTTCGGATAAGGTAGCCCTCCCCTAGCTTTCCTAGTTAATCAGCCAAGGGCGTCCCATTAAACCCTTGTGGTAGCACTGTTTTCCCGGGTGGTCGCTCCATGTTCTCATTAATTTAATGATCTTAACATGAACAGTAATAATAACAAGATAATAACAGAATAATCATGAATAGTGTATCTCCATACCCAATCCACATAAAGCAATAGCAAGTACTACCCAAAAATATTTCAAGGGTGAACAAGGTATAGAGGTAATCAAAACTGGGGTAACATAAAGGCTCCCATCAAAATTAACCTATGCAGATCATTAAAATTAATAAGAACATGGCTGGGAAAAGTAAGTGATCAAGGGCACAACTTGCCTTCAATGAGCTCCTGCTCAGCTATCTCTACTTGTTGAACCTCAGTTTCCACAGTGGCTTGCTCGTCTACTCGCATCAACACAATACATACATAGTATAGCAAAAATTAACATTGCACCAAACATGTAAATATAATACACAGTAAAAATCTACACATTAAAATGAAATCATAGGAACTGGAATCACTAAATTTGGAGTTATATATTTTAAGTTATGGATTTTCTAGGGTTTTATGCATTTAATACAAGATTAAGTGAAAGAATAATTTTAATGTGTTTGTCATGTCAGAACAGAGGCACTAATGGGTAGACAATATTATTACAAAAATTTAGGAACTGGAACGGACCAATTTGGAGTTCCTATGCATTTTCTATGAATTATACAAATTTCTAGAATTGTTTTTGTATTAAAAACGAATTTCTAATATCAATTCTCTGTTTTTAATATCCCCTGGACTGGGCCTCAATTTCCAGAAAGGTCAGGGGTCTCGGTGCAAGTGTTTCCAAGACTCAGAAAACCCACCCAGTGGACTGCGGGTCGAATAAGAAAAACCACAGGGGCTCTTTAGAAATTATCCACCGCCGAAGGGGTATCGGCCACCGAGCACCGCACGATTACGATCCGGTGGTCCAGATTAGTTTGATCCGCATCCGAGGACCCGCGGATGATCCACACCGTAGGCACACAGATCTACGGCTAGGATATATTAACATGAAGGGGTATTTCGTCTCTAATCTGAGCCCTCAATTCGGTGATCGACGGCTCGCATTCAGTTACCATCAGATGCAATCCTATCCATCTGTTCGCCGATCAACGACTCACACACGTCGTCTTCCCCGTGGCCAAGATACCCAACCGTGCGGCGGCGACGAGAACCACCGCCGACGATGCCATTCACAGGCCCCAGCGCACCAAACCCCGATTAACTAGTCCTACACGTTGCGCTAAACGAGACGGACGCGGCAGAGGTCTCCGTACCTAGAATTGAAGACCCGACAAGGCTGGACACGGCGCAAGGCGGATCTGAAGCGGTGGCGAAGCTCTGGTGAGGAATTCGCCGGCGTAGATCGCTCCCTACCCGATGCCGGTGCACACACACCTTCCCTGGGTCCTGGCGACGCTATTCGACCGAAAACCCGGGGCGGGGCGCAAGCACAGTGGAGTTTTGCCGTCGGCAGCCGCGAGGTGGCTCTCAGTGGTTAGCGGCGACTAGAACGGAGCGCGAGA
Source organism: Zea luxurians (assembly GCA_029449295.1). Taxonomy (NCBI): domain Eukaryota; kingdom Viridiplantae; phylum Streptophyta; class Magnoliopsida; order Poales; family Poaceae; genus Zea; species Zea luxurians. Next base: position 76,240 of record JAOPSE010000308.1, on the reverse strand, counting down.
GTAAAGAGGAGGAAAGGGGCACGGCTGGAGTCCCTTTATAACGACCTAGGCGAGGTGGGAGAGGGTCGGTTGGCTACCAGACGCGGCGAGTCGTCCGGAGTTCGGTTGAAGTGCCCGCGGATCTCGCGGAGACGACGGGTCTGACCGTCGGGGCCCGCAAAGCAGAGAGCGCCCGCGCGCGAGGTGTGGATACGTGCGGCTGAGCAGTGGGCCCGGGGCGTCGGCGCGAGCGGGGACGTGCAGATTGGGCTGGCGCGCGCGAGGGAGGTTTTAGGTGGGCTGAAATGGAGGTGGGCGGCCCAATTGGATCGATTTTGCTTTATTCTTTTCCCCTTCTATTTCCTTTCTTCTTTATTTCTAAGTTTAATTTGAATCCGAATTTTAAATTCAAAGTTGTTCCAAATGTATTCTAAATCATATTGTGAAATCAAGATTACCAACTTTGGAAAATATAACTATATTATTTTTATCACACCCCCTCTTCTCATTTTCAAAAATCCTAATTTCCAATTTAGGGTTTAATTCAACTTCTAGTATTTATTTTCTTATTATGCTTATTATTATTATTACTATTATTATTTTATTTAATGCACAAACATAAAAACTCCACATGATGTATTTTTTTATCATTTGTAATTTAATCACTCTTAATTACTTGGATGCTCTTTTTATGATGCAGATAAGGCACACAAAATGAGGAGCTCTCTCTCTATTATTCTTTGTATACAATTTTGAGTATTACAGAAGTAGCCTTCCACATACCAGTAACGTTGGCCGGACGGGAATTTCCTACCAATATGATTGTTTTAAAGGGACAAGACATAGATGTAATCCTGGGCATGAACTGGTTAGCCCAGCATAAGGCCATCATCAATACAGACTTAAGGGCCATCAAATTGAGCCATGGTCATGAAGAGATTCAATTGTCTATCCCAGTAGTTGTCCCAACCAAAACATCTGGATGAGTCTATGAAGCTGTCGTACAAGAAATTCAGGATATTCCGGTGGTATGTGAATTCCCGGATGTCTTTCTTGAAGATTTGCCTGGGTCGCCTCCTGAAAGAGATGTGGAATTTGTGATTGAACTAAAGCTCAGTACGACTCCTATTTCTAGAAGATCGTACTGAATACCACCTAATGAATTGCAGAACTCAAGACTCAATTACAAGACCTGCTTGAGAAGGGGTTCATTAGGCCTAGTTCATCACCTTGGGGATGTCCCGTAATTTTTGTTAAAAAGAAGGATCAGACACTCCGAATGTGCATGGACTACAGACCCCTTAATGAGGTCACCATCAAGAACAAGTACCCTCTTCCTCGGATTGATATCTTGTTCGATCAACTTACTGGAGCTCGAGTATTCTCCAAGATTGACCTCAGGTTAGGTTATCATCATATTCGTATTCGACCCGAAGATATACCCAAGACCGCATTCATTATGTGGTATGGATTATTTGAATATTTGGTCATGTCTTTCGGGTTGACAAATGCTCTAGCCCACTTCACATATTTAATGAACTCGGTATTTATGCCCGAGTTAGATAAATTTGTGGTGGTTTTCATTGATGACATCCTGATTTATTCCAAAAATGAAGAGGAGCATGCTAAGCACTTATGGATCGTGCTAACACGCTTAAGGGAGCATCAGCTGTATGCTAAGTTCAGCAAATGCGCGTTCTGGTTGGAGGAAATCTAATTTCTGGGACATGTATTGTCTGCAAAAGGAATTGCGGTCGATCCTAGCAAAGTCAAGGATATTTTAGAATGGAAACCGCCAACTGTAGTACATGAAGTCCGAAGTTTCCTTGGACTAGCTAGATATTACCACAAGTTCATTCTGGATTTCTCCAAGATTGTTAAACCTATCACGGGTTTATTGAAGAATGATACCAAGTTTGACTGGTCCTCAAAATGCAATGAAGCCTTCGAGCAACTGAAGGTGTTATTGACCACTGCTCTGGTATTGGCTCAACCGAATATAGAAAAGCCTTTTGATGTGTATTGTGACGCATCAGGCAGTGGACTCGGATGTGTCCTAATGCGAGAGGGCCGAGTCATAGCTTATGCTTCAAGACAACTACACCGACATGAGGAGCACTATCCAACTCATGACTTGGAACTAGCTGCAGTTGTTCATGCCCTCAAGATATGACGTCATTATCTGCTGGGTAATATATGTCATATATATACAGATCATAAAAGTCTAAAATATATCTTTACCTAGTCAGAACTGAACATGAGGCAACGAAGATGGCTTGAGCTAATTAAAGATTATGACTTGGAAATCCACTATCACCTAGGAAAAGCCAATGTGGTGGCAGATGCACAGAGTCACAAGGTTTTCTGTCATTGTCTTACAGTAAGGACCCCTGACACCACACTATGTCAAGAAATGCAGAAGTTGAACCTGGGTATGATACAACATGGAACTTTGACACAATTAAAGCTTGAGTCAGTTCTTCTACAGAGAATTATTGATGCCCAAAGAACCGACAAGGGTATGAAACATATTCATGAGAAAATAAAAGTCGGCAAAGCAAATTGCTTTAGAAAAGTTGATCAAGGAATAATATGGTTCAATGATCGCATAGTTGTGCCTAAAGATGATGAGGTCCGCCAACAAATTTTGGATAAAGCTCATCTTAGTCGATATTCCATTCATCCCGGGAGTACTAAGATGTATCAAGACTTAAAGCAACACTATTGGTTGACAAAAATGAAGATTGAGATTGCACGCTATGTGGCAAGATGTGACACCTGCAGACGTGTCAAAGCAATACATATGAAGACCGCTGGACCATTACAATCCTTGCCTATCCCAACTTGGAAATGGGAGGATATTAGTATAGACTTCATTGTGGGATTACCCAGGACAACTAAAGGTTTTGACTCTATCTGGGTTATAATTGATCGGCTTACAAAGATAGCTCATTTTCTGCCAGTCAAGACATATTACCCAGTCATCACCTATGCCCAGATATATATTGCTCACATTCTCAGTTTACATGGGGTTCCAAAAATAATAGTGTCAGACCACGGACCACAATTTCTATCCAAATTTTGGAAAGAGCTCCACAAGTCTCTGGGTACTAAGTTGCTCCACAGTTTGGCATACCATCCTCAAACAAGTGGACAAACTAAAAGAGTAAATAAAATACTTGAAGATATGTTGCGGGCATGTGTCCTGGAGTTTCCACAGAAATGGGATGACTGTCTGCCATTGGCAGAATTTTCTTATAACAATAGCTATCAAGAAAGCATTAAGATGGCACCATTCGAAGCATTGTATGGACGACGATGCCGGACACCCTTAAATTGGTCAGAGCCCAGAGAAAGATGGTTTTCAGGCCCGACATAGTCAAAGAAACAGAATAAAAAGTCCAACGGATCATACACAACTTGAAAGAGGCACAAGCTCGGCAAAAGAATTATGCGGATAAGCGACGTCAACCTTTGGTCTTTCAAGTTAATCATCATGTATACTTGAAGGTATCACCAATGAAGGGTGTGAACCGTTTTGGGGTAAAAGGGAAACTAGCACCCCGGTATATTGTCCCGTTTCTTATTCTTAAACGATACAGACCAGTGGCATACTGACTTCAACTGCCAGAAGCATTGTCTGCAGTACATAATGTGTTCCATGTATCTCAATTGAAGAAGTTCCTTCGGGTTCCTGATCGAATCATTGATGTAGTGGATGTTGTCTTGGAACCAGATTTGACTTATTCAGAACATCTCATTCAAGTTTTGGATCAGAAGGATAGGATCACCTAAAAAAGGACTCTTAAATTTTATAAGGTACAATGGAACCAGCATACCGAAGATGAAGCTACCTGGGAGACTCAAGACTTCTTGTAAAAGAACTTCCCTGGGTTTTTAGCTTCATGTAACCTGTAAGAAGTGTATATTTGATTGTAAAGGTGGAATAAACCCTATACCACACCCTGCTCTGTAAGACAAATAAGGAAATAAAAATGTGACATGTTTCCTTTTCCATTACTTATCCTAGGACCTGAAATCTCGGGACGAGATTCTTTTATGGGGGAAGGATGTAACACCCCTGGTGTTACTGGCACTAAAACTTGAGCATAACATCATGTGCATTGACATTTCATGTTGCTTGTTACACCTAGAATGCATTCACTAGGTAAAATTTTCAAACAAGTTGTGATGATGTGACTTGAAGAGTGCTTAACTTTAGGGTAGGGTACTTGACCCTGGAATTAGGGCCTATGGATGAAAGTGAAGCCAAAATGAGTAAAAATCTCAAAAGCCATTAGGAATGTTCACAAGATATCAAATTTGATGAACTTTAGTGGCACAAAAACCCTAGTGTGCCCAAACCCTAAAAACAAACTCTAGAAAACCCTAATTGGAACCCTAGGGGGTAAATGTAAATTTATGCACTTTTAGACCAAAGTGCAAATATCAAAGTGATAGAACACCACAAACCAAGTAATTTTCACATTGGAGAATTTTCAAGTTGAATAATTGAATTTGGACTTATTTGCAAAAGGGTCACATGACCACTATGTGACTAAGTTCTGAAATTCAGTGAAGTTGAGTCATGTTTGGAGCTCTGTATCTCTAAAATCATAAGGATTTTGCTCTAGGTCAACTCATCAAATTTATAGAGCTATGATAGGGGTATAACTTTGCTTAAGTGACTAAGCCTTGATGTTGTACAAAAGTTAGAGTAAAATGGACAGAAAGTTTGGCTGTTAGTCAAGTCAGAAGACTGAGATCTGACTGACAGTGAACCCTGATGAACTTTGAAGCCGATTTAAGCTCGATCGAGTGTGTGAATAACCTAGATCGCTGTGGCAAAGTTGAAGCTCTAACATTATTGAACGACTTTGTTATACCAAGCTTGACCAGGTGCTGAATGATTTTTGGAGTAAATCGCTCTCAAACATGCTTTGTCAGGAGCACTGAAGAAGCTTCCCATGGTACAGTAACTAAAGAAGATCCCCGGTGCAGTGCACCTCGCCGCCGGCAATCCTGCGCTCGGATTTGCGCTGGCGCTGTGATTCGCACCCAGTAACGTGCAGATAACGACTCCTGGTGAAAAGATCTCGCCGTGGATGAAGTCGGAGCACTGTGGCCGCTCTGTTGCCTCATCCACTTGCGCCACGACGTGGCCGCACAGCCACCAGCGGTGTGACCGCCGTTTACCAGAATCCGCCACGCTACTAACCCTATTACCCCGTCACAAGGTGTCATTTGAATTGATTAGTCATCGTCTCAGGTCTCTACCCCAGTAAATGCCACGTTATGCGACTCTAGTGACTCACTCCCCTCTCTCCGGCCGCCAGCACATCTTCTCAAAATTAGGCGCCACCGCTGATGAACTCTATAAATTGATGCCTTAGTGAGCTCCGTTAGGTTGTCACGAAGCCAGAGCACCCGCCCTTACCTCCGATTAGCCACCATAGCGCCCTAGTTCCTTTCTTCCCCCAATTCGGTTCTCCATGCCGCCATGAGCCACCACGCCATGGACCGTCGTCTCCAGGTCTGTTCTCGCCCTCCTCACCCTTGTTTTAGCACTCAGGCATGCTTGGCATGCTTTTCGACCCAATCAATTGAGCTAGACCGCGTCCAAACACCGGGAACACCTCGATTTGTCCTTAGCATTCACCGTCGTCGTGGGTAGACAAGCTCCAGCCTGGATTTGTGCAACTAACGGAGGGCTTAGGGTCGCCGGGGGTAGGAGCTGGTGTCAACCAAATTAGGGCGTCAGTCTCTGCGCATTCCGGCCAGTACAGGTTCGCCGAAGGGCGCGCTCACCATCGTTCACGTCATGGACTTGACGCTGTGAATAAATAGAAATAGGAGGGGCTTTCCGCAAATGTCAGTGAAACACAGGAATAGTGTCGTGACCCCTTTTCAGGTTGTTCAAATCGGCAGGGACCTTTGTGCAAAGACGCCAACGCGGGCGCGCGCGCAGGCGCGTTTCCCCGTTCGTGGGCCGGCTCGGGCTGGTTTGAGCCCATCACTATTCATCTTTTTTTCCTTTTCTTTTTCTACCAGGCTTAGGAAATTGATAGAAAATTCTAGAAAAACGCTAAAAATATGAGACCAATTTTACTAGACTCCTAAATTCCTCTAGTATTTAATAAAAATAGTTTCAAGATTTTTAGCCCCAACCATGAATTATTTAACATTTAAGAAGGCCTAAACCTAGTCTTTTAGAATTTTAGAAATTACTTGATTACCCCAAAAATCATAAAACTTTTTGGACCAACTTAATATAATAATTAGAGCCTTTGGGAGAAGTTTGACATGTTTTGGACATTGTTTGATCCCAAAACCCCAAATCCAAGCTTCTTAGAATAAAACTGCCTAACCCTACCAGGGTGTTAACCTAGAAGACCCTAATAACTTAGTGTGCCATGAAGGAAAGCTGTATTCAAGATACAACTTGATGTATCACTAATATAACTGCATATTCATAGCATCACATGGGCATTCATGTTTATATATGGTCAAGTATAGAAAACGAAGAAGAAGTAAGTGTCGAAGAAGGAGAGACTGCACCACCAACTGAAACTCCACCTGCTGGGAATAGTTTTTATTTAGATATCTGTGGAACAGATCCCGACTCCCCTACAACACAAGGCAAGCCCCGATGCATTTATCTTTTCCTTGTAATTTTAAACTCTTTATCACTTGAATGATCCATTAGGTGATAGGAGTTGGGTGCTGAACCAATTGTTGCATTTCTTTCCTTGGAACTGTTTACCCTTCCTTGATTACTTGTTTTGTTAAAAGGTTTTCCAATGCTTAGTCTTGCTTTAGAAAACAAAAGTGTTTTGGTTTTAACAAAAGATGATGCTTCAGATGGAATGGGATGTTTTCAAAAATAAAACTTGATGGTGGATCCATCATGGTCGTGATGGGTTCAACATCGGACAAGATGTACCTCTGTCAGGTACCAAGTTTTGGGATTTGAAAATGATAAAGACGAGACCGGGCGGGTGACTTGCACGAGAAGGAAGTCTCGGTGTAGTGTCTCCGTATGAGTTGATTAAGGACTGTACCGATCTCGGCTTGATGATCGAGGACCTTTTAACTGGTCACATGCCTTGTCATGGGTAAGCTATGCCTCGAGCAGACCAATACCAGAAAGGCCAACACGCAATGGGAGTGGAGAGATGGCAAGAGTAGTGTGTACCCTCCATGGCAAGAGGTTGGACGGTGGTGTATCTGTGCTCTCGGTTGGCGTGAACCCGGTCTGGCCTTGAGAAACCCAGTGGCAAGTTGACATATGCAAGGGTTAAGTGCTACATATGTCATGTGATTGGAGATCCCCAGCTGGGTATTAATCGATTCAGCGCGCCGTTACTTCTCGGACATGAAGACTTGGTCACTGACTTACACGTAGCATTTCAGTGAACTTAAAGGGTGATAAAAGATGGCTAGCATAGACCAAGTGCTTGAACTAGGGTAGAAAGAACTTTAGGTATAGGTAACTTTACTTAACTTGACAAGTAAAATTGGATTTTTAAGGATCCACTGATAGTAAGCATTTTTGTAAACATAGTCTTTTATTCTTGAATAAGCCTTACCTTGACTCCCTCAAGCCAGCATATCCTTGAGAGTCTTTTTTTCTTTTGTTGGGTAAGACTTGCGAAAGTACACTCCGTACTCAGGGTTTTCGAACCCATGTTGTTGTAGGAGAGGAAACAACTGAAAGGGAAATGTGCCCTTGGGCCATTTCTAAGTATTTTGGTGATTGAGTGTCAACACATGTGCTTAATTGTGAATTTATGTACATGGATGAACAAGGTGCAAATCATGAGATAAAGGTATGTTTCTAAGCCTTAGTACATTGGTTTTATGTACTAATATATTTGTCTAAGTGTTAGAAACAGAAAGAAGAAGAAAAGAGAAGAGGAGGAAAGTCTTGGCTGTGTGCAGCCAAGACCCAGCTCGGTCTGGAGCACCGGACTGTCCGGTGTGCACCGGACAGTGTCCGGTGCGCCAGGCTGACTTGGCTCGAACTGGCTGCTCTCGGGAATTCGCCGACGGCGTACGGCTAAAATTCACTGGACTGTCCGGTGTGCACCGGACTATCCGGTGAGCCAACGGTCGGCCAGGGCCAACGGTCGGCCGCGCAATCCGCGCGGGACACGTGGCCGAGCCAACGGTCGGAAGACGGCACCGGACTGTCCGGTGTGCACCGGACTGTCCGGTGCGCCAACGGCTCTCAGATCTTCGCCGGTCTGCAACGGTCGGAAGCGCCAGATATGGAAACAAATCGGGCACCGGACAGTGTCCGGTGTGCACCGGACTGTCCGGTGCCCCCGACGACAGAAGGCAAGGATGGCCTTCCGGATTTGCTCTCAATGGCTCCTAGCTGCCTTGGGGCTATAAAAGGAGCCCCTAGGCGCATGGAGGAGACACACAAGCAACCTTTGAGCATTCTTGATCATCCACACTAAGTCTCTGCGCATTCGTTTGTGTTTCTAAGTGATTCGAGCTCTGTTCTAAGTGAGAACTCTGAGATAGTCTTGTGAGCTCGATTCTTGGCTGTGTGTGTGCGCTTTTTGCTGTGGATTTGTGTGTGTTGCTTCCCTCCCTTACTCTGTGCTTTCATTTGTGATCATATACTTGTAAGGGCAAGAGACTCCAATTTGTGGAAATTCCTTGCAAACGGGATAGTGAAAGGAACAACAAAACACCGTGGTATTCAAGTGGGTCTTTGGACCGCTTGAGAGGGGTTGATTGCAACCCTCGTCCGTTGGGACGCCACAACGTGGAGTAGGCAAGCGTTGGCTTGGCCGAACCACGGGATAAACCACTGTGTCACCTCTGTGCTTGATCTTTTGTGGTATTGTGTTTTGTTGAGACTTCACCTTAGCCACTTGGCAATAATCGTGCTAACACTTAACAAGTTTTTGTGGCTTAAGTTTGAAGTGTTTACAGGATCACCTATTCACCCCCCCCTCTAGGTGCTCTCAATTGGTATCAGAGCCGTTCTCTTCACAAAGGGACTAACCGCCCGAAGAGATGGATCCTAAGGGGAAGGGTATAGTGATCAACGACAAAGAGAAGGAGACCTTCGTCAACGAGCCGAAGGACGACAAGCCTACCGACTCCGGCTCGGGTCATAGGCGAAAAGATGGGAAGAAGAAGAAGACAAGACGCATCAAGGAGATTGTCTACTACGACAGCGATGAGTCTACTTCTTCCCAAAAGGATGAGGACAACGACTACAAACAAAAGACGGTTAACTCAAACTTCTCTTTTGATTATTCGCGTATTCCGCATAGCTCAAATACTCATTTGCTCCCCATTCCACTTGGCAAACCTCCTCACTTTGATGGAGAGGATTACGGATTTTGGAGCCACAAAATGCGTACTCACCTGTTTTCTCTCCATCCAAGCATTTGGGAGATTGTGGAAAGTGGAATGAAATTTGATAGCTCGGATAGCCCTATGTTTATTAATGAATAGATTCATAAAAATGCACAAGCTACTACTGTGTTGCTAGCCTCTTTGTGCAGGGACGAGTATCACAAGGTGAGCGGCTTGGACAGCGCCAAGCAGATCTGGGACACCCTCAAGATTTCTCATGAGGGGAACGACGTCACCTTGCTCACCAAGATGGAGTTGGTGGAGGGAGAGCTTGGACGGTTCGCAATGATAAGGGGGGAGGAGCCGACGCAAACATACAATCGGCTCAAGACCCTTATCAACAAGATAAGAAGCTACGGGAGCACGCGATGGACGGATCACGACGTCGTCCGCCTAATGCTAAGGTCATTTACCGTTCTTGATCCTCACTTGGTGAACAATATACGTGAAAATCCCAGGTACACCAAGATGTCGCCCGAAGAAGTTCTTGGGAAATTTGTTAGCGGGCGAATGATGATCAAGGAGGCGAGGTATGTGGACGACGCCTTGAATGGTCCGATCAACGAGCCGCAACCTCTTGCTCTTAAGGCAACACGAAGCAAGGAGGAGCTACCCAGCAAGGTGGCACAGATTGAGGCGGCCGGACTCAATGATGAAGAGATGGCTCTCATCATCAAGAGATTTAAGACGATGCTTAAGGTCACAAGGGACAACCAAGCAAGACCAAAGCCAAGGGGAAGCGCTCATGCTTCAAATGCGGTAAGTTTGGTCATTTCATTGCTAACTGTCCCGATAATGAAAGTGACCAGGAAAAGGGGAACAAAAGAGAGAAGAAGAAGCAATACAAGAAGGCAAAAGGCGAGGCACATCTAGGAAAGGAGTGGGACTCGGATTGCTCCTCCTCCGACTCTGACAACGAAGGACTCGCCGCCACTGCCTTCAACAAATCGGCTCTCTTCCCAAACGAGCGTCTCACTTGCCTTATGGCAAGGGAGAAGAAGGTGAGTACTCAAGACTCCACTTATGCTTCTTCTAGTGATAGTGAGACTAGTGATGATGATGACATAGATTATTCATGCTTGTTCAAGGACTTGGATAGATCTAAGATAGATAAAATCAATGAGTTGATTAATGCCTTGAATGATAAGAATATACTTTTAGAAAAGCAAGAGGATTTGTTGTATGAAGAACATGATAAATTTGTAGAAGCACAGAAATCTCATGCTCTAGAAGTTAAGAGAAATGAAATGCTTTCTTGTGAATTATCTTCTTGCCATGAGACAATTTCTAAATTAAGGAGCATTAATGATGATTTAAATGCTAAGTTAGAGATTGCTAGTAGATCTACCTCTTGTGTAGAAAATGTTGTAACGTGCGCTAGGTGTAAAGATATTAACACTGATGCTTATAATGAACACCTAGCTTGCATTTCTAAATTAAATGAAGAGGTAGCTAGTCTTAATGCCCAACTTGAGACTAGCAAAAATGATTTTGAGAAACTAAAATTTGCTAGGGATGCCTACACGGTTAGTAGACACCCCTCAATTAAGGATGGTCTTGGCTTCAAGAGAGAGGCCAAGAACTTAACAAGTCATAAGGCTCCCATCTTCGTCAAGGAGAAAGGGAAGGCCCCTATGGCTAGTAATGCTAAAAAGAACCATGCTTTTATGTATTATGATAGGAGAAATGCTAGAAATGCTTATAATGATTTTGATTCACATGTTTATGATTCTCATGCCATGTTTGCTTCTAGTTCTTCTTATAAGCATGATAGGGATATGTGTAGGAGAAATGTTGTACATATGCCTAGGAGAGATATTGCTCATGTTCCTAGAAAGAATGTTATTCATGCTCCTAGGAAAGTAGTGAATGAACCTTCTACCATTTATTATGCTTGTAATGCTCCTTTTGCTATTTGTAGAAAGGGTAAGAAGGTAATTGCTAGGAAGTTAGGGGCAAGATGCAAGGGAGATAAAACTTGCATCTGGGTCCCTAAGAATATTTGCGCTAACCTTGCAGGACCCAACATGAGTTGGGTACCTAAGACCCAAGCCTAAATTTGCCTTGCAGGTTTATGCATCCGGGGGTTCAAGCTGGATTATCGACAGCGGATGCACAAACCATATGACGGGGGAGAAGAAGATGTTCACCTCCTACGTCAAGAATAAGGATTCCCAAGATTCAATTATATTCGGTGATGGGAATCAAGGCAAGGTAAAAGGGTTAGGTAAAATTGCAATTTCTAATGAGCATTCTATCTCAAATGTATTCTTAGTAGAGAGTCTTGGATATAATTTGCTATCTGTTAGTCAATTATGTCAAATGGGATATAATTGTTTATTTACAAATGTAGATGTGTCTGTCTTTAGAAGATGTGATGGTTCACTAGCTTTTAAGGGTGTACTAGACGGCAAGCTTTACTTAGTAGATTTTGCAAAAGAAGAGGCCGGTCTAGATGCATGCTTAATGGCTAAGACTTGCATGGGCTGGCTGTGGCATCGCCGCTTAGCACATGTGGGGATGAAGAATCTCCACAAGCTTCTAAAGGGAGAACACGTGATAGGTCTAACTAATGTTTATTTCGAAAAAGATAGACCTTGTGCAGCTTGTCAGGCAGGTAAACAAGTTGGAGGAGCACATCACAGCAAGAATGTGATGACCACGTCAAGACCTCTGGAGCTGCTGCATATGGACCTCTTCGGACCCGTCGCCTATCTAAGCATAGGAGGAAGTAAGTATGGTTTAGTTATTGTTGATGACTTTTCCCGCTTCACTTGGGTGTTCTTTTTGCAGGATAAGTCTGAAACCCAAGGGACCATCAAGCGCTTCCTCAGGAGAGCTCAAAATGAGTTTGAGCTCAAGGTGAAGAAGATAAGGAGCGACAACGGGTCCGAGTTCAAGAACCTTCAAGTGGAGGAGTTTCTTGAGGAGGAAGGGATCAAGCACGAGTTCTCCGCTCCCTACACACCACAGCAAAATGGTGTGGTAGAGAGGAAGAACAGGACGCTAATCGATATGGCGAGGACGATGCTTGGAGAGTTCAAGACCCCCGAGTGCTTTTGGTCGGAAGCCGTGAACACGGCTTGCCACGCCATCAACAGGGTCTATCTTCACCGCCTCCTCAAGAAGACGTCATATGAGCTACTAACCGGTAACAAACCCAATGTATCGTACTTTCGTGTATTTGGGAGCAAGTGCTACATTCTAGTGAAGAAGGGTAGAAATTCTAAGTTTGCTCCCAAAGCTGTAGAAGGGTTTTTGTTAGGTTATGATTCAAATACAAAGGCGTATAGGGTCTTCAACAAATCATCGGGTTTGGTTGAAGTCTCTAGCGACGTTGTATTTGATGAGACTAATGGCTCTCCAAGAGAGCAAGTTGTTGATTGTGATGATGTAGATGAAGAAGATGTTCCGACGGCCGCTATACGAACCATGGCGATTGGAGACGTTCGGCCACAGGAACAAGATGAACGAGATCAACCTTCTTCCTCAACGACGGTGCATCCTCCAACTCAAGACGATGAACAGGTTCATCAAAAGGAGGCGTGTGATCAAGGGGGAGCACAAGATGATCATGTGATGGAGGAAGAAGCGCAACCGGCACCTCCAACCCAAGTTCGGGTGATGATTCAAAGGGATCATCCCGTCGACCAAATTTTGGGTGACATTAGCAAGGGAGTAACTACTCGATCTCGATTAGTTAATTTTTGTGAGCATTACTCTTTTGTCTCCTCTATTGAACCTTTCAGGGTAGAGGAGGCCTTGCTAGATCCGGATTGGGTGTTGGCCATGCAGGAGGAGCTTAACAACTTCAAGCGCAATGAAGTTTGGACGCTGGTGCCTCGTCCCAAGCAAAATGTTGTGGGAACCAAGTGGGTGTTCCGCAACAAACAGGACGAGCACGGAGTGGTGACAAGGAACAAGGCTCGACTTGTGGCAAAAGGTTATGCCCAAGTCGCAGGTTTGGACTTTGAGGAGACTTTTGCTCCTGTGGCTAGGCTAGAGTCCATTCGTATCTTGCTAGCATATGCCGCTCACCATTCTTTCAGGCTGTACCAAATGGATGTGAAGAGCGCTTTCCTCAACGGGCCGATAAAGGAGGAGGTGTACGTAGAGCAACCCCCTGGCTTCGAGGATGAGCGGTACCCCGACCATGTGTGTAAGCTCTCTAAGGCGCTCTATGGACTTAAACAAGCCCCAAGAGCATGGTATGAATGCCTTAGAGATTTCTTAATTGCTAATGCTTTCAAGGTTGGGAAAGCCGATCCAACTCTTTTCACTAAGACTTGTAATGGTGATTTGTTCGTGTGCCAAATTTATGTCGATGACATAATTTTTGGTTCTACTAACCAAAAGTCTTGTGAAGAGTTTAGCAGGGTGATGACGCAGAAATTCGAGATGTCGATGATGGGCGAGTTGACCTACTTCCTTGGGTTCCAAGTGAAGCAACTCAAGGACGGCACCTTCATCTCCCAAACGAAGTACACGCAAGATCTGCTAAAGAGGTTTGGGATGAAGGACGCCAAGCCCGCAAAGACGCCGATGGGAACCGACGGACACACCGACCTCAACAAAGGAGGTAAGTCCGTTGATCAAAAAGCATACCGGTCAATGATAGGGTCTTTACTTTATTTATGTGCTAGTAGACCGGATATTATGCTTAGCGTATGCATGTGTGCTAGATTTCAATCCGATCCTAAGGAGTGTCACTTGGTGGCGGTGAAGCGAATTCTTAGATATTTAGTCGCTACGCCTTGCTTCGGGATCTGGTATCCAAAGGGGTCTAACTTTGACTTGATTGGGTACTCAGATTCCGACTATGCTGGATGTAAGGTCGATAGGAAGAGTACATCGGGGACGTGCCAATTCTTAGGAAGGTCCCTGGTGTCATGGAACTCTAAGAAACAAACCTCCGTTGCCCTATCCACCGCTGAGGCCGAGTATGTTGCCGCAGGACAGTGTTGCGCGCAACTACTTTGGATGAGGCAAACCCTCAGGGACTTTGGCTACAATCTGAGCAAAGTCCCACTCCTATGTGATAATGAGAGTGCTATCCGAATAGCGGAAAATCCTGTTGAGCACAGCCGCACAAAGCACATTGACATCCGGCATCACTTTTTGAGAGACCACCAGCAAAAGGGAGATATCGAAGTGTTTTATGTTAGCACCGAGAACCAGCTAGCCGATATCTTTACCAAGCCTTTAGATGAGAAGACCTTTTGCAGGCTGCGTAGTGAGCTAAATGTCTTAGATTCGCGGAACTTGGATTGAATTGTAGCATACATGTACTTATGCCCTTGATCATGTTCTTTCTGCATTTTGTTGCTTATTATGGTGCTCAAGTTGTACAAACACTCCCTGGACCTCACAAGTCCGTTGCAAAGTGATGCACATGTTTAGGGGGAGACGTGTTACAACTTGACCCTTTGAGACTAACCATATGCTTGAGTTTGCCTGTTTTAGTCTCAAAGGAGAATTGAAAGGGAAAAGGTGGACTTGGACCATGAAAGACTTCCACTGCACTCCGATGAGGGGTAACTTATTCCAAGTTCATCTCATTAACTCTTATTGACATTTGCTCTTAATTGAAGATTTTGGTGAGGCAATGGGGTTAAAGGGCCAAGATTGATCCCGTTTTGGTGCTTGATGCCAAAGGGGGAGAAAATAAAGGCCAAAGTGATAAATGGATCAGCTACCACTTGAGAGATTTTGAAAATAGTAGAATAGAGCTTTTGGTTTGTCAAAACTCTTTTGTTGTCTCTCTTGTCAAAAGTTGGCTTCTTGTGGGGAGAAGTATTGATTATGGGAAAAAGGGGGAGTTTTTGATCAAACTCTTTTGGAATGACTCTCTTTATGCTTCAACATGTGTGTTTGACTTAGAGATAGAGATTTGAGTTTGATTTGCAAAAACAAACCAAGTGGTGGCAAAGGATGTTCCATATATGCCAAAATTGATTCAAAATAAATTTAAGTTATTATTTGAAGTGAGTTTGCACTTGTTCTAGTTGCTTTATGTTGTGTTGGCATAAATCACCAAAAAGGGGGAGATTGAAAGGGAAATGTGCCCTTGGGCCATTTCTAAGTATTTTGGTGATTGAGTGTCAACACATGTGCTTAATTGTGAATTTATGTACATGGATGAACAAGGTGCAAATCATGAGATAAAGGTATGTTTCTAAGCCTTAGTACATTGGTTTTATGTACTAATATATTTGTCTAAGTGTTAGAAACAGAAAGAAGAAGAAAAGAGAAGAGGAGGAAAGTCTTGGCTGTGTGCAGCCAAGACCCAGCTCGGTCTGGAGCACCGGACTGTCCGGTGTGCACCGGACAGTGTCCGGTGCGCCAGGCTGACTTGGCTCGAACTGGCTGCTCTCGGGAATTCGCCGACGGCGTACAGCTAAAATTCACCGGACTGTCCGGTGTGCACCGGACTATCCGGTGAGCCAACGGTCGGCCAGGGCCAACGGTCGGCCGCGCAATCCGCGCGGGACACGTGGCCGAGCCAACGGTCGGAAGACGGCACCGGACTGTCCGGTGTGCACCGGACTGTCCGGTGTGCCAACGGCTCTCAGATCTTCGCCGGTCTTCAACGGTCGGAAGCGCCAGATATGGAAACAAATCAGGCACCGGACAGTGTCCGGTGTGCACCAGACTGTCCGGTGCCCCCGACGACAGAAGGCAAGGATGGCCTTCCGGATTTGCTCTCAACGGCTCCTAGCTGCCTTGGGGCTATAAAAGGAGCCCCTAGGCGCATGGAGGAGACACACAAGCAACCTTTGAGCATTCTTGATCATCCACACTAAGTCTCTGCGCATTCGTTTGTGTTTCTAAGTGATTCGAGCTCTGTTCTAAGTGAGAACTCTGAGATAGTCTTGTGAGCTCGATTCTTGGCTGTGTGTGTGCGCTTTTTGCTGTGGATTTGTGTGTGTTGCTTCCCTCCCTTACTCTGTGCTTTCATTTGTGATCATATACTTGTAAGGGCAAGAGACTCCAATTTGTGGAAATTCCTTGCAAACGGGATAGTGAAAGGAACAACAAAACACCGTGGTATTCAAGTGGGTCTTTGGACCGCTTGAGAGGGGTTGATTGCAACCCTCGTCCGTTGGGACGCCACAACGTGGAGTAGGCAAGCGTTGGCTTGGCCGAACCACGGGATAAACCACTGTGTCACCTCTGTGCTTGATCTTTTGTGGTATTGTGTTTTGTTGAGACTTCACCTTAGCCACTTGGCAATAATCGTGCTAACACTTAACAAGTTTTTGTGGCTTAAGTTTGAAGTGTTTACAGGATCACCTATTCACCCCCCCCCCCCTCTAGGTGCTCTCAACAACAGAGTCTCGTTGTTTCTATTCAAAGGTGGTACCCAAGGAGGAGTCCCAGCAGTGAAGATGGTCGCGGGAGGATGTTGACCTCCCACTTTGGAAATAATAAACTTTTGTGTGGGAAGGTGTTTTGCCTCCCTAGTCTGTAATAATACCTTATGCACTCATAATACCCTGGTACTGTAATAATAATACTCTGTCTATATTTGATGAATGTAAATTAAGTTATTATAATTTGCTTCCGCTTATTCTTTCCTCCGATGTGATGTAATATCTGCATGACGGGTGAAGCGCTCTTGGGCGAAATGATAAAGATACAGTACCGAACTTGTCGAGTGATTACGTGCATCTACAGGGTT
The DNA here is from genome assembly GCA_029449295.1 of Zea luxurians. NCBI lineage: Eukaryota > Viridiplantae > Streptophyta > Magnoliopsida > Poales > Poaceae > Zea > Zea luxurians. The sequence goes on along the minus strand of JAOPSE010000308.1, from coordinate 59,199 downwards.
GTCCAAGGTCCTTAGGACAAGGACAACTGTAGGTGGGCCTAATACCTTAAGAGGTTCTATCACATTATCATTCTTAATTCTAAGACTAGAAATTGAATTATTGCAAATGCTAAGCTCTCTAGTTAAGTTTTCACACTTTTCTACTTCTAGAGCATAAGCATTCTTCAATTTAACAATTTTTTTAATTTTCCTTAACGAGCAAGTCCTATTGGCATTCCAAGAGATCATCCTTCTCGTTAATGGTTTCAATTAATTCATTTAATTTTTTCTTTTGCTCCATGGAGAGGTTGGCAAAGAGAGAAACTAAATCATCTTCATTTTCACTAGAGCTACCCTCATCACTAGATGTGGTATATTTGGGTGTGGCTCTAGAGTGTACCTTCTTCTTTTTGCCATCCTTTGCCATGAGACACTTGTGCCCGACGTTGGGGAAGAGGATGCCCTTGTTGACAGCAATGTTGGCGGCATCCTCGTCGGAGGAGGAGTCGGTGGAGCTCTCGTCAAAGTCCCATTCGCGCCCCATGTGCGCCTTGCCGCCCTTCTTCTTGTAGTATCTCTTCTTCTCCTTCTTCTTCCCCTTCTTGTCATCATCCCTATCACTTTCACTAGAATATGGGCATTTAGCAATAAAGTGACCGGACTTACCACACCAGTAGCACACCCTTTTGGAGTGGGGCTTATAGTCCTTCCCCTCCTTTGCTTGAGGATTTGGCGGAAACTCTTGATGATGAGCGTCATTTCTTCATTGTCGAGCTTGGAGTCATCGATTGGAAGCCTACTTGGTGTAGACTCCTCCTTCTTTTCTTCCATTGCTTTGAATGCAATGGGTTGCACCTGGTATTAATTGAACTTGAGTAGGATTACAAAATATGAGGGATCTAAGAATAACCTTGACCATTTCATGGTCATCCCATTTTGTGCTCCCGAGGTTGCACACTTGATTCACCATTGCCTTGAGCCGGTTGTACATAGTTTGCAGCTCTTCCCCTTTGTTGAGGATGAATCGACCGAGCTCTCCCTTGATCGTTTTATGCTTGTTGATCTTGGTCACCTCGTCCCCTTCGTGCGTCGTTTTGAGGACATCCCAAATTTATTTGGCATTCTTCAACCCTTGCACCTTATTATACTCCTCTCGACACAAGGAAGTGAGGAGTATAGAAGTTGCTTGTGAGTTGAAGTGCCTAATTTGGGCGGCTTCGTCCGAGTCATAGTCCTCGTCCCCCACTTGTGGTGCCTGCGCTCCAAACTCAACAATATTCCAAATACTTTCGTGGAGTGAGGTTAGATGGTGTCTCATTTTATCACTCCACATGTAATAATCTTTACCATCAAAATATGGTGGTTTGACTAAGGGTACAGAAAGTAATGGAGCGCGCTTTGAAATATGGGGATAGCATAGGGGCATCTTACTATACTTCTTGCGTTCATGGCGCTTAGAAGTAGTGGACGACTCGGTGCTGGACGTGGATGGTGATGAAGAGTCGGTCTCGTAGTAGACCACCTTCTTCATTTTCTTCTTCTTATTGTCACCCCTCTGATGTGACTTAATGGAGGAAAAGGATTCCTCCTTGAACTTGTTGCTGGATTCTCTTGAGAGAGTCTTCCCTGAGCCCGCGGGCTTATCGTCGGTCATGATCTCCCTCTTAGCGTGATCTCCAGACATCACTTCGAGTTGGTTAGACTCTTAATGAAGCACTGGCTCTGATACCAATTGAAAGTCGCCTAGAGGGGGCGAATAGGCGAAACCTGAAATTTTTGTAAACTTAAACTTGCACTAAGGCCGGGGTTAGCGTTGGAGTGCGGAAGATAGTTCTCCTTACTTAGAGTTGCTCAATCAATGTGGATGACCTTTAGGAGCAAAACTCAAATCAATATGAGCAAGGAAACTTTTAGAGAGGGAAAAACAAATCAAGTGAAGATTGACGAGTGAACACGGTGATTTGTTTTACCGAGGTTCGGTTCCAAAGAACCTAGTCCCCATTGAGGAGGCCACAAAGGCTGGGTCTATTTCAACCCTTTCCCTCTCTCAATCGGTCACTTAGACCGGTTGAGTGCTTCTTCTTAATCTCATGGGTCACTAAGACCCCGCAAGGATCACCACACAATTAGGTGTCTCTTGAAAGCTTTACAAAACACTTAGAGAGTTTAGAGAGAGATGCAGAAAGCACGATTAAGGAAACCAAGCAACAAGAGCAACAAACAAAACACGAATCACTCTCTCTCAAGTCACTAATCACTAATGATCACTTGACTCAGTTGTGGAACTTGGAGAGATTGGAAGCTTTGATTGTGTCTTGGAATGGATTGCTAACTCTTGTATTGAATGTGTATGCGTGAAGTGCTTGAGTGTATGGAATGGAGGTGGTTGGGGTTGTATTTATATCCTCCAACCACTTCCTAGCCGTTGCTCCAATCCTGTCGACCGCGGACGGTCTATGCCCCTAGTCCGGACGGTTCGCCCCTGCATATCAACGGCTGAAATCGCAACGGTCAGCAGTAATGGCTATATCAACAGCTATAGAGCATTTAATGCGTCGTCAGATGTCAAATAAAGCAGTCGCGGACGGTCCGGCCGTGCACCCCGGACGGTCCACGAGGACGCTAAAAATGAATTTTACCAAGCCCATCACCTTTGGGTTTTTTTGGTTTTTCAACGACCGGACGGTCCGCGCTTGGTCTCGGACGGTGCTCGCTTCTCCATCGGACGGTCCGTAGTGTTAACTTGTGTTTTTCAGTGTTCCCGTCCAAGGCTCACCCTAGTGTCGCGGACGGTCCGCCGCAATGGCCCGGACGGTCCGTGCATAGGTGTTTTTCCAAAAAGCTTCTCCTGTCCAAAATAATCTATGATATTCCAGACAGTCGACTTAGAGTAGTTGTAGATGAACTTATGCACCTGAGAAATGATCAACTAGGCAAACTGGTCAGACCACAAGGTGTGTGATGGTCGTCAAACACCAAAATCGATTATAGGAAATGTTGAGGCTATTTCCCTTTCAACTTTATAACCCTTAAAAGAAGTTTAACTCCCTTGGAACCTAGAATTACATTCTTCTAGCCACACAAGCAGTTTTTAAGCATCACAAAAATAAAATCTATCCAAATTATGACAATGTAAGGTTGGTTTCAACCCGAGATGATACCATCCGGTGACGTGGCCCAATTGGTGATCAGTATTGACCATGGTAGCCACAACGTTGGTCAATTTGGTCGATTGGTTGACGAGGCAAATAACTGGTCGGTTGGGTCAGTACCGACCACATTGGACCGTATCTAGGTCGGTATCAACTGCAGATACCAAACGGTATGTTAGATGTTGGGATGATACCGACCAGCTGTTTCAATGTGGTCGGCCTTGATTGGCTAGTTCGACCGGTATCGACTCGAACCGGTCGGTACTAGTCGCCCTTAGCGATGTGGTGTGTTTTGATGCATCACCTTAGCTAGCCATTTTGAACCGTTTGAAGCCTAAAAATTCAAAAAATAGAAAAACTAAAAATGTAGAATTTGACTTATAAATAGTGGGGTGTTTGGGTTCTTTCACACCCTCACTCTCCACTTCACTCCTACCACTTTCTATTTCACTCCTCACTCTCCTTTCACTCTATCAAACCACCCTCATTATATCTTGGTTGGGTTCCAATATTGAGATGACTGAATACAAGATAATCAATATGTTGCATCAAACTATGATGGATATGGTGATGACATTTGCCTTTGGGTCTTTAACAAGAGGGATGCGAAGGACGCAACAACAAAGCAACATCGATTGAGATCGTGAAGCCATCCACAAACGAATGACACAAGACTACTTCAATGATCCATGCGTCTATTCTCTGCTCTATTTTTATTCAAGGTACCACATAAGGAGTCGCTTTCTTCAAATTTTAGAGAGGTTGGATGAGCATTCCTCCCACTTCACTCTTAAAGTTGATAAACCGTAGTGGTTCGCCCCACCAAAAATTCATCAATGCCCTCTGCATGCTCATGTATGGTAGTGTTGCTAACACTATTTATGAGTATATCAAAGCAAAAAAAGCTCGACTTTAGATGGCCTAGAATATTTATGTAGGGGTGTTAATTCATATTTTGGTGACGATTATAGTCGTTGTACCACTGTTGATGATCCTAGACGTCTTTTAACTAAAAGGGATATAGAGGATTTCTAGGTATGATAGATACTATAGATTGTATGTATTGGAAGTGGAGAAACTATCCCACTAGATGAAAAGGACAGTTTACTAGAGGGACATTGTATCCGAACCATCATGCTTGAAACGGTTGCCTCTTATGACTCGTGCATTTGGCATGCTTTTCTAGATAGTTTGGTTGAATAACGATGTCAACATGTTCATCCAATCATCGTTGTTCATTTACATACTTAGGACTGGTTTGGCAGCAATAGGGAAAAAACCCATGGAAAAAATCCACCAATGGGATTTAAATGGCACCTCAATTTCCTGAGAGGATTTCCCCCACTAGGGTATAATTTCCTGCCACCCTTTGGCAACCAAGGGTTTAGTCCAAAGCTGTTTTAGTCCCAAAACGTAGCCAGCAGCAACTCTATACTACTATATTGGATGAGAACTTTATCCGTCATCAGAAAATGGTTCATCCATAGCTATGTGATGCTATAAACAATATTTCAAAAAATCAGGGAAAAATCAAACAAAGTAAACTGAAGCATAGTAAATTGGTTCATCCATCATCACATCACACTTTATCCATCATCACAATAGTTTGCCAAGCAAACTGAAGTAGTAAAAGACAGTATACTTGTTCCTTCACAATAGTTTGTCAAACAAAGCTTTTCATGAGTCATGTGCCAGATTGTGAAGCCACTGTCAACAAAATACATCTATTTTTCTTACTGGAGCACCAATAGCAAACTAAAGTCACTGTCAATAGAAGATGCGCTCAAATTTGTTCCTTCAGGTAGATATGGTAGAGGCAGCGACGGGAGATGGAAAGAGGTACTGCAAGGAAGCATGGTATTAAAACAAACATGCAACAAATCAATCAGAAGTCAGTATGCAAAAAATTCCAATCATTGGAACCTACAAGTGGATGTTAAGCTTATGGCACATAGCTTAACATACTTTGACTACCTTATCTCCAAAATATAGCCACTGCCAACTAGCTCTAGGTGATAAGATTGTAATTTAAAGTAAAATTTGAAATAAAGATGCTTGAAAGAACATACCAAATTTGCTCATATCATTTGTTCAGGCCATGCATCACTCCCATGAAGCAACCTACATTTATAAAAAAGGATATTATATGCTTGTAGTCTACAATATTGCATGCTTAGTAGATTCAAGTTATGGCATACCTAATTTTGCGCTTGAGCCAAATTTCTCTAACATCATGCTCTGTTGTTGTTAAGAAAATCTCTCGTTTGTCACAGATACAAAAAGCTCCAAAGCATATGATTTGTCCACTGCTATTAATCCATCCATTCCTTTCAATTCAGCCTCAGACTTGCTAATAGAAAATTGATCCTCTTGCCTCTTATGTTCTTTAAGAGTTTCAAGTGTTTCTGTAGTTTGGATCTTTTTAAACTCCACATAACTTTCAAGAGCTAATCCAACATGGCTTTGCTTACGCTTTCTCCCACTGCCACCTTCTCTCTAGCTTGATTCTTGATTAGATGGGACAAATTGAGCTTCAGTGGGTATATTAGTATTGATTGGGATAGATTGAGCATCAGAAGATAGATTGAACACACTTGTGGTTTCTTGTCCATCCAAATCAAGTGAATTAGTACTCAAAGGATTGGGACTTTGTCCAGACACACTCCTGGATGGAGCTGAAGGTGGAGGAAGATCAACAGCGGTTGATGTGAAATTTAACTCTCCGGTAGCCACACTACCTATACAAAATGTAGCAGAAGTATACTCTATTGTGAGAACAACTGATCAAGAAATTAAATGCAACATTAATTATTAGTAGCAAAAGCAAACATATTATTAGTAGAAGTATACACACACGCACCTTCATATATCCCTTCTAAACTGTAAAAAAGAGGGAATGGCCTGTTGTGAAACTTTGATACCTTTGGGTGAGCCTATTAAATGCAACATGAAATATATTATTAGTAGCAAAAGCGAACATATTGAATGCACAAAGATAGAATTATACAAAGAAAGTTTGCTTACCCGAATCAGCCTTGGCCAAACTTCTGGTTCAGCTAGTACCATGCATAGGGTGTCATTCCAACCAACACCGCTTTCTTTTCTTGAATCCCTTATTGAAAGGGAAATGTGCCCTTGGGCCATTTCTAAGTATTTTGGTGATTGAGTGCCAACACATGTGCTTAATTGTGAATTTATGTACATGGATGAACAAGGTGCAAATCATGAAGTAAAGGTATGTCTCTAAGCCTTAGTACATTGGTTTTGTGTACTAATATATTTGTCTAAGTGTTAGAAACAGAAAGAAGAAGAAGAGAGAAGAGGAGAAAAGACTTGGCTGTGTGCTGCCAAGACCCAGCTCGGTCTGGAGCACCGGACTGTCCGGTGTGCACCGGACAGTGTCCGGTGCGCCAGGCTGACTCGGCTCGAACTGGCCGCTCTCGGGAAATTGGCCGACGGCGTACGGCTAAAATTCACCGGACTGTCCGGTGTGCATCGGACTGTCCGGTGAGCCAACAGTCGGTCGGGCCAACGGTCGGCCGCGCAATCTGCGCGGGACACGTGGCGGAGCCAACGGTCGAAAGACGGCACCGGACTGTCCGGTGTGCACCGGACATGTCCGGTGCGCCAACGGCTCTCAGATCTCCAACGGTCTGCAACGGTCGGAAGCGCCAGTTAAGGAAAGAAATCGGGCACCGGACAGTGTCCGGTGTGCACCGGACTGTCCGGTGCTCCCGTCGACAGAAGGCAAGGATGGCCTTCCGGATTTGCTCTCAACGGCTCCTAGCTGCCTTGGGGCTATAAAAGGAGCCCCTAGGCGCATGGAGGAGACACACAAGCAACCTTTGAGCATTCTTGATCATCCACACTCAGTCTTTGCGCATTTGTTTGTCACTCTAAGTGTTTCGAGCTCCGTTCTAGTGAGAACTTTGTGATACTCTTGTGAGCTCGATTCTTGGCCGTGTGTGTGCGCGTTTCGCTGTGGATTTGTGTGTGTTGCTTCCCTCCCTTACTCTGTGTTTCTTTGTGATCATATACTTGTAAGGGCAAGAGACTCCAATTTGTGGAGATTCCTTGCAAACAGGATAGTGAAAGGCAAAACAAAACACCGTGGTATTCAAGTGGGTCTTTGGACCGCTTGAGAGGGGTTGATTGCAACCCTCGTCCGTTGGGACGCCACAACGTGGAGTAGGCAAGCGTTGGTCTTGGCCGAACCACGGGATAAACCACTGTGTCACCTCTGTGTTTGATCTCTTGTGGTATTGTGTTTTGTTGAGACTTCTCTTTAGCCACTTGGCAATTATTGCGCTAACACTTAACAAGTATTTGTGGCTTAAGTTTTAAGTTTTTACAGGATCACCTATTCACCCCCCCCTCTAGGTGCTCTCAATTGGTATCAGAGCCGTTCTCTTCACAAAGGGACTAACCGCCCGAAGAGATGGATCCTAAGGGGAAGGGTATTGTGATCAATGACAAAGAGAAGGAATCCTTCGTCAACGAGCCGAAGGACGATAAGCCTACCGACTCCGGCTCGGGCCAAAGACGGAAGGAAGGGAAGAAGAAGAAGACAAGGCGCATCAAGGAGATCGTCTACTACGATAGCGACGAGTCTACTTCTTCCCAAAAGGACGACGACCACAACGACTACGAGAGAAGGAAACCGGTTAATTCGAACTTTTCTTTTGACTACTCTCGTATTCCGCAAAGTTCAAATTCACATTTGCTCTCCATTCCACTCGGCAAGCCCCCACACTTTGATGGAGAGGACTACGGATTTTGGAGCCACAAAATGCGTAGTCACCTATTCTCTCTCCATCCTAGTATTTGGGAGATTGTGGAGAGTGGAATGCACTTTGATAGTTCGGATAGTCCCATGTTCATTAATGAACAAATTCATAAGAATGCACAAGCTACTACTGTTCTTCTAGCTTCCTTGTGCAAGGATGAATACCATAAAGTGAGCGGCTTGGATAACGCCAAGCAAATCTGGGACACCCTCAAGATATCTCATGAGGGGAACGACGTCACCTTGCTCACCAAGATGGAGTTGGTGGAGGGAGAGCTTGGACGGTTCGCAATGATAAGGGGCGAGGAGCCGACGCAAACATACAACCGGCTCAAGACTCTTATCAACAAGATAAGGAGCTACGGAAGCACGCGATGGACGGACCACGACGTCGTCCGCCTAATGCTAAGGTCATTTACCGTTCTTGATCCTCATTTGGTGAACAATATACGTGAAAATCCCAGGTACACCAAGATGTCGCCCGAAGAAGTTCTTGGGAAATTCGTTAGCGGGCGAATGATGATCAAGGAGGCGAGGTATGTGGACGACGCCTTGAATGGTCCGATCAATGAGCCGCAACCCATTGCTCTCAAGGCAACACGAAGCAAGGAGGCTCTACCTAGCAAGGTGGCACAGATTGAGGCGGCCGGACTCAATGATGAAGAGATGGCTCTCATCATCAAGAGATTCAAGACGGCGCTAAATGGTCGAAAGGGGCAGCCAAGCAAGACCAAGACAAAGGGGAAGCGCTCATGCTTCAAATGCGGTAAGCTTGGTCATTTTATCGCTAACTGTCCCGATAATGAAAGTGACCAGGAAAAGGGGAACAAAAGAGAGAAGAAGAAGCAATACAAGAAGGCAAAGGGCGAGGCGCATCTAGGAAAGGAGTGGGACTCGGATTGCTCCTCTTCCGACTCCGACAATGAAGGACTCGCCGCCACTGCCTTCAACAAGTCTTCCCTCTTCCCCAACGAGCGTCTCACATGCCTTATGGCAAGGGAGAAGAAGGTGAGTACTCAAGACTCCACTTATGCTTCGTCTAGTGATAATGAGTCTAGTGATGATGATGACATAGATTATTCATGCTTGTTCAAAGGCTTAGATAGATCTAAGATAGATAAAATCAATGAATTGATTGATGCATTGAATGAAAAGGATAGGCTTTTAGAAAAGCAAGAGGATTTATTGTATGATGAACATGATAAATTTGTAGAGGCACAAAAATCATATGCTTTAGAAGTGAAAAGAAATGAAATGCTTTCTTATGAACTATCTACTTGTCATGAAACCATTTCTATTTTACAAGGTGTTAACAATGATTTAAATGCTAAGTTAGAAGTAGCAAATAAATCTAATTCTTGTGTAGAACATGTTATGATTTGCACTAGGTGTAAGGATTTCGATGTTGATGCCTGTAGTAAACACCAAGTTTTAATTTCCAAATTAAATGAGGAATTGGCTAGTCTTAATGCCCAACTTAAGACTAGCAAGAATGAAGTTGATAAAATAAAATTTGCAAGGGATGCCTACACGGTTGGTAGACACCCCTCAATTAAGGATGGGCTTGGCTTCAAGAGGGAAGCCAAGAACTTAACAAGCCATAAGGCTCCCATCTTCGTCAAGGAGAAGGGGAAGGCCCCTATGGCTAGTAGTGCTAAAAAGAACCATGCTTTCTTATACCATGATAGGAGACATGCTAGAAATGCTTATAATGATTTTGATTTACATGATTATGATTCTCATGCCATGTTTGCTTCTAGTTCTTCCTATAAGCATGATAGAGATATGTGTAGGAGAAAAGTTGTACATATGCCTAGAAAGAATGTTATTCATGCTCCTAGGAAAGTAGTGAATGAACCTTCTATAATTTATTGTGCTTTAAACACTTCCTTTGCTATTTGTAGAAAGGATAGGAAAATAGTTGCTAGGAAGTTAGGGGCAAAATGCAAGGGAGACAGGACTTGCATTTGGGTCCCTAAGGACATTTGTGCTAACCTTGCAGGACCCAACATGAGTTGGGTACCTAAGACCCAAGCCTAAATTTGCCTTGCAGGTTTATGCATCCGGGGGTTCAAGCTGGATTATCGACAGCGGATGCACAAACCATATGACGGGGGAGAAGAAGATGTTCACCTCCTACGTCAAAAATAAGGATTCCCAAGATTCAATTATATTCGGTGATGGGAATCAAGGCAAGGTAAAAGGGTTAGGTAAAATTGCAATTTCTAATGAGCACTCAATTTCAAATGTGTTTTTAGTTGAGTCTCTTGGTTACAATTTGCTATCTGTTAGTCAACTATGCAACATGGGATACAATTGCCTTTTTACTAATGTAGATGTGTCTGTCTTTAGAAGATGTGATGGTTCACTAGCTTTTAAGGGTGTACTAGACGGCAAGCTTTACTTAGTTGATTTTGCAAAAGAAGAGGCCGGTCTAGATGCATGCTTAATGGCTAAGACTTGCATGGGCTGGCTGTGGCATCGCCGCTTAGCACATGTGGGGATGAAGAACCTCCACAAGCTTCTAAAGGGAGAACACGTGATAGGTCTAACAAATGTTTATTTCGAAAAAGATAGACCTTGTGCAGCTTGTCAAGCAGGTAAACAAGTGGGAGGAGCACATCACAGCAAGAATGTGATGACCACATCAAGACCTCTGGAGCTGCTGCATATGGACCTCTTCGGACCCGTCGCCTATCTAAGCATAGGAGGAAGTAAGTATGGTTTAGTTATTGTTGATGACTTTTCCCGCTTCACTTGGGTGTTCTTTTTGCAGGATAAGTCTGAAACTCAAGGGACCCTCAAGCGCTTCCTCAGGAGAGCTCAAAATGAGTTTGAGCTCAAGGTGAAGAAGATAAGGAGCGACAACGGGTCCGAGTTCAAGAACCTTCAAGTGGAGGAGTTTCTTGAGGAGGAAGGGATCAAGCACGAGTTCTCCGCTCCCTACACACCACAGCAAAATGGTGTGGTAGAGAGGAAGAACAGGACGCTAATCGATATGGCGAGGACGATGCTTGGAGAGTTCAAGACCCCCGAGTGCTTTTGGTCGGAAGCTGTGAACACGGCTTGCCACGCCATCAACAGGGTCTATCTTCATCGACTCCTCAAGAAGACTTCGTATGAGCTACTAACCGGTAACAAACCCAATGTATCGTACTTTCGTGTATTTGGGAGCAAGTGCTACATTCTAGTGAAGAAGGGTAGAAATTCTAAGTTTGCTCCCAAAGCTGTAGAAGGGTTTTTATAGGTTATGATTCAAATACAAAGGCGTATAGAGTCTTCAACAAATCGTCGGGTTTAGTTGAAGTCTCTAGCGACGTTGTATTTGATGAGACTAATGGCTCTCCAAGAGAGCAAGTTGTTGATTGTGATGATGTAGATGAAGAAGATGTTCCAACGGCCGCTATACGAACCATGGCGATTGGAGACGTTCGGCCACAGGAACAAGATGAACGAGATCAACCTTCTTCCTCAACGACGGTGCATCCCCCAACTCAAGACGATGAACAGGTTCATCAAAAGGAGGCGTGTGATCAAGGGGGAGCACAAGATGATCATGTGATGGAGGAAGAAGCGCAACCGGCACCTCCAACCCAAGTTCGAGCGATGATTCAAAGGGATCATCCCGTCGACCAAATTCTGGGTGACATTAGCAAGGGAGTAACTACTCGGTCTCGACTAGTTAATTTTTGTGAACATTACTCTTTTGTCTCCTCTATTGAGCCTTTCAGGGTAGAGGAGGCCTTGCTAGATCCGGATTGGGTGTTGGCCATGCAGGAGGAACTTAACAACTTCAAGCGCAATGAAGTTTGGACGTTGGTGCCTCGTCCCAAGCAAAATGTTGTGGGAACCAAGTGGGTGTTCCGCAACAAACAAGACGAGCACGGAGTGGTGACAAGGAACAAGGCTCGACTTGTGGCAAAAGGTTATGCCCAAGTCGCAGGTTTGGACTTTGAGGAGACTTTTGCTCCTGTGGCTAGGCTAGAGTCCATTCGTATCTTGCTAGCATATGCCGCTCACCATTCTTTCAGGTTGTACCAAATGGATGTGAAGAGCGCTTTCCTCAACGGGCCAATAAAGGAGGAGGTGTACGTGGAGCAACCCCCTGGCTTCGAGGATGAGCGGTACCCCGACCACGTGTGTAAGCTCTCTAAGGCGCTCTATGGACTTAAACAAGCCCCAAGAGCATGGTATGAATGCCTTAGAGATTTCTTAATTGCTAATGCTTTCAAGGTTGGGAAAGCCGATCCAACTCTTTTCACTAAGACTTGTGATGGTGATTTGTTTGTGTGCCAAATTTATGTCGATGACATAATATTTGGTTCTACTAATCAAAAGTCTTGTGAAGAGTTTACCAGGGTGATGACGCAGAAATTCGAGATGTCGATGATGGGCGAGTTGAACTACTTCCTTGGGTTCCAAGTGAAGCAACTCAAGGACGGCACCTTCATCTCCCAAACGAAGTACACGCAAGATTTGCTAAAGCGGTTTGGGATGAAGGACGCCAAGCCCGCAAAGACTCCGATGGGAACCGACGGACACACCAACCTCAACAAAGGAGGTAAGTCCGTTGATCAAAAAGCATACCGGTCAATGATAGGGTCTTTACTTTATTTATGTGCTAGTAGACCGGATATTATGCTTAGCGTATGCATGTGTGCTAGATTTCAATCCGATCCTAAGGAGTGTCACTTGGTGGCGGTGAAGCGAATTCTTAGATATTTAGTCGCTACGCCTTGCTTCGGGATCTGGTATCCAAAAGGGTCTAACTTTGACTTGATTGGGTACTCAGATTCCGACTATGCTGGATGCAAGGTCGATAGGAAGAGTACATCAGGGACGTGCCAATTCTTAGGAAGGTCCCTGGTGTCATGGAACTCTAAGAAACAAACCTCCGTTGCCCTATCCACCGCTGAGGCCGAGTACGTTGCCGCAGGTCAGTGTTGCGCGCAACTACTTTGGATGAGGCAAACCCTCAGGGACTTTGGCTACAATCTGAGCAAAGTCCCACTCCTATGTGATAATGAGAGTGCTATCCGAATAGTGGAAAATCCTGTTGAGCACAGCCGCACAAAGCACATTGACATCCGGCATCACTTTTTGAGAGACCACCAGCAAAAGGGAGATATCGAAGTGTTTTATGTTAGCACCGAGAACCAGTTAGCCGATATCTTTACCAAGCCTTTAGATGAGAAGACCTTTTGCAGGCTGCGTAGTGAGCTAAATATCTTAGATTCGCGGAACTTGGATTGAATTGTAGCATACATGTATTCATGCTTTTGATCATGTTCCTTTTTGCATTTTGTTGCTTATCATGGTGCTCAAGTTGTACAAACACTCCCTGGACCTCACAAGTCCGTTGCAAAGTGATGCACATGTTTAGGGGGAGATGTGTTACAACTTGACCCTTTGAGACTAACCATATGTTTGAGTTTGCTTGTTTTAGTCACAAAGGAGAATTGAAAAGGAAAAGGTGGACTTGGACCATGAAAGACTTCCACTGCACTCCGATGAGGGGTAACTTATTCCAAGTTCATCTCATGAACTCTTATTGCCATTTGCTCTAAATTGAAGATTTTGGTGAGGCAATGGGGTTAAAGGGCCAAAATTGATCCCGTTTTGGTGTTTGATGCCAAAGGGGGAGAAAATAAAGGCCAAAGCGATAAATGGATCAGCTACCACTTGAGAGATTTTGAAAATAGTAGAATAGAGTTTTTGGTTTGTTAAAACTCTTTTGTTGTCTCTCTTGTCAAAAGTTGGCTTCTTGTGGGGAGAAGTATTGATTATTGGAAAAAGGGGGAGTTTTTGATCAATCTCTTTTGGAATGACTCTCTTTATGCTTCAACATGTGTGTTTAACTTAGAGATAGAGATTTGAGTTTGATTTGCAAAAACAAACCAAGTGGTGGCAAAGGATGATCCATATATGCCAAAATTGATTCAAAATAAATTTAAGTTTTATTTGAAGTGAGTTTGCACTTGTTCTAGTTGCTTTATGTTGTGTTGGCATAAATCACCAAAAAGGGGGAGATTGAAAGGGAAATGTGCCCTTGGGCCATTTCTAAGTATTTTGGTGATTGAGTGCCAACACATGTGCTTAATTGTGAATTTATGTACATGGATGAACAAGGTGCAAATCATGAAGTAAAGGTATGTTTCTAAGCCTTAGTACATTGGTTTTGTGTACTAATATATTTGTCTAAGTGTTAGAAACAGAAAGAAGAAGAAGAGAGAAGAGGAGAAAAGACTTGGCTGTGTGCTGCCAAGACCCAGCTCGGTCTGGAGCACCGGACTGTCCGGTGTGCACCGGACAGTGTCCGGTGCGCCAGGCTGACTCGGCTCGAACTGGCCGCTCTCGGGAAATTGGCCGACGGCGTACGGCTAAAATTCACCGGACTGTCCGGTGTGCACCGGACTGTCCGGTGAGCCAACAGTCGGCCGGGCCAACGGTCGGCCGCGCAACCTGCGCGGGACACGTGGCGGAGCCAACGGTCGGAAGACGGCACCGGACATGTCCGGTGCGCCAACGGCTCTCAGATCTCCAACGGTCTGCAACGGTCGGAAGCGCCAGTTAAGGAAAGAAATCGGGCACCGGACAGTGTCCGGTGTGCACCGGACTGTCCGGTGCTCCCGTCGATAGAAGGCAAGGATGGCCTTCCGGATTTGCTCTCAACGGCTCCTAGCTGCCTTGGGGCTATAAAAGGAGCCCCTAGGCGCATGGAGGAGACACACAAGCAACCTTTGAGCATTCTTGATCATCCACACTCAGTCTTTGCGCATTTGTTTGTCACTCTAAGTGTTTCGAGCTCCGTTCTAGTGAGAACTTTGTGATACTCTTGTGAGCTCGATTCTTGGCCGTGTGTGTGCGCGTTTCGCTGTGGATTTGTGTGTGTTGCTTCCCTCCCTTACTCTGTGTTTCTTTGTGATCATATACTTGTAAGGGCAAGAGACTCCAATTTGTGGAGATTCCTTGCAAACAGGATAGTGAAAGGCAAAACAAAACACCGTGGTATTCAAGTGGGTCTTTGGACCGCTTGAGAGGGGTTGATTGCAACCCTCGTCCGTTGGGACGCCACAACGTGGAGTAGGCAAGCGTTGGTTTTGGCCGAACCACGGGATAAACCACTGTGTCACCTCTGTGTTTGATCTCTTGTGGTATTGTGTTTTGTTGAGACTTCTCTTTAGCCACTTGGCAATTATTGCGCTAACACTTAACAAGTATTTGTGGCTTAAGTTTTAAGTTTTTACAGGATCACCTATTCACCCCCCCCTCTAGGTGCTCTCACTTATTGCCTTGTAGTATCCTTTAAGATCTCTCTCCTTCTCTTGCAGTTGTTGTTTAGAGAAATGAGCTAGAGGGAACTTTTCATTGAACTTGGTAGTGATACTATTCCATCCATCACGATTCCAACCATTTTGACCTTTGAATTTTGGATTATCTTTGTGATCATGCATCACATCGACTAAGCCTTTCTCGTACACATTGTTCCAAATCATCCTTTATTCAAAACTGAAATTGTGGAAATAATAGTACATAACTAAGCAACTTTAAGTTCATAACTTGGCAACTAGCTACATGACAAACTACAAACCATAAAGACTTCATAAGTAATAATAGTAGGCAGCCCACATCTAGCTATTGTAGGCATCCTATTATAACATCTAGCTATTGTAGGCAGCCCACATCTGAAGTGCGATCTGATCTCTTAGAGCACTTCCATCACTTGATTCTGTGTCATTGAGATAGTTGATATCTCCCTCTGGAACATCAACATATTGACTTGGAGAGATGTAATCTAGTTGGTTGTCAAGCCATCTTTCGTCTCCATTTTGCCCTCTAATTATGTTGTGAAATGCAACAGTTGCAGCTGCGATCTTAATTTGGTTCTCTATGGGATGAAATGTGCCTACTTTTAGAATCGGGAACCTTTTCTTTAGAACACAGATGGCCTTATTTATATGGTTACAGAGAATTGCATGGCGGTGGTTGAACAACTCTTTGTAGTTCGCATAACCACTTTGTGATGAACGACACCTCCTAAACTCGTTGAGATGGTATCGAACCCCTCTATATGGTGCAATGAAGTATGATGTATTTGCATAACCACCATCTACTAGATAAAACTTTCCTTCTGGCACACTAAATCCTTTGCTAATAGCAGATCGAAGCACCCCTGCATCTGAGGCTGACCCCTCCCATCCACATGAAATAAATGTGAAATTAAGGTCAAAGTCGCAGGCTACCATAACATTGTGTGAAAGAGTCCTTTCTTGTTTCTATATGGAGGGCCCTATGTTCTGCTATGGTGATGGCTATATGTGTGCCGTCGATTGCACCAATACAGTTCTGCAAGGAAAATAATAAGGAAAGATATTGAGGCCATGTGGCAAATTGGCAATGAAAGGAAAACAATTGATAGCACACCTGAAAATTGTGTGTTTGGAATTGATAGCAAATTGTGTGTTTGGAATTGATAGCACACCTGAAAAAATGGCATGAACCTAGAATCTGTTGCAATTTTGGTATGAGTTTGGATAGAGCTAGGAAGCTTCACAAAACGCTGAGTTAGTGTGGGAACAATATCAAATACTTCGGATATTTTTCTATGGATAGTCTCTCCACTATGTTGAAAAGCCTTCTGTAGCATTTGGTTACTAGCATTGTGGGAGATCATGTACATGAACATCCCAAGCTGCCCCTCAACGGTAACTCCTCGTGTGTCTCGTAGTAAATTCTCTCTTCTAAGAAAATTTGTTGTGGTTCTTAATATTGCTGGCTCCATTCGGAACTCGGATTTGCACCAACTCTCATGTCCTTCAAGGATTTCTCTAACCTTTTTAGCACCAGTGAGCGAGGAGGTGTGGATGGGCTCTTTCTCTTCTTAGAGGTATGGAATTATAGCAGGGAGAATAACAAAGAACAACTCATCATCGTTTTCTGCCTCATCTAACAAAAAATGTCTAACTTGCTCCTCCCAAGAACCCATATCTAGAGAAGTGAAGACCAATTGAACTTATAAGGCAAGTTATCCAATTGAACTAAAAATGATAGAAACAAGATAGGGAGTCTGTCAAAAAGACATGCAAAAATGATACAACAAACAATAAAAAAATCTAGGAAAATATTTATGCATGGTGACTCTCCTAGGAAAGAACAGAACAAAAGACTGATGTTTAATCAAGTTGAGGTTCAGATTATAATAAAAATAGCCTAATATCCCAGGTAATAGGTGAAACTGCTCCAAAGTTGTAGAAGACTTGGTTTGATGCTTTAAATTCCTACTTTAGAGTCTTGAAGACATAACTAAATCAGTCAACAACTAGAGAAAGAACAATTAGCAACCAAAGTTACAGATAACTTTAGCTCTCAATGATGGTCTACCAGCTTTACATATACCATTGGCTATATTTTACATAGAAACATAGCTTTTACGTTGTTCATGGTCAAGCTGGCAAAGGGGGCAAACACCCATGTTGAACAGGTCAAATGTTCAATTGAATTACAAGCGTGTTCAACAAAAAAGTGCATTATAGAGAAATTAATTAGCATAAACAAAAATGGACAGACAGAAACATTATCTCCAACAATAGCGCAAACATTAGTTAAAAGTGTGTTGGTCGCCCTGGCGGACGCTGCTACCGCGCGCTGGTGGTGAGGCGGCAGAGGCAAGGTAGCGGCAGGCACCTGAGAAGCTTGGGCGCTCGCGCTGTGTTTCCTGCTAGCGCTCGCGCTGTGGCGGAGGGCGACGGCGGCCGAGGCCCGGGTGGCACGGTGGCTTAGGGAGGTGTAGTTCTAGAGGAGCTGACCTTGTGAGAGGAAGGAGATGGTGTCGAAGACGACGATGGTGCGACGACAGAGGTGCTCACGGGGATGGCGTCGGCGAGGCTAGGCCTAGCGTCACAGGGAGCCGGGGCGATGGGGGAGATGCTCCAAGGCCAGGTTGGCGGCACCATCGAAACGCCTGGCCTCCCGATGCCAGGGTTTCCCCGACCGGAAAAGATGTTTCTCTGGAGGAAAGTCCGTCAAGTGTTTGGGCTTCCAACATGCAGAAGTAAAAACTCCAGGGAAATGTCCGTGTGGGCTTTCTTCCTGGAGAAAATGCTGGGAAACCAGTGGGTGTTTAGGGTACCAAACTAGCCCTTAAGGGAGAGAAAAAAACCAAATGTCAACTTTATGAGGACTAGACATGAGTAAAACCAAGGATACTATCTTGCTGATTGCATTTATCTCTAGTGACCTGTGTTTGTTAAATTAATAAAGACCAACGCTTGGTACAATAATATTCTATTTGTTTTGAAATTACAGTTGTTTTAGCTTTTGATTTTTATATCTATATTCAAATAGATAATTGTTTTGAAATTACAGTTGTTTTAGCTTTTGATTTTTATATCTATATTCAAATAGATAATGATTAGAGCATCTCCAACAATGCCTCAAACTAGTGCCTCAAATTGAAATATAGGGCTCTACACAAGAAAAATCACTCCAACAGTGCCTCAATTCAACAAATTTTGTCAAAAAACTATAGGGCACCTTCTCAAGTGCCTCAAATATACTACACCGTAGTGGACTGCCCTATAATCTAGATTTAGGACTTTACTATTGGAGCGAAGTGTTTTGTTGGTGCCCTAAATTCTATAAAATTTACTTATTTTTAAATTATAAGGCATTTTTATGGGTCACGTTGTTGGAGATGCTCTTAATCTAGACACATCTAATATATATACATCAAAAAATGTATAAAACCAACTAATTCACTAAAACGACTAAGACTAATATTTGGGCCAATTCTCTATATGCCACTGGAAAATATAATCATTCCTTGTATACCACTGGCCCTATATGTCATAGACACCAAAAAATATACCTATATGTAACTCAGTGACACACAAGAAATGAGTATAAAATCTGATGGCATACCAGAAATTTTTTTCCTAATATTTTAGGGGACGAGGTGAGTAACCATAGTTGATATGACATGATATTGGAAACAGCAAGCATTTAGCTCGTGTATCGGAAACATCAAGCATTTAGCAGTGACAGCAGGATGGAGATACGCAGACGCTGCTTTCTAGGATGGTACAACCAGCTGCTTTCAGTACAGATTGTCAGACAGCCCTGACGGGGTTCCAGGACGAAGAAATAATGTGATCTTTGCATCCATCCAAACCACAGGCACAGGGAAAGAGAAGGCAGCCTCCACATCCTGAGCGTTGAGCTCACCGGCTCACCCTCATATTCATTCAGCTTCGCACAATCACATGCAATGGAAATGCATGAGACGTTTTTTTTTTCACTCGGTACCAATAAATATCGGTGTAGTATTTATATCAAACAAAATTTATTAAATCTAACTAAATATATAAAAATGCAATATTTATATCTTCAAATAAATTTATTATAAAAAATAAATTTAACAACATTATAAATTATAAATATTAATGTCTATTTATATATATTTGATCGAAATTTAAAAAAATAATACTTATTTTAGGATAAAGATAAAGAAGTACGTCACAAGCGGTCAGATTACACGACAGCATGTACTGCTTAACTGATACTATATGATATGTGTTAATGAGATTAGAGGAGTCTTTTTTTTAAAAAGAAAACATGAGGGAAAGAAGCCCCTAGTAAATGCATCAATGAGATTTTTTTTTAGAAAATAGGAGCGAAGCCCCTATAGAATGCATTAATAAAAAGAAAGGAAAACAAGAGTGGAAATTACAGTACCCACAGGAGTCGAAAAAGGTGAAAAGAAAGAGTTTAGGCACAACATTGCTTCCGATGCTGTAATGCAGTCCCTAAACTGCATTAGCCAATGCTGTAATACAGTTTAGGCACTCATTACATCGGAAGCAAATGATTCGGAAGAAACTGAAGCGGGCTTATCATAGTGAAGTGAAGCATAACACACTGTAATTGAGACAATGTAACAAACTAGCAGCAAGTTATGCACGCTGTGTTTGCACACAAGAAGCTAAAGCACGTTTGTTGTTCAGTGTTAGAAAGATTGATTTTATTATCTGCAGAAAAAAGAAAAGTGTGAGATCACCAGCAGAGCAACAGGCTCTGCTGTCTGCTCTTCACAAATGGCTCCAAGGAAGCCATAGCAATGATGTACTTCACAGCTCAGATGTGTTACGTATTGTATGTTAGCAATTGCTATGCAATGGAACAAAACATATAGGGTGTTTGTTTGGGATTATAATCTGCCCAGATTATATAATCCAACAAATTTTGAACTAATAGATTATATAATTCAACAAATTTTGAACTAAGTGTTAGTTTAAATTTTATTAGATTATATAATCTGGGCAGATTATAAATTCAAACAAACACCCCATAATTCAGTAGTCCAAGTCAACAAAAATGATGGGAAGTTAACTGACCATTTCAATTAATATACCCAATAGACCCAACAAAGAAAAGAATAGAGCTATAAAAACGAACATTTTCTGTGTTCAAATGGCTGCAGTGCAAGCACCTCCTGACTTTGGCCAGTCCAGAATCAGGCAAAATGTAATGCAAAAATTCTGGTGGAGGTGGACAGTCAAGAAACTAGAGAGCAACGTCCAGCCTTGGTTCGAAAGAGAATCCAGTGAATAGCTGCAGCGGAAACCTCTTCGAAACAGGGCTCTTCACGGACCACTTCCATGACTTATGGTTTATTTCGAAGGTGAGAAGAGCTGGCGACCCATAGCTCTGGATATAGATAAGATCATCTGCCCCACAGCTTGCAAAAACATCATCAAACTCGCCAAATCCTTGAAAAAACTTGTGTGGCATCCGAGCAACCTCACGCCACTCTTTGTTATGGAGCTCCCAAATGCCGATTCCCTTGATGATCCCAGGCCTATCTTGCTTGCCAATGCCACCAACCAGCACAAGCTTCTTGCTCAGGTTCATCAATCTGCCACATGTAAGAACACATGGCACTGGAATAGCCATGCTGATCAGAGAAGTGTGGTTAGGTCTTGCAGTGAGATCATACATTACGAGACAATGGCGGTGCTCATTGTTGTTCACCAGAATTCCTGTGAAGTACAGCAAATAGTAGAGGACTCCATCACAGATGACACACTCGTCGCCACCTCTCCACCCAACCAATACTCCAGTGAAAGGAGTCATCCAACTACCAGAGACTGACTCATACAAATGGATGGTAAACTCCCAGTGATAATACTCCGATGGAACCTGGTTGCTTCTTGCAACAGCCACAGTGTAATGGTGAGACCTTATGTCCACAGAAAACGCGAGAGCACTGTAACCAGCTGTTTTGCCCCCAGGAGCATCAAGAAGCCTCTTCCAGTCCTTAGTGATGGGGTTGCACACCACAATGCGGCGCCTATTCTCACTGTCCATCAGGCACACCAAGCCAGCAGATGAGGATGTAGACCAGTTGCTCTTCTCAATGCAAGGGAAATCAAATCCATACCATTTGCGGAGGCTCGGGTCATAGGCAAAACCAGAAACTGCATCCTCACTACAGGTAAACATGAAGTACCACGGCTTCTGAGGCACTATTTTGCTCCATGCGTGCCTCCGGGCATGCACAATCTCATGCCACCTTTTGCAAACAGACCCAGATCTTATGATACTTGCAACAGGCAAGAAGGAAAGAACCTTCTCCAGAAGATCATCAGGGAGAACAACATCCAGCGACACTGCCACATCCCCATTCTGATCGTCATCGCTGTCTTCAGACACAGGTCTGTATTCTATGACCTGCGAACCGATGTCGGAAGAAGGATAGAGCTCCCACTCTTCTGACCCCATTGCCAACATCCAGTGAATAACGCAGTAGCTAATACAAGATCCTGCAAGAGACAATACTGGAATAAAATAATGGATGAAGCTTATAGCAATATGGAAACGTCTAATGTAGAGCTAACTAAGTACTTTCAGCCCAACCAAAATTTCCGAGTAGAGAGTACATGTAAATAGAACATCAATGTTCAGGTTAGGTACTACTCAAGTTTATAGACTCTATAGTTTGTACCACCATTTATGCAAATACAATGAAAACATCTTGGTAGCTGTCTACATCTCAAGGGAACTCCCACAGCTCATCGCAACTGACCAGAACCAAACACCAAAATTATGGCATTTTTTTAACAGACTACAATCGCCTAGATGAAAAGGACAAGAATCCAACCTGACCAATCTAACCTTTCAACGACAGGAAAGGCGGTAAGATTAACAAATGTCTTCCCAGTCTTCTATCTTTTTTACTTGTTATATAAAAACTTTTCTCGATCCATATATTGTCATGTGTCATGAGGATTAAACAGATAAATGTCAGAAACAGCTACTAAAGAAATGGATCTCAGGGGGGACAAATAGCAGGAATATGGACAGTAACGTCTCCATCACAAATGGAACCTCTTATTATTTTACAGAGAGAAAACATTGATTTTTGGCCACCGCATTCAATTTGCCGCGGGAAGGGCCACATCACCAGTTCACCACGATCATTAAAGGTAGGCACAGACAAATAAAGCAAGCCGCATAGGCAAGGTAGTCAGAACAGCACTATCTACCAACCAAATTTTATCAAAAAACGCAAGCCTACTGGCTAATCCTTGACGCCGCACAAAATTAAGCGCTAATCTGCAAATCAATGCACAAAGTACAGACCTAAAAAAACCCAAATAATCCGGTCCCTGTGAATGAAAAGAAACATAAATGGGGGAAGACCATGCGGTTACCTCTCCTCAATCAAGAACAGAAATCCAAGAAAAGATCCTCACTTCCTGAATCCGCCGAGCCGCCGTATCCTCCAGAGTCCTAACCCTTTTAGTTTAATAAAGATATTGAACAGAGATTCAGTCGGCGAAAGAATACACCAAACATCATATCTTTGCACAAATCAGTAACCAAGAAACTCCCAGAGAAAGACGGGGAGGATACCGGCCGCTGTTTCTTGCGCTTCGGCGGCCGGTGACGATCGGATGAGGCGCGAATTCCCCGAATCTGGTGGGGGCGAGGGGGTTAGGCCTTCGTGCCCTCCTACTCCAAGAAAGAGATGGAACAGTAGGCTTTCTCCTAACGCTACATTAGGTCAGGCCCCTCATGAGCGTCGCGTCTAGCGCAGCGCCACAATGGCGTATATAAGGAGGCAAGACAGAGAAAGGGGAAGGTGCTTGCTTCAAGCAAAAAAAAAATATTAATAATAAGATGGACAGAGCGAGGGAGGGAGAGGGAGGATCGGTTCAGCTTCAGAGGAAGAGGGGACTGATGAGTGATGAGTGCTCGGCTAGACTGATACTCGTGGAACGAGGGTACAGCTGGAAAAAAATCTTGAGTTCAACAGACTGGTTCTGGCTCTCATCTAGACGTCAATCACTACGATAAGTATCAACGGCGGTGTTCTCTGCGAAAAGTACGTGACCGAAGGGGATGGTCCACAACCTGGCGCAGATACTAGGGTTTTTGCTCGACGAGTCGGACGGTCCGCGCCAGATGGCAGGCGGTTCGCAAGTGTATAGAGGCGACGGAGTTCACCAACAACACCTGGATCTCGCTCCCAGAAGGGATCGCGTCGGGGAGGATAGATTCTAGGGTTTGTCTTAGAATCGATAGGCCACCCAAGACGCCTCTAAACAACGTAGAGCAGGAGAGAGGTGAAGATTAGAGGAAGAAGTCTATATTACTGTCTACTCCTAGGACAAAAAAAAGTAAAGAACGGAAGATAAAGTAATTGTTTGATCGATTGTTGGTTGTTCAATCAGTCATACCCCTTTAAATATATAAGGGAGGTCTAGACCCGTTCCTAGGCGTTCTCCAACAGCTCCCGCGAGTTTAAAGGAATAAACATGCGAGGAAATAGGAGTTTAATCGCCTGATCTGATCTATTCGCGGACCGTCCGTGCTTATGGGCGGACTGTTCGCAGCCAGACCGTCCGGACCGGACCGTCCAGTCCGGACCGGACCGTCCAGCCGTGCCTAGTACCACAAATGATGCTCAACACATGCCCCCATGCCTTTTGGAGAAGCCGAGCGAACCAAAAGCATTGGCGCAGGCTAGAATCAACTCGATGTGATCAAAGTGGTTCGCTTAAGCATCATGCAACATACTAGGATGATATTGCTTTAGGAAACGCCCGTTTAGTGCCTTGTGCAAGTCTTCGTCTTGCAATGTTTGCAACATGTAGGCGTTACCAAATATTACCTGCATGATCTTGTAAGGGTCTTCCTAGCTTGGCGATCATTTTCCGAACTTTCGGTCTCTGCTCCTTAGTGGCAAGATAACTTTCCATACCAGGTCTCCTACCTGGAATGACTTAGCATTGACCTTCTTGTTATAAGCTTTGGCAACCATGATCTTGTCTTTCTCTATTTCTCCAAGGGTTATCAATCTCTTCGGTCACTTCAACAATATTGTCCATAATTGAATTATGATAATCACCGACAGTTAGATCATTCTGTCTGGCAAACCTGACATCATTTAGACTTACCTCCACAGGCAAAACTACTTCCTGTCCATAAACAAGCTCAAACGGAGAAACTCTAGTAGCACGGTGCTTAGATATTCTATGAGCCCATAAAGCTTCAAACAAGACCTTATACCAATGCTTAGGATGATTATATATCTTCTTTTTTACCAGGCTAATCAATGTCCTATTACTAGACTCGGCCTAACCATTGGCCTGAGCATAATATGGAAATGAATTGAGCAATTTGATTTTTTATATGATTCAGTAAACTCACGTACCCTTTTTGACATAAAAGAAGTCCCCTGGTCTATAGTCAAAGTCCGAGGAATGCTGAATCTATGAATAATATGCTCAGTTATAAACTCAATTACCTCTCTATGTGTCATGTTCTTCAGAGCAACGATTTCAGTCCATTTGGTAAAGTAGTTTGTGGCGACTAACACGAACCGATGTCCATTTTTATGATAAAAGATGTATTTCTCCTATAAAATCCAATCACCATCCCCTGAAAAGCCAATGTTTGATGATAGGATGTAATTCGGCTGTCGGGACCAATTGTAAGTTGTCGAATTTCTAACACACTCAGCATCCTTTGTAGTACTTGAAGCAATCGGGTATCATGGTAGGCCAATAGAAGCCAGATCTTCACAATAACCATTTTATCTTTGGAGCCGATTGATGAGTACCATGAATGTCACACCCGGGTTTTAGGGGTCCAAAACCCGGGCCTGAAATATAATCACCAAGTGTGTTGGGATCAAGTCTCACACATATGATGAATCATGGTACAAAAATGAATGTCACATCTTTAATATATAACGGAGTTCTGTACAAAATAGATAAATAATTACATCATACGAAGACAGCGATCCAGCAACCAAAGTTGACTGAGAGACGACAGCCTAGACCACTCGCGAACTCATCACTGCGTCCTTCAAGCACCTCATCCAGTGGTACCTGTCCTTGACTTAGGGTGTGAGTACAACAAGGGTGAGCTCACATACGTTCATCGCTCAACAAGTTGTGGGGAATAATGTGTATGAACTCACCAAAGGTGGGAGCTTATGTGAAGTGTAAGGCTTACTAAAGGAGATGGTTAAAGCTGAGCATTGCTTTTAAAGTTGGTCAGAATTTTATTAGCAGTTACTAAGTATAAGTAGATACCAACCCAATTAAATAAGAGATCACAATTGATAATAACACCCACAATGCAATGCATATGATAGATTAAGTTTAATTCCATAGATTAATCATGCGAGAGTCCTGGGCTGCTCATGACCGCGAGCACGGCTGATATACCAGTGTTACACTCTACAGAGGTTGCACCCTTTACCCACAAGTCGTGTATCCCGTCTAGCCAGGGTTAGCTAGACCCTTAGACACTTCCGAGGTGAATGGCTAGAGATCCACTACAAGGCATTTACAAAGTTCCACTAGCTTCAGAAAACCCGCTACGGTTTCTGAGAAGGGAAATATAGGAACCCCTCACCCGAAAGGCCATCGCAACATGATCGACCCAAGAACCTCCCTATACGCAGCTCCTCTACCGCCCTTGCCCCTTTCGGCTAAGGTAGTTCTCCACTAGCTTTCCTAATTAGTCAGCCAAGGGCGTTCCATTCCACCCTTGTGGTAGCACGAATATCTCAAGTTAAGCTCCATGTTCCAATTAACACAACGATCTTGTCATGAACAATAATTAAAGCAACAGTATAATTGGAACATAATCATAATGTAATATTAATCCCAAAACCAGGTAGAGCAATAGCAAAACTAACCAAAAGTTTAGTGGTAAACAAGGTGTGGGATAAACAAGTCTAGGGAAACCTATTAGGTCCCATCAGATTAACCTGAGCATGTCACAGTGATTAACATGAACATTATTGGGTAAAGAAAAGTGATCAAGCGCACAACTTGCCTTAGACTCAAGATTCCCAAGCACCAAGTTGGTCTTCAAGTGACTCATAACCTCGCTGCTACTTGTAGCAGTACAAACAAACATGGTATAGGCAAAATTAACATCACACCAAACATGGAAACATACTACATAATAATGATCTACGTGTCGTAACGAGATCCTAGGTTCGAGAACCACTAAATTCGGAGTTACGGTTATAAAGTTATGATTTTCCGAAGGTTAAGTTTATACTATAAAGCAAAGGAGGTACAATATTTTAATCATAGGTTTCATGGCAATACAAGGTTACTAGTTGATAAACAATATTAATATGAGACTAATGCAATTGGAATGGATCAAAAAGGAGTTAAAATGAATTACTTATGAATTAAACAAGTTTCTGGAAGTATTTTTATACTAAAAACCATTTTCTATATTAATATACTCATTTTATTTAACCTCTGGGCTGCGGCCAATATTTCATAAGAGTTGAGGGGTCATTTCATAAGAAACCAGTGCCCAATGGTAAATACTTTACACTAAGAGTGAACGGTGGGTTGATAACTAAATAATGTGAGGGCTCTTTTATAAAGTGGCACGAATGAAGGGGTATCGAGCATTTAGGGCCGTTGGATTCGAAATCAGCCGCGCCGATTAGATTCACATAGAACCCCAACCGGTACGCATTTATGGCCATAGGATCTAGGATTTGTGACCCAAAACCAACCACGCCAGCTTCTCATCCATGGTCCTCGATCCCCCGATCAACGATCCGGATCCAATACGCTGAAAGGGTATCGCCCCACGCTCAATCTGAGCCATCCAACCAGGTGTCAACGGCCGAGAGTCCTTCTTCCACCCACGTTAGCAGACTAGGAGGCGCCACCGACACCACGACGGTGAACGCCGGTGAGCCCTCCCGACACACGCTCTCGCCCCAATGCGAGAAATCCCACGAGCCACGCAGAGGAGAGAAAATCGAATAGTATGGAGTGTTTCGTACCGTGGAAGGACTCCGGTGACATGCAGACCTCGACGCTATATGGCCCTGTGACGAGTAGAGTTCGTCGGTGAGAAATTGGGTCCGAAACAACGGTGTTCTCCACCCATCGATGCCATGACAAGCTTGTACATGACTTGGCGGCCATCCTCGACCACACCATGGACTCAAATGGTGGTGAAGGCCAAGGACGGCGGTAGCGGCTACTTTTTTGCCCGGCAATGCTACGATGGTGGCGTACCAGCAGCGACACAGAGGTCTTAGCGATGAGAGATGGCTTCAGGGTTGTGGCCACGTATTTATGCAT
This sequence comes from Zea luxurians, assembly GCA_029449295.1. Lineage (NCBI taxonomy): Eukaryota > Viridiplantae > Streptophyta > Magnoliopsida > Poales > Poaceae > Zea > Zea luxurians. The sequence goes on along the minus strand of JAOPSE010000308.1, from coordinate 31,642 downwards.
CCAGGCAGATGTGCAACGCACGGGATCCGAAAATTCTAGGTATGGAGTTGAGTTTGCAGTGTTTGTTATGGGAAGAAGAAGACGACCGACGACTAGGCCCACGCATCAGCGAGGCACGCGCTCTGCGGATGAACCCATGCAGGCATGGGGAGGCCGAGTAGTGAGGCCCGCTGCACGGTGAGTGTGTGTAGCTCAGGTGAGGTGCGCTGTGGGTCTCATGCGTCAGCGACCGAGTTGTCACAAGCGCGATGTGAGGGCTGTCATCCCGACCCCACCTGTCGGCGCCGAGGTGGTCCGACATGGGCTGGTGGCAGCAAAGTGAAAATGGGCTAAAATTGAGGTTTCAGCCCATGTAACAGTTAGTCTTCTTTTTTTCTAGCTTTCTATTTTCTTTCTTTTTCATCTTCCAAGTTCATATTTCTAATTTGGTTTGAAATTTGCGCACACAAAATTTTGAAAAGCTCAAGCAAATAAAACTCCAGCATGAGATGCAATGGTTAATTTTATTTATTTATCATTCTATTCATTTAGATGAATGCTTCTAAACACATAATTCATACATGAACATTTACTTAATTTAAAGAAGGGAGAATCATTCTATGTTATTTCGAAATCCAATTCTACTTTTCATTTTTTTCTACTGTTCTAAATATATTATTCAACAACTGAATGGTTTCACTCACATAAGAACCTTTTTATTTAACTTTACACTTCATTTTAATTTATTTATAAAAAAAACTTAAAACTATAATTCGTGATTCTAAACTACTAAAATCTTACCTAATTAAATTAGGTCCTGATGAATTTTGTTGGTTCAAAATTTAGGGTGTTACAAATTCTATCACCCTTAGAAATAATCTCGTCCTCGAGATTAGTAAGGAAGGGGATGCGGAAGATTGGTTTGCAGTCTATGTTTTAACTTGTAATTGGTTTCAATACCAAAAGATTTTTGTGTTCAATTCTTTAACACAAATTAGCATTTGACCAGGAAAGCATGGGTATATATATATATATATATATATATATATATATATATATATATATATATATATATATATATATATATGTGTGTGTGTGTGTAGCCACCTAATTATGTAGGATAAGAGATGGGTAGGTTAGGGCAAGAATAGCTTGGGATAAGGAAGATTATGTAAGGGGAGACTCCATTTTGAATGATGGATCATGACTTGTCTAGAGATCTAGTTGACTCTTGACTTTCCTTGTCGAAGTTGATCTCTTCCCTCTCCGATCTTGGTCTCCATGGATCGGAGTTAGTGTATATTATCAGAGTTGGGGGCATATGGTTAGGATAGATATGGATGAGATAGACTACATGATGTTGGTCAAAATCTTGTTTGATGTTAGGTGGGGATAGATAGATTATGCAATCCATCATGACTCTATTGGTTGGGTTAGATCTTCTGCTCATGGCTGAGTTGGTCTAAGGCACTAGTTTAGGTTTAAGTGCATTAGGGGAGAACAAGGTTTATAGGAGTAGGATCCAGTTTATTTCACTAGTGTTAACTTGTTAAGTGACTCACATTAGATTGGATAAGATCTAGATTAGTTTGGCATGATAGATTAGACCAGATAGGGTCTAATTAATTTGGACTAGATCATGGTTGTTACTCTAGGATGAGGTAACAAAGTTGTTAGTATAAGATGAATCTATAAGAATAAGATAGAATCTTTGAAGATGAGATGGATCTATTAAGTTAGATATATTTTACTAGATAATAATCTAAGTTGTCTAGTTACCCTATAAACATAATTAATTATTTTTATGCCTATATTTATGTAGATGCAATTGTGGATATTACTCCACAACTCATCACACTGAATCAAAGAACCAAATCAAACATGTATCATAATAACAAGCATTCAAATGTATAGATACCTACAAAAATAGTTTTGTTTTTGTTTCTAAGATTAGGTCTCCTATTCCTAAGGATTACTTTAGGTACAAGATTTCAATGTGTGAAATCCACTTTTGTCTTTAGAAGTGAAAAGGTAAGAGTAATCAGAGTAAAGCAGCAATAGATGAGAAAAGATTAAGGTGAGTTTAGAAAGAATCAGAGTAGCAAAGGTAAGTAGGTAAGGGTTTTGTCCAGTTCTATCTAGGTTGTGTCCTACCATCAACATTCATCTGATACCAATTCTGTCACACCCGCGTTCTTGGGGTCCAAAACCCGAGCGTGAAATATAATCACCAAGTGTGCTGGGATCAAGTCTCACACATATGTTGACTCATGGTACAAAAATGAATGTCACATCTTTAATATATAATGGAGTTCTGTACAAAATAGATAACATCATACGAAGATAGCGATCCAGCAACCAAAGTTGACTGGGAGACGACGGCCTAGACTACTCGCGAACTCATCACTGTATCCTTCAAGCGCCTCATCCAGTGGTACATGTCCTTGACCTGGGGGGATGTGAGTACAACAAGGGTGAGCTCACATACGTTCATCGCTCAACAAGTTGTGGGGAATAATGTGCATGAACTCACCAAAGGTGGGAGCTCATGTGAAGTGTAAGGCTTACCAAAGGAGATGGTTAAAGCTAAGCATTGCTTTTAAAGTTGGTCAAAATTTTATTAGCAGTTACTAAGTATAAGTAGATACCAACCCAATTAAATAAGAGATCACAATTGATAATAACACCCACAATGCAATGCATATGACAAATTAAGTTTAATTCTATAGATTAATCATGCGAGAGTCCTGAGCTGTTCATGTATTTCAAATATTACCTAATTAAACTAGGTCCTGATGAATTTTGTTGGTTCAAAATTTAGGGTGTTATAATAAATCCCCTCATGTATTTCGGGCATGGCTAATATAGCATCGTCTGGGCCCAAGCACTTAAGCAGGACGTCGTTGATAGTTTGGTGATAGAGTTTATCATTCATTAAAACATATTTGTAAGCTATTCACTGAACATTCCTATATGTCCTAACTCTGGGATTATGTAGGTAATTAATTATAGGTGTCCTCCAATCAATTGCATCGGCTGCGTTATCAGTCAAATCAATTAGGAGAACATTCCTGGCACCATCGGACGGCCTGGACGGTTCGAACCCACTATGAACGGTCCTGGCTGCTCGGACGATCCACGACCTAGGGATTTGGCGTGACACCGGCTACCAGATTTTCTTGTGCCAAATTGTTAGCTCTGCAATTCTCAACTCTGGATATATGTTGAATGTTGAATTTGTCAAAATAATAGATTATGTCCCAACATTTCTCAAGATAAGTATTTAGAGTACCATCTAAACATTGGTACTCTTCTAGAATCTACTGGACAACTGGATGAGAATCACCAAATGGCCTCACATGTTTTACTCCCATACAATTTAGAAGTTCCAAACCGAATAAGAGGGCCTCATATTCGGCTTGATTGTTAGTGAAATGAGCTTTCAATCAGCTAGAGAAGTCGAAGGAGGCGTTACTTGGAGAAACAAGCATGATGCCAATTCCTTGTCCTTCATTGCAAACTGATCCATCAAAATACAGAGTATAGGGAGTAATAATGAAATACGACATGTCTATTTTATGAGTATCATCAAACCGATGTTCTATAATAAAATCTGTTACGACCTGACCTTTCATAGATTTTAGTGACTCATAGGCCAAGTCATACTCTATAAGTGCATAAGCCCATTTACCAACTCTACCACTCATGATTGGGTTTTACAACATGTATTTGATCACATCAATTTGACCAGCAACGGTGTAAGGACTAGATAATAGATAACACCTACACTCGGTGCATGCATAAAATAGGCATAAGCATAATTTCTCAATGAAGGTGTACCTTGTCTCAGCATCCACTAGCCTTCGGCTTAAGTAGGTCACCACTTGCTCCTTTCCTTCAGTCTCCTGTCTTAGAGCAACTCCAATAACTTTATCTTTGACTGCAATGTATAACCTAAATGATACTTCTTCTTGTGGTGCTTTTAGTACTAGAGCCGAAGACAAATAATTTCTAATAAGATCAAACGCTTCCTGATGTTCTATCCCCCAAGTGAATTCGGCCTCATTTTTAAGCCGAATGATAGGAGTGAAGGCATCAATCTTCCTGGCTAAGTTAGAAATAAACCTTCATAGATAATTTACTTTGCCGAGGAACTTCTGCATCTCAAGCTTATAGGTTGGAGCTTCCACATTCTGAATGGACTTAATTCGGTCGGGATCTATCTCTATAACATGTTTATGAATGATAAATTCTAAGAACTTGTCAGCCGACACTCCAAGAGCACATTTGCGTGGGTTAATTTTTAAACTGTGCCGACGCATTTTATCAAAGACTTTGCGTAAATCAGCTATATGAGAACCAAACTCAGCCAATTTGACAACAATATCATCAATGTAAACTTCTATAGTGTTTCCTAACAACTCGTGAAAGATCAAATTCATAGCCCCTGATAAGTGGCACCAACATTTTTAGACCGAACGTCATGACAACCCACTCAAATAAACCAACGAAGCCTGGACATATAAAGGTTGTTTTAGACACATTTCTTTGGCCATGAAGGTCTGATTATACCAGACATTACCATCAAGAAAGCTAATAATTCTATTTCCTGGTGCATTATTAATCAACATGTCGGCTATAGGCATAGAATATTCATCTTTAGGGGTTGCTCTATTTAAATTGCGGAAATCAATGCACACTCTAAGCTTACCTGATTCCTTCTTCTCTACCGGCACAATATTAGGGACCAACTCTACATATCAGCAATGTCTAATAAAATTAGGTTCTAACAGCCGGTGAATCTGGTCCTTAACCCATGGGAGTAAGTCTGGACGAAATGATCTTGGTCTCTGCTTGAAAGGCCTAAAACTAATTTAATAGGCAGCCGATGTTTCAATATCTCCTGACTTAATGAAAGGAAAATGTGCCCTTGGGCTATTTCTATAAATGTTTTGGTGATTAGATGTTCAACACATATTGTTTTGTTTGATGTAAGCTAAGTGTCAAAGAGATGCAAATGGAAAAACAAGGTATGATTCTAGCCTTAGTAATTTGTTTTTGGCACTAACATTATTCTACTTAGTGCCAAGAACCTTGTCAAATCGAAAGAAATCGGATTGGAGAAGTTTGGCTCAATCCAGCCAAACTTGCACCAGCCTGCGCCGCACCAGACTGTCTGGTGTGCATCAAACAACGTCTGGTGCCCAGGCTGGCGCCCCGGTGAACAGACCGCTCTCAGGAAAATGCTGGGGACTCTGCGGCTATAATTCACTGGACTCTCCGGTGTGCTAGCCACGTGCCCAGCCAACGGTCGACCGCGTGATCAGCGGGTGACACGTGGCTCAGCCAACGGTCAGGAGGCGGCACCGAACTATCCAGTGTGCCACCGGACTGTCCGATGTGCCACATGGCTAGCAACGGTCGGCTTCACCAGAAAAGGAAGGAAATCGTGCATTGTTCACTATCCGGTGGTGCACCGGACTGTCCAGTGCGCCCACGGAAGAAGGCAACCAAGGCCTTCCAAATGGAGCTCAAACGGCTCCTAGCTACCTTAGGGCTATTAAAGGGACCCCTAGGCACATGGAGCACTACACCAAGCCTCCATTGAACATCCTACAACGCCTAGACTCTGCAAGCACGCATTCGGTTCATTGTGTTTGAGATTTGTGCACTTCTTTGAGCTGTGACTCCGCCGCGTTGTTTTATGTGCTCGGTTCTTGACTTGTGTGCGTGTTGTTGTTGTGACTCTAGTTCTTGTGTGTGTTTCTATTCCCTCCTCGCTCTTGTGGTTCTTGTGATCAATCTTGTAAGGGTGAGAGACTCCAACTTGTGCAGATTCCTCACCAAGGGAATACTTGAGAAAAGGAAGAAAACCGTGGTACTCAAGTTTGATCTTTGGATCACTTGAGAGGGATTGAGTGCCATCCTTGACCAAAGGAGGTCACCACAATGTGGAGTAGACATTGGCCGAACCACGGGATAAAATCACCGAGTCACTTGCACATCTTTCTATTGTGATTGCTTTCTTCCTTAGAGTTCTCACTTAATCACTTATGCTATTGTTCCTAAGTTCAACACATATTCTAAAGGAACAATCAAGTGAAGAGTTCTATCTCTATTCACAGCAACTTGGTTTTCATTTCACTAACTTTTATAAACCAAGTCTGTGTTGTTTAGGGTTGATTTTTATAGGATCACCTATTCACCCCCTCTAGGTGCTCTCAATTGATATCAGAGTCGTACTCTTAATTTAGGGACTAACCGCCCTAAGAGATGGATCCTAAAGGCAAGGGGATGGTGATCAATGACAAGGAGAAGGAGACCCTCTATGTTGATGAGCTAAAAGGTGACAAGCCCACTTACTCAGGCTCAAACAACAAGAGAAAGGATGGAAAGAAGAAGAGGTGCATCAAGAAGATCATCTACTACGACAGCGACACTTCCTCTTCTTCACCAAGGGATGACGATGACGAAGACTCTTCGTCGAAAATGAAAACGGTTAATCAGAACTACTCTTTTGATTATTCTCGCATCCCTTATAATTCGAATGCTCATTTACTATCTATTCCACTCGGTAAACCCCCTCACTTTGATGGAGAAGACTATTCTTTTTGGAGCCATAAAATGTGTAGTCATTTATTTTCTCTCCATCCTAGTATTTGGGAAATTGTGGAAAATGGAATGCAATTTGACAGTAGTGACAATCATGTATTAATTAATGAACAAATTCATAAAAATGCCCAAGCTACTATTGTTTTGCTAGCATCTCTATGCAGGGATGAGTATAACCTAGTTAGTGGCTTGGACAATGCCAAACAAATCTAGGACACCCTCAAGATTTCTCATGAGGGAAATGATGTCACTATGATTACCAAAATGAAATTGGTGGAAGGTGAGTTTGGGAGATTCACCATGAAAAGGGGAGATGAGCCAACCGAAACATACAACAGGCTCAAGACTCTAGTGAACAAAATCCGAAGCTATGAGAGCACAAGATGGATGGATCATGAGGTTGTTCGACTCATGCTAAGGTCATTTGCTGTTATTGATCCTCATCTTGTAAACCAAGATGACGCCCGAGGAAATTCTCGAAAAATTTGTAAGCGGGCGCATGATGGTGAAAGGAGCAAGGTACGTAGATGACATCGCCAACAGACCACTCCCACTCTACGAGCCACAACCTGTTGCTCTCAAGGCAACAAGCAGCAAGGAGGTGCTACCTAACAATGTGGCACAAGTGGAGGCTGCTGTGCTCAACGAGGAGGAAATGACGCTTGTAATCAAGCACTTCAAGACCACTTTGAAGGGACGCAAAGAGTATCCTAACAAGAACAAATCAAGGGGAAAGCGCAGCTTCAAATGTGGTAAGTCTGGTTATTTTATTGCACAATGTCCCGATAATGAAAATGACCAGGGACAAGAAAAGAAATGAAAGAAGGAAAAGAAGAAGAACTACAGGAAGGCGAAGGGCGAGACACACATGGCAAGGAATGGGACTCTGACTGTTCTTCATCCGACTTTGACGATGAAGGACTAGCTGCCTCCGCCTTCGACAAGTCCTCCCTCTTCCCTAACGAACATCACACGTGCCTGATGGCTAAGGACAAGAAGGTACATACACGAGATACCCCAAAGTACACTTCTTCTAGTGATGAGGAATCTGATGATGATGTAGACTATAGTGATCTATTTAAGGATTTAGATAGATCTAAAGTAGATAAAATCAATGAATTAATTGATGCCCTTAATGAGAAAGATAGGATATTAGAAAAACAAAAAGATATTCTTTATGAAGAACATGATAAACTTGTTAATGCTAAAAAATATCTTGCTTTAGAAGTTAAAAGAAATGAACTTCTTTCTTCTGAATTATCAACTTGTAAAGATTCTATATCTAGTCTTAAGAATTTAAATGCTGATTTAAATGCTAAGCTAGAAAAAGTGAATATCACTAGTTCATCTATGGAGCATGTGTCTATTTGTAATAGGTGTAAATTTTTTGATATTGATGCTTGCAATACTCATGCTTCCACCATTCTTAAATTGAATAATGATGTTGCAAATCTTAATGCTCAACTTAAGACTTACAAGAGTGAAAATGATAGAATAAAATTTGCTAAGGATGCCTACACCATTGGTAGACATCCCTCCCTTAAGGATGGACTTGGTTTCCAAATGGGAATCAAGAACTTAACAAGCCAAAGGACTTCCAATCTCATCAAGGAGAAAGGAAAGGCCCATATGGCTAGTAGCTCTCATTCTTCTCATGGTAGAAATAATCATGCTTATTTGTATGCCCATGTTAAGAATGCCTCTAACATTGCTCATCTTGATGGTTGTTATAGTCATACTGTTTTACCTGTATGCCATGATGTTGTTTTTGATTCTCATGCCATTATTGCACCCTCTAGCTCTTCGTATGTTCATGGTAGGAATAGACATAGGAGCCGTGTTCACCATGTTGTTTCTCATGCGCCTAGAAATGCATCAAGTAGTCCAACTATGCTTTATCATACTCATGATGCTTCATTTGTTATTATGTGCAAAATTGATAAAGTAGTTGCTAGAAATTTAGGGCCTAAGTGCAAGAGAGACAAACCTTGCATCTGGGTTCCAAAGTCTTATGTAACTAACCTTGTAGGACCCAACAAGAGTTGGGTACCTAAAACCCAAGCTTAAATCATCTTGTAGGTTTATGCATCTGGGGGCACAAGCTGGATTATTGATAGCGGATGCACAAACCACATGACGGGGGAGAAGAAAATGTTCACCTCCTATGTCAAGAACAAGGATTCCCAAGACACAATCATCTTTGGAGATGGGAATCATGGCAAGGTCAAAGGTTTCAGCAAAATAGCCATCCCTACCGAGCATTCAATTTCTAATGTGTTCTTAGTAGAATCACTCGGTTACAATTTACTTTATGTAAGTCAATTATGTCATATGGGCTATAATTGTTTATTTACAAGTATTGATGTATTTGTCTTTAGAAGAAGTGATGGTTCATTAACTTTTAAAGGTGTATTAGACAACAAGCTCTATTTAGTTGATTTCTTAAAAGAAAATGTCGATCTAGATGCATGTTTAATAGCTAAGACTAATATGGGCTGGCTCTGGCACCGCCGTTGTTGTTTACTTGTTCTCAAATGCTACAAATCAAGAACAAGGCAACACAATTGTTAATGATTAAAGACCTTCGTCCTTCGAAGCATTATCTCCTTTGGGATATAATGATCTTCGGACGAAGGTCATGAAGGGCGTACCTTCATCATCTTAATAAACAAATATAAATAAATATACACGAAACACAAAAGAATACAAATAATCAGTATGAATTATTAAATTATTTATATCCTCATTTTATAAGTATGAATAAACACCAACAATATAAACATTACATTAATATCTTCGGCTTGTCAAAAGGTGAAATGCGAGAGTGACACAAGAGTGATTACAATCCAACGTGAATAGTACAGGGGTACTGTTCATCTATTTATAGGCACGGGACACAGCCTAGACAAAATTACATCCATGTCCCTGTTAATTAATTATAATCATAATGCAAACTATTAAGGACTATATAGTCTTTTCCTCTTTAAGTCGGTATCGTCCTTCGCCTTTATCACAATACCAAGCCAAAGTTCTTTCAGTCATAGCTTCAGCTTTTGTTCGTATCATCTTTGGCTTATATCTTCATGTCACACCTGCCTTTGTACTGTCTCACCGAAGGTGTTTTTGCCTTGAGGACCTTCGGTGGAGGAGAAGACCCCCAAAAGCCGTCTAGCACATGTTGGAATAAAGAATCTTCATAAGCTTCTAAAGGAAGAACATGTGTTAGGACTAACCGATGTCTATTTTGAGGAAGACAGATCTTGTGCAACGTGCCAAGAAGGGAAGCAGGTGGGAACTACTCATCAATGCAAGAATGTGATGACAATGTCAAGACCACTGTAACTCCTCCATATAGATCTCTTCGGACCCGTTGCTTATCTTAGCATCGGGGGAAGTAAGTATGGTCTTGTAATTGTTGATGATTTTTCCCGCTTCACGCGGGTATTCTTTTTGTAGGATAAACCAAAATCCCAAGGTACTTTAAAGTGCTGTAACACCCCAGGTGTTACCATGGCTAGAGCCCACTTTGCTATTGAAGGATATGAGCACCTGTGGAGGGACTTAATGAATAAAAGCATAAGGGCCTTGGAAAGCTAGAGGTTAACCAAGGATGGTGAGTAACCAAAAGCATTACTCCAATCCTTGCACACTTATTCTCTTGAATGAGAGGGGAGAAGAACCCTAGATCTCTCTTAAACCCTATCTCCCAAAACCCTAGAAAAGAGGGAAAAGAGAGTGGGCAAGTGTGCAAAACATGAGTAACATTTACCCAAACCTTAAGTAGCCTTGTAACCAGCAATTAGGGGAGGGAATTATTGCAAAAAGGCCCCTGGTGAAACCTCAAATCAAATCTTTAAGTGGAGAGAGAGCTAGAGCTCTCTATTCCTCTCTAAGTCCATTTTTGACCCTAGTTTAAAGATCAGCCGTGTTCACCTTGAAGATGGCATCAAATCCACTTGTGATCTATACCAAAAACGTAGCATACAACCTGGGGCACCCACTGGAAAAAGTTGAGCCCGAGACTCGGACGTTTGACATGCCATGGCATGGCTTTTGTCGCGAAGTGCCCAGTGAGACACACCTATTTTGGCATCCAAAGATCTCCCTCCCTAGGCCGTATCTGCCCCGACTTCTCACAGTTGAGTGACAGCCCTAGGTGCCAGGAAGAGGTCTGCGCCGAACCTTTGCAAAGATTCGCACGTTTGCGACCTCTGTCGACATTTGAACACTGGAAGAAACAAACCGCCACGTGTTCGACGCGTTCTGCCGCGCCAGAGCACGCCCGCGCGCGCCCCCGCGAGCCCCGCGCCGCGCTCGAGCCAAGCTAGCGCCCTGGTCCGCGTCCGCGCCTATAAAACGCCCAAGAGCCTTGGCCGTACCCCTCCGCACGCCCCCAAGTCTCACCGGAGCTCCGTTCGCCGCCGTCTGCCTGTGCGCGACGTGTCCGCGGCCGCTCGAGCCACTGCCGCCATAGACCGGCCAGCCCAGCCTTCCGCCGTCCCACCCAACCCTCGGACACGAGTGTACACCCGCCAGTGAAGCTCCCCGGGCCAGGAATCGGGCTCTGCTTCGCCGGAGTAGCCGAATCGCGCTCACCGGACTTCACCCGACCGCCGGCAACCGTGGACCGAGGCACACAGTGAGTCTCTCTCCGATTCCTTGCACAGTTAGACTCCTTAGACCTCCATGAAGCTCCCTATGCCCTTGGATTGAACTGTACCGCCGTGGATAGGCCGGAGCCCACACCGCCGATGAGCTCGCCCGCCTGCGCTCGTGGTCCGGGCGATTCCGGCCATCCCCAACGACGAGCCGTACCTCGACGTGCTCGCCAGAACCTCCCCGAGCGAACCCTGCCCTTCGCCGGACCTCCCTCGCCGCCGGTAAGCCGCGCCATTCTTTCCTTCTCCGCGGTTACTGTTCCAGTTGGGGGAGGGACCGCGGGTGTGAGGGAGAGAAACCCAGGGGGTTAAGTGAAAGGTCACAGACTCAGGTGAATAGTGGCCTGAGGGTAGATCTGCGAGGTTTGATTCAGTTTAAACCTAGGGGTCTCGGTGCAAACTGTTTTTCCAGAAAAACTTAAATAAAACCTGTTTTAAATTCAAACAGAAACTTTAAAAACCCATAACTTCTGTTTGGTTTATCCAAATTTGGTCAAACTATTTTTGCCAGACTCTAAATAATGTAACCTGTCTAAGAAAAATACAAAACCCCATAAGTACTAGAGAAAAATATAAGGGTCTGATTTATTTTCAGTTTCGGCCAAAAGCTTAATAATGACAAGAAAAATGGTTGTACTATTTAACTAAGGTTAGAAAAATTTAGAGGAGTTATTGTCTACCTACTGACCTAGTTAAAAATGTTAAACCTCTCTGTCCATTACATTAAGTTAGTTTTAACCCCTTATTCCATAATATGCTTAAGTTTAAGGAAAATAGAAAAAGTGATATAAATAATGAACCAGAGAGCACCCCTATTTTTGTTGAGATGTTTAGTCAATGTAGTTCACTGGAAAAATGTATCATACCCTGTTGTAGTAAAAGATAAGAAAGATACCTTTTAAATGAAGAAAATAAGGATAACTTAGAAAAACCCTACAAAAATAACCCTAAGGTGAAACCTCCCCAAACCTTAGGATAACTAATAAGTTGATAATAAGAACTTAAGAAAAATCTGAAATCTGTTGTTTGATATTTTTCAAATGACAAGTTAGTTTTAAGCACCCCTTTTTCACCAAACTTTAAAAATCCATCATTAATTAACCACCATGTTGCTCTCTGCCATTTTTGGTACAAGAGCTTTTTATCACTACTAGAGGCCAACAAAAATAACCCTTAGGTCAGAACCCACTTTAATAAAGGACTTGTAGGGTAAAGTGGCCCATTTTGCCTAACTATTGTTATTTTTGTTTAAAGCCTAGCTTTTGTACTTTAAGCCTCAAATTATCAAAACAAGCTAGAATAGCCAGTGACAACCCACTGTAATTTTTACAAAATTCTTGGAAATTTTTAAACTACTGTCATAGTTCAAACCCCTACTAGAAACCCTAGATGGAAATTAAGAAAGGAAAATGGATGATGGAATTTAATGTCCTCCTAAGACCTTTATAATTGTCCACTGAAATCTATAAAGGCAATACAAATCCAATATGTTATCTTAAAAGAAAACCTAAACCTAAAAGGTAATAAGTCTATGTATACCACTAGAAGACCCACGTAGCCAAGGAACCCTAAGTTAATTCTTGACTTAATTTCTGTAGCTTAATGTTCTTAAATCTTGCATAATCATGACATACATGTTCATTGCATTTTGATAGACTGTAATCTTGCTGACGGAGAGTACGTCCTCGTGCCGGAGCAAGGAGCTACCCAGGAGGTTGCCCCAGACCCAGCACCAGAGCCTGCACCAGAGGACCTGCCTGCCACTGCTTTGGAAGGCAAGCCCCGGTTTTATGCATAACCTGTTATTTATGCTACTTTACTACACTTAATGTTTGTAGGATTGTTTGTGCACTTAAGTGTAGGAATTGTTTGAAACCCTAGTTGCATGATCTCAGGAATCCTATTGAGATGAATACTAGTATGCTAGGTCGAGTAGCTGCTGTATTAATCAGGATCTCGGTAGAAGTCGAGTGATTTTTCTAGCACTCGCGCGAGGTCAGGAATTGGCTGTATCCACTTTCCTATCATATTGATGTTGGTTGTGGGCAACAATCCATGGGGATTGATTGTTCACGGGATGAAAAGTTGATTAAGGATTAAGGTGTGGTACCGTGAGTCAAGCGTTTGAATGTACTAAGCACATACCGAGAAATATGGTAAATCGGTAAGCCTAGTACCTGAGTGAACCTGGCAGTGGACATACCCCCTCACGCGACCTGAGACGTAGTCTCCCATTCCGGTTATGGTGGGTACAAGTGCGGTCACTGCACGACGGCCAGTCGGGGTCAGTGAGGCATTGTACGCCAAGGCGGTGAGCCCTGATCTGCTGACGGGGAATCGATGGGGACGGTTGATGTGTGTGGGGACGGAGTGCCCCTGCATGTCGTGTGTTTAGGTTTACCTTGCAAGGATAAAAACTCGATTCGAATCGTCTGCTTCTCGCAGCTAATGAGACTGCTTGATCCATGCTGCTACATTGAGTAACAAGTGGAACTGGTTGAGATGATACAAACTGTTGATTGCTAATAATGCTTGCTACTATGTATGAATAGATAGTACACTTTTAGCTTTAAGAGAGTCACACTTAATTTTGATTAAGTTAAAATCTTGATTTAGAAACTCAGCTAGTGCTTTTGGCAACCAAACCCCACAGCCAAACAGCTGCATGTCTAGAGGTAGAGGAGTATAGACTCCTCACACCGGGTAAGTCTAGCTGAGTATTAGTATACTCAGCCTTGCTTGTGGCATAATTTTTTACAGGTTCTCTGGAGGACATGGTTGCTGGAGTGACTTGGCCGTCCACCTTACCACCGGGTTGGACTGTTGAGTGGGACCCCGCCTCGGCTGAGGAGGAGCATGAGGAGTGATGGGATAGGCTTCCCCATCTCTCCATTTATTTATCGTTAGTTTATTTCCGCTGCACTTCAAAAACAATGATGGTTACTTTTGCGAAAACTCCGATGGTGACAATGGTGATGTAATAATTTAATACTCTTCCATGCCTGGTTTTATGCTTTATTGTATTTGCTCTGTGACTCACCATCGAGTGAGACTGTGGTACTTGATCCTGTCAGTGGCCGTGTCGGACTAGATCCGAGGGATTGACGGGTTATTCCCATTTAAGTGTGGTCTAGCCTCTAAGGTCGGACTTAGGCACTTAAGTTGGAATAATTCGGGCAGTTCCGCCACAGCTGGTATCGGAGCTTGTACCACCACAGAGGAATCAATAAAACATGAATACCATCCCTTTTCTAAAGTAAAACTTGATAGGAACAATGTTGGATAGATAGTAGGGCGAGCATGATAGACCTAGGACGTGAAGCCTTAGGAAGGTAGAAGGGTAGCTAGGTGGCTAGTTAACTAGGCCCTACAGGCCACTTTTACAGGATGGGAGTTCTTCCCTGTTCCTTTTATTTTTCTTGTGAGGTCGTTCAGGACGAGCATGCATGCATTCTTAATTAAGTAAATGAATAACTAAGTAAAAGGACTTAAAAATGAGATAGCAGCCAACTAGGTCCCCAATACCTTTTTCTTCTAACTAGAGGCAGGCTGAGTTTTGTTTTTCCTTGTTCTTTTTGTACTTCTTTTTCTTTACTTACGCTTAACCGTGCACAGATGACTTCCCACGGATCCTCCGAGGATGGAGATGCACTGACCCACACTGACGGACTTGCACGAGAGGGTTTTCCCCGCATCTTGTGGGAAGTACTTCAGGGGGCAGGATATTTGACACCCCCTCAGTACGCGGTGCAGCAGTTCGAGAAGCACCGGGTACCTCGCTGTCGGGTGAGGATGACTTTGGAGCCTCATCCCCTGCAGCCAGGCTGGCGTTCACTGGACTCCGAGTCCTATGGATACCGGGCTGAGGACACTATTGAGGCTATCGCTCTGCATGGACTAACCACCTTCTGTGGATTTCACCCCTTGGAGCTGGCTACTCACCCCATTGGGTTGTTCCCTGCGGAAAAGGAGGACGACCCGATGTGGAAGGATCGGGTGGAGCATGCCAAGGACATCTGGGCTCTCTACCCAGGCCACACCGCTCACTTGTCGGTACGATGCATGAATGCTCTGTATCGTCTGCAAGTGATGCGTGGGGAGGCCATGTCCCACCTGATGGCGTTACTGGAGGCCACCAAGATCACCCTGGATAACAGGGAGGAGCTCGTGGTGGATTTATCCCAGGAGCTGGTGGAGAAAGATTTACAGGTGGAGCAGCTGACTGACGAGATTCATGAGTTGGAGGAGCTAGTGGGCACCAGGGAGAATACCATCGAGGTCCTCGAGGATCAGCTCCTCAACACCCAGCAGCAGCTAGCAGAGGCTAATGCGCATCTGGACATGCATCACCAAGAGATCCATGATGCGGAGGCTGACGAGGATGTTGACATTGAGGGAGGAGATGAGCCTGCCTCCAGTGTAGACACCGCTGGCTCAGGGAGACCACCTTCCCCCGAGTCCAGCGTTGCCTCGTTCGCTCACTAGATGCCAGACTAATACTAGAAGTTGATGATAGTTGGACTCCTCGCCGCTAGCTTAGCTTTTGCACCCTTAGGGTACTAGGCTAGGTAGAGTTGAGTCTTTTGATCCTTGATGTAACTAGTGTTAAAACTCTTTTGGATGTTTAGGGATGATTAATGGTAATTTAAATTTGGACGGAAGGATTATGTTTTCGTTTGTTTTATTTGGAATCTATCAAATTACTTTGACTCCCCTACCATGTTCGAACCTTAAGCTTGGAGATGTGTTATTGAGCAACCATGTGACTTTTTCAGATGGCTGGGAGAGCGCGCCGTGGTCAGAATGAGCACGTTCCTCCACCGCCACCGCCTCCCACTCTGCAGGAGCTCATGGCCCAGCAGAATGAGATTCTGAGGCAGCTAGCTCAGCGTCAGCCACCACCTCAGCATTATGGTGGAGACCATCAGCGTCACCCCGTCGCTGCTACTTACCAGGAGTTTCTCAGCACCCAGCCACCATTGTTTACCAGGACGGAGGACCCACTTGATGCAGATGTGTGGTTGAGGGTGGTAGAATCCAAGTTCCCACTGCTCCATGGGGCTTGCTCAGAGGTCACCAAGGTCAGGTTCGCCACCCAGCAGCTTCGCGGACCCGCAAGGACTTGGTGGGACCATTTTCTTGCTATGCAGCCAGATGGTAGAGAGGTGGAGTGGAGGGAGTTCAAGGCCGCTTTCAGAGGGCATCATATTCCCGCTGGCATCATGGACCGGAAGCTCAATGAGTTTCTGGCACTCACTCAGGGCAGCAGGACAGTGTTGCAATATGCCCAGGCCTTCAATGATTTGTGTCAGTATGCCGGATACCATGCAGATACGGATGAGAAGAAGCGAGACAGGTTCAGGAGGGGGCTCAGCACCAAGCTCCGTGACCGTCTCAACACCGTCAGGGCCAACAGTTACAATGAGTTGGTTAACATGGCTATCTCCCAGGAGGACTGCATCTTGGCTCGGCAGGCGGAGAAGAAGAGGAAGACCCCTGTGGCAGGACCCTCGTCTCAGCCACAGCGCTTCAGGATTGTGTCTGACTCACAGAGCAGGGGACCTCAGCAGCAGCAAGGGAGGTGGGTGATCAGGCCACCGCAGCAGCAGCAGCAGGCACCCAACCGCGCCCAGTTTCCAGCTCAGAGGAACAATCAGCAGCAGCAGTACCGCCAGGCCAATGATAACAGGTGTTTCACTTGTGGCAGCACTGGGCATTATGCCAAGAATTGCCCCAAGAATCAGCAGAGGCAGGGGCAGAATGTTAATCAGAACCAAGGAAAGAGGCAGAAAGTGCAAGTGAGGCAGGGCAAGCTGAACTTCACTACAATGGCTGACATTCCAGAGGGAGCACCCGTCATGACTGGTATCTTTACAGTTTTAAATTTTCCTGCTCTTGTTCTTTTTGATTCTGGTGCTTCACATAGTTTTGTCAGTGCCAAATTTAGTGTCAAGTGCCAGTTGCCTTTTCACCACACCAACGGGGCTATTACCATTTCAACCCCAGGAGGCAGGATTGCCACAAATCAAATCAGCAAGAATGTGCCCATAAAGTTTGGTAGCCTAATAATTAAAACCACTCTCCTCATTTTGGGTTTGGACAGCGTGGATATCATCTTGGGAACTGATTGGTTGACCAAACATCAGGCAATATTGGATGTTGCATCCAGAGCCATTGAAATTCATTCCCCTGCGTATGGCGAGACTGTTTTGTATTTGCCCAACCAGGGTGGTACCCGGTCTTGTGCCTTTGTTATGGCAGAATCCCCAGTAAGGAAGATCCCAGTAGTCTGTGACTACCCCGATGTCTTTCCGGATGAGTTGCCAGGAATGCCACCTGACAGAGATATTGAGTTTGCCATTGAATTGCAACCCGGAACGGCTCCTATCTCCAAGAGACCTTATAGGATGCCTCCCGCGGAGTTGGCATAATTGAAGAAGCAACTGCAAGAATTATTGGACAAGGGGTTTATTCGTCCAAGTACTTCACCCTGGGGATGTCCCGCCTTGTTCGTGAAGAAGAAGGATGAGAGTCTGAGGATGTGTGTTGATTACCGCCCTCTCAATGCGGTGACTGTCAAGAACAAGTACCCGTTACCCCGCATTGATGTTCTGTTTGATCAGTTGGTAGGAGCCAAGGTATTCTCCAAGATAGACCTTCGCTCGGGCTACCATCAGATCAAGATCCGTGCCAGTGACATTCCCAAGACGGCTTTCTCTACCAGATATGGGCTCTATGAGTTTTTGGTAATGTCTTTTGGGCTAACCAATGCCCCGGCTTACTTCATGTACTTGATGAACTCGGTATTCATGCCAGAGCTAGACAAGTTCGTGGTCGTTTTCATTGATGACATTCTGGTTTATTCCAAGAATGAAGATGAACACACGGAGCATCTGCATATTGTGCTTCAAAGACTTCGTGACCATCAGTTGTATGCTAAGTTGTCCAAGTGTGAGTTCTGGTTGAAGGAGATAAAATTCTTGGGTCACACAATCTCTCAGGATGGGATATCAGTTGACCCTGAGAAAGTGCAAGAAGTGATGGACTGGAAACCTCCGGCTACAGTGAGATAGATTCGGAGTTTTCTGGGATTGGCAGGGTATTATCGACGATTTATTCCGGATTTCTCCAGGATTGCCAAGCCAATGACTGAACTGTTGAAGAAGGGAGCCAAATTTGAGTGGAGCCAAAAATGTGAGGATGCTTTTCATACCTTGAGGCAACAATTGACAACAGCTCCAGTGCTAGCCCAACCCGACAACACCAAGCCATTTGAAGTTTATTGTGATGCTTCTGGTACAGGATTGGGTTGTGTCTTGATGCAAGATAACCGGGTCATTGCGTATGCTTCCCGAGCCCTCAGACCTCATGAGCAGAACTACCCGACCCATGATCTGGAGTTGGCAGCAGTAGTTCATGCCCTCAAGATATGGAGACACTACTTGATGGGAGCTCACTGTAACATTTACACTGATCACAAGAGCCTCAAGTACATTTTCACTCAGGCAGATCTGAACATGAGGCAGAGAAGATGGTTGGAATTAATCAAGGACTATGATTTGGAGGTGCATTACCATCCTGGCAAGGCAAATGTTGTGGCAGATGCTTTGAGCCGAAAGGCCCAATGTAATTGCATGAACATGGATGCAAGAATCACCACCTTATGTGATGAGTTGTGCAAGCTGAACCTAGAAGTTGTTCCTTCCGGTGAAGTGAAATATATTGTAGTGGAGCCCACATTGCAAGAACAAATAGCTCAGGCACAGTTTGGGGATAAGGGAGTTCAGGTTATTAAGGAAATGATCAAGCTGAAGGCCGAAAAATACAAGTGTTTCCGTCAGGATAGCAAGGGGACTTTATGGTTTGAAGATCGATTGGTTGTTCCCAAGAACCCTGAGCTCAGAAGGAAGATATTAGATGAAGCTCATCTATCCAAGTTTTCCATGCACCCGGGTAGCAACAAGATGTACCATGATCTCAGGCCTCTTTATTGGTGGACCAGGATGAAGAGGGAAATTGCCAAGTACGTTTCAGAATGTGACACTTGTCAGAGGGTAAAAGCTAGTCATCTGAAAGCAGCAGGCCCTTTGCAACCCCTTCCCATACCATCTTGGAAATGGGAGGACGTTTGCATGGACTTCATAGTGGGATTACCCAATACCTCCAGGCACTATGATTCCATATGGGTTATTGTGGACAGATTGACCAAGACTGCTCATTTCTTGCCAGTGCACACCACCCACCGGACGGAGAAGTATGCGGAAATTTACATCGACCAGATAGTTCGTCTGCATGGGATACCAAGGACCATAGTCTCTGACCGAGGAGCACCTTTTGTGGCACGATTTTGGGAGCAATTACAGGAATCACTTGGGACCCATGTAATCCGAAGCTCAGCATATCACCCTCAAACAGATGGTCAGACAGAAAGGGTAAATCAGATTTTGGAAGACATGTTGAGAGCATGTGCACTACACTATGGAAAGGACTGGGACAAGTGTCTTTCCTTGGCAGAGTTTTCTTACAATAATAGCTATCAGTCTAGTCTGAAAATGGCACCTTTTGAGGCTTTGTATGGGAGAAGATGCAGAACCCCGTTGAATTGGTCTCAAGCAGGAGAGAGGGAGATATTTGGGCCAGATTTGGTAATTGAAGCAGAGGAAAAGGTCAGAGTCATCAGGAAGAACTTGGAAGCTGCTCAGGCCAGGCAAAAGAGTTATCATGACGAGAGGCGGAAGCCTCTACAGTTTGCGGTGGGAGATCATGTCTATCTTAAGGTATCACCAACCAAGGGTATCCGGAGATTTGGGATCAAGGGCAAGTTGGCCCCTCGCTACATTGGACCATATAAGATCAAGGAAATTTGTGGACCCGTAGCTTACCAATTGGAATTGCCACCCCATTTGTCAGCAGTCCACAATGTGTTCCATGTATCTCAGCTGCGGAAATGTGTTCGTCTACCCACTGAAGTGCTACCAGAACCAGACATTGAGATAGAACCAGACTTGTCCTACCAAGAGTACCCCGTCAAGGTATTGGATCAGAAGGAAAGATCAACTCGGGCAAGGTCAATCAAAATGTATAAGGTTCAGTGGAGTCATCATTCAGCAGAAGAAGCTACATGGGAGACGGAGGAGTTTCTACGCTCTCGCTTCCCCGACTTTCTGCCCAAAGAAATCGGTATGTAACCCAGAACCCCACCCCCCACCTGCCCTTTGAAGTCAATTATAAGAGAAACTTAGATAACAAGGATAGTCTAAGTTATGGACTTAACTTAAGAAGAGCTTCCTTCTGAAGTTGCAAAGAGGATGACATTCGAAGAACAGTTAAGAAAGTGGAACTTGAGTTTAAGGGGGGGAAGTAGCACCAACCCACCTTCAAAGCATCCCTCCAAGGGACTCCACCTAAAATCTCGGGACGAGATTCCTTTAAGGGGGGAGGGCTGTAACACCCCAGGTGTTACCATGGCTAGAGCCCACTTTGCTATTGAAGGATATGAGCACCTGTGGAGGGACTTAATGAATAAAAGCATAAGGGCCTTGGAAAGCTAGAGGTTAACCAAGGATGGTGAGTAACCAAAAGCATTACTCCAATCCTTGCACACTTATTCTCTTGAATGAGAGGGGAGAAGAACCCTAGATCTCTCTTAAACCCTATCTCCCAAAACCCTAGAAAAGAGGGAAAAGAGAGTGGGCAAGTGTGCAAAACATGAGTAACATTTACCCAAACCTTAAGTAGCCTTGTAACCAGCAATTAGGGGAGGGAATTATTGCAAAAAGGCCCCTGGTGAAACCTCAAATCAAATCTTTAAGTGGAGAGAGAGCTAGAGCTCTCTATTCCTCTCTAAGTCCATTTTGACCCTAGTTTAAGGATCAGCCGTGTTCACCTTGAAGATGGCATCAAATCCACTTGTGATCTATACCAAAAACGTAGCATACAACTTGGGGCACCCACTGGAAAAAGTTGAGCCCGAGACTCGGACGTTTGACATGCCATGGCATGGCTTTTGTCGCGAAGTGCCCAGTGAGACACACCTGTTTTGGCATCCAAAGATCTCCCTCCCTAGGCTGTATCTGCCCCGACTTCTCACAGTTGAGTGACAGCCCTAGGTGCCAGGAAGAGGTCTGCGCCGAACCTTTGCAAAGATTCGCACGTTTGCGACCTCTGTCGACATTTGAACACTGGAAGAAACAAACCGCCACGTGTTCGACGCGTTCTGCCGCGCCAGAGCACGCCCGCGCGCGCCCCCGCGAGCCCCGCGCCGCGCCCGAGCCAAGCCAGCGCTCTGGTCCGCGTCCGCGCCTATAAAACGCCCAAGAGCCTTGGCCGTACCCCTCCGCACGCCCCCAAGTCTCACCGGAGCTCCGTTCGCCGCCGTCTGCCTGTGCGCGACGTGTCCGCGGCCGCTCGAGCCACTGCCGCCATAGACCGGCCAGCCCAGCCTTCCACCGTCCCACCCAACCCTCGGACACGAGTGTACACCCGCCAGTGAAGCTCCCCGGGCCAGGAATCGGGCTCTGCTTCGCCGGAGTAGCCGAATCGCGCTCACCGGACTTCACCCGACCGCCGGCAACCGTGGACCGAGGCACACAGTGAGTCTCTCTCCGATTCCTTGCACGGTTAGACTCCTTAGACCTCCATGAAGCTCCCTATGCCCTTGGATTGAACTGTACCGCCGTGGATAGGCCGGAGCCCACGCCGCCGACGAGCTCGCCCGCCTGCGCTCGTGGTCCGGCGATTCCGGCCATCCCCAACGACGAGCCGTACCTCGACGTGCTCGCCAGAACCTCCCCGAGCGAACCCTGCCCTTCGCCGGACCTCCCTCGCCGCCGGTAAGCCGCGCCATTCTTTCCTTCTCCGCGGTTACTGTTCCAGTTGGGGGAGGGACCGCGGGTGTGAGGGAGAGAAACCCAGGGGGTTAAGTGAAAGGTCACAGACTCAGGTGAATAGTGGCCCGAGGGTAGATCTGCGAGGTTTGATTCAGTTTAAACCTAGGGGTCTCGGTGCAAACTGTTTTTCCAGAAAAACTTAAATAAAACCTGTTTTAAATTCAAACAGAAACTTTAAAAACCCATAACTTCTGTTTGGTTTATCCAAATTTGGTCAAACTATTTTTGCCAGACTCTAAATAATGTAACCTGTCTAAGAAAAATACAAAACCCCATAAGTACTAGAGAAAAATATAAGGGTCTGATTTATTTTCAGTTTCGGCCAAAAGCTTAATAATGACAAGAAAAATGGTTGTACTATTTAACTAAGGTTAGAAAAATTTAGAGGAGTTATTGTCTACCTACTGACCTAGTTAAAAATGTTAAACCTCTCTGTCCATTACATTAAGTTAGTTTTAACCCCTTATTCCATAATATGCTTAAGTTTAAGGAAAATAGAAAAAGTGATATAAATAATGAACCAGAGAGCACCCCTATTTTTGTTGAGATGTTTAGTCAATGTAGTTCACTAGAAAAATGTATCATACCCTGTTGTAGTAAAAGATAAGAAAGATACCTTTTAAATGAAGAAAATAAGGATAACTTAGAAAAACCCTACAAAAATAACCCTAAGGTGAAACCTCCCCAAACCTTAGGATAACTAATAAGTTGATAATAAGAACTTAAGAAAAATCTGAAATCTGTTGTTTGATATTTTTCAAATGACAAGTTAGTTTTAAGCACCCCTTTTTCACCAAACTTTAAAAATCCATCATTAATTAACCACCATGTTGCTCTCTGCCATTTTTGGTACAAGAGCTTTTTATCACTACTAGAGGCCAACAAAAATAACCCTTAGGTCAGAACCCACTTTAATAAAGGACTTGTAGGGTAAAGTGGCCCATTTTGCCTAACTATTGTTATTTTTGTTTAAAGCCTAGCTTTTGTACTTTAAGCCTCAAATTATCAAAACAAGCTAGAATAGCCAGTGACAACCCACTGTAATTTTTACAAAATTCTTGGAAATTTTTAAACTACTGTCATAGTTCAAACCCCTACTAGAAACCCTAGATGGAAATTAAGAAAGGAAAATGGATGATGGAATTTAATGTCCTCCTAAGACCTTTATAATTGTCCACTGAAATCTATAAAGGCAATACAAATCCAATATGTTATCTTAAAAGAAAACCTAAACCTAAAAGGTAATAAGTCTATGTATACCACTAGAAGACCCACGTAGCCAAGGAACCCTAAGTTAATTCTTGACTTAATTTCTGTAGCTTAATGTTCTTAAATCTTGCATAATCATGACATACATGTTCATTGCATTTCGATAGACTGTAATCTTGCTGACGGAGAGTACGTCCTCGTGCCGGAGCAAGGAGCTACCCAGGAGGTTGCCCCAGACCCAGCACCAGAGCCTGCACCAGAGGACCTGCCTGCCACTGCTTTGGAAGGCAAGCCCCGGTTTTATGCATAACCTGTTATTTATGCTACTTTACTACACTTAATGTTTGTAGGATTGTTTGTGCACTTAAGTGTAGGAATTGTTTGAAACCCTAGTTGCATGATCTCAGGAATCCTATTGAGATGAATACTAGTATGCTAGGTCGAGTAGCTGCTGTATTAATCAGGATCTCGGTAGAAGTCGAGTGATTTTTCTAGCACTCCGCGCGAGGTCAGGAATTGGCTGTATCCACTTTCCTATCATATTGATGTTGGTTGTGGGCAACAATCCATGGGGATTGATTGTTCACGGGATGAAAAGTTGATTAAGGATTAAGGTGTGGTACCGTGAGTCAAGCGTTGAATGTACTAAGCACATACCGAGAAATATGGTAAATCGGTAAGCCTAGTACCTGAGTGAACCTGGTAGTGGACATACCCCCTCACGCGACCTGAGACGTAGTCTCCCATTCCGGTTATGGTGGGTAACAAGTGCGGTCACTGCACGACGGCCAGTCGGGGTCAGTGAGGCATTGTACGCCAAGGCGGTGAGCCCTGATCTGCTGACGGGGAATCGATGGGGACGGTTGATGTGTGTGGGGACGGAGTGCCCCTGCATGTCGTGTGTTTAGGTTTACCTTGCAAGGATAAAAACTCGATTCGAATCGTCTGCTTCTCGCAGCTAATGAGACTGCTTGATCCATGCTGCTACATTGAGTAACAAGTGGAACTGGTTGAGATGATACAAACTGTGATTGCTAATAATGCTTGCTACTATGTATGAATAGATAGTACACTTTTAGCTTTAAGAGAGTCACACTTAATTTTGATTAAGTTAAAATCTTGATTTAGAAACTCAGCTAGTGCTTTTGGCAACCAAACCCCACAGCCAAACAGCTGCATGTCTAGAGGTAGAGGAGTATAGACTCCTCACACCGGGTAAGTCTAGCTGAGTATTAGTATACTCAGCCTTGCTTGTGGCATAATTTTTACAGGTTCTCTGGAGGACATGGTTGCTGGAGGACTTGGCCGTCCACCTTACCACCGGGTTGGACTGTTGAGTGGGACCCCGCCTCGGCTGAGGAGGAGCATGAGGAGTGATGGGATAGGCTTCCCCATCTCTCCATTATTTATCGTTAGTTTATTTCCGCTGCACTTCAAAAACAATGATGGTTACTTTTGCGAAAACTCCGATGGTGACAATGGTGATGTAATAATTTAATACTCTTCCATGCCTGGTTTATGCTTTATTGTATTTGCTCTGTGACTCACCATCGAGTGAGACTGTGGTACTTGATCCTGTCAGTGGCCGTGTCGGACTAGATCCGAGGGATTGACGGGTTATTCCATTAAGTGTGGTCTAGCCTCTAAGGTCGGACTTAGGCACTTAAGTTGGAATAATTCGGGCAGTTCCGCCACAAGTGCTTCCTAAAGAGAGCTCAAAGTTAGTTTGAGCTCAAGGTGAAGAAGATAATAATCGACAATTGATCAGAATTCAAGAATCTTCAAGTGGAAGAGTATCTTGAGGAGGAAGGCATCAAGCATGAGTTGTCTGCTCCCTACACACCACATCAAAATGGTATAGTAGAGAGGAAGAATAGGATGCTCATGACATGGCGAGAACAATGCTTGAGGAATATAAGATGCCTGAGCGGTTTTGGTCAAAGCTGTAAATACAGCTTGCCATGCCATAAACTGGCTCTATCTTCATCGCCTCCTCAAGAAGACGTCCTACGAACTCCTAACCGGTAACAAACCCAATGTTTCGTACTTTCGTGTATTTGGGAGCAAATGCTACATCTTGGTTAAGAAAGGTAGGCATTCAAAATTTGCTCCCAAAGCTGTAGAAGGGTTTTGACTAGGTTATGATTCAAATACAAAGGTGTATAGGGTCTTCAACAAATCATCGGGTTTAGTTGAAGTCTCTAGCGACGTTGTATTTGATGAAACTAATGGCTCTCCAAGAGAGCAAGTTTATCCTGATGATGTAGATGAAGATGATGTTCCAACGGCTGCAATGCGAACGATGGCAATAGGTGATGTACGACCGCAGGAACAACAAGATCAAGATCAAACATCTTCCTCAACATTGGTGCATCCCCCAACTCAAGATGAGGAACAAGTACCTCGAGATGCAGGCATAAATCTAGGGGAAGCACATGAAGAAAAGGATAAGGAGGAAGAAGCACAACAAGCACCTCCAACTCAAGTCCGGGCAACCATTCAAAGAAACCATCCGATGGATCAAATTCTGGGTGACATCAGCAAGGGAGTAACTACTCGCTCACGTTTAGCTAACTTTTGTGAGCATTACTCTTTTGTTTCTTCTATTGAGCCTTTCAGGGTAGAAGAAGCTTTGCAAGATCCTGACTGTGTGCTAGCCATGCAGGAAGAGCTCAATAACTTCAAAAGAAATGAAGCATGGAGCCTGGTGCCACGTCCAAAGCAAAATGTTGTGGGAACCAAGTGGGTGTTCCGCAACAAGCAAGATGAGCATGGGGTGGTGACAAGGAACAAGGCTTGACTTGTGGCAAAAGGTTATGCCTAAGTCGCATGTTTGGATTTTGAGGAGACTTTTGCTCCTGCAGCTAGGCTCGAGTTAATACGCATATTATTGGCCTATGCTGCTCACCACTCGTTTAAGTTGTTTCAAATGGACGCGAAGAGCACCTTCGTCAATGGACCAATCAAGGAGGAAGTGTATGTGGAACAACCCCTTGGCTTCGAGGATGACAGGTAGCCCAACCATGTCTACAAGCTTTCTAAGGTGCTCTATGGACTTAAGCAAGCTCCAAGAGCATGGTATGAATGCCTTAGAGATTTCCTTATTTCTAATGCTTTCAAGGTTGGGAAAGCTGATCCCACTCTTTTCACTAAGACATGTAATGGTGATTTGTTGTATGTCAAATATATGACGATGACATAATATTTGGTTCTACTAATCAAAAGTCTTGTGAGGAGTTTAGTAGGGTAATGATGCATAAATTCGAGATGTCGATGATGGGCGAGTTGAACTACTTCCTTGGATTCCAAGTGTCGGGGACCATAATTAGGGGTACCCTCAAGACCCCTAAATCTTAGCTGGTACCCCATCAGCACAAAGCTGCAAAGGCCTGATGGGTGCGATTAAGTCAAGGATCGGTCCATTCAAGGGACACGATCGTGCCTCGCCCGAGCCTAGCCTCGGGCAAGGGAAGCCGACCCCGGAGAACCTACGTCTCGCCCGAGGACCCCCTCCAGCAACGAGCACACTATCGGCTCGCTCGAGGCCCAGTCTTCACCGAGAAGCAACCTTAGCCACATCACCACGCCGACCGACCAAATCGCAGGGGCATTTAATGCAAAGGTGGCCTGACACCTTTATCCTGACGCACGCCCACCAGTCGACAGAGAAGTGACTGCGGTCACTTCGCCGCTCTACTGACCGGTCTGACAAGAGTACAGCGCCGCCTGTGCCGCTCCGACTGCTGAGCCACCCGACAGAGTGAGGTTGACAGCAGCCAAGGCCGGCCTCGGGCGTCATAGGAAACTCTGCCTCGCCCGACCCTAGGGCTGGACTCGGGCTCAGCACCGGAAGACGGCGAACTCTGCTCCGCCCGACCCAGGGCTCGGACTCAGGCTCAGCCCCGGAAGACGGCGAACTCCGCTTCGCCCGACCCAGGGCTCGGACTCGGGCTCAGCCCCGGAAGATGGCGAACTCCGCTCCGCCAACCCAGGGCTCGGATCAGGCTCAGCCCCGAAGACGGCGAACTCCGCTCCGCCCGACCCAGGGCTCGGACTCGGGCTCAGCCCCAGAAGACGGCGAACTCCGCTCCGCCCGACCCAGGGCTCGGACTCGGGCTCAGCCCCGGAAGACGACGAACTCCGCCTCGCCCGACCCCAGGGCTCGGACGTGGGCTCAGCTCTAGAAGACGACGAACACCGCTCCGCCCGACCCAGGGCTCGGACTTGGGGCTCAGCCCCAGGAGACAACGGACTCCACTTCGCCCGACCCTAGGGCTCGGACTCAGCCCTGGCCTCAGCCGACGGTCTCCGCCTCGCCGACCCAGGGGCTCGGACTCGACCACGGCCACGGAAGACAGACTCGACCTCGACCTTGGAGGAGCCTCCACATCGCCCAACCTAGGGTGTGGACCGACCACGTCGACAGAGGCGCCATCATTACCCTACCCCGAGTGACTCAGGCTACGGGAACAAGACCGGCGTCCCATCTGGCTCGCTCCGCCAGATAGGCAATGATGGCGCCTCGCACGCTCTGTGACGACGGCGGCTCTCGGCCCCCTTACGGAAGCAAGAGGACGTCAGCAAGGACTCGACAGCCCGACAACTGTCCTTCCGCCAGGCTCCAGCGCTCCTCCGACGGCCACGACACCACATGAATCGGGTGCCAAAACCTCTCTGGCTGCCACGACGACATGTACTTAGGGCGCTAGCTCTCCTCCGCTAGACACGTAGCACTCTGCTACACCCCCCATTGTACACCTGGATCCTCTCCTTACGCCTATAAAAGGAAGGACCAGGGCCCTCTTACAGAGGGTTGCCCGCGCAGAGAAGGACGGGACGGCGCTCGCGCAAGGCCGCTCGCTCCTACTCCCGCGTGGACGCTTGTATCCCCCTACTGCAAGCGCACCCGACTCAGGCGCGGGGCTAACACGAAGGCCGCGGGATCCGCTCTCTCACGCCTGCCTCCCTCCGCCTGCTTCCTTTCCCCCCTTCGTGTTCCGCCTCGCGTCGACCCATCTGGGCTGGGGCACGCGGCGACAATTCACTCGTCGGTCCAGGGACCCACGGGTTTCGAAACACCGACAGTTGGCGCGCCAGGTAGGGGCCTGCTGCGTGTTGACGAACAGCTTCCCGTCAAGCTCCAGATGGGCAGTTTCCAGCAACCTTTCCAGCCCGGGACAGTGCTCCGTTTCTTGAATCTTGAGTTCATGTCCCTCGACGGCAGCTATGACATACTCCTTCCCCCGCCGTGCGACAGCGACAATGGCGGTCGACAACCCGCTCGCCGGCGGGAAAATCGACGACGCCTTCCCACGTGGCGGAAGGACGACATTTGGGCTTGTCCCGTCCCCTCCTCCGCCGACGGAGGAGGAGGCGGGGCAACCAAGGCAAGCGGGAAGCGGCACCTCGTTGGCTGTCGAGTGGGTCGACGGCGCCGGCGCCCAACGGAGGGCGCGTTGGGCATCGATCTCGCGTCTGAGACGAAGATGAGCGCCGCCTCCCCGCAACACGCCAATCTCAAGCAAACGCACGATGCCAGCACGCTCGCGAAGGACTTGCGGGTGTCACCCTCGTACCTGAGACAACGGTGCAGTCAGTCCCAGACGCGACCTCGTCACCGACCGTCGACCGAAAGGTACCGACCGATTCCCGTCTCGTGTCTTTTGGATTCGGCCTCGACCCACCAAGCGACTCCGCTTCGGTGAGCACTCTCTTAGAGGCGAGTCCAAACCTTCTGGGGTATCATGTGCGGTCACCCTGGGACCTACTGACGGCCGACTCGACCTACGAGCCCTCGGGGTCCGAGGAAGATGGTGAGCCCGACCTCTGTTGGGATTTCTCCGGACTTGGTAACCCCAGTGCCGTGCGAGACTTCATGACCGCATGTGACTACTGCCTTTCCGACTGTTCGACGGCAGCCGCGGCCTCGACAACGAGGACCGCGGCCCAAGTCGTGAATGTTTCCACGTCGATCTAGGGGGTCCCGGCGAAGGCAACCATCTTGGTATGCCAGAAAATGGTGATCCCCCTAGGCCCGTGCCTTGCGTTGACATCCTTCGGGAGCTAGCTGTGGTCCCCGTCCCGGCGGGGGGTCCTGACCCACAGTTCGAGCAAATTCGCGAGAGGCAGGCCAGGCTCGACGAGGGAGCAGGAACGCTTGTGCCGATCCCGGGACATCGAGCAAGAATGGGCGGTCCAACCCCCGGCCGGAGAAGCGCGTCATCTCCCCCAGGACATCCAGCACCGCATCGCCGACGACGTCAGGGTGAGGCTGTCGCCGGATTCCAGCGGAGTCGGCCAGAACCTGGCTGCAGCGGCAATACTCCTCCGCGCGATGCCGAAGCCATCAACTACCGAGGGGCGGCGTATCCAGGGAGAGCTCAAGAATCTCCTGGAGAACGCCGTGGTCCGATGGGCCGAAAGCTCTGCCTCCCGAAGGCAGGGGTTCCCCTCTGAACATCGCGCCGCGACTTCCGATTTATGCGGGAAGCCTCGGTCTACTCCGGGCGCACGCGCAACAGCGCCTGCGGCCCCGGGTCGCCTCGGCAACGAGCGCCATCATCACAGCCGTTGGGCCCACCTCGACGATAGGGCGCGCCGAGGCTACCACCCCAGGCATGGGGGACGCTATGACAGCGGGGAGGATCAGAGTCCTTCGCTCGAACCACCCGGTCCGCAGGCTTTCAGCCGCGCCATACGACGGGCACCGTTCCGACCCGGTTCTGAACCCCGACTACTATCACAAAGTACTCGGGGGAGACGAGACCGGAACTGTGGCTCGCAGACTATCGGCTGGCCTGCCAACTAGGTGGAACGGACGATGACAACCTCATCATCCGCAACCTCCCCCTGTTCCTCTCCGACACCGCTCGAGCCTGGCTGGAGCACCTGCCCCCGGGGCAGATCTCCAACTGGGACGACCTGGTCCAAGCCTTCGCTGGCAACTTCCAGGGCACGTACGTGCGCCCTGGGAACTCCTGGGATGTCCGAAGCTGCCGCCAGCTGCCGGGAGAGTCTCTCCGGGATTACATCCGGCGATTCTCGAAGCAGCGCACAGAGCTGCCCAACGTCACCGATTCAGATGTCATCGGCGTTCCTCGCCGGCACCACCTGCCGCAACCTGGTGAGCAAGCTGGGTCGCAAAACCCCCACCAGGGCGAGCAAGCTGATGGACATCGCCACCAAGTTCGCCTCTGGCCAGGAGGCGGTTGAGGCCATTTTCCGGAAGGACAAGCAGCCCCAGGGCCGCCCACTGGAAGATGCTCCCGAGGCGTCAACTCAGCGCGGCGCCAAGAAGAAGGGCAAGAAGAAGTCGCAAGCGAAATGCGACGCCGCCGACGTGGACCTTGTCGCCGCCGCCGAGCACAAGAACCCTCGGAAACCTCCGGAGGTGCCAACCTCTTCGACAAGATGCTCAAGGAGCCGTGCCCCTATCATCAGGGGCCCGTCAAGCACACCCTTGAGGAGTGTGCCATGCTTCGATGACACTTCCACAAGGCCGGGCCACCCGCGGAGGGTGGCAAGGCCCTCGACGACGCGAAGGAGGAAGATCACAAGGCAGGAGGGTTCCCCGAGGTCCGCGACTGCTTCATGATCTACGGCGGGCAAGTGGTGAACGCCTCGGCTCGGCACCGCAAGCAAGAGCGTCGGGAGGTCTGCTCGGTAAAGGTGGCGGCGCCAGTCTACCTAGACTGGTCCGACAAGCCCATCACCTTCGACCAGGCCGACCATCCAGACTACGTGCCAAGCCTGGGGAGATACCCACTCGTTGTCGACCCCATCATCGACAACGTCAGGCTCACCAAGGTCCTCATGGATGGAGGCAGCAGCCTCAACATCATCTACGCCGAGACCCTCGGGCTTCTGTGGATCGATCTGTCCTCGGTCTGGACGGGCGCTGCGCCTTTCCACGGGATCGTCCGGGAAGCGCGTTCAAACCCCTCGGACAACTCGACCTACCCGTCTGCTTCGGGACGCCCTCCAACTTTCGAAAGGAGACCCTCACATTCGAAGTGGTCGAGTTTCGAGGAACCTACCACGCAGTGCTGGGGAGGCCATGCTACGCCAAGTTCATGGCCGTCCCCAACTACACCTACCTCAAGCTCAAGATGCCGGGCCCCAACGGGGTCATCACCGTCGGGCCCATACCGACACGCATACGAATGCGATGTGGAGTGCGTGGAGTACGCCGAGGCCCTCACCGAATCCGAGGCCCTCATCGCTGACCTGGAGAGCCTCTCTAGGGAGGCGCCCGACGTGAAGCGCCATGCCGGCAACTTCGAACCAGTGGAGACG